>JADMNL010000034.1:43550000-44150000 GCA_016271365.2 Neoceratodus forsteri | reverse complement strand
TATAACATGGGTTGTTGGAAAAATAGAGGTATAAAAATAGTAATTATTAAACCACACACAATTTGAAATGAAATATATCCTTCCGCTGAGTAAAACATTCTTTAATTGTTGACTACCATCATCCCCTCCATGTGTCCCACCACATTTAATATTTTAAAATACTGTACAGCTCCCACCTTCATTGCACAGCTGACAACCCTTCCCACAAAGTACTACTTTAAATACAACCTCACCCAAGTCATCCAACTGATGAAAACCCATCTTCCAAGTGACCCATTACTTGATGTTATTAAAGGGGAACAGTCATGAACCATCCCTATCATAGTGTGAAAGCCTATGAGAAGCTCTTTTAAATGAGGTATCGGGCTTACTTGTAGCTGGCAGCCCAGAGGTATCAATGACTATGTCTGCCCCATATTGATACCACATTGCCACCATTTTCAGAATCTTGTGATGTCACTGACGATCAAGCTGTGGCTAATTACGTTGTAGTCAAGCACAGTTTGATTGTCAGTGACATCATAAGGTTCTACAAATGATGGCAACGTAGTATCAGTATGGGACAGATTGAATCAGTGATATCTCTGGATTGCTGTCAGCTATGGAGGAGCCTAATTCCTCATTTAAAATATCTTTCCATGGACTTTCAAGCTGTGATGGGCACTATTCATAAATGTTGCCCTTTAAATTCACTTCACTTGCTCTGCGACCATTGATATGTCAGTAGCCCAGCACCTGATAAAAGTCAGTCCCTCTATTGTGCCGGCTTATAGTTATTCGCATGTGCTGCTGGCAGATGTAGACCAAGCAGTACTCCCGAGTACCATACAGCCTGGTTCCACATGCCATCTTTGATGGTCATGTAGCACTGCTCTTCTTCACTCTCTGTTCACTTCAGTAAGTGCTCCGACAGTAGCAAGCAGCCCTAAAAACACGAATAGAGGGTTTGTTAACCACACTGGTCCTCAATAAAATTCTGTGGTCTCGAAGAAGGAAAAAACTCCAAATCAAGTGTTTTCAGCATTATGGAGTGGAGCCCAGCCAGCCTTACTGATCCTATTCAGCACTACGGAGGCTGTTAGTTTTGTCGGGGCTCCCTGACTGCCTTAAACAATTAAGAAATTAGGCTACAAAGCAAATTTCAGTTTTACTTTCTGAGACAATGGGTAGACCCATATCCATACCAAAGACTTGACAATTCTTTTTTGCAGTGACATCGCATGGTAACCTCGTTTTCTATCAGCAGGTTGCACTGTCTAAGTGTATAGAATGATTGTTTTTTAAATAAACAGTCGATTGAAAATGTTGTGTGTAGCATGTCTACACATTTTAGGTGGGGGCAGCTGCATGAAAGTGAAACACTTGTGGTTTGCTGCACTGCTATTTGTTCCAGATCCCAAATATGATTCTCATTTCTGACGGGGCTGCCAATAAAAAGCTCTCTAGTTAATGAGTCGTATAAATTTTGGTTGGAGCTGGGCCCAGTACAAGCTACTACAACAGCAAAGACTTGACATCCCTCCAAAGATATCTGAAACCCCTCTGTTTGAGTGCTACATGCTACAGTGTTGTAACACACTGAAACCTCCTGTACGCTCCCATAGTCCCCAGTATGTCTCAGTACTCTCCCATATTTCCCAGTATGTCATCATATTCTCCCATAGTCCCTAGTATGTCACTGCACTCTCCCATAGTTCCCAGTATGTCATAATTTGTTCCCATAGCCCCCAGTATGTCACTGCACTCTCCCATAGTTCCCCGTATGTCATAATTTGCTCCCATAGTCCCCAGTATGTCAATACACTCTCCCATTACTCCTGTCCCAGAATGTCATCATATTCTCATGTAGTCCCCAGTATATCGCTACACTTCCCCATAGTTCCCAGTATATTGCTGCCTACTCCCATAGATCCCAGTATATCACTACACTCTCCCATAATTCCCAGTATGTCATTATATTCTCATGTAGTCTCCAGTATACCACCACACTCACCCATTGCTTCCATTACATCACAGCACTCTCCCATAGATCCCAGTATATTTCTGCATTCCCCCATAGTTCCCAGTATATTGCTGCCCACTCCCATAGATCCCAGTGTATAAATGTACTCTCCCATAGTTCCCAGTATGTCATTATATTTTCCCATAGATCTCAATATATCACAGCACTCTCCCATAGATCCCAGTATATTTCTGCATTCCCCCATAGTTCCCAGTATATCACTGTGTTCTTCCATAGCTCTTAGTATATCACAGTCCTCTCCTCTAGATCCCAGTGAATCACTGCACTCTTCCATAGTTCCCAGCATATCACTACCCACTCCCATAGATCCCAGTATATCACTGCACACTCCCATAGATCCCAGTATATCACTACACTCTCCCATAGTTCCCAGCATATTACTTCCCACTTCCATAGATCCCAATGTATCACTACACTTCCCTACATATCCCAATATATCCCTGCACTCTCCCATAGATCCCTGTACATCACTGCATTCCCCCATAGTTCCCAGTATATTCTACACACTCCCATAGATCCCAGTATATCACTACAGTCTCCCATAGTTGCCAGTATATCACTTCACACTCCTATAGATCCCATTACATCACTGCGCTCCCCCATAGTTCCCAGTATATTCTGCACACTCCCGCAGATCCCAGTATATCACTACAGTCTCCCATACTTGCCAGTATATCACTGCACACTCCCACAGATCCCAGTATATCACTACAGTCTCCCATACTTGCCAGCATATCACTGCACACTCCCATAGATCCCAGTATATCACTACAGTCTCCCATACTTGCCAGCATATCACTGCACACTCCCATAGATCCCAGTATATCACTACAGTCTCCCATAGTTGCCAGTATATCACTGCACACTTCTATAGATCCCAGTATATCACTACAGTCTCCCATAGTTGCCAGTATATCACTGCACACTCCCACGGATCCCAGTATATCATTACAGTCTCCCATACTTGCCAGTATATCACTGCACACTTCTATAGATCCCAGTATATCACTACAGTCTCCCATAGTTGTCAGTATATCACTGCACACTTCTATAGATCCCAGTATATCACTACAGTCTCCCATAGTTGTCAGTATATCACTGCACACTTCTATAGATCCCAGTATATCACTACAGTCTCCCATACTTGCCAGTATATCACTGCACACTTCTATAGATCCCAGTATATCACTACAGTCTCCCATACTTGCCAGTATATAAATGCATACTCACATAGATCCCAGTATATCACTACAGTCTCCCATAGTTGCCAGTATATCACTGCACACTCCCACAGATCCCAGTATATCACTACAGTCTCCCATAGTTGCCAGTATATCACTGCACACTTCTGTAGATCCCAGTATATCACTACAGTCTCCCATAGCTGCCAGTATATTACTTCACACTCCTATAGATCCCAATACATCACTGCGCTCCCCCATAGTTCCCAGTATATCACTGCACACTCCCACATTTACCAGTATATAACTGCACACTCCCATAGAGCCAAGCCCCAGACAACAGCCAGATATTTGCGTAGGGTGTGAAACAACAGTCCTGGGCACCTTAGTGCTTATTCACCGCAAACCATTTTCAACTAAAACATATATCAAAACATATTTATTTTTATTTTTTATTTATTTGTTCTAGGATTACATATTTGTTGGCTATGCTAGATAACAGCCAGTTATTTGTGCAGGGCTTAGGCACTGCAATTGTTTTTCCATTGAATAAATAACAAAATATGTTTTTGTCTGTGCCAGACAGTCAAGCATTTGTGTAGTGCTGTGAAACATACAGAAACAGAGCAGTCAGGGTGCTTTGAGGGAAGGAGGAGGGGGCCACTAGAGGGTGGAAGCGGGAAGATTCAGGGGAGAAAGGAGGAGGAGGAGGTGCTACTTCACTGAAAGGATGGTGGAGCCTTGGAATGTGCTGCCCAAGGGGCTGGTGGAGGCAGAGACGGTGTAGGGGTTCAAGAGGGGATGGGACAGGTACAGGGGAAGGGTCCTGGAAGCAAAATCCAATGCAGCGAGAATATCCGGAACTGGGACGGGAGAAGCCAGAGAAGGTGAGGGGGGCAGCAAGGTCAGTTCCCAGGGTCGGGGCTGACCAAATGAGCAGACACGAAAGACTGTTAGGCCTATTTTGCTGGCATTTTAGTGTGTTAGTAAACAGTAGACAAACCTAGAAAACCAAAAAGCACAAGCAGCCACAAACCACATATCCAGAGTAACTAGTTGAGGAGCCATGACCTCCCCCCACCACATGGAGTTACCACTGACCATCCATGGCACTGTTTCATTATTGAGCCATCAGCGGAGCCGGATGCTATCATTGTTTTTTAATTTATTCTTTCTCATACTTTGGCCCCCATGACCAGGTCAGGCCCACCCCCACACCCCAGCCTCTTTGTCACTTATCTTCCAAGATTTTCCAACCCTAAAGGCTTGTCCCCCCCCCTCCGTGTCAAGGTCCGGTACTAGCTGGATCCAACCCCCCGCCTCCTATTGGTCGTAGGTTCCTAGGATTCCTCTTTAGTAGCAAGCAGTAGGCAAGGTCAGGGCCTGAGTGTGGCCAGATCACCATGTGTGAGGCAGGCTTGTTTCTCGTTTTCTGGTCCCAACCCCTGGGATGTCAGCACACTTGGAGGCCCGTTCAGAAGTACATGAGTGTGCTTCATGCAGACGTCAGCTGATGTTCCCTCTCCCATTCTCACTGCCTGCAGCACTACCACTTTTAGTCAGCCAGGTGGTAGTATGACAGCGATAGCCCTCCCTCTCTGGAGGAACGTGTCCTCTGGGACACTCAATCTTCTTCCTCCTCCTGGCCAGCCCCCTAGAGCCTGAACTCAGGTTGCTGGCACTGCAAGGGGTAGCTCCACCACAGCACTGATGAGTTGGCCCCAATATATTTTTAATTAGAAACACAGAATTTGTCATCAGAAAAGGAACATTGGGAACACCAAGTCTGCCCAGATGTTCCCTGCCTAATCTGTCTCTGCAGACCCTAACTGGCCTCAGGTGACCCTCCCTTATCCCTGCCTACATTCTAATCCAGCCTATGTCTATCCAATGCATTCTTAAAGCCCCACCCCCCACTGTTTTTGTCCCACCACTTCTACTGCCAGTCTCTTCCAGGTGTCTACCACCCTTTCATTGAAGAATCAGTTCCTCACATCTCTCTTAAACTCCTTCCCTCAGCTTCATCACATGCACCCTGGTCCTGGTGCTCCCTCTCATTTGAAAGAGACCTCCTTCCTGCTCCCTGGTCACCCCTGTGAGGTACTTGTAGGTCTCTATTATGTCACCTCTCACTGACCTCTCTTCCAGGGTGTACATGGTTAAAATCCCCTCAGTTACTCCTCGTAGGGCTTCTCTGTAACCCCAGCACCATTTTAGTTGCCCTCTTTTGGACTGCTTCCACCCTGTCTATACTCTTTCTGAGGTGCACCTCCGAAACTGAACACAGTACTGCAGGTGGGGTCTTACCAGAGAGGGATACAGTGGTAACACTAATAATTAATCAGTATTTACAATAATAATATAATAATACATTCTTTAACATGAAAACATTGCAAGCTACTTTATTCAAGTCACATTTTCTATGCTGATGCTGAGTGCTGTGACAGCGACAGTCCTGCACCACAACTGAGGCTGTGGGATCTCCCAGGTTTTGAAAATATATAAATGTAATTAATCATTAATAAATGTTTGCAATAAACAATGAATAATAGTATAGCAATAATAGTATAGTGGTAGGGTATTAAGAAATACCATATCTGGGACTACAGAAACTCCAAAGCAGCAGGATGAGGTATTTATAAAGTCCAGAATATGGTTATTACCCAAAGTCAGATTGGTGCAATGCACTGATGTCCCCTCTCCCATTCTCACTGCCTGCAGCACTACCACTTTTAATCAGCCAGGTGGTAGTATGACAGCGATAGCCCTCCCTCTCTGGAGGAACGTGTCCTCTGGGACACTCAATCTTCTTCCTCCTCCTGGCCAGCCCCCTAGAGCCTGAACTCAGGTTGCTGGCACTGCAAGGGGTAGCTCCACCACAGCACCGATGAGTTGGCCCCAATATATTTTTAATTAGAAACACAGAATTTGTCATCAGAAAAGGAACATTGGGTACACCAAGTCTGCCCAGATGTTCCCTGCCTAATCTGTCTCTGCAGACCCTAACTGGCCTCAGGTGACCCTCCCCTTATCCCTGCCTACATTCTAATCCAGCCTATGTCTATCCAATGCATTCTTAAAGCCCCACCCCCCACTGTTTTTGCCCCACCACTTCTGCTGCCAGTCTTTTCCAGGTGTCTACCACCCTTTCATTGAAGAATCAGTTCCTCACATCTCTCTTAAACTCCTTCCCTCAGCTTCATCACATGCACCCTGGTCCTGGTGCTCCCTCTCATTTGAAAGAGACCTCCTTCCTGCTCCCTGGTCACCCCTGTGAGGTACTTGTAGGTCTCTATTATGTCACCTCTCACTGTCCTCTCTTCCAGGGTGTACATGGTTAAAATCCCCTCAGTTACTCCTCGTAGGGCTTCTCGTGTAACCCCAGCACCATTTTAGTTGCCCTCTTTTGGACTGCTTCCACCCTGTCTATACTCTTTCTGAGGTGCACCTCCAAAACTGAACACAGTACTGCAGGTGGGGTATTACCAGAGAGGGATACAGTGGTAACACTAATAATTAATCAGTATTTACAATAATAATATAATAATACATTCTTTAACATGAAAACATTGCAAGCTACTTTATTCAAGTCACATTTTCTATGCTGATGCTGAGTGCTGTGACAGCGACAGTCCTGCACCACAACTGAGGCTGTGGGATCTCCCAGGTTTTGAAAATATATAAATGTAATTAATCATTAATAAATGTTTGCAATAAACAATGAATAATAGTATAGCAATAATGGTATAGTGGTAGGGTATTAAGAAATACCATATCTGGGACTACAGAAACTCCAAAGCAGCAGGGTGAGGTGTTTATAAAGTCCTGAATATGATTATTACCAAAGTCAGATTGGTGCAATGCACTCTTGTAATGTCACACCTCCTGGTTTTAATTTGTCTCAGGTAATATCTGGTTTACCACCATACTTCATTCAGGCACTTTATTTGTAAAACCACCGTCCATGAGAGATCATACAGAAAGGTTTTTTTTTCCATTACCACATGCCAGCACCTATCAGAAAAGCCCATTCTGCTCCATCTCTCGGACAGTTTGAAGCAGGATAAATACATTGATTCACTGCACACTATTCTTTCTTGTACTTAGCTCAATATTGCAAACTCAGCTTGACCATGAACAACTTTTTTCTTCCTTCCAAGTCAAATAGGTGACCTGGGAGAGAAGGATGTATACCTGCCATCTGTGTGTACAGATGTGCTAACATTTCACCATGATGTCACAGCTTCATCAGAGCAATGGGTCCTGTGCTGGGAGACATCCCCTTATATACTTGGTATCCCAGGTATCATGGATGAATACCCAAACAAAATTGGAACTCACCATCTCACAGCAGTTTATGAGGTGGGGTGGGGGTGGGGTGGGATGCAAGGAAAAAGCACAGGCCACGAACAGTGTAAAATATATTTTCCAAAGTCTCCTACTAAGCTTGAATAAGGCACCTTTCACCTGACGGTGCACAAGAAACATATGTAAACCCAAGTAATGCATGGTGGCCCCGAATCATATTGATGTTGTACAGTTCTATCCTTGCATAGTCAAGACAAAGCATGGAAACATTTCATCTAAGATTGTGTAAAAATGCATTTGACCCAAATAAAAGATTGTGCATGATGGCACATAAAGGGACAGTCATCTGAAAACAACAGCAGCGTAGAAATCAATGGCAAAAGCTATGCTAGTCCTAGAGAGGCAGCTATCGCCTTTAACGCTTTCTTTACCAACCTTGATAGGTATAAGAATCCTCCACAGCCCTCCCCTTCACCGCCCACAGATCTCACTACCACTAACTTTCCACATCCTAACTTCCACTTTAAGTTTGTAACAAGAAAAGAAGTATTGCTACTCGTCTCCAAGCTAAAAACGACAGGATCTGCAGGATATGATAAACTTGATCCCAAGCTCCTCAGACTTAGAGCCTCAATAATTGATTATCCCATTACTCAACTTTTCAATAGATCCATCCGGGAAGAGACCCGACCTGGGTTAGAATCTCAATCTGGACCGCCACGCTTCGGGCTGGTGCGGTTCTCTGGTATCTTGTGGAAGCAGCGTGCTCCAACCTGAGGGAGGGAGGGAGGATTAGCATGCTGCTTATTCCACAGTGCCTCCTGGGGGTTGTGAGGAGCCTTGGCATCATGGATGACCACCCAACATTGGCTCCTCCCCCATGCGTTGTCGGAAGCTGGGCCACCAACACCAGTCATGCCCAAAATAATTTTTTTTAAATAATACGATGAAAATCTTTGCTGACAAACAAATATTTCTGTTGTAAGTCCTCTACAAGACAGGTTGGTTTTATACTTCCCCTATAGCATGTCAAATAGATGGAAGAGTTATATTAAACTGGAGACAATGCAAAGAAGGGTAAAGCTCTTTCTACTTAATTTTTGTAACAGAAACATCCTGTAGTCTCTGTCAGCAGATAAGAACCATATAGCCCACCTAGTATGCCCATTTCCCTACTTGGTTTGGCAATCCCTACTCTTATCTGGACTGCCTTCCCCCGCTCTGCTGCGCAGCAGGGTGCCTTTATGCTTATCCCATGCACTTTTGAATCCCTGTACTGTTTCTGCTTCCACCACCTCTGCTGGTAGGCTGTTTCACAGATCCACCACCCTCTCTGTGAAAAAAATACTTCCTAGCATTCCCCCTAAGCCTCCCTCCAGCCTCATGTTATGTCCCCTTGTCCTTGTGCACTTTCATCTCTGAAATATGCTCCCCTCCTGTACCCTGTTTATTCCTCTAAGATATTTGAAAGTCCCTATCATATCCCCTCTCTCCCTTCTCCCTTTTCTCTTTCAGTGAATAGATGTTAAGTTCCTTGAGTCTTTCCTCATAAGGCTTGTGGTGCAGTGTAGTTATGCCGTTTTCTGTAAAACAAACAAAAAAAAACCTTGCCAGAACCTTTTTCGGGTTCTAATTATACTCTAATAATTTTAAAAACATAGATTTTGGAGCTTAATACATTCCCCAGTGGGTCTTTAGTAATAAGACTGGCGGTGGTGGTAGAATGGCCCAAAAGGAGGCTGGAGGTAGTGTAGTACCTCTTCCAAGTTGTTTTCAGATTCCTTTCCCTTTGTTGACAATAATTAAGGGCGGACATTATTATTTTGTTATTTAGTTTTTGTTGACCAGGAGAGGAAGGCTAGGCAATTCTGCCTATTTTCGGCCTCATCGGGGGCGGGGGTTGGGGGATACAAATACAAACTGACATACTGAATCAACTTACACTGTTGGTAGTATTTCTAGTGAATGACGGAAATTTGGCCAGGACACATCATGATGATGGTTAATACAGTTTTTGTACTTTAAACTAAAAGGTTCTGAAAGCTCTGATAAGGCTCAAATAACTATCAGAAACTTTTATGGCTTATTGGAAACTCAGAAACGTTTGGGGTTCTCCCATCCCTATTTTACAGACAGCGACAAGTGAAGAGCAGAAATTATCCAAAGCGAAGTGAGCATCAAGTGCTTGTTGTAACTGAGTCCAGCTTTAGTTTCTTCATTTTTTCCATGCTAAACCTGTAAAATGACCTCACTGTAACAGTTTTAGTGGAGCGCCTCAGGATTTAAATTTAGTGTATTAAGTAAATTCTATTATGGCCACTAAGCAAATTAGCAAGGACCATTGAAGAGATGATTTGGTTCGGTCTATTTGCTAGGATTAGGTTGCTGAGTAGATTGTTTACCATCAGCTTCACTGTTGTTGTAGCGCACTGAGTCAGTTGGCTTAGATCCAGGGTCTTGGTACTGCATATTTCAGTCTTGCAGGGAATTCCCTGACCAAGTCCAGTTGACATCCCCCATTAATATATTGATGAATAACTTGTTTTCTTTTCTGGGTTATTCTAGTAAAGGAGATTGTTGGCCCATGGTACCAAGATTAGTTTTTGGTGGGCTGTATACTCCTCCAATCATGACTGGGCTAGAATTCTGAAATGATTGTTTGCCAAAGATGGGCCAATAAATTCCAGTTTAGTAGTCCAACATTTTGTCATGTTTGGGCCCAACAGGTCTGTGCTCTCCTACTCCTCCATCTGTTCCTGTGTCCTTCACCGTGGTCACTGTAGTGGGAAATTGGTACTTCGTGAGGATGTTAAAGCTGTTTTTGACTGTCCATTTGTTGGACAGGAATGCCACGTGATCACACCCTGCTTCTATGGAATCCAAGTGCCTGACCTCTGCAAGGTACCCATTCTCTGCCAGGTCCCAGGGTGGCACATCTGAGTCTGCACATGAACCCAGGTCCATCAGAAGTTGGGGCAATGGCAGATAACAGACATGGGACTCAAGGGATGAAGACAACATAGTGGTGTGAGACTTGAGTGATAAAAATGAGTCGGAAGACGAGAGCAGCAGTGTGAGATTCAAGTGATGAAGATGAGACAGTAGTGGTTTGAGACTCAAGTGATGAAGATGAGACAGCAGCGTGAGACTCAAATGATAAAGATGAGACAGTAGTGGTTTGAGACTTGCATGATGAAGATGAGATAGTAGTGGGTTGAGACTCAAGTAATGATAAGACAGCAGTGGTTTGAGACTCAAGTGATGAAGATGAGACAGTACTGGATTGAGACTCAAGTGATGAAGATGAGACAGTAGTGGTCTGAGACTCAGGCGATGAAGATGAGACAGTAGTTTGAAGTTCAAGTGATGAAGATGAGATAGTAGTGGGCTGAGACTCAAGTGATGAAGATGAGACAGTAGTGGTCTGAGACTCAAGTGATGAAGATGACAGCAGCAAGTATTAAACTCATATAAAGAAGATGAAACAGCAGTGATTTGAAGCTCAAGTGATGAAGATGAGACAGCAGTGTGAGACTCAAGTGATAAAAGATTAGACAGCAGTGGTTTGAGACTTGCATGATGAAGACGAGACAGTAGTGATCTGAGACTCAAGTGATGGCGATGAGTCAGCAGCTGTGTAATACTCAAGTAATGAAGAACAGTTTAAAAGAAGCAGATATGTGAGACTGCAAGGCAACATCAGTGGGGCTCAAGGTCTTTATTGACATAGCAACTACAAATTTTATTTATTTATTTAGAAATTGGTAACTGGGACAGGCATGCTGAGCCAAGGCTCCTTTCCAGATGTGATGCTGGGGCAGAGGGGTAAACAGCGAGCGAGGAAGTACAATAACAGAACAGTAAAATAAACAGTTGCAAGCTCACTATTATATGACAGGGGTGTACAGTTCATGTTAATAAGTGTCAGTAAGCAGAAGAGGCACAAATGAATGAGGACGGTGCTTCTAGGAGTCCCAGGTTTCCAACTGCCTTGGTGGTGAAGCTGGTAGCACAATGCGATCGTATTCCGGGTGGCCTGGGTTTAAATCCCAGATAAGGCACTTATTTCTTTCTCTCTTCTGTTTATTTGGTTCCATATATGTGCACACTGTACCCTTGTGAATTAAAATGTAATTATCTGTGCAGCACCAAGTTGTGCATTTGAGAAAGAGTAAGGTGTTTCTGGAAGTTCCAGGTTTCCAGTTTACTTGGTGGCACGGCTGGTACTGTAGTGGAATGGTATCCTGGGCAGCCTGGGTTCAAATCCAAGCCAAGGCATTCATTTATTTCTCTCTTCTGTTTGTTTGGGCTTCCATATATGTGCACACTGCACCCTTGTGAATGAAAACAAATGAGGAGCCAAGGATTAGAACCACCAATAGCCAGCAGATTGTTGATAAAATAAAACTGATGAAACCAGGTTTGTAACACCCTCATGAGGCAGTGCATGTGTGATCAGTGCAAGAGTTAGACTAAAGTAGAGGTTAGAGGCAGGAATAGACTGGGGTAATGAACTCGAAGGTGTTATTTGAGAGAGCAGTAGGGGAAGGAGTGGTGGATGGCATGGGTATGGGAGTTCCAGAGCGAGGTAATTTGTGCAATGAAGGGGTAGTGGCCAACAGAGGTGTTAGCACAAGGCATGGTGCCAGGTCCAAGGAGCAGAAAGAGTAGGAGGGGGCAATATAGGGTGAGTAGCACAGAGAAGTAAGAGTGGAGGGAGGTAATCTAATATTTTGAAAGGAAGGCAGAACAGAGAAGATGGGATTCGAGAGAGGGGATAGAAAAATTCTGAGAGAGGGAACTTTGGTGAGTGTATGGGAGGGAGCTAGTGGCAAAGTTGAAGAAGGAGTGGAGGAGGGGGTCTAGACTTGTAAGTGTGGATTGAGGGATGGCACTATAGACCACAGCCACACAATCAAATGTCAGTAAGATCATATTTGGGAGGATCTGTTGACAGTTGGGAGGGGCAGGCAGGAATGATTCCTGTATAGTGAGCTTCGGACAAAGTTTTTATATAAGACTTTGACATACGTAGAGAAGTTGATGTTCCTGTCCAGCCACATACCAAGCTACTTGAACTAGGAGACCTCTTCAAGTGGGGCACCATCCAGGGTTCAAAGGACTGGAGGTAGCAGAGCTTGGCATGGCATTGTCTGGTGCCCAAAGACATGATAACTCTTTTTGGAATTTAAGGTGAGGTGGCTGGAATGAAACCATCGGATTTGGTCAAAGTCATGCTGAAATGATGTTTCCTGCTCATGGACTGAGGCACCAGTGGCAAAGATGACAGTGTAATCTCTACGGAGGGTAATGAGTACCAATGCCTGTAGTCTGGGCAACAAGCTCCCTGAACTGGTGGCCTTGATGGAAGAGGATGCCTGGATATCATGGCAGTCACAGAAACATGGTACACAGAGAACTATGACTGGGATGTTAACATACCATGGTACACAACCTACAGGAGAGACAGGGAGGGGAGAAGAGGGGGAGGAGTAGCTCTCTATGTAAGGGAAGGGATAAAAGCAATGGAACCAAAGAGAAAACAGGGAGGAGAGGAGGCACTGTGGGTCACCCTAGAGACTGGAAATGGCACCACAATCTGCACAGGGGTTGTATACAGACTCCCCTCTCAGGGAAGGGAATGGACAAGGATATGATAGAAGGCATCGTTAGGATGGCAGAGAAAGGGGAGATACTGTGGATGGGGGACCTGAATATGCCAGATGTTAACTGGAGCACCTTTGCTGCAGCCACATCCAAGAGCAGGGCCATTCTCAATGCCCTACAGGGGGCATGCCTCAGACAGCTAGTTTTGGAACCCACTCGTGAGGAAGCAATCCTAGACCTCGTACTCTCAAATGGGGACAAGCCATACAAAAGTGGGCATACTGGACTTCAGGACTGACTTTGGCAAGATGGGAGCGTGCCTTAGAAAAACACTAGTAAACAGGCAACAGGGAGGGGTGGCGCAACAATGGGGAAACATCAAAACTGCCATCAGAGAGGCAACAATCCTTTGTGTGAAGCAAATAAAAAAATCAAAATGAAAGAAAAAGCCACTATGGTTCTCAAAAGAGGTGGCAGGAAGGCTAGGGAGAAAAATATAGCATTTATTTATTTAGTTTTTGTTGACCGGCTAAGTGCACTAGACAAATTCTGCCTATTTTCAGGCATGACCCGGGAGAGGGGGATACAGATGAATGTCAACTGACCTCGAACCAGATTAAGCTGTTGGTGGTATTTTTATTGAATGGAGGGAAATTTGGCCGGGGCACTGGGGAAATTCCCCTACTCACCTTCTGGGGAGATTCTGGCTGGCCAAGATGGCGGATGAGAGCCCTGGAGTGGTGGTGGAAGCCATGGAGGTTGGAGGGCTGATCTCCCCTCTTGCCTTGTCTTTACCTGGGACTGCTGGTTTACTTGATGTTCAGGAGAACATGGTGGAAATAAATTATTTGGATTTGGAACCTGCTGCTGCTGATGGTATTGTTTTGAATTTGCTGGCTCCTGACCCTGACATGGACTCTGAGTTGGTCGTCAGTTCTGAGGAGGCTGAAAGTGAATCTTTGGCTGCTCCTTCTGGTGAGCAGTCAGCCGAGACCCGTGATTTACAGCTGCTTTTAGAATCCGAGGAAAGGAAGTTTCTTGCGAGGAAAGCAGCTATTATGCAGAAAATTCAGTGGTCCTGTACTGACAGCTCTGCAGTTTCTGTCAAACGCCTGCTGAGTCATCCTTCTACTCATTTGCAGGACCCGCCATCTGCCAATGGACACTGTAAGTCTGCCTGTGATTCACTTCCTACTTTGCCTGCAACCACTGCTTGTGACTCTGTTACTGTTCCTATTGAGCCTGCCTTACATCCTCCATGTCTGGCTATCCAGACTACTGATGTTCCGGGAACTGGGCCTTGGTCCATGAACTCAGCATTAGAGGGTGCTGGCTGGGAAGAGTGTTCTCCTGATGCTTGCTGGTCTCCTGGTAAATCTCCTATCTGTATGCCGATGGAGGCTATCTTTGTGACTTCTGTTTTACCTCCTTGCCCTACTGTCACTAGAGACACAAGCCCTGAGCAGGTTCTGGCTGACCCCTAGCCATCCCTGATGGCCTACATCTCACCCAGCACCCTGCCCTGCATCTCCCTCTTGTAACTGTTCTGATTGTTACTGCGGGCCCTGACCCTGCTCTGCCTGCAGCGCCTTTGAATCTCATGCCTGACAGACAGAAGAAAACATTTTCCTCATTGTTTCGGCTCCCTATCTTGCCTGCTAAACGCCATAATGCTGTCTGTCTCTCTTATATTGGTGGTATGCTGGACCACCCTGATCGTGTCTATGTGGCCAGGACTTTATTGAAGGACTCCATGAAGTTCTTTGCCCACAAACTTTATGCCCTTATTCATATCTTGGGGAGACCACTTTTGATATCAGCCTCAAGACGCTTTGGGGTTTGGACAGATTTTGGGCAAAATATCACTCACTGAAAACTACAGCCTTGTAGACACCTTTTTTGGCCATTCCATTAACTAAGTCTGCCTATAAAACTATATTGATTTTGTTTCGTAATGAAGGAGTGGATGTGTCTGATGTGATTTATTGCTTGAAAATGCATTGCACTGTTATTGGGGAACCAGAAGCCATATTGGACTCTGAAAATATATGGACTGGGGGTGGAGGGTCAAGGTACTGCTCTAGTCTGGTGACTCTGGACTTCTCCATCTGCCTAATTCCTTTTTTTTGGGTCATGATGGGGGGGTGTGTTGTTTTATTCTGGCCAGCCTAAGGCCTGCTGCAGGTGTGGCAATCCCTCTCACCTGAGTAGTGCTTGTGATAAGGTTAAATGCAACTCCTGTGGAGAGTTGGGTCATGTTAGCTGTGCCTGCCTCAATGAGAGTAAATGCAGTTTATGTGAGGAACCTTGGTACACTTTTGGGAACTGTACATGGGCAGCCCACAATCAGGAGCACCATGATGATGGAACTGTACATGGGCAGCCCACAATCAGGAGCACCATGATGATGGAACGGTACATGGGCAGCCCACAATCAGGAGCACCATGATGATGGAACTGTACATGGGCAGCCCACAATCAGGAGCACCATGATGATGGAACTGTACATGGGCGGCCCACAATCAGGAGCACCATGATGATGGAACTGTCAGAGCACCATGATGATGGAACTGTACATGGGCAGCCCACAATCAGAAGCACCATGATGATGGAACTGTACATGGGCGGCCCACAATCAGGAGCACCATGATGATGGAACTGTCAGAGCACCATGATGATGGAACTGTACGTGGGCAGCCCACAATCAGGAGCACCATGATAATGGAACTGTCCATGGGCAGCCCACAATCAGGAGCACCATGATGATGAAGCTGTACATGGGCAGCCCACAATCAGGAGCACCATGATGATGGTGCTGATCAGCATTTTATTGTCTCCCAATCTCAGAAGGCTAAACTTTGGAGTAAGATTTCTCCACCACAGCCGGATTTGGGCCCTCCCAGACCCTCCACGTTGACTGCACCTGCGCCTGAGTCCTGTGTTGTACAGTACCTGAGGTCTTGCACTCTGCCTGTTCCTTCTTTGGTGCCTGCAGTTGTTGCCCCTGAACCCTTGGGGGTAGCCCCGGCTGACACTGGAATGCCCCCCCCGAGCCTCTTTCTCTGTGAGCTGTAGATGCTCTACAAAGTCCAAACAAAAAGCTGACCCACTGCCCCCTAAGGCCCTCAGACCCTTGCCTATTCCTGTTTCTAATCCTTATGATCTTTTGCAGGACACTTCTTCTGACTCTGGAGAGGAGTCTGATTCCTCCTTTATCCCTTCCTCCCACCCTGATGGGACTGCTGACCCTGAAATGAGGACTAAGAGTAGAGGTGCTCAGAAAAGGAAAGCCCGGATGAAAGGGAAGAGTATGGCTGGTTCAGGCAAAAAGAAACAGTATTTTTTTCTCTGGTTGATTCTTTGTGCTCCTGCCCTTTTTCTCATGCTGCCTGATACTTTCACACCTTTTGCAGTAGCGGAGCCAGATTTAGGAGCCGGGGGGGGGGGCATTCAGTCAATCAGAGCTTCACAGTGGGCACTAAACATTGAAAAATGAAGGTGGTGGGGCACCACTACCCACACTGGGGTAGCCAGGAGGGATGACCACCCCCCCAGCCCCCCCCTCTAGCTCTGCCACTGACCTTTTGCTTGTCACACGTTGAATGTGAACAGCATTAAACGTATAGACAAGAGGAATTCAGTTTTTGCTTTCCTTGCTTCATTACAACTCGGCTTGATTTTTTTACAGGATATTCTCTTCCGTACTTTGAATGAACTGCATCATTCTCAAAGACACTGGTTATGCGGACTCTCTTTTTGGTCCATTGGCCATGAGACCTGCTCTGGTGTTGGTATTTTAGTCCATTCTCTCGATTTTCATTTGCTTAAACTCTATGATTTAGTGCCTGGCTGAGTCCTTTTTCTTGATGCAGTTATACATAACATACCCTTTCACTTAATTAATATTTATGCCTCACAAACTAAACTGAGTTGTATTGACATTCTTTCTCTTAACCAACCTTATTTATTCACCTCCAAGCAGATTCTTTTTTCTTGGGATTTCAACTGTGGCCTGAGTCTGCAGGACAGAAGTTCTTTTGCTACCACTAAGAAGCTTTTTTGTGATTCTCGCTTTCTACACACTGTTATCCATATGGCTCGCCTACGAGACACCTACTTAGACTTTACTAATCAGCACCCCCCTACATTTCACAAAGGTGTCTTGGCCACTGGAATCGACTTTATTTTTTCATCCCCAACACTAACTATTTTGAATACTACTGTTACTCTGGTTGAATTCTCTGACCATGGAAGGGTATCCATCTCTATTGGTGGTACCTCCTCCCACTGCCAGGGTCTGGGACTTTGAAAATTTAATACGTCTTTGTTGACAGACCCAGAGTTATTGTCTGCACTACACCAATTTCTTACTGCTCAGAAATCCGTGATCCTTTTCTATGATGACCCTATTACTTGGTGGATGGATACGAAAACTGATTTAATTCTTCTTTTAAAACGTTATAGTAAGCACAAATGTAATACTACTTACTTGACCTATCTACAGCACAGACAACACCTTCAGAATTTACTGACTATTGCCCACACTGCTGGTCAAGGCCTTACTTCCCAAATTCAATTGATTCGCAAGGACATGATGTTGTTTTCCTCTCAACTCACTACTCGTTTGTATGCCCAACACAAATTTGGCACTCAGGGCACTTCCCAGGAAGTTGACCCCTTTGCTCGGCAGGCCCACAGAATGGGGACTCGCACCACATCCAGTCTTCGAGACTCCTCTGGCCTCTTGCACATCTCTAGTATTTCACTTTCCCACATAGCTGCTGACTTCTCCAGAGCCCTTTTCACTGACATACCCTCAGACCTTAGGGAGATTCGAGAGTTTTGGAGGACCATCCCAGTACCAACAGTTCCCTCTTGAATAGTGCAGCAGGCAGACCATTTGATTACCCGTGAGGAGGTTAAAGTTGTTCTCCGGCACTTGAGAAATAATGTTTCCCCTGGGCCAGATGGTTTACCTTTTGAATTATATAAAATGATTGGTGGCCATCTGTGCCCTGCATTTGCTGCTGTATTTAATGCTATGCTGAGCACTAGTACTATTCCTTTGAGTTTTAATAAAAGAACTTTGATTTTGTTGTTTAAAAAAGGGGATAAGACTGATCTGAATAATTGGAGCCCTATCTGCATGTTGAATGCAGATTGTAAATTGCTTGCTAAAATTCTGACTAATAGACTGCTTCTGATAGCTGAACAGGTTATTTCCCCAGAACAGCCTTGTGCCATCCCTACCAGTAATTTCCAGGATCATTTGATCCTATTGTGGGAAGTCTTTTCCCATGGTCTAAAAGGCTCCTGCAGTGGATCTGTGGTGTCCCTCAATCAGAGGAAGGCATTTGATTCCATCTGCCACACCTTCTTATGAGAAACTCTCAGTCACTATTATGTTCCACCTCTCCTGGTAGGGTGGATTCAGTCCCTCTATGCTACTGCTACTGTGACACCAGTTGTGAATGGCCATGTTGGCCCCATGGTCTCTATTAAAAGGGGAGTCTGGCAGGCTTGCCCCATGAGTCCTGTACTGTATACTTTTTTTATTGATCCCTTGCTGCGGTCCATTAATGACCTTTCTACTATGGCTCGATACTGGGGCTGTCTGCTCAGGCTTCGGCCAAAGTCATTGCTTATGCTGATGACCTTTGTTTATTAGTTGCTGACTGCCAGTCTGTTCATCGGGCTCTTCACCTCTGTTCATCCTTTGGTGCAGTGTCCGGTGTGTCCTTGAATTTAGATAAATGTTGTGGGAAGGCTCTAGGTCTTGACCCCGGTCCCCAGTCCACTCTAGGGCCTATTTCTCTCACCTCGGGCCCTCTGATCATCCTTGGGATTAAGCTAGGTTCTGTTGAAATGGCTACCTTAAACTGTGAGGAGAAACTTGCTCTTGGGAAACATAAAGTCATGCAATGGAATAAAAGTAAGATTGGGAAGAAAAAAAAAAAGAGTGTTTTTGGTTAAGACTTTTCTTATTCCGGTTTCGAAAAAATTGAAAACCTCCCTTTTGAGTGTTTTCCTTCAAGCCATTTGGGGCAGCCGTCTCAACCCTATCAAACGAAATGTATTATATTTGCCCATTAAGGAGGGTGGCCTGGATATGGTTAACCCCATTTTATTTTTTAATAGTATGTTTTTAATGTCTAATTTGAAAGCTTTATTTGTTAATATGGGTAAGAATTGGAAGCCCTGGTTGTTTGAGAATTGTGAGCCCTGGTTCCGCCAATGGGAGCAAAATGCATTAAAGGCCCTGAAGGGCCCAGTTTTTCTACAATATCTTAGAGGGACGTTTCTTTATTTGAAGCAACGAAGGATTACACCCCAACAACTTTTATCTTCTGCTTCCCATAAGGTACTATATAGATCCCTGTTGTCCTCTCTCTGTGGCATTCCTGATGTCTTTTTGGGCTGCCCTGACCAGATTCGTTCCTCCTTGTGCCTTTTTATCGTAATTCCAGGATATCTATCCATATGTGGGATTTCCATTGGCTATCCTGTCATAGGAGGATTAATGTTAAAGCTAACCATAAGCATAAACAGGAACAAGACAGGATTTGTTGCAGACTGCCTCGTGTTAATTTAACTGAGACTATGGAACATTTACTTTTTCATTGTTCCTTTATTAATTCTTTTTGGGTTTACTTGGCTGATTTGTAGGACATGCCTTTATTTGCACACCTGACCTATGACCATCTTATGTATGGTTTTGCTCCACCTGTTTGGCGAAAGTGGAATACGAGTACTCTTCATCTCCTATTTACTATTACTATCAAGTGGAATATTTGGTTGGCTAGGTGTGCTTTTACCTTACAGCAAAAGGAATGTTCCCATTTGGAGCTAGGTAACAAGATACTGAAAGATGTTAAAACTGTCTATGCTGCTGTATGTCTTGCCTTATCAGGTAATGAGATATCTGAATTATGGAAGGAGTTGCCTTGGATTACTCAACTGCCGGCAGTGACATGATGATTTCTTTGGGGATTTCCTTGTTTGCTTCTTCACTTTACTGGGAACAGGGGTCCTGTTCCTGGCTCCCGGTTCTTTTTTTTCCTATCTGAACAGTTTTCCTATTTTTGTCATTTTTTTTGTTATTATTGTTGGTGACTCCTGATACCCTTTGTATTACTTTTTCTTTTGTCAACTTGACTATGTTTTTGATTCCATGCTTTTGTTTCTGATTTTTCTTTATTGTTTGTTTATGTTCTGATATTCTATTTAATAAAATTTACCCCTACTCATTTTGAGAAGTGCCATGGGATCTTTAACATCCACCTGAACTACCACCAGAACAGGCAGATGGGACCTCGGTTTAACGTCTCATCCGAAAGACAGCACCACAGGAGTGCAGCACCCCACTCATGCTGCACTACAGTGTCAGTATTGGGATATTGACCCAGCTACCTGGTGTGGGGATAGAATTCACAGCCTTCTGATCTCCTGGCCTCAGAGGTGAGTGTGCTACCTGCCTAGCCACTGACACTGTGAGGAAGTATAATGAAACACAGAAGGAGCAGGACAGAGAACTGTACCAGTTAAGGCAGAAGAAAGCAGGAAGGGAAGTCAGAATAGCAAAGGCCCAAACTGAGGAAAAGATAGCCAACTCGGTTAAGAAAGGGGATAAAACCTTTTATAGGTACATCAGGGAGCATAGAAAGACAAAGGAAGGGATAGTGAGGCTGAATAGAATGGACGGTGGGTGGGCAGAGAGGGACAGTGAAAAAGCAGGGATACTAAACAAGTGCTTCTGTTCAGTATTCATAAAAGAGGAGGAAGGGGAGGTACCTAATCCAATTAACAGAAGCACTCTGGATGGGGGGTTGATCCCAGTCCTTTCACAGAAGAAAGGATTCTGAAAGAACTCCTAAAACTGAAGGTGGACAAAGCAATGGGGCCTGACAGGACTGACTCCAGAATTCTAAAAGAATTAAGGGGAGAACTAGTGACACCACTGACTACCATTTTTAACAAATCATGGGAGGATAGTGTGGTCGTTGAGGACTGGAGGAAGGTGAATGTGATTTCTCTTCACAAAAGTGGGAGCAAGACAGAGGCAGGAAACTACGGATCTGTCAGTTTGACCTCTGTGGTAGGGAATGTGATGGAATCACTTCAGAAGGAAAGAATTGTTGAGTACCTAGAGGCCAGTGGGGGCACAGGACCCAAGGCAGCATGGGTTCACAACAGGAAGGTCATGTCAGATGAACCTAATCAATTTCTTTGACTGGGTGACCAAAGTAGTAGACCGGGAGGGGCTGTGGACATGGCCTACCTAGACTTTAGCAAGGCATTTGACACAGTCCCACACAAAAGATTAATAAACAAATTAACCAGCCTGGGAGTGGGTCCCAGGCTGGTAGCCTGGGTAAAACATTGGTTGGACAACAGGACACAGAAGCTAATTGTAAACAGAGTCCACTCTGAAGAAAGGGGGTTACTAGTGGGGTACCGCAGGGTTCAGTACTGGGTCCAGTCCTTTTTAATGTCTTTATAAGTGACGTTGCAGAGGGACTGGAAGGAAAAGTATGCCTCTTTGCAGATGACACAAAGATCTACAACAGGGTTGATACACAAGGAGGCGTGGAAAGGATGGGAAGGGACTTGGCAAGGTTGGAGGAATGGGCAGAAGTATGGCAGCCTGGATTCAGTGCAAAGAAGTGCAAAATAATGCACCCGGGAAACAAAAACCCAGGGGAAGAGTACACAATGGGGGGGGGGTAGTAACAACAACCAAAATGAAAAGGGACCTAGGGGTAATCATATCAGATGACCTTAAGGTTGGTAAGCAATGTGAGAAGGCATCGCCAGCATAAAACAGGAAGTTATTATCCCTCTGTTCAGACAGTTGGTGAGACCCCATCTGGAGTACTGCATCCACAAGGACATAGACAGGATGGAGGCAGTCCAGAGGAGGGCAACTAAAACGGTGCAGGATCTGCAAGAGAAGCCATACGAGGAGGGACTAAAGGAGCTTAATATGTATACCCTTGAGGAAAGGAGGGAGAGGGGGGACATGATAGAAACTTTTAAGTACCTCAGTGGAATTAACAAAGTCCAAGAGGGTAGCAACTTTCAGAAAACGAGATGTGCAAGAATAAGGGGGCACAATTTTAAGATAGAAGAGGGACGGCTCAGGGGCAATGTGAGGAAGTATTTTTTCATAGAGAGGGTGGTGGATGCATGGAACAGCCTTCCCAAGGAGGTTGTGGGGCCTAAAACTGTGGGCGAATTCAAGAATGCATGGGACAGACATAAGGCAATTCTTGTTGGGGGTAGAAAGAAATAGGCTGTTGGTTAACTAGGATCTGCAGCTTAACTTGTAGGTAGGGAAATGTGCAGACTAGGTGGGCCAAGTGGTCCTTATCTGCCATCAAAGTCTATGTTTCTATGTTTCTTTGTTGGAGGAGACACAGACAGTAGGGATGTCATTGAGGAATGGAGAGAAATGCCTTTGGGCACTCCAGAGGAGATGGGAAGGGAAGGGGAGGGGATAAGCCATCTGCACAAGTTTCCGTGTTACCGTTTTTGTTTTCCATTCAGGTCTTGTTTCATTCTCACATTGCTGGTATTCGACATGTAGAGACTGCATTCTAATGTGAGCATTTTGACATTCTATAGCTGGCAGTTTGCTCTTTGGTTAGTTATGTTGTAGGCATATGCACTAAATAATTCCTTTAGCATTAAGGAAGGAAGTAAGTAAGTAAAAATGTATTTATATAAGGCACCCTTCCAAGCTCAGGGCACCTTTACAAATTTCACATACCTTATTTAAAATCCACAACAATAAAAACACTTTATACTTAGCAGAATTTACATTTCTGAAAATGCGTGTTTAAAAAGAAAGGTCTTAAGAGCTTTTTTAAACCCTTCTACAGTCAGGCTATTGTGTATCTGGCAAGGTAGAGAATTCCACAGGGTAGGTGCCATGAAGGCAAAAGTTCTTTCACCAGATGTTTTCAGGGTTACCCTGGGAATCTCTAGCAATCCCTCGCCAAAGGATCAGAGGGAACGGGAGGGGCAGTAAGGAGTCAGGAGTTCTTTCCGGGTAGCGGGGTCCCAAACCATGTAGGGCCTTATAGGTCATCAATGCGACCTTGAAAGTGATCTGCCACTGTACAGGCAGCCAGTGCAACTCCCGCAGCACAGGTGTTATATGGTTGGACCTCGGGCTCCCAGACAACAACCTAGCTGCCGCATTTTGCACCAACTGCAAGTGGCGGATATCCACTCCCGGCAGCCCTAGATAAAGGGCATTGCAGTAATCAAGATGACTGGCAACTAAGGCATGGACCAGGGTAGGCAAATCCTCTGATGGAACCAAGTGTTTCACCTGTGATATATTCCTTAGATGGAAAAAGGATGATTTGACTACGGCCAACACCTGCGCCCTCAGGGTCAGGCCCTCGTCAAACATAACACCAAGGTTACGCACCTGGCCGAATGCCATAAGTGGGTTCCCCCCCAGAAATAAACCTGAGGGTTTTCCCACCCATGAACTTAACATCCTCACCCTTGGCTCCATTACCAATACCTCTGTTTTTCCTGGGTTCAACTTCAGCCAGTTGCCACTCATCCAGTTCTGTATCTCCAGCAGGCAGTTGTTAAACACTGCACTTGAATCTGAGTCCTGCTTGGGTACAAAAGACATGTAGAGTTCAGAGTCATCAGCATAGCAATGAAAACTCAACCCATACTGTCATATAATGTTCCCCAATGGGAGCATATACACTGCAGATAACATGGGGGACAACAACAAACCCTGTGGTACCCCACATCGCAGGCAGTGAGAGGCCGAGGAATAAATCCCTGATAATACTCTCTGAGTTCTACCCTGCAGAAAAGATTGAAACCAACTGTGGACCACCCCCCCTTAGTCCACAGAGAACCCACAGGCGTTTGAGCAATACCCCATGATCTACAGTGTCAAATGCTGCTGAGAGAGCAAGGATAACCAATATACAACAAGCTGTCTGACCTCTCACCATCAGGAGATCATTCATCACCCGTACAAGAGACGTCTCAGTGCTATGCCGTTTCCTGAAGCCAGACTGGAGAGGGTCATAGATACTATGGCTGGTTAAATGATCCTCCAGCTGCAAAGCGACCACCTTCTCGATAACCTTCCCAAAAAAGGGGAGGTTCAAGACCGGTCTGTAGTTTTCTGGGCAGTATGGATCAAGGGAGGGCTTTTTCAAAAGGGGGTGCACTACTGCCTCCTTTAAGGGATCTGGAAAGATCCCTTTCTTCAATGATACCACCATTATCCCAGTAAGGACTGGGCTGATAACCTCTACACACCCCACCAGTAGGTGAGTAGGGCCCGGATCCAAACTACAGTAGGTTGGACGCAAAGTCTAGATGATCCTCACTATATCTATGACTGCCGGCTGATTAAAGGTGAACCAAGTTAATTGGGTATTAATGCCACTCGGTTGATCAGTGCAAGACCAAAGGGAAGGTGCTGGCTGATCTCATCCCTGATGGTGGACACCTTATCAGTGAAGAACATCGCAAACTCCTCACACTGTATCTGTGACAAAGCTCGACTGGCTTGAAGAAAGGCTGGATTGCACAGTCTGTCTACAGTCCGGAAGAGCTGGGCCAGTCTATTCTTCACTGTAGCAATTTCCCTGGACAGGAACTCTGCCTTCTTATGGGAAATTGCTAACTGATAGATCTTATAATGATCCAGCAGTCTAAGCCTGTCCATTTCCAGGCGAGTTTTCTGCCAGCATCTCTCCAATCTTCGACCCTGTCTCTTCAACCCACGGATCTCCCTGGTAAACCATGGAGCCCCTGGGTGAAGGGTACAGGGATGAACACGGGATGGAGCAATGATATCCAGGGCCCCCACAACTGCCCTATTATAGGCTAGCACTAGGGGCCCTGGGTCAGTGCTATTCATTGACAATCTCGAGAAGTCCAGCTCCGTCATTAGGCCTTCTGAGGTAACTCCTCCCAAAGGATGGAACTGTACTATCTCCTTAGAGGCAGGCCTCTTTCAGGGGGCTGCAAAACTGAACCT
Organism: Neoceratodus forsteri; assembly: GCA_016271365.2. NCBI lineage: Eukaryota > Metazoa > Chordata > Ceratodontiformes > Ceratodontidae > Neoceratodus > Neoceratodus forsteri. Next base: position 44,124,850 of record JADMNL010000034.1, on the reverse strand, counting down.
CAGGGCATGATGGTCAGACCAACTGATAGGCTCCACCTCCACATCGGAGACTTCCATCCCCAGATGGAATATCAAGTCCAATGAGTTTCCCCCTCGTGAGTTGCAGAGGTAACCACCCATGCCAGGCCCAATGAATCCATCAACTGGAGGAGGTTTTGTCCAAAAAGTGCGAGTTCATCATAGACCCAGGCATTGAAGACCACCAGAATTAACCATTGGGGGGACTCCAACACCATCTCAGTGATGAAGTCCGCAAGCTCCTTCAGGAATTAACACTGATGGGTGGACAGGAAAAGCACTTGCAGGCTATGTATATCAGTCCAGGCCACTTGGAGAGTAATTTTCTAACCATTATTAATCACTTATGTTAATTCTATCAGTCAAGCTCAGCTCTCAGAACCATAAGGCTTCACATCCTGTGTGCAGCTGTTGTCTCATGTGGCTCAGCTGCGTGGTCCTCTCAACCAAACTGCAAAAGATGACACTCATACCTTAAGAGGCATGTCTCAAAACATTATTAATTCATGGGGCAGGATTTTCTTTATTAAATGTTATTGTTTATGTTCCCGTGTCTCTGTCTGGCTTCTCAGAATCCCCCCAGCTCCTCCCACTGGTCTCAATGTACCTTTACTCTGTCTGCCCCCATGTACCTCTGGATTACCTCCGAGGTGGGACACTGGGTTGGGGGGGATGAACCCCTGATTGTACATCACATCGGGTAACAGAGGAGGTAGCCAGGACCATCCCAGATGTACCGGGGTTTCACATGAGCCGATGCTGGGGCCACACTCCCCCCTTCTGTTCCCCAAGGGATGTAGGCACGCTCAAGAGACCAATGTGCAAATGCACACTGTGTGTGCTCTGCATGGGTCCCCAGCCTAAGTCTTCCCCTCCCACTTAACATCCTCAACTGCATTGCTACCTGTGGTCACCAAGACGGCAGTATCACAGAGAGCATTGTGTCCCACCCTCCTCCCGGAGAAAGAGAACATTCACTGGGACACTCAGTCTTCTTTCCCTGGCCGCCTCCCCCCCGACAAACCAGGCTCATTCCTAAATCCAGGACACTGGTGTCATGAGTGGTACTACTACCACTGCACCGACAGACCGGCATCAAGCAGGATTCTCAAAATGGGCCAACGCAGGTGCATCTTCTCCATGCATCTACCTGATTGCACAAAGACTCAGGAGACCAGTGTTCAAAGGGTACCAAGGCTTTCATGACAGTTTCCATGATTTGTCTCAGCTTACCTAAAAAGAATGATGCAAGCATCACTTTTTTCAATAGAAATGTCATTGTTTGTCGCAAGCACCACTTGTATAGATGCAACTGCATCTGAAGTTCCGATGCTGGTAGACCAGCTATTAGGTACTTTTCCAGCATCAAGACTTATCACACAGCTGTGTCAATAACAGGACTCGGGGAGGGGCGGGGAGAAATACTGCCCCATGATATTTAAATAGTTCTTCTGTGGGACCTGGAGCTTATTCCATGAAATGGCCCGTATCTCGGACCTTAATTCTACCTGATGAGAATACAAATGTCTACTTGGCATAGACTCTTTGGAAGATCCTTTTTTAAGAACATTTTTATTAGCTTTTTATGGGCTTTGCATAAGAAGCAAAAATATCCACCTAAAAGTGGAATTGCAGTTAACATATCTGCAAAAGTATGACCCGTGAATCTGTGATCCGTACCATTGTAAGTGTGCATTCATTACCTACAATTTTAGAACTAAGTATGGCAAACTATCAGACATTCACACAGGACAAGATCACTCTGACCGTGGCAAGACTTACCAAGGAGGAGGGCAGGGCATGTTACGCACTGCCTCCAAAATTCAAGTTCGTTCATAGCTGCCCTTCACTGCTTCTGGTGGAATTTGAGCAATCTTGAAGCAGAGGGTCACGTACGGGGGGAAGGATGTTGTCCTTGGATGCTGGCATTTTTATCATATCATTCATCACTGTCCAATTTAGCAATCATCGCATCAAGTGGTATGACACTGCCGCGGCTTGTCTTCTTCTGCCTGCAGTCTGGGTTCTGCAGGAACTGCTTTCAGCTGTAGTCCTCTATGACTCAGAAGTGACATTTGTGGGATCACCTGTCTGAGGCTTGATCTCTCACCACACATCATGTAACAAACTCATCAGGCCTGCCTTGCTATAGTGTACATATATGGCCTACTAGATTCCCCGTGCATGGCATATAGGGCCAAACCATATACAATTACATGGCTTCAGACATATTCACTGACTGTGACTTTCAGGATGTCCCTGTGTTTTAACAAATGCCTATCTGTACCCTATCTCCCACATTCCTGGTGCCAGCAATACACCCACCACCCCTAGTAACCACCTTCAGCTTAGTTGTACCATGGTCCGTGTCATGACAATGTAACACACATGCATGCACGCATGCACACACATGCATACCACTCTAGGAATTCTGCATTTCCATGGTCACAGAATTTTCTGCAGAACTTGCATCCTGCCACAGAATATATATAGTGCCACGGAAACCATTGTTCTTAGTGATTTTTCATTGAAATGGCACACTTTTTCAGTGGTGCGTGGCTCCCTTCTCTTCCCTTCCTTGTTTATCCTAAAGCCCTCTTTCATACTTATTTATTTCACCAAGCATTTGGTGATTTGTAAGTGCTAGTTGTAGTTTGGGCACGTCTAAGGAATGATATAATCTTATGAGAGATGGTTTCATTACTCAGTTTGAAAAAGCAGAAGAAGGCACTAGGCCCATCGAGACCACTTTCCCCACAACAGTGGGGGATATCTACAAAGTGTTCCCTAGAAAAAATTTATCCAATTCAGTTTTAAATTGTTTACATGATGACTGCTGTTGGATGTTGTTCTAAATCTTATGTAATGGCACCCTGGGCCTCCAGTGAAGGGCGCCATAAATAAATATATAAATAAAAACTACTACTACAACTACTACTACTCAGCAACTGATGTCATAGATGACATCACAATATATTTTAGCCAATGGCAGGACTGCATTCTGCCACAGAAATGGGTAAGTCATGCTATAGGAATGAACAAATGCTGATGCAGAAACCTAGGATCCCTGACACAGAAATGAGAACTGAAGGGCTGCAGAGAACTAGGGACCCTGTCTATGTGGAAGGGGGAGCCATCAGAGTCCACTATAGCCTCAGAACAGAATGCACCATATAAGGCCCCCCACTCTGCTTGCAAATGCCAGCACTGGTTGGTACACAGTGCATTCTGGGATGTGTATTTTATGTTAAGGCTATGACAGGTGGCTGTGATGGCTCCCTCCATCAGCAGCACTGGCTGGCCAGTGCAAGGAAGGTAGAGGAGGACAAAAATGCAAGAATCATTGCGTTATAAGGTCTAGAAAGAAGATTATCTGTGTATAGCTACTGGGGAAGGGGTGGGTGGGTGATTGCTTGCAGTGGGAGCTTGGGGTTGGGCCCAGAAAGCCCAACAGCCCCAGTTATTTTTTTTTTTCAATCAGTATTTTATCTTCCTATCTGGGACTTTTTTTTCTATCAGTGTTTTATCCTCCTGCCTTGGACTGCCCAATGGCACCCACCAGCCCCATCTCTGACTTTCTCATGGACTTATCGCCTATCAACCACTTACCCAGGACCTTATTTGGTGGGTAGTCAGCCATGTCGATCATGCGAGAGCCTGCCAGGGGTGCCGGCATGTAGCAACTCAGCAATATCTTTTTCCTTCATTTTCTCCCCCGAGTTGGAGTGTCAGGACATGTGGGCCAGCACATCACACTCCGGCTCTGCCTGTACTGTATGCTTTCTCACTGCACTGCTGCCTGACCTCTGCCAGTTGGTAGTCTCTGCAGCAGGAACTGGTGCCCCCTCCCTGAGGAAGAAGAGCTACTGTAGGGTGCTCAATTCTCCCTCACCATGCCTGCTCACTGGTCGACCTTGTCCGTTTCCGAACATGGGTCACCAGTATGGGGGGCAGAAACACAACTGCTCTCCCACTGGACCAGCTAATAGCCCCAGTTGTCTGCAGCACTGTAGGTTTAACTTCTATGGCACTGACCCCCCCATTGTTTTTTTTTTTTTTTTAAAGACGTTAACATGCCCATTTAAATTGTTAGTATTCTATTTCCTCTACATCTCTGTCCAGGTTGTGCTCCCACTTTCTTTGCCCCAGTGACTTGGACATTTACGTCAGGCATGGAAGGGACAAGTTTCCCGAGTCCTTCCTGTATGCTTTTGTCCCTTTATTCCATCCCTATCCCCTTGTTACAACCCTGTCCCTTATCCTGTTCCTGCTTCCTTATTCCATCTCTGTCCCCATATTCTATCCATCTCTGTAATCCATCCCTATCCCCTTATTTCATCCCTGTCCCCTTATTCCATCCTTGTTGAAAATGTCAACCCTGTCCCGTTGTTCTATCCCTATCCTTTTATTCCATTCCTGTCATCATATTCCATTCCTGTCCCCTTATTCCATCCCTGTTGAAAATTCCATTCCTGTCCCCTTATTCTATCCCTGTCCACTTATCCCATCCCTGTTCCCTTATCCGATACCGGTCCCCCTTCCAATTTGCTCTAAAGTACTATGCCAAGTTTTGAACTCCATCTCATGCTAGCCATCGAGTACTGCTCTTAATGCTGCATGTCGGGGATGCTAGGGATGGTCACAGGGACAGGGAATGTTCTTATGGAGGGGGTCAGTCACATTCTTTTAAGCTCAAAAGCTCTATCTTTAGGTTTTTTTACAGTTAGTTATTTTATCTGACTGGTCACTGTCGGCAATGCATCCTGTCAGATACCCCAGCCCTGTTCCCCACTTGCAGCCTACCCTTCCAGCTGCCACATGGCTTACCCCCCATGGCAGGGCAGCAGGGATCTCTCTACCCACCTAACTACAAATCCTATGTTGGAAGGATTACTGGCCATCGCGGAGGTGGTGCCTGCGGGGACCGGCTATCATTAGTGCAGCACCAGTTACCTTTTTCCTCATGTAATTTTTGGTCCCTAAGGTGAGGCATGCAATGACACCACAAGGAGCGAGCACACACACTCCAATATGTGCTCCTCCAAGCTTCTTCCTTGTCTCCCCCACTCTGTAGCTTTCAGCGCGCTAGTCCCTAGCTTCTGCCAGGGGCCAGATGTGCACCGAATGCTGGTATCCCCCCTCCCTGGAGAAGGAGAGCAGTCCTACAGATGCTTGATCCCTCTTCTCCCATCCTGACCCCCGGCGCCCTGTGCTCGTTCCCCAACACGGGTTGTTGGCGAAGCGCGAGGTAAGGCAACCAGCGCCTCAGCCCTCAGTGCCACCTGGCCGGCAACTCTATCTTTAGTTTAAAGTAAGGCATGGCAGACATGGAGATGGACAGCCACCCCCTCCCCAATTCCTCCCACAGTGAAATGTCATCGTTCCTGTAGTAGCAAGATGTACTGCAGCCCAGTTCTCAGTTGATATTACCAGCGCAAAGTGGCTGCAAAGGGTTCTTTTTGCCAGTGCAAGTTTTGTAATCTGGGTGCCCGTTAACTCCTTTGCAATTGTGCAGGATAGAAGGCAGGGGCTGTGATGTTAATGGTCACCAGGACCATTCAAAGCATGCAGTGGGTCACAGGCTGCTGTGGTCATCTAGGGTTGCCACCTTCTCAAGGTGGTGACTCAAGAGGGAACACTTTTAGCTGTGCAACCTGGCTGTGGTGGGGTTCCAAAGCTGGAGAGAGAGGAAGATCCCTAGACACCAGGGAACTGTGCCATGGGGTCAGGGTGGATGGGGAGACCACTGGATATCAGGGCTACTTGCAGTGGGGGAGCACCAGACAGGTATGTGCTTAGCACCACAAATGCAGTGCAATGTATGCCTATCATGAGTCATCGCATTTGCTGGGCACATGTCCTAGTGCTTCACTATGTCGCATTTGCAAGTGCATGCCAAGATGAATGCAAACTTTCTAGACAGTGTAATCCCTGACTGCACCCACACTGACATTTGGAATGACTGACTCTTCACTCTGTTGAGTGTACCAACCACTGAACTTACCAGCCTCAGGCTGAGGTGCAAATCTTTAGGGGAAAAGTGCCTTGCCTTGTTCCCTACCAGGTCAGTTCCTCGCATATGTTGTCGTGCATGTCAGAACTGCGCAACAGGAACAGCGCGATAGGGAAAAGCGAGAAGGTGCAAAACCATGAAAGGGTGTATGCATGGTAGTGCACCCTCTCACTGTTCCCAGGCAGAGGATAAGACCCCTGCTGGGAGGAGAGGCCTGTGAGTAGCTGCCATGGCTTGATGGGATGAGCCACAAGCAGCATTGGAGGCGGTGCATCTGTGGACTGGATATCGAATCCCGGTCCCAGATGCACTAAATTTGTCTTTTATTTGCACTTTGTGCGAATTAAGTGTACAACTCCCCCACCAGAGTTGATTATTTTTTTTTTTACCCCTCATGCCCCATGACCCACCACTCCTTCAGGCTGCCAAGGTCCTTCATCCGCTCCGTCTATCCTGTCCTAAGCCCTCCATCTGCACATTGCAGCCAGCCCTGAAGTAACCCGGACGTAACCCCTTCGCCGGGCAGGTCCTCCTCCTCTGAGGGGAATGGCACAGGGGGGGCAACCAGCACATATACTTGGCCCCAGGGTGCTCCTGCAGTGGGCAGGCTCTTTCAGGGCATCGGCAGTAACGGAGGACCGACAGCCGTCATCCGGTCAGTCGGGAGGCGGATTTCCACTTTTCTATGGTATTCCCACTTGCGTCTTTTGCAGTGCTCCTGGTCTTCACCAGAGGCCACTGCAGAGTGACGCCAACCCACTATCCACCCCAGGAGAGGGGAGCAGTCCCTACGGATGCTCGATCCTCTCCTTCCCCTGCCAGCCCCCAGCGTCCCGAGTCCGTTCCGTTCGGCGTAGCGCGAGGTGTGGCGTACCAGAGTTGATTATTTTAGTTGGGGGAGTTCGGAGGGCACAATCCCCTATAAGGGGGAGTGCGGGGGGGGCATAGCCCCCCCTCCTGCAAAACACAGACACATGCCGCTGGCAATATATCACGCTGTATTGGCAGTGCGGTATATTGCTGTGGCACAATGTCTTGCGACATTATAACCCATTTTGTTCTGCCCCCAACTGTAACTTAGCATTGGAGCCCTCACGTCTATTTGCAACTCTGCACGACACCAGTGCCACCCTCTCTGACTACTGTAGTCAGGCCCTCTGGGGCCACACTGGAGTGCAAATCTGCTCTCTGAGAAAAGCTTACTGAGAAAAGGTTAGATATTCTAGCCATTTCTGGGCTGTTAGGCCCTGCAGAATATCTGTTCGTATTGTAGTTAATATTTTTATTGAAACAACACAAACATATGACAGCATATGAAATCAGCCCAGATCATATTTATCACACAATGCAATAACAGGGACTCAAGTAATAACAGTGTCTTACAATAGTAATTACATCCTTAAGGTTACATACACTTAGGCTGTAGCTGATTCTAGGGATTTCTGAAAGTCAGACAAACTTACCAACTGTTAACTATAAACAGTACTCTACAAGTAACAATGCACTCACCTAGAAACTATAGGCTAGTAGCCATTAGGACCTGTCTTACCAACTGCTGTGTAATCTTAATTATTGTGGGTGGTGGGGGGGTTATGACAACATTTGGATTGGAGAAAGGGAGACCAGCTTTTAGTATGTCATTGCAGTGTTCCAATGGCAAAATTGGAAAGCCTCTCGAATGTGGCCAACTGGCCCACTGCTAGGAGCCATTCATCACCAGAGGGGCCCCCCCGGTGTTTTGCAGTGGCAGAGAATAAGTCTTTTGGCCACCAACACAACTGATGTGAGCCACTGAGCCTGGGGAGACTGCTTAGGGGCCTATTCTGGGCAATAACCTAGAAGGAGTAAGGGAGAATTCAGGGGAAGGTTCATGCCCAATGCTTCTCCACATTTTTAAATGGTTTGTTGCTAGAAGGGCTGAATGGCAGGGCAGTCCCACAGTATGTGACAGTGGCGGGCACTGGTCACTGCACATCTCCAGCAGTTGTCATTACTCATTAGTTCCATGGACTTCCAAACCTTGAGTGTACGGTACCATCTGAGAAGCATTTTGTTGTGTATGAGCTGACTCCTACCATCTCTGCAGCCTGTGGAGCCTATCCCAGCAGTGTGCCCATTGAGTCTGTGATATGAGGATTCCCTGCTCTGTTTGCCATTGGTTTCTGACATTGCGGGAGGGGTCTGATTGAGCATCTTCAAGAGCTCTGTACCTGTATATCATACTAGCCCTCTTTTTTATTTCCAGTTTGCCCCAGGTGGCAAAAAAGGGATATATATTTGCCCTTCGGGGTGACCATGGGGTCCCATTTCTTGGATCAGACTACATATCTGGAGGTATCTCCTGAAATCCCTCTTATGAATCTGATATTTGTGGGCCAGAGAGGCAAAGGAATCCACTTGACTTGAACCAGGTGTACACAGATCTCCAATACACCCTATGCCCTGTGTTTCCCACGCCCCGCATCTCAGCACTCCCCCCCCAACATAGATACCTGCAATACCCCAAGGGGGATCCATGCTACTGGAATTATATCCTCCCATAGCCAAATGTGAAGTTTCTCCCAATACTGGGTGTACAGTACCAAAGTAGGGGAGGAATTGTTAGGCATATCTTTCTTGGCATAGAGGACCGTGGCAGGGGATGAGCCCCCAACAAGACTGGTTTCTCTGTGCATCCACTGGGCTGTTTGAGCTGACACATTTGAAATATGGTAATCTAAAAACCATGGGAGTCCCAATCCCCCCCTGCTCCAATGACCCCCTGAGTTTGGCCCTACTATATCTCAGAAGTTTCCCTTCCCACCAGAAGGTACTTATTGCCTTGTCTAATTTATGAAACAGTTTTGATGGAATTTTGACTGGGAGGTGAACCAACAGATACAGAAACCTGGGAGCTGTGATAAGTTTAATGGCCTCTATTTTGCCGGCCGGGGATAAATGAAGAGCTGACCACATCTCTAACTCGACCTTCAGGGAGGCCAACAAATGGTGCAAGTTTAAAGACACCATTTTGGCCATATTTCTGTGAAGTTTAACCCCCAGTTACATAATTCCCTCTTCTGCCCATGTCAGACCAAGTCTTTGAAAGGTGTCAGGAGAGCAGGCAGAGTTCAGAGGGAGAACTGACATTTTAGTTTGGTTGACCCCTAGCCCCTACGCGTCTGTGAATTTCTGCAGTAGTGACAGGATGGGATTTACTGACTCATAGGCATGGGAAAGGGTTATGAGCAGGTTGTCAACATACTGGAAGGTTTTGTGTTCGGTCTCCCCTACCTTAATCCCATGAATGCTCGAACGCTCTCTGATGGCGATATAGCCAGCTGTTAAACAGCCAAAACAAACAGCAAGGGGGACAGTGGGCAGCCCTGCTGGGTGCCTTTTTGCAGAGGGAAAGGTTGTGACCAGATGCCACTAGTGAGAATGGATTCTACTGGGGACAAGTATAATAGCTGTACCCACTGTCTAAATCTAAGGGGCCAAAGATAGGTCCATTCAACAGAGTTGAATGCCTTCTCGAAATTGACTGTAAGAGCAGAATGCCTGTTCTGAGAATACATTTACACTTTATAATGTGTAGTGTTGCCGGCCAATTGTTGCGGTAGTAGAGCTAATGTTCACGATGCCGGCGACCTTTCTTTGGGCAGGAGCCTGGGTCACTGGGAGTCAGTATGGGGAGGATTGAATGCCCCAGAGGACACTCTCCTCCTCTTGGGGGGGGGGAGAGCAGCTGGCTCCAGTGCGATAGTGCCACCTGGGTGACCACAGGTGGCAGTGCAGTAGGAGGCAGCTAGTGGGAGGGACGATGTCGGCATGCGCCATACTACACACCCTGGTGTGCATGTCCATGTGCATTATTGCCACTGGGGTCCTGAGGACAGGGATCAGAATACGGAAGGAATCCCCGGTCAGGCTGGATGACACTGGCTTCACATAGCCCCACACCGGTGACTCAGACACCTTCCCCCATTGAATCCAGACAGTGGCTGCAGTTGGGAGAACCCTGCTGCCCCTGCTATGGGAGGGGTAAGCTGCAGAGAATCAGGAGTAGAAGAGTATGTCCAGGAGAAGCCTGTTGACAGGGCTGGGGAGGACAGCAGAAGGGGGCACGGGCAGAGATGAGGCACTGGGAAACAGACTAATGAAAAAAATTAAAAATAAATAAAAGGGTAGTGTTCATGTATATCAGACAGACAGAGACACTTGTACTATATCCACCCCTCTCTGGTAGAGCAGTTTGGGAGGTACATGTGGGGAAACGGTTAGCCTTGGCTGCTTCTTTTTTTTTTTTTTTGTCTAAAGGCACTGCTTAATTTCATAATGTTCAATAAACACTGTGAGTAGTCTCATAGAGAAGGCTGTGTCTGGCCTTTGTGAGATGGACATACAGAATGACTTGGACCATCCGCCAGCAAGTGCTTTGCCAGCAGAATATTCACTGCTAGCATCTTGCTCCTATTTTCTCAGCCGGAGGTCCTGGCATGAGTCCCTTCATTTCCTGAATGGGAAGGAGCTTTTAATCTCACAGCTCCAACTCGTTTGGTGGGAGAGGAGGCGAAGGAGTGAAACTGCGTCTCCATAACTCAAACCACATTTCCAGTGTTCATCTGGTTCTCTCGGACCATGTTTAGTACAGAAAGTGTTCCTGTGAAGTGCCAGGGGATGCAGACGCAAGTGGCAGAGTTAGAATCTGCCAAACGCTGTGCCTCAGTTATTTATAAAAGCAAAACTAACCAGACAAATCAACCAACCCAAACTTCATTAAAATGCTTCACATGTGAGTGCACAGTTGTTGGCCAATCATACAGCTTCTTCAGAAAGGCACACTGAAAGTATGTTTATACTTCTTTATCTGCACTTTTGTGAGGGGGGGAGCAGAGCTGCTGATGCACAGGACCAGAAGTGGTGCAGAGCCCATCCTTTTTTTTTTCCACCAATATGTACATATTCCCCAGCCGGCTTTCTGTCTTGCAGGGAAATACCCTGGTCAGGCTAAGAGATCTTGGACCATCATATAGAGAGCAGTTGGGTTTTTCTCCATCATTTTTCTTCACTCCTCTCCAGATGTGGGCAGTGTGTTTGAGGGCCTTGCCATGTACAGCATCCTCACCGCAGCAAGAGCAAGCTCCCTGGCCCAGCAGCAGGGGTGGCTGTGGTGGCGTAACCCACTTCCACCAGATCTCCCTGGCTGAGATGCACTGTAATGTGGCAGAAGAGTTGGCCAGGCCTGACCCCCAACATAGTGCACTGAGTTCATTCCCTAACTTGGCTCGTCCGCACGGCAGGGCAACATACTGTAACTCCCCATTGGAGCAAAGTCCATCATGCAGCTTTGGGCGAAGGATCTTCCATCACTGTTTCTCTCAATCCCCGAAGGTGGTGCAGCTCGAGGACTTCATGACATGTGCATGCACTGAATGCAGGCACACGCGCTGACATCAGCAGCGCCGTTCCCTCCCATTTTGAGGTCCCACCACTACATCTTCCTCTCTTGCAACACATGGAACAGTATTGCAGCAGAATTGCTCGCTGCATCCTCTGGGTCACTCAACCTCCCTCCCCCCCCACCACAGCGTCATGTGACCAAGCTCATTTCTGATCCTGGGTCACTGGTATTGTGAGTGGTAGAGTGGACAGGCCAGCTTTGAGACCATGCTTTATGAGCAGTTTTGGTGTCTGAGATGGTGGGAAGCAGAAATGCAGCAGGCATTATGTGCCCTTGTACGGGTAATCCCCACTGCCAGCAGCGCTGCAGCTGCCTGCAGAGTCGCTGGTCAGGGTCAAGGGAGAAAGCGCACAGGGAGAGTGAGTGGAAGGGCAGAGCATTTTAAAAAACTGAATTAAATTGGGGGAGGGAGTCAGGCCAGCTGACCGCAATACTCCACAGCTTCTGTATGGGGATGTGCAGCAAACTGGTGCTGTGCTCCATGCACAGGAGATGTAGAGCTGCAAGAACACAGCTATAATGTAAAAACACACTTTTAGTTTAGCATGAAAAAAAGGAAGTCTGTTGCAACTCTTTCAGGTAATAACCTCCTCCTTGTCTTTCTTCACCTTTTACTCCTCCTTCAGGGTTGCCTGTAAAATAGAACCACATTGTTGCAGTCTAAAATCTTTCATGGTGATTTGCTTATACTTCCCATGATGCTTTGCATTAAAGTGGTATGTGTGATTTCTTCAAAATCTGGCCTTATTGCCAGTGCCCTTTACAGGTACAGTAACTTTTGCCTCATTGCTTTTGTACTGAGGTTCTTTGTCTTTTTAGACTGCTTTCCTATTCTCTACTCATCATGACCCTAACCAGTAAGACTGTCATAGGACTGGTTCTTCCTTGCCTCGGGCTGAGCTACAGATAAGGCACACTGATGAATCTGGAGAAGGACAAAACGTGTCTATATCTTCTGTTGTTAGACTCTGTAGATTGTACGAGAAGTCATTTGGCACCTTACTCTCCAGCTTAAAGCAGAACCAGTCCAAAGTAATTAATGGTTATATGCATATACCTCCAATGATGCTTTGCATTATTGTAGTATGAGTAATTTTTCATTTGTTTGAAATGGCTTTATCATCAGTTCTCTTCCTGGGGAATTCTTGTCTCAATGTTTTCACACTGAGGTTCTTTGTCTTTTGGATAACATTATTGGGTGATTTGAATATGTTTAAAGGGCTATTCAGGACATGTACTTGAGAATCCATATCTACTCCAGAGGAAATGTGATGTTTTCTGGGTTGGATTAAGACTGAAAATGCCTCTGGACATTTTCAAGTTGCAGCCCTCCCCCCCCCGCCAGAAAATGAAAGTATGAGAGTCCTTCCTTTAACAGAAAGTGGGTTATAAAAATTAAACATAGGAAAAAACAGGTTTAAGTAAATAAAAAAACATATGAAGACAAACAGGGTTGTTGTAGCACATTTAAGTAAGAGAAGAGGGACTGAAGGATGGTAATTAAGTCCCCTACACAAGTCTTTGTGTGTGATAAGTCAAGTCAGTGTGACAAAATAAGGAGACCAGGATGCACTTGGCAGTTGGCTGAGCTACAGCTAGGTCGGGGTCCGACTTTCAGGGGACGTCTAAAAGGAGGAGTAACTCTCGATGCATGTATAGCCTCCATACCATGCTGCATACTGCCCAGGTGGTGGTATTCAAATAATGTGATTTTTCCTAACAACGCAGGTGGGGGGGCTTTGAGTTACTCCCAAGTACTAGCATGAGCCTACTGCTGCCTTCTGCCTTCCTAGTTAAGTTGGTTCCTGAACTGGTCCATTATAGACACAACCACCAGCAATGCTGAGCTTGAGTCCCCACCCCCAATCTATAGCAAGTTGTGCTGCTGAATCCTGCTGGTATGCTTCCTTGATAGCTGGCTTGGAATCCTACTACAGTACAGAGGAGCCTGTTATACCTTCGTTATAATGATTTCATACATCTCTTATATTTTTCCTTGCATGAGTGACATGACATTCTATACATTTATAATTGTAAACCCTTCTCACTAACATATTTTTTCATTAGGTGCTAACTACTGCTCAGATAACATCAGTAAACACACTGAGAGGAATATCACATTTTATTTATGCCTACCAGTCAGACTCCAGTAATGGCAGGCTGGTCTGACAGATCACAGACTTGCTGATTGCCACACAGGCACCTGTAGGCACTGGCAAGGCTTTTTGTCCTGCCACCATCTCTCAGTTTCACTGCTCCATGCCACTCTGCTGCGCTGTGGCACAGCCAGAAGCCACAAGTGACACACTGCCTGGACCAGCTCCCCAAACTGGAGTCTCCAGTCAACCAGCCAAGCTGCCATTTGCTCCACATGCTTCTCCCTCCTCATCATATAGACACTGACACTACTGGCCTCTCTAGCTGATCTTGACTGTGAGACTGCCTCAGGCAGGCAGGAACTCGTCTCTGGTTTGTCTCCTCTCTCAGTAGTTAATGTCCACTGATGTCCACGACAGTCGATCTAACTTATTGATTTGATTCCCTTCCCCCTGCTGCTGCTGTGACTCTGCACGACTTCTTTAAGGGTTGCTGGCCTGCTGGCACAGTGGTTGGATTTCTGCTTTCAATGCTGATGACTCAGGTTCAGTAACAGATGCCGGAGTTGGAGGGCCAGCCAGAGGGAGAAGGATTGAGCATACCAGGAACTGCTCTTCTTCTCCACGGGGGAGAGGGAAGTGTCCAGCACTTTACGGACCCCTAGCGGGACTGGGGGTACCACTGCAGTGAGCACCATTCTCTGGGGAGGGCGGGGAGGATGCTGGTCATCATTGCATGTCCCCGCTCCCCAGAGAAACCAGCCTTCGGAAAAAAAAAGCCAGCCCCTGGGCATGATGCCCCAGCTCTGCCACCGTTCCCACTGCCTCCGACGTCCGCCGGGGGGGGGCCCGCTTCTGTGGCCCAGACTGGGGGGGTAAGATGGGGCTTGCCTACAGTGCCCATGGGGCCCCACCCAGGGGGGCAAGCCTGGGTATGGGGGAACGGCGGGCAGGGCAGTGGGGCTAACCTCCAAATGGAAGATTGCAGGGGCCAGGCCCAAAAATACTAACAAAAAAAAAGTCTCCTTCAAGGGCACAACTTGATCTTTCACCTCTCCCACATGTTTTTGCCACTAATAACAGCAGCCTGTACCATACCTGTGCACAGTCACAATTAGGCCTCCACTGTCTCTTAGTAACAGATGGTCATGGACGGGAGATAAGAAAAGAACATCCTTTTATTAAGTTGGCGGTGGCCCATGCATGTGTGTGTGTGTGGGGGGCACAATCCTGTCATGAAGCCAAGGGGCTGACTGGCATGGGCACCGTGGGAAAAATAATACAATAAAAAATGAATTTGTTACGGGAGGGCGAGGGGCCCCTCCAGAACTCAGGGCCCTGGGACACTGCCCCATTTGCCCTTCTGTTAATTCGACCCTGAATGTTTTAGAAGTCAGAACTCACTAGCATGTCCACCAAAACCCTCTGTTTCCTGCTTCTAAGCTGGTTAGGAATTCACTTTGTGTGTCTCATGTATACAGACAGCAATGGTGTATCTTGCCAAGAAGCTTAGCACATGCCAGTGTCATGTTCACTATGCACTGTTTTCATACACAGCAGCATGTCCCACCTTCCATGGCTTCTTCCCACAGTACATGTCAATTTTAGTATACAGCAGAGTACGTTTAAATGCACACCCTCAAGAAAACTCAGTCTGGTGCACTTAAGCGGGATGTGCATGAAAGTGATCAGTCCATTATCACTTAGTTCAGGCTTGCTCCGGCTCTCGTGATACTATATAAAATGTGTTTCTCCCCATGATGTGCAGAATGTAGTCGGTCTGTGGCAGTCACTAGCTTCCTTTCAACAGACACTTGTCAGTGTAGCAAGACTGAAGTTTGTACAGTTTAGTTAATACAGTGCACCTAACAGGTGAAATTATCAGGTGCAACTGAAATTTCCATACACAAAATCCCAAATATAATTAGAAGAAGGAAACATCTCAGCAGTAATCCTTTATTTCCCCATACTGTAGCAATGTGCTGCAACTTAATCCAACAGACTAAATGAAACATTTGTGCTGGAAAACACATGTCGGATGGGATTTCAAAGACGTCAGTTATGTGGTCATGAGGGATGGTGGTAACTTGCCGATTAGTGAAAGTAAAGGAAAACAGGCAAAAAAAAAAGTCCTTGCGTAAGTGCAGTTTGTGATTTTTTCAGACTTAGTTTTATATGTGTCTTTTTGAAAAAAAGACAAAAAAAAAACACTAGGTACAAAAAATCAAACTGGGCATGTGTATAAGCTTATTTGTTTCACATGTAAATTTGTAGAAAGCTACAGATCCAGGGCAGTGCTGTGTGGGATAAGCTCTACACTTGTGGCTCTGTGGGCCATACGAGACGCTAGCCGCAAGTACTTGGTTCTATTTACTGTATCTTGAAAAGACAGAAACTCATTGCAGAAACAACATCAATGCACAAGCTAGGGTTGCTGCATAAAGTGCAGAAAGTAGGGGAGCTGCAGCATTAGGGTTCAGTGTGTTCACTGAGCCTTGTTGAATCTGTGGCATCACGTTCCTCGGAATATAAATGATCACCCAATGCAACATTAGTGTTGCCCTAACTTTGCCATCATGCCTCCAACTATTGGTGTGTGTGCCTGCTGTGTCTCTGCCTGGACAGACAAGGGTAACACCAAGGCACATTTCACACACTTCAGCTGGGATTTAAAAATTGCCACTTATGCGGTTGTAATGGAGGATGGTAACTTGTAGATTAAAGTTTGGTGAAAAAAATGTTAAAGTCTTAAAGTTGAAGAAAATTCAGATTAAAAAACAAGAAGTCTGTGCACACGCTCAGTTTGTGTTGTTTTTCAGATTTTTTTTCTAGGCTTTCGCTGTATAATATAGTAGATGGCAGCTGGCTGCGGCAGAGGGCTGTCTGTGCCACTTGCTTGCCAAGGGAGCTCAGAATCCTTTTTTGTTGGGTGAGTGGGAGAGAGGAGGGTGGTGGGTGCCTGAAGGTGGCTTGGAGTTTTTTTACTGGGGGGGGGACAGAGAAGCAGTAGTAGCGATTGCAGTACTGGGGGTGGGGGATGGGCTCCCAGCTGCCAGTAGGTTGAAATGAAAATGGAGGATGAGCACTTTTTGGGGGAGGGTGAGGTGGAAGGGAGATGCATACTAGCAACATTATTGGTGGTGTGGATGGACTTCTGACCACCAATCATATGATGAGAACAATGGCGGCTTGAACATTAGCTCCAAAGCCCTGATAAAGGCAATTCACATGCCTCTGACCATTCTGTGCGAGGCGTAGGCAGTGGTGCATGAATTTCCTTAATTTTTTTTAAACAATTGTTCTTTTTCAAGTTTTTTTGTCCATTTCTAATAAAAACAAACAAAAAAAAACACTGCACCAAAGTTCCGCAAAATTGGCCAATCAAGAGATCCTGTGCCAAAATACCTGCTTTAAAAATTCCATGAAAATCTATTAAGGAATGACCAAAAAATAAATGGCTAAAAATCATGATTTACCATTTAAGTGCCTATCCAGCCTTAGCTACAGTAATTGTACATAGAGATTTAAGAGGAAAGAGAACTAGTGGTCTTACACTGCATGACTTTGATCAAGTCTCTTGATCTTTCTGTATGTCAGTCCAGACATCCGGACATCCATAAGACTTGGGGAGAAGCAGACCCCCCATGCACCCACCCACTAAAAATGAAATGCTGCATCTCAGCTGGGCTGTGCGGTAAATAAGTTGTCAAAAGCCAAATTAAATACCGTATGTAGATTGAAAGCGAAGCTGAGTTGTCCCTGTACATCAGCACATTCACTAAGAGCATGAGAATGCTTATCAAATCCAGAGATAGCTTGTCGCATGAATGGGAGATACAAAGATCTCATTTCTAACCCGAATCTAAATGACTCCTAATCCTTACCTGAAAGATGAGGCCATATGAAAAGAACATGGCCGCCTTTTTTCACAGAGTGGGCTTTCATCTTCATTTGTCAGGAATGCGTTGCCAGGCCTTTTATCTCCCTCAGAATAATGGGACTAGGATGACAATGCCAAAAACAAAAAAAGCTGTGTTCGCGATTCACTTCTACAGCCACTTTATAAGTTTACATATACTGTATGAGTTGTGTCTTATTGAGTTAGAGTGTAGCAAAGTACAATTTGGGTGAGAGGACTGAGAAGTGAAGCTGAACTTGGGATATATGAGCAATAACCCACAACAGGGCATGCATTTCTAGAGAATAATTTCATGCCCCAGGTGAATTGGAATGCCAGAGGCTAATGACTGAGTGCTTTTCAATGAATTCAGGAAGTGCAGTAATTCTCAAAAACCTATGCCCTGGAGTGGGTTACTAAACTTATAATAAGGAAAAAGCATTTTTTTAATGGAAAAAGGTTTTATTTTCCTTTGGTTAGGTTGTTGCTAGGTAGAATATGTGTGTTTGGTAATAACAGCTGGGTACCTTTCAGCAAAACTGGTTAGTACAATTTATTTTGAAGAAACCTATGCTCTGTTGTAGAATTTTATGTTTAAAAATCAAAACATTTTTATTTTAATAAAAAAAAGGTTGCATTTTCATTTAATGAGGTTGTTGCTAGGTAGATCAATGTAGGTTAGTGAGGAACTGTTTGTATACCAGATGTTAATGAACGGTCAGGGGGACGTGTTTAGAACAAGGAAGCTGTTGGAATTCTGAAGGATTCTGAAGTCCATTTTATAGGAGGCTCTTGTACCACAAGAGACATCTTGCACAGCACATACAGTATGCATTAATAACAACTCCCTCTTCACAGGAGGGGGAGGTGGTTGTAACAAAGTGTGCCATGCAGAGGGAAGGGTGCCTTGTCTTTACCCTCTAGAAGTAGCTGGTGTGCGTGGAACTTAGGCTGCATAGAGACAGGGCACAGGCAAAGCCGGAAGGGGGTCTGTGTGCCTGGTACCCTCCTCCCATCTTGCTTCCAATATGTTTTCATAACCTTTTTTTTACAGCAGGACTAAATTATAGGATAGGGGTTTCTTTTGTGGGAACCCCAGTTTCCAAATCCTGGCTACACCCCTGCAGTGAGCCCTCATGGTGCCAAGAGTCTTTTAGATGGAAGTGTTTGAGGCAGCAAGGGGACTTCATGATCTAGGTGCCCTCATCAGGGAAATGCCTTCAGGCAATGGTGAGGGGTTGGTGTGGGCACCCTAAGTTGGGGTGCCAACCAAGGAAAGCTGCAGGCATCACCAGCCATGTGCTGGGTGCCAGGGATCCTGGTTGTGCCCATGCTGCGTTCCTCCATTTGGCTGGCTACAGGAATTGGACTAGAGGCGTGGAGGACCACATTTACTTGCTCCCACCTAAAGAAGTGGGTGCTGTGCTGCCCTCATTGCCTGAGGGTGGCACACAGGCAGGGACACCTCATTGTGGTGAGAGTGTTGACAGAGACAACAAGGGAGTTTGGAAGCTGCTAGGGAGGACTTTAGGCACCCAGGATACTCTCCTGACCTGCCAAGACTTATGAAGTTTGGGGTTTGCTCATGGCTGGGATGTCCAGAGAGACCACTGTGAGGGTGCACAAACTTTAATCTTTAAAGGATATCTTCTGATGGCCTTTAGGCCTGAGGAGGGTTCCACTGAAGATCGTGGGTACCCTGATGGTTTGGAGACTCCAGAAATACAGCGGAGATCATACAGACACCCAAAGGATGGAGGCACAGCTACTGCCAGAGAATGTGGACATAAGGTAGAAGAAGGATCTCTGTGAAAGTGGGAAGAAGACTCTCTAAAGGTGAAAGTGGCACCCTCGACTTAACTGCCAGAGTGCTACCCTAGGTGGGCGGGCTGTGCAGTGCCTGCATCATATTGATATACAGTATAATGCTGGCCCAGCCCAGCGACTAGAGGCCTCAAAAGTAGCTGAGCACTGGGTTATGGTGAGAAAGTGCCATACAGGTGGGCCCACATATGTAAAATACAGCCTGAATTGTGGACACCACCTGGCATACCATTTAAACCCTCTAGAGATAGTCCCAAGTATAAGGGCAGCTGGGAAGTAGATCCATGGACATAGCCACACGATAAGGGTAGAACAAATTAGATAACCAGTGATACACCTGTGAACCGGGGGGGGGGGTGCAAACCAGGCAGCAAGCCAAAAGTCCAGAACAGTAATAAGGTTGCACACACCAACACACCAATTAAGGCACAGGCAAAAGGGGCCCCATTAGGAAGACCTGTTGGTCAAGCACAGGGTAGGCTTTCTATGATTGAACTATCCAAGGGGAGGCACTGAAGAGAAGCAGGGAAATCCCAGGCCCCCACAAAACAGGGTTGTTAGCGAAGAGACACAAAGGTAGAGAAGTAAATAGGGAGCAGAACAGGGGTAAATCCAAAAAAAAGGCAGTAAGGACAGGGATGGGCCTAAAAGGGGTAAGGCCATCAAAAAATGGAGGGTGATGAGTACAAATGCCCACAGTCTGGGTAACAAGCTCCCTGAACTAATGGCCTTGATGGAAGAGGGATGCCTGGATATCGTGGCAGTCACAGAAACATGGTACACAAAGAACCATGACTGGGATGTCAACATACCAGGGCACACAATCTACAAGAGGGACAGGGAGGGTAAAAGAGGAGAAGGAGTGGCTTTCTACATAAGGGAAGGAATCAAAGCAACAGAACTAAAGGGTAAACATGGAGGGGAGGAGGCACTGTGGGTCACCCTGGAGACAGGAAATTGCACCACAATCCACACAGGGGTTGTTTACAGACCCCCATCTCAGGGGGAGGCAATGGACAAGGAAATGATAGAAGGAATCCTTAGAATGGCAGAAAAAGGAGAGATATTGTTGATGGGGGACCTGACTATGCCAGCTGTTAACTGGAGCACCTTTACTGCAGGCACATCCAAGATCAGGGTCATTCTTGATGCCCTAGAGGGGTCATGCCTCAGACAGCTAGTGATGGAACCCACTTGGGAAGGAGCAATCTTAGACCTGGCACTTTCAAATGAGGATGGAGAGAGGATCTCAGATTTAGAAGTGGGTAGCCATCTGGGAACAAGCGACCACCAAACTGTGGTTCACAATAAACACAGCTGTACAGTCAAGCCATACAAAAGCAAGGGTGTTGGACTTTAGGAGGGCTGACTTTGGCAAAATGGGAGAGTGCCTCAGCAAAGCACTAGCAAGTAGGCAAGAAGGAGGGGTGGAAGAACAATGGGGAAACATCAAAACTGCCATCATAGAGGCATCAAGCCTTTGAGTAAAACAAATCAACAAAACAAAATGAAGGAAAAAGCCACTATGGTTCTCAAAACAGGTGGCAGAGAAGGTTAAGGAGAAAAGAGTAGCATTCAGAAAATATAAGGAAACACAGAAGGAGCAGGACAGAGAACTATATCAGCTAGAGCAGAAGGAGACAGGGAAGGCAATCAGAACAGCAAAGGCCCAAACTGAGGAAAAGATAGCCAATTCTACTAAGAAGGGAGATAAAACCTTTTATAGGTACATTAGGGAGCGAAGAAAGACCAAGGGAGAGATACCGAGGCTTAATAAAGGAAGGGAATGTGGGCAGAGGGTGACAGTGAAAGAGCAGGGATACTGAATGAATACTTCTGCTCAGTATTCACAAAAGAAGGTGAGGAGGGGGAGGTACCTAAACCAAACAATAGAAACACACTGTATGGGGGGGGATCGATACCAGTTCATTCACAGAAGAAAGGGTTCTGAAAGAACTCTTAAAACTGAATGTGGACAAAGCAATGGAGCCTGATGGGATTCACCCAAGAATTCTAAAAGAATTAAGGGTACAACTAATGACACCACTGACTACTTTCTTTAACACATTATGGGAGGATGGGGTGGTACCTGAGGACTGGAGAAGGGCAGATGTGATTCCGCTTCACAAAAGTGGGAGCAAGGCAGAGGCAGGAGACTACAGACCTGTTAGTTTTACCTCAGTGGTAGGGAAAATGATGGAATCACTTCTGAAGGAAAGAATTGTTGAGTACCTAGAGGCCAGCAGGGCGCAGGATCCATGGATTCACAGCGGGAAGGTCGTGTCAGATGAATCTAATAGATTTTTTTGACTGGGTGACCAAAGTAGTAGACCAGAGAAGGGCTGTGGATATGGCCTACCTAGACTTTAGCAAGGCATTTAACACAGTCCCACACAAAAGATTGATATAGAAGTTAACCAGCCTTGGAGTAGGTCCCAAGGTAGTAGTCTGGGTAAAAAAATGGCTGGACAACAGGACACACAGGGTAACAGTAAATGGAGTCCACTCTGAAGAAAGGGGGTTACTAGTGGAGAACCGCAGGGTTCAGTACTGGGACCGGTCCTCTTTAATGTCTTTATAAGTGACATTGAGGAGGGACTGGAAGGAAAAGTATGTCTCTTTTCAGACGACACAAAGATCTGCAACAGGGTCGATACAGAAGGTGGGGTGGAAAGGATGAGAAGGGACTTGGAAAGGTTGGAGAAATGGTCAAATGTATGGCAGCTTAGATTCAATGCAAAGAAATGCAAAGTAATGCACCTGGGAAACAAAAACCCAGGGGAAGAGTACACAATGGGGGGTGATATACTAACAACAACAAAAATGCAAAGGGACCTGGGGGTAGTCATATCAGATGACCTAAAGGTGGGCAAGCAATGTGAGAAGGCAGTAAGTAGGGCTGGGGGGATACTGGGATGCGTAGGGAAAGGTATTACCCGTAAAAAACAGGGAGTTGTTATCCCTGTATACAGACATTTTAGTATTTTATTTTAGAACTGCCTTCCACCATAATATCAACACACCCACTAAATTCTGGAAGGTGGTCCAAGCCCTCTTCTCCCCCCATCTCATCTCCCCCATGCTAAATATTAACAACTCTCTGGTCTCTGACCTCTGCCTTGTAGCCAAGGAATGTAGCTCTTAGTACACCACATGTGCCTCTGTACTTTTACAGTCTCTCCCCCTTCTATCCCCATGTTTGTATCCCTTCCCCCTGGCACTCAACCTTCCCTGACACCCTCCCCATCTCCTTCACAGCAGTCACCCCTGCTGAAACTCTAACTGCCTTGCTCTCACTAAACCCTTCTAAAGACTCCTTGCTTAATGACATTGACCCCAAACTCTTGTACCTCTCAGCCCCTGCCATAGCCCATCCGCGATCACTCATCCTCAACCTCTCTTTCTTGTCCTCCATCATCCCTTCCTGCTGGAAACATGCTGTGGTCCTCCCCCTCCCCAAGAGTGGTGACCTTACTTCTCCCGCCAACTTTCGCCCGATCTCTCTCCTCCCAACCCTTGCTAGGCTTCAATAACACCTTGTCCTCTACCAGCTTATCACCTTCCTCACAGACTCTTCCTTCTTCACTCCATTGCAATCTGGCTTTTGGAAAGATCACTCCACCACCACCTCCCTTCTCAGGCTTACTGACTCCATCCTTACAGGGATGGACAATGGCCTTATCACCTCAGCCATCTTTGTCGACCTTGCCAAGGCTTTTGACAAAGTCTCCCATGCGCTCCTTATAGACTCCCTCATGGCAGCTGGCCTGTCCACCCCTGCTAAAAACTAGTTTAGGGCCTACCTCACAGGTATAACCCAATCTGTCAAGGTACAAAATTCCATCTCCCCTCCTCTCCCTATCACCACTGGAGTTCCTCAAGGCTCAGTGCTTGGTCCCATTCTTTCCTCATTTTCCTAAATGATCTCTCATTGGCCTGTTCCCCTTCTTCCTCCATTCATATGTATGCCAATGATACTATCTTGTACACATCTGGCAAATACCCAACTGATGTTGCAACCACACTGCAGTATGACTTCCATCAGGTTCAACTCTGGCTTGTCTCACATCAGCTCTTCCTCAATGCCAAGAAGACTGTCTCCATGAACTTTGGCACAAGGCAGAGACTCTCAAGGCTGCTCAGTCTACCCTCCCTCCTTCCACACCCTGGATGGGACTACCTTAGAGGACACTTCCTCATTCAGATATCTTGGGGTATGGTTGGACCAACACTTCAACTTCTCTGGACATGTTGATGCTATCCTGAAAGAAATTGCACTCCAAGCTTGGTGCCTTGTACAGGAACTGTAGTTGCATTGCTCCTACGGCTAGGCATGAACTAGTACAGAAGATGATACTCTCAATCTTCAACTACTGTGACATAGTCTACGGTGCCACTGCCAAGTCCTCCTTGGCCAGATTGGACACTCTCTTCAACTCCTTCTGCCATTTTGCTCTCAGTGCTCCCTCTCAGACTCATCACTGCAAGCTCTATCATGCCTTGTCCTTTCCCCCTCTTGCTAACAGACGTATCTGTTTTAACTGAGTTAAAAATGTATTTAACTTAGCCTTCCTTAGTTATGGATGATCTGTTTTAATGCCTTTGTTTTTAATTCTATTTATATTTGATGTACTTGGTTTTATGTACAGCGCCTTGGTTTTGAAAGGCGCTATAAAAATAAAGTAGATTTGATTTGATTTGATCTCTCACTGTACCAAATTCACCACTAAATACTGGCTGGGCAAACTCCTTCCCTCCCTACCTCCTTACCTCCCTCTCCACCCCACCCCTACCTCCACACTCACTTAGATCCTCAGACACTCGTACCCTGGCGGTCCCCTGCCGCTCCACACTTATTAGCCAGTCTACCCTTTCCTATCACTTCCATAAAATCTGGAACTCCTTCCCCCCTCAAGTTCGCCATTCCTCCTCTTTTTACTCCCTCAGATCAGACCTATTCAACTACCTTTCCTCTAACTGCTTTTGTTATAATCCATGTTAATATCCCTCCCTACCCACCCCTCATGACCTTACTACTGTACCTCAATACCACTCCTTCCACAACCCTAATTCTCACCCCATCCGTACTAATTTCCTCTCTTTTTCAATCCCTCACCTCCCTAACAGCCCCCCTCCCTCATCCTCCCCCAGCCCTCTCTGCCTCCTTCCTGCCACCCTCCTGAAGTGCTTTATCTCTGCCTTGTGCAGGCAGAGTTCTCTGCACCTTGGAGGTGACTGACCCTGGCAGATCTCTCTCCTCTTCCATCTTTCTTCCTGCCCTCCACCACTGCCTGCCCTGACCTCTGTTTGGGTTCTCAGCTCCCCCACAGGGCTTTAGCTCTTGTAAACACTCTCCTCCTTCTCCCTCCTCCCTTCTCCCCCTTCTCACCTAGCCTTCTATCTCCTTCCTTCCTTCCTCCCTCCCTACTAGCCTATGACCCACCTGTTACTGGTCCTGCTCCACCCCCTATTAGGGTTCTCTGCATCCTATAGAGGTCTGTTCCATCTAAACCTCTCCTCCCCATACACCCTTTCTCACTCCTCCCCCCTACTTCCCCCCTCTCTCCATCTTGCATTCATCACCACTCTACCTTCCCCATCCCTGCACCTAATTATCCACTGGTGGGGTTATCAGCACCCAAATTGGGCTGGTAACTGGAATACTTCTCACCTTCCCTCCTCCCCTTTTTCCACCTCTCTCTTTCTCCCCCCTTTCATAACTTAGTCCCCACAAGACTAGCCCTAAAATTCAATATAGCACTTGCAGACTATTAGCACTTCTGGAGTACCTTAGCCAACAAGTCCGGCTGAGATTCTCCTCTCCAGCTTACCTTGATCAATTCTTTGAGAACACCACTCAGTCATTTCTAACTTCTCAGCCTTGCACCACTTACTGTTTGCCTCAATGGCAGTTTTGTCCCACTGTATCGACCTGTTGCATATCATTTGCCCCCTGGTTCTATACTGTCTGTCTCCACTCTCCCACTGTCTCCATTTGTATGTATGAGTGAATTCCACTCTTTCGTTGCCTACTGTACAGCCTACTCACTCTTTAATTGCATGTATTCAAATGTATGTCTTTGTTTTGTACCATACTTCTGTATTCAATCTTTTTGTTCCCCTACCCCCCCCAGGTCGCACCGGGAGACGAGCAACTTGTTGTTCAATGTGCCTTCCTGGTGAAACATTTCAATAAATAAATAAAGACAGTTGGTGAGACCCCATCTGGAGTACTGCATGCAGTTCTGAAGATCCCCTCTCCGCAAGGACATAGACAGGATGGAGGCAGGCCAGAGGAGGGCAACTAAAATGGTGCAGGGTCTGCACCAGAAGACATATGAAGAGAGGCTAAAGGAGCTTAATATGTATACCCTTGAGGAAAGGAGGGAGAGGGGGGACATGATAGAAACTTTCAAATACCTCAAGGGAATCAACAAAGTCCAAGAGGGTAGTATCTTTCAGAACAAGAGATGTGCAAGAACAAGGGGGCACAATTTGAAGATAGAGGAGGGATGGATGAGATAATGTGAGGAAGTATTTTTTCACAGAGAGAGTTGTGGTTACATGGAATGGCCTTCCTGAGGAAGTCATGGAGTCAAAAACAGTGGGAGAATTCAAGAATGCATGGGACAGAGATAAGGCATTCTAGTGGGTGGTAGGAGGAAGTAGGCTGTTGGTTAACTAGGATCTGCTTCTTATCCGTTAGGTAGGGAAATGGGCAGACTAGGTGGGCCAAGTGGTCCTTATCTGCTGTCAAATTCTATGTTTCTATGACGTTAGCAGTATCTGGCTATTATATGGCACAATGAAATCTACATTTTTTACTTGCAACCTTTTGCCTGTGCCATAATTAATGTGTTGGTGTGTGCAAACGTACTACTGTTCTACACGATAAGGGTAGTCTAAAGGAAGAGGCAGCAGTGAAGTACACCCATAAACGCAGATGCAGATAAAAGGCCAAAGCTTTAAAAAAGGTGGGGCTAGGGATTCTCCATGCAAGGTGATGCCCACACATGAAGTCCATCTTCTTCCAAGTTGTGTACTGGGCGTGCTTTGAAACAACTGAGAAGCTGTGTGGGATATACTATATTGGACTAGATATCTGTAACTAATCTCTCTCTCTCTCTCTCTCTTGCTTACATCTGAGAGAAGTTTTCCTTACTTTTACATTGGTATTGCTTTGTGTTTAATTATTTTAGTTTTTAATTCAGGAAGGGGGTTTTCAAAACTGCTTATCTTGTCAGCATCTTCAGAAGGGCTGAAATAACTGCATATTTGATTTTCCTTTGTGGCTAACTGGACTGATTACTAGAATTCTGTGACAATCTGCATCAATATATTTTGCAATATTTGCTGGTGGTGGTAGTGTGATTTAAAATAGCAAAGGCTGTAGTTTGTAATTGGATGCCAGACATAGCCTGAGGTGGGGGAAATTGTCTTCACAAGTCAGGGAAACCTGCATCACAGCCAATTGTTCTAGCTTGACCATTTCAGCATTGATCAATTACTATAAACTACTGGTGTGATCCTGTTTCAGACAGAAGTCCATCTTCTTCCAAGTTGTGTACTGGTGTGCTTTGAAACAACTGAGAAGCTGCGGGATATACTATATTGGACTAGATATCTGTAACTAATCTCTCTCTCTCGCTACATCTGAGAGAAGTTTTCCTTACTTTTACATTGGTATTGCTTTGTGTTTAATTATTTTAGTTTTAATTCAGGAAGGGGTTTTCAAACTGCTTATCTTGTCAGCATCTTCAGAAGGGCTGAAATAACTGCATATTTGATTTTCCTTTGTGGCTAACAAACCATCAGGCTGTTTTGGGGCTGAGAGGTTTACCTGTGTCTGACTTGGATGTCTGGATTCTTCTCTGTTTGATTAGCAGGGTATTTTCTCTGTCAAATTGTTGTGTAGGGCATCTGTTGACAGGAAGGCACTCATCGCAGCGGTGGGTGAGAGCTTTTAGCTGATTGTTTTGTGAGGGCACAGTTTAGGCCCAACCCCTTCCCACCCTCACCCCACCCACCCCTGAAATAGTTCCTTTATACCTGAGGTTCTGACATCATTTCCAAGAGTGCAAGGTGCATATCACTGTCATATCTTCTCTAGCACACTGCATTGACAATATAAGCATACACATTGTATAATATATATATTCTATATAACAAACCAATCCACACATGCGCACACACACACACACACACACACACACACACACAAAACAAACAAAATAAAAGTAAATAAACATGTGGGAGTAGTAGCAATGTAATGGCTGTGGGGCAGCAGTCTTCTGGGAGTCTTTCTGGAGGCTGAGATGCTGCCCCATTTGCAGAGAACCTCTGCCCTGAGGGAGGAAGTTGCCCATCTTCAGGCCGCACTGGACAGTAGTAAGGAAATCTTCCCCCAGGCCACACTGGACAGTAGGAAGGGAACCTCCCCCATCCAGGGAGCACCAGTGCCACCACCACTACCTCAGAGGTTGCGAAGAAAGTACAGCAGTTGGACTACAGTGGGCTCAGGGAGGATGAGGATGGTGGAACAGAGGCACACCCAGTCAATTGTTCCACTCCACAATCCATACACCATTCTGGGGGAGCATAGCTCCCCTATGGATGCACCCGCAGAGAAGGCTGATGACAACTGTCACAAGGGAGGCCCACAGGAAGGAGGCAGAGAGCACCACAGGGAAAGGAAGCAGCTCCTGGTGGGGGACTCAATTATTAGGGGGATAGAACTGGGGGGAGCTGGGAAAACTGAAGTAAGGTGCCTGCCTGGTGCCATGGCTTGGAGGGACAGGAAGCGCATCCTCAGGATCACGAGAACAGCTGCAAGGGAGTCTGAGCTGGACGTAATTGTCCACCTAGGGACAAATTACTTGGCTCATCATGAGATTAGAGCAGTGCAGGAGGACATTGTAGAGTTGGGGAGGTGCCTAAGACAAGTAGCACACACAGTATCCTTCTCAGAGGTGCTGCCTGTCAGTGGCATGGAGGAGGTGAAGGTAATTAGCACCATGCAGTTTAATGAATGGTTGAAAAAATGGTGTGGAGCACAGGGGTTTGGCTTCATTGGGGACTGGGGTTCCACCTGGAGGGACACCAGCCTATATTGGCAGGATGGTCTGCATCTGTCCAGGAAGGGAACAAGTCTTTTGAGCAATCGGTTTAAATGCTTCATTGGCAAGCTTTTAAACTAGTCAAAGGGGGAGGCACTGATAAGCAGCAGGAAAATCCCAGCCTCCCTACAAAACAGGGTACTAAATGAGAAAAAGACCGAGGTAGAAAGGTCAGTGGGGATGCTGCAACAGAAGGTAAAGCCATCAAAAAATGGAGAGCAATGAGTACCGATGTCTCGTAGTCTGGGAAACAAGCTTCCTGAATTAGTGGCCTTGATGGAGGAGGAACATCTGGATATCGTGGCAGTCACAGAAACATGGTACACACAAAACCGTGACTGGGACTTAAACATACCAGGATACACTATCTACAGGAGGGACAGAGAGGGTAAAGAGGAGGAGGAGTAGCTCTTTACATAAGGAAGGAATAAAAGCAACAGAACAAAAGGTAAACAGGGAGGAGAAGAAGCACTGTGGGTAAATTTGGAGACAGGCAATGGCACCACAATCCGCATAGGGTTGATACAGACTTCTTCTCAGGGGAGGAAATGGACAAGGAAATGATAGAAAGTATACTTAGAATGGCAGAAAAGGAGAGATATTGCTGATGGGTGATCTGAATATGCCAGATGTTAACTGGAGTGCAGTTGCAGCAGCCACTTCAAGAGTGGGGTTATTCTAGATGTCCCACAGGGGCATGCCTAGACAACTAGTATTGAGCCCACTCGAGAGGGAGCAACTTAGACCTGGTTCTCTCAAATGGAGATGGAGAGGATCACAGATGTAGAAATGGGTAGCCATCTGGGAACTAGTGACCATCGAACAGTATGGTTCACAATAAACACAGCAATAGAGTCAAGCCATACAAAGGCAAAAGTACTGGACTTTAGGAGGGCTGACTTTACTAAAATGGGTGAGTGCCTAAGGAATGCACTAGCAAATGGGCAGGAAGGAGGGTGGAAGAACAATGGGGAATAATAAAACTGCCATCACAGAGGTAACGAGCCTTTGTGTGAAGCAACTAAACAAAACAAAACGATGTAAGAAACCACTATGGTTCTCAAAGGAAGTGGCAGCGAAGGTTCAAGAGAAAAAGAAAGCATTCAGCAAGTACAAGGAATTGCAGAAGGAGCAGGACAGGGAACTATATCAGTTAAAGCAAAAGGAGGCTGGGAAGGCAGTCAGAACAGCAAAGGCACAAACCGAGGAAAAGATAGCCAACTCAGTTAAGAAGGGGGATAAAACCTTTATAGGTACATCAGGAGCGAAGGAAGACCTAAGGTAGGGATAGTGAGGCTTAATAAAGGGAGGGAGGGTGGGCAGAGGGAGTCTGTAAAAGGCAGATACTAAACAAATATTTTTGCTCAGTATTTACAAATGAAGAGGGGAGGTACCTAAAACAAACAGCAGAAACACTCTGGATACAGAAGTTGATATCAGCCCATTTACAGAAGAAAGGGTTCTGAAAGAACTCTTAAAACTGAAGGTGGACAAAGCAATGGGCCTGATGGGATTCATCCCAGAATTCTAAAGAACTAAGGGTAGAACTAGTGACACCACTGACTACCCTTTTAACAAATCATGGAGGATGGGGTGGTACCCGAGGACTGGAGGAGGCAGATGTGATTCCCTTCACAAAAGTGGAGCAAGGCAGAAGCAGGAAACTATAGACCTGTTAGTTTAACCTCAGTGATAGGGAAAATGATGGAATCACTTCTGAAGGAAAGAATTGTCGAGTATCTAGAGGTCAGAGGGCACAGGATCCTAGGCAGCATGGATTCATAGCGGGAAGGTCATGCCAGACTAATCTGATAGATTTCTTTGACTGGGTGACCAAAGTAGTAGATCAGGGAGGGGCTGTGGACATGGTCTACCTAGACTTTAGCAAGGCATTTGACACAGTCCCCACAAAAGATTAATATACAAGTTAGCCAGCCTGGGAGGGGTCCCAAGATGACAGTCTGGGTAAAGAATTGGCTGGAGAATAGGACACAGAGAGTAATAGTAAATGGAGTCCACTCTGAAGAA
The DNA here is from genome assembly GCA_016271365.2 of Neoceratodus forsteri. NCBI lineage: Eukaryota > Metazoa > Chordata > Ceratodontiformes > Ceratodontidae > Neoceratodus > Neoceratodus forsteri. Next base: position 44,094,414 of record JADMNL010000034.1, on the reverse strand, counting down.
AGGAGGGTTACTAGTGGGTACTGCAGGGTTCAGTATTAGACTGTCCTCTTCAATGTCTTTATGTTACATTGCAGAGGGACTGGAAGGAAAAGTATGTCTCTTTGCAGATGACACAAAGATCTGCAACAGAGTTGATGCACAGGGTGGGGTGGAAAGGATGAGAAGGGACTTGGCAAGGTTAGAGGAATGGTCAAATGTATGGCAGCTTAGATTCAGTGCTAGAAGTGCAAAATAATGCACATGGGAAACAAAACCAAGGGAAGAGTACAATGGGGGTGAGATACTAACAACAACAAAATGGAAAGGGACCTGGGGTAGTCATATCAGATGACCTAAAGGTGGGCAAGCAATGTGAGAGGGCAGCAAGGAGGGCTGGGGGGATACTGGGATGCATAGGGAGAGGCATCACCAGTAGAAAACAGGAAGTTATTATCCCTCTGTACAGACAGCTGGTGAGACCCCATCTGGAGTACTGTGTGCAGTTCTGGAGACCCAATCTCCGCAAAGACATAGACAGGATGGAAGCTGTCCAGAGGAGGGCAACTAAAATGGTGCAGGGTCTGCACCGGAAGACATATGAAGAGAGACGAAAGTAGCTTAATATGTATAGCCTCGAGGAAAGGGGGGGGACATGATAGAAACGTTCAAGTACCTCAAGGGAATCAACAAAGTCCAAGAGGGTAGCATCTTCCAAAAAAAGAGGTGTGCAAGAACAAGAGGGCACAATTTGAAGATAGAGGGGGTGGCTCAGAGGTAATTTAAGGAAGTTATTTTTTCACAGAGGGTTGTGGATGCATGGAATGGCCTTCCGGAGGAGGTTGTGGAGTCAAAATCAGTGGTGGAATTCAAGCATGCATGGGACAGTCATAAGGCCATTCTAGGGGTTGGGGGGTAGGAAGAAGTAGGCTGCTGGTTAACTAGGATCTGCAGCTTATCCAGTAGGTAGGGAAATGGGCAGACTGGGTGGGCCAAGCGGTCCTTATCTGCCGTCAAATTCTATGTTTCTATGTTTCTATGTTCTATGACTGGGAGCACCCAGGAACAGCATTTAAAGTACACACTGAAGGAAGCAGGAATAGGTTGTTATCCACTACTGCACTACTGCACTGCTGCTCAGGACAAGACATTTATTTATTTATTTATTGAAATTGCGGCTTACAACCTTTGAGCTGGAAGCTCGTTTACAAAGGTTCCATGTCATGACAAAACAGGTATACAGTAGTTAAATTATACAAGTCAAAACAATGTTAACAAAGAAAACAAACAGCCAATTCAGATACAGCTGTTTAACATGTAGGATTATGGCTGGTCTGGTGGCACTGAGGGCTGAGGCGCTGGATGCCACACCTCGCGCCACGCCAGCAACTCGAGTTCGGGAGTGAGCTTGGGGCCAGCAGGAGAGGGATTGGATTGAGCACTTGCTGGGCTGCTCTCCTATCCTGGGGAGAGGGTGCTGGGGAGTCCGGCATTCCGGCAACCCTTGGTGGAGATCGGGGGTGCCGCAGAGCATTTGGCTGTATGTACACAGCGTGGCCCGATGCTGGCAGGGTGGCCATGTGCCGAGAAGTCGGGGGATGTGCACCATGTACGGGAGGGGGGAGGAGGGCATAACATGGATCAAAAAGCCCTCTCCTGCCAGATAGGCGACGGCTTCCTCCAGTGTGGCCACCACACACCCAACGCTGGTCTCCTGTCACTGCCCCTTCGATCTCTCTGGGGCTGTAGGGCCCATGTCCCTGAAGAGTCATAACATCCTTGAAGATGACGGGGGACACAGTGGGTGGTAGAGCAGCCAGGCCAGTGGGTAAGCCTGAGAGAGTTCCGGCTAGGAGAGTGATAAAGAGAATTAAAAAAAAACAAAAAAACAAACATGAAGCATTATAAAAGTACAGATATGGTACAGTATATACAGCAACGAAGTCACATGTAACAAGTGCACTAATAATGCAAGGCAGGAGAAGGAGAGGGGACCATGGATGGGAAGGGACTGGGAGCAGGGGGTGATGACAGGAGTGGGGTAGTGAAGGAAGGACTAAGAGAGAGGATGAGGAGGGACTGAAGCAGCCAAGTAGGCCTTGTCAAAATTTAGCGGATGAAGAGAGTAGATAGAGGGGGGAGCGAGTGGGGTGGGGGAGAGATGGAGGGAAATGGCTAGAGAACTGAGGGAGTCATTGGAGAGAAAGATGAAGGCAGGGGGATGTAGGGGGGAGTGGAGGTGTTGCTAGGGGTTTGAGCAGGTTAAAGGTAGCAGTCACAACAGCTTAGGGTTGCAAGATAGTCACGAAGTTTAGCTTTGGAATTACTGTAATGAACTGAATAGCAGCCAAATGACTGTGGTCCTTGGGCCAGGATACAGTGTAATATGCTGTATCAGTGAATTCTGACCAACACCCCAGTAAAGTGAGTCAAGTGCTTGAGACCCAGTTTGTGTGTTCTGTTCACCCGTGAAAGGTGCCCATGTCCAATATCACCTACAGACATTAAGCAAACCAGCAATCATTGAGTGCAAGGAGATCCTGGTGAGCATAACCTCTATACCTCTAGGCATGGGAGTTCCCTGGGTCATGCCCATCCCACCCAGGGCATCAATGCATACTGGTTGCCATACCACCTGCAGGGGGGCGGTGCACACTTATAAATCACTCCCATTAGCTGGAGTGATTTAAGTTTTAGATTACTTTTTGAATTTAAAAAAGAAAATGTAACACTCATTCCCTCACCTCTGAAGTAGGTCACTCCATTTAAACATTGCCACGTGAGGTGATAACTGTACACAGCATTAAGAAGGCATGGAGTTCTGAATACTGATTGGCTGAAATTGCACAAATGATTTGTAATGATATTTACAAGCTCTGCACATTTAGTTGCAAGGCTGGAGAAAATATTCCAAGTCAGAATGAGAGAAGAGGTTTGAGAAACACAGTCTGAACCCCTTCTCCCTGAACTGAGTCTATTCTAAACTTTTGAACCCTACAGAACATCCCCCTCAAAATTAGTTTGACTGGGTCAGTAGACATATTAGGTAATTAGCATACAATGTATGTATTATTATGTGTAGATGATAAACTGAACAAACATTCAGATTGCGGAAAAATATGAACTCTGAAAGGTTCAATATCCCTAATTCCAGTGATAGTCACCCTGTGTTGGCATCAAATTTCAGACTCGAGCCACATAAGGAGCACACCAGGCCATCACTCTGCCGGTCTAGTCCCTACTGACCTGTGAAGGGTGAGGGGTTCTTCTCTCATCCTCATTGTCAGGACCAAGATCCAGGTTTGAGTTCTGAATAGTCCTGGTGAGGTCTGGTCAGAAATGATCTTCTGCTAAATTAGGAAGAATGAGATTGTTTATTATTTATCATAAGAAATACACAAAGAAAAAAGCTAGAAATATCCTTTAAACCTAGGCTAGTACGAAGTGCTGTACCAATAGTCTGTGAAATTGGGGAACTTTGAAAGAATAAAGTGTCACAACACCTCCCCGGATGGCCTAGTCAGTTGTGAACTGACGTGCTCACTCAGTCACACTGCCACCTGCCTGGTCAAAACTCACTTTGAGCTGCTGCATTTCAGTTCCACTACAGACTCCTGATAACACAGAACAAAGCCATGCTGTTGCTCAAACAGTACAGGACATCTTGGACATAGAAATCCCCCTAGTTGTTCCAGGTATCCCTTACCCCTCTTTGTATCAGATACAGGTTTACTTTTTTTTAAATCATTTCTTTATACCCCTTTCCTCCACTGGCCCTCATCTGCCCTCCATTTGCCCAGCTTTTACTTTGAACTTGGTAGTACTCTTCTAAAGTGGGATCACAGAATTGCTTATCCAAAAGATTGCCAGTACTTATTAATACGCTGCAGTCATGGATATATTAAATATACAATATTTAATATTTGCACAAGATTTATAAGACATACAGTAAACAAAAGTAAGGAGGAATGCACACACTAGGAAATTTAAAATAAACAAGTTCAAATACAAACATGCATACTAGAAAAACTAACTAAACTGACTAAAATCTAAATCTTCCACTAAGATCCTATATGTCTTTGCACACAGCAAACAATTCACACCAAACTGGCCCTTTTCTTGTTTATCACACACAATCAGATTCAGCCTTGTGTTTTGGTGCTGGGATGAGGAAAATAAGAGAGTCTGAATTCTCTTCACTTACTGTTTTTATGTGCGTATGCCCCGAGCACCCAGGATTCAGTTCACTCTTCAACTTACTTATTTGAGACTAGAAGCCTTTTTCTTGTCCCAGAATTCTGGTTGGGAGACATATGTTCTCTCAGGGCAATTGCTTGTTCAACTGCTGCTCACCTAGCTCCCCAATGGACTCCTACCCAGCTAGTTCTCCAAAATAGCTATTTGGATTTTAAATTGGATTTTGACTGTTTAGATGTGGCCTTGTGTTGAATCTAATTCCTTTCACAGCAGAGGTCATTGGCTAATGTGGGTCTTACAGATGTCACTTCTCTGTCTTTAACCATCCAATAATGCTTAAATGGACCCTTTTTAAGTTGAAACAAAGGATTATCACTATTTCTGTAAACATTCTTCCTGAATACTGCAGCTGCTGTAAAAGGATTACCGCAATTCCATAAACAGGGTTCCTACATACTGCATTTTCTGTAAAAGGATTATCACAATTCCTGTAAACATAGTTCCTACATACTGCACATGCTGTTAAAGGATTACCACAATTCCTGTAAACAGGGTTCCTACATACTGCACATGCTGTTAAAGGATTACCACAATTCCTGTAAACATAGTTCCTACATACTGCGCATGCTGTTAAAGGATTACCACAATTCCTGTAAACAGGGCTGCTACATACTGCATGTGCTGTAAGAGGATTACCACAATTCTTATAAATAGGGTTCCTGCATACTGCAGGTTCTGTAAAAGGAATACCACAGTTCCTGTAAACAGGGTTCCTGCATATTCTAGGTGCTGTAAAAAGTTTGCCACAATTCCAGTAAACAGGGTTCTTACATACTGTATGTGATGTTAAAGGATTACCACAATACCTGTAAACAGGGTTCCTACATATTGCATTTGTTGTAAAATGATTACCACAATTCCTGTAAACAAAGTTAGTACATACTGCACATGCTGTTAAAGGATTACCACAATTCCTGTAAACAGGGTTCCTGTATACTCCAGGTGCTGTAAAAGGATTACCACAATTCCAGTAAACAGGGTTCCTGCATACTGCATGTGCTGTAAACGGAATACAATTCCTGTAAACAAGTTCTTACATACTGCATTTGCTGTAAAAGGATTACCACAATTCCTGTAAACAGGGTTCCTATATACTGCATGTGCTGTGAAAGGAATACCACGGTTCCTGTAAACAGGGTTCCTACATACTGCATGTGTTGTAAAAGGATTACCACAATTCTTGTAAACAGGGTTCCTACATACTACATGTGCTGTGAAAGGAATACCACGGTTCCTGTAAACAGGGTTCCTACACACTGCATGTGCTGTAAAAGGATTGCCACAATTTCTGTAAACAGGGCTTCTACATACTACAGGTGCTATAAAATGATTACCACAGTTCCAGTAAACAGGAGTCCTGCATACTGCATGTGTGTAAAAGGATTACCACAGTTCCAGTACACAGGATTCTTACATAATGCATGTGTTGTAAAAGGATTACCACAGTTCCTGTAAACAGGGTTCCTACATACTGCATGTGCTGTAAAAGAATTACCACAATGCCTGTAAACAGGGTTTCTATATAAACATAGAAACATAGAATTTGATGGCAGATAAGGACCGCTTGGCCCACCCATTCTGCCCATTTTCCTACCTAATGGATAAGCTGCAGATACTAGCTAACCAACAGCCCACTTCTTCTAACCTCCACCCCCTAGAATTGCCTTATGTCTGTCCCATGCATTCTTGAATTCCACCACTGTTTTTGACTCCACAACCTCCTCTGGAAGGCTGTTCCATGCATCCACAACCCTCTCTGTGAAAAAATACTTCCTCACATTACCTCTGAGCCGTCCCCCTTCTATCTTCAAATTGTGCCCCCTTGTTCTTGCACATCTCTTTTTCTGACAGATGCTACCCTCTTGGACTTTTTTGATTCCTTTGAGGTATTTGAAAGTTTCTATCATGTCCCACCTCTCCCTCCTGTCCTTGAGGCTATACATATTAAAATCCTTAAGTCTCTCTTGATATGTCTTCTGGTGCAGACCCTGCACCATTTTAGTTGCCCTCCTCTGGACTGCCTCCATCCTGTCTATGTCTTTGCAGAGCCTGGGTCTCCAGAACTTCACACAGTACTCCAGATGGGGTCTCACCAGCTGTCTGTACAGAGGGATAATAACTTCCTGTTTTCTACTGGTGATGCCTCTCCCTATGCATCCCAGTATCCCACCAGCCCTACTTACTGCCCTCTCACATTGCTTGCTCACCTTTAAGTCATCTGATATGACTACCCCCAGGTTCCTTTCCATTTTTGTTGTTAGTATCTCACCCCCCCATTGTGTACTCTTCCCCTGGGTTTTTGTTTCCCATGTGCATTATTTTGCACTTCTTAGCACTGAATCTAAGCTGCCATACATTTGACCATTCCTCCAACCTTGTCAAGTCCCTTCTCATCCTTTCCACCCCACCTTGTGTATCAACTCTGTTGCTGATCTTTGTGTCATCTGCAAAGAGACATACTTTTCCTTCCAGTCCCACTGCAATGTCGCTTATAAAGACATTAAAGAGGACCGGTCCTAGTACTGAACCCTGCGGTACCCCACTAGTAACCCTCCTTTCTTCAGAGTGGACTCTGTTTACTATTGCCCTCTGTGTCCTATTCTCCAGCCAATTCTTTACCTAGGCTGCCATCTTGGGACCCACTCCCAGGCTGGCCAACTTGTATATTAATCTTTTGTGTGGGACTGTGTGAAATGCCTTGCTAAAGTCTAGGTAGGCCATGCCTACAGCCTCTCCCTGATCTACTACTTTGGTCATCCAGTCAAAGAAATCTATTAGATTTCTCTGACATGGCCTTCCTGCTGTGAATCCATGCTGCCTTGGGTCCTGCGCTCCTCTGGCCTCTAGGTACTCAACAATTCTTTCCTTCGGAAATGATTCCATCATTTTCCCAATCACTGAGGTCAAACTAACAGGTCTTTAGTTTCCTGCTTCTGCCCTGCTCCCACTTTTGTGAAGTGGAATAACATCTGCCCTCCTCCAGTCTTCAGGTACCACCCCATCCTCCCATGATTTATTAAAGAGGGTAGTCAGTGGTTTCACTAGTTCTACCCTTAGTTCTTTTAGAATTCTGGGATGAATCCCATCAGGCCCCATTGCTTTGTCCACCTTCAGTTTTAAAGAGTACCTATACAAGCAGTTTTTTAAAACTGCAAACTCCAAAATCTGGCTTCATAACAAGATAAAGTAGAGGCTGCTGTTTACATTTATGCTAAAACTGCATTTATGTAAATAATATAAATGCAGTTTCATAGCTTTTGAAAAATGTAAACATCAGCCTTTCACTTTCAAAAAACAGCTTTGGTTTCTCCCTAAAATGTCTGCCAAGTCTGTTAAGTGATGAGTCATGATGACATAATCTGAGCCAAGGACAGAGACCCACATATATTTCTATAGTGCTTACTAGTTTTTCTTTCCCTCTTTGTTTTGAATTGGTGTACCAGAATGATCAACACCATGTATTAACTTGTGGATTATTTTGATCAGTACACGTTAGGCTATGATTTTGTTCATTTTGTTTACTTTAACTTGCGGAAAATGTTTTGCAATCCGGCTGACTTTTTCCTTGGCAAACTGCATTACAGTACAACACCTCAATTACCTGATGATCTAGTGGTTATGTGATGCACTGAATTTTGTTTTTTGTTAGCCAGGAGAGACACACTAAGCTGAAAGTTTGTTTACAGGTGTGGCCTGGGAGCACAAGGAAGTGTAATGACTTGCTCAGGGTCACAGAGCAAAGTACTGGTCTGGTTCAGTTCCAAAGCCCATGCTCTCTTGTTAATCCACAGATAAGGCTTTCTTTTTCCATGTGAACCTCCTGCATCTAGCCTGGCTTCTATTGAACACCCCACCATCCATACCCTCTCCTTAGTACTGCCTGGTGCCGCATATGTGCTTACGGTCTCGTGAAGCGAATTATCACACCTCAGATTGTAATCTTGTACCTCAGAGAGTTGTGCACACCTATACCAATATGCATCATCAGCTGGCACTGTTAAAAATGCCTCCCAAATCACTCTCCAGTCCACATTCTCAGTATTTGACTTCTGCTCCCACAGTAAACATTGAGTGGATCACCACCCTTCTGCACAGTGATGGTAGTATGTACAGTTCCCCTGTTGTGTTTTTTCCCACCACATTAACCAACAACTTCCTGGAGGGCCAACCAATAAGTATCATGACCCACCAGAAAAACTGCTGTTCATGCCCTCATAAGGGCTGCATTTACAATGGATAACGATATTATTAGCAGGAGAGGCATACTAATACCTTGAGCAAATTCACCCGACTTCCATTGTCAGTCTGCTCCTTTACCTGTGATCTGCAGAACCCCACAGGACAGTTCCCAGCAATTCTTCTCCTGTACTTTTCTGTGCTCTACTCCACAATTCGAGTTGGCTGGCTACCACCCTTCCAAATCTTGAATGAACTATACACAACTCCCTCAATACTGTCCTAACAAACGTCAACACCTCCCTGCCCCAGGGTAATCTCCTTACACTGAATTCAAGTAACAGTTTAGGTGCAGCCCTGCCACTCTGAGTATTTGTCATTGCTGGCTACTCTCATCCACAGTCAGGTAGTGATCACGATGTTGGCAGCCCCACATTTCAGATCTCACAGTGATCTGCTCAACGTCCTCCTTCATGTCTTCAACTAACCTGAATATAGCTATACCCTGCTGGAATGGCCTCTTCAGTCCCTCTCTTGCATTCATTCTTCTCACCTGCACCCCACCCAAAACTGATGAGTTCTCTACCCTTCTGCATCATGAATGTGGTTGGTACCATTCTCCCATTTTTTACATATTAATAATAAACATGATCTTCTGAGTAAGCCAGGCTGATAGCTGCATTGCACAAGTGGAAAAACAGACTTTCCTACCCATGTAAGATCTAAGCCACCTATGATTAGGCACTATTAAATGACGTGCATAATGATGTGCACACCCATCATTTAGCAGTGCCTAATCAAAGGTAGCCTAGATCTTTTAAGGATAGGAAAGCCCATCATTCCCCTTGTTCCCTGTTGCTATCAGCCTGACTTACTGGAAAGATATGTTTATATTTGATATGTCAAAATAAAACGGGGACTCTACTACTTGCATTCGTGATGCGGAAGGGTGATGAGCTCACCAGTTTTCGGTGTGAGGAGGAATAGTGAAGAATGAATACTGGAGGGGAACTGAGAAGGCCAGTCTTGCAAGGTACTGCTATATTCAGGGAAGGGGGAAGACAGAGAAGAGAAATATGAGCAGATTACTGTGAGAAATAAGATGTGGGCTGCCAGCACCCTGATCACTGCCTGACCCCGTTGTCCTGGCCAACATTCCCCTTCCCATACAACCAGTTCATGCAATTGTCCAAGGCTGTGTGTGGATATTAATGTATGAAATGGCTGCCACTACATGTTCAGTCACTTCACTACCGGTCTAGTATTGCTTGTAAAGCACTTTGGGATACAATGTGTATGAAAACCACTATATAAATTCTGATTCTTCTTATTATTATTATTTCTCATGGAAAAAGAAGACAAGACAAGCATATATTTGAGTTTCGAGAAAGTATGAACTCTAACATTGGACTGAACAAGAACTTTGCTACAAAAAAGTGGTGGCTCTAGGGGGTGGTGAAGGGTGGGGCTGCACCCCCCACACACATACATAGTAATGTACTTGTGTGCTGCTGCATTTCTTTATTTTATTTATTTATTTATTTAGTTTTTGTTGACCGGGTAAGTGCACTAGACAAATCCTGCCTATTTTCAGGCACGACCCGGGGGAGGGGATACAGATGAACGCCAAGTGACCTTGAACCAGATTAAGCTGTATTTCACTTTGTTGAAGTCTGATTTATTGATTGTACAAATGTTTACATTCAAACTATGGATTACATTTGTAGGTTCTGTCAAAAATGTACTAGAAAATAATAGCAGAAAATATAAAGGTTTAATAAAAATTTTAAAAAGTGCATATTAAGCATGCACACCAACCCAGCACCCCCACTGTAGCATCATGGATCCACCATAACCACTAGACCACCAGGTTATTCAAGATTTGTACTGCACTGTGGTTTGTCACAGAGAAAGTCGGTTGGATTAAAACACAATTTCAGCATGTTAAAATAAACAAAATGAACAGAACTATACCCTAACATGTGTATTGTACAAAATAATGCACATGGTTTTGACCATTTGGGTGAAACAATTCTATACAAATGGAAAAAATAACTAGCTAGCACTATAGAGAGCCATATATCTTTTTGACTTTGGCTCCAATTATGTCACCACATAACACATTTGACGGCCATTTTAGGAAGCAGGTAAGATAGTTTTTTGACATTAGAAGGCTGATTTTACAATATTCAAATGCTCTGGAACCACATTTAGGTAAATTATATAAATGTAATTTTAGCCTTAATGAATACAGCAGCCTTTCCTTTAGTCATCTACAGAGTCAGATTTTTGAATAGTTTGTTGTCAAAATGTTGTTAGGTATCTTTTAAGAGTTCCTTCAGAACCCTTTCTTCTGTGAAAGGGAAGGTATAAACCCCCGTATTCAGCGTGTTTCTATTGTTTGGTTTAGGTACCTCCACCGCTTCATTTGTGAATACTGAGCAAAAGTATACACTGCATTTGCTGTAAAAGGATTACCACAATTTCATAAACAGGGTTCCTGCATACTGCTTTTGCTGTAAAAATTATCACAGTTCCTGTAAACAGGGTTCCTGCATACTGCATGTGCTGTAAAAGGATTACCACAATTCCTGTAAACAGGGTTCCTGCATTCTGCATTTTCTGTAAAAGGAAGACCACAATTCCTTTAAACAGGGTTCCTACATGCTGCATGTGCTATTAAAGGATTATCATAATTCCTGTAACCAGGGTTCCTGCATTTGCTGTAAAAGGATTACAGTTCCTATAAACAGGTTTCCTGCATACTGCATTTGCCGTAAAATGATTATCACAATTCCTGTAAACAGGGTTCCTGCATACTGCATGTGCTGTGAAAGGATTACCACAGTTCCTGTAAGCAGTGTTCCTGCATACTGCATGTACTGTAAAAGGATTACCATAATTCCTGTGAACAATTTCCCTGCATACTGCATCTGCTGTAAAAGAATTACCACAATTCTCGTAAACAGGGTTCCTACAAACTGGATGTGCTATAAAATTATTACCACAATTCCTGTTAACAGGGTTCATGCATTCTGCATGTGCTGTTAAAGGATTACCACAATTCTTGCAAACAGGGTTCCTGCATTCTGCATTTTCTGTAAAAGGAAGACCGCAATTCCTTTAAATAGGGTTCCTGCATACTGCATGTGCTGTTAAAGGATTATCACAATTCCTGTAAACAGGGTTCCTGCATTTGCTGTAAAGGGATTACAATCCTGTAAACAGGTTTTCTGCATACTGCATGTGCTGTGAAAGGATTACTACAGTTCCTGTAAACAGGGTTCCTGCATTCTGCATGTGCTGTGAAAGGATTATCACAATTCCTTTAAACAGGGTTCCTGCATTTGCTGTTAAAGGATTACAATTCCTGTAAATATGGTTCCTGCATTCTGCGTTTGCTGTAAAAGGATAACCACGATTCCTGTAAACAGGGTTCCTGCATACTGCATGTGCTGTTAAAGGATTACCACAATTCCTGTAAACATGGTTCCTGCATACTGCATTTTCTGTAAAAGGATTACCACAATTCCTGTAAACAGGGTTCCTACACACTGCATGTGCTGTAAAAGTAGTATCACAATTCCTGTAAACATGGTTCCTGCATACTGCATTTTCTGTAAAAGGATTACCACAATTCCTGTAAACAGGGTTCCTACATACTGCATGTGCTGTAAAAGGAGTATCGCAATTCCTGTAAACATGGTTCCTGCATACTGCATTTTCTGTAAAAGGATTACCACAATTCCTGTAAACAGGGTTCCTACATACTGCATGTGCTGTAAAAGGAGTATCACAATTCCTGTAAACAGGATTCCTGCATACTGCATGTGCTGTAAAAGGATGACCATAATTCCCGTAAACAGGGTTCCTATATACTGGATTTGCTATAAAAGTATTACCACAATTCCTGTAAACAGGATTCATGCATTCTGCATGTGCTGTTAAAGGATTACCACCATTCCTGTAAACAGGGTTCCTACACACTGCGGGTGCTGTAAAAGGAGTATCACAATTCCTGTAAACAGGGTTCCTACATACTGCATTTGCTGTAAAAGGATTACCACAATTCCTGGAAACAGGGTTCCTGCATACTGCAATTGCTGTAAAAGGATTGCAGTGGAACCCACTTATAACGGACACACTTATAGCACATACTCACTTATAACGGACAGATCTGCCTTGTCAAATGCCAAAAGCTATGCCAGTATTGTTAAAAATCCCATTTATACCATATTCTGCAACCCTTGTATAGCGGACACATTCAGCTCTTCTATACCCCTGTTACCTGCTGCAAACTGTCTGCTAATGTTCACCTGATTATGCAGCCGGTTTCTCTGGCACTATAAAGACATCACTCACCTCATTGATGCCGGATACCTGAATCCTTACTCCAGGGGACTGCTCCTGCATCCTCCTGATACATCAATCAGCACAGGTTCTGTACAGCAAAATCTTACCAATCACGTTTACTGCTCAGCCCCTTGATCCCTACAAACACAGGTACTGTACAGCAAAATGCTTCCAATCTTGTTTACTGCTCAGTTCATAATATGCCAAAAATAGCAGTTCCCCATACCTCTGGTTGGCAGAGGAGAGTGCATGTTCTCATTTTAACTCCTGTGTTTGAGCTGTGGTGGAGGAGATTCATATTTTAAGATTTTAGGATATAGCAGACATCCATTATAATGGACAAAGCCTGCTTGCACAAATGTGTCCATTATAAGAGGGTTGCACCGTAACACAATTCCTGTAAACAGTGTTCCCACTTCTTGCACATTGCAGATGCTGTAAAAGGATTATCACAATTCCTTTAAACAGGACATCCCCACATAGCAATTGTTGTAAAAATCAGAGACTCAAGAAAGGAAAAAAATAACAGAAATTAAGATATGACCTGCTTCATAACTGTTACATAAGGTAATTTGTAAAAATGTGTTTGCATACATTACTGTTTGTTGATATAAAATAAAAGAACTCCGATCCCAAACCAGACTGAACTGGAGTGTAACATAGTGTAATCTAGTAGCTAGAGTGCAGACTTGGGAGTCAAAGGAGACATTAGGCACTCTAGTTCAAATCCCACCAGAGCCACTCAAACACTGTGTGACCTTAAGCAAACACCTTAACCTCTCAGTGTTTCACTACACCCAGCTGTAAAAATTGGTAAATGCAGGACTTCACTAAACATGACATAGTACAGCTCAGCTGAGTTTATTTCTACTTTTTTTATTTCTTCTTTGTTATCCGGGTAAGGGCCACTAGACACAACTGCCTGTTTTCAGGGGTGACCCGGGAGCTTTGGGTTATTTAATTGACTTGCTCAGAGTCACACAGTATGCAACTGGAGGTTGGGGGAATTAAACCCAGATCTGCTGTACGTACCAAGCTCATTCACAGCTCATTACACTAACTCTAGGCTATACTGCATTATCCTGTGTAAATAAATTGTAAAAAAAAAAAGTTCTGTATACATTTTTCTTAGAATTTCTGATTTCTGGCTCTGGATAAATCTTTCTTAGAGTTTCTATTTCTGGATGTAACTGGGTCACAGTGGTTGCTGTGGTTAGTACCCCTGTCATGTGGGGATGCACACGATTGAGGGGCCTGGGTTGTTCAACTCTGGTTGGGGGGTTTGTATCCAGTAGTTAAAGTTAGCATGGTGCTTCTGCCCAGAGGAAAAGGTTTTAGTGGACCTAGTGTTAGTATGATACAACTCTCTGGGATGCAGTACTTACCCATCTATCCACTACAGTCACTCCTCCCGTGTATCCTCCCAGTGCACTAGCAAGTCCCACACTAAGCAGGTACTTACTTTAAATGATTTGTAGCAATCAAGGAGTCAAACAACAAACAGTATACTTTATTTACGGCAGCTGACCCTAAATGGTAGAAACGGCAGGTTAGATATGAGGTAGTGATGTACATATTTGGTTGGTCTTCTGGTGCCCTGGTATGCCCAACCTAAACAGTACAGGGCTGCTCTTCATATCTCTTAGTAGTCACAGTTGAAACAAGTACTCCCCTTGGCTGTCACTAACAATGCCAATGTATTCAATGCAACAATGTATTCTGTATGTAATTTGTATATCATAACAATGTATTCTGCACTGACAATATCAGCATACACATTGTATAATATAAATATATTTATAAAATGAGCATGCGCATCCATATCCAAATCCAGACTTCTGATTGTATAAAACACATCACATGACCGTGCGTATATCAGAGTGTGACCGCACACCTGCACTCTTTACCCCTCCAAAACAATTTTGACATTTTATAAGATAGATATACTACTCTGAGGGCTGTCGCGCCTGATATACGCACCATGGCGGTTGATGCACGCCTGCGCCTCGCGGCGCATAACGCACATCAAGGCGTGTATATCAGAGCGACCGCACACCTCAGAGTGGTATATCTATTACATATATTTCTATATTACAAACCAATCACACACACACACAAAAAAAAAATGTGGGGAGTAGTGCAATATAATGGCTGTGGGGCAGCAGTCTTCCGGGAGTCTTTCTGGAGGCTGAGATGTTGCCCTATTTGCAGACAACTCTCTGCCCTGAGGGAGGAAGTTGCCCGTCTTCAGGCCACTGGACAGTAGTAAGGGGACCTTCCCCCAGGCCACACTGGACGGTAGGAAGGGAACCTCCCCCATCCAGGGAGCACCAGAGCCACCACCACTACCCCAGAGGTTGCGAAGAAAGCACAGCAGTTGGACAACAGTGGGCTCAGGGAGGGTGAGGATGGTGGAACAGAGGCACACCCAGTCAGTTGTTCCACACCACAATCCATACACCATTTTGGGGGAGCATAGCTCCCCTATGGATGCACCTGCAGAGGAGATTAAGGAGGCTGAGGACAACTGTCACAAGGGAGGCCCACAGGAAGGAGGCAGAGGACACCACAAGGAAAGGAAGCAGCTCCTGGTGGGGGACTCAATTATTAGGGGGATAGAACTGGGGGGAGCAGGGAAAACTGAAGTAAGGTGCCTGCCTGGTGCCATGGCTTGGAGAGACAGGAAGCGCATCCTCAGGATCACGAGAACAGCTGCACGGGAATCTGAGCTGGACGTCATTGTCCACCTAGGGACAAATGACTTGGCTAATCATGAGATTAGAGCAGTGCAGAAGGACTTTGTAGAATTGGGAAGGGGCCTAAGACAAGTAGCACACACAATCTCCTTCTCTGAGGTGCTGCCTGTCAATGGCATGAGTGAGGCGAGGGTACTTTGCACCATGCAGTTTAATGAATGGTTGAAAAAATGGTGTGGGGCACAGGGGTTTGGCTTCATTGGGGACTGGGGTTCCACCTGAGGACACCAGCTCATACTGGCAGGATGGTCTGCATCTGTCCAGGAAGGAACAAGTCTTTGAGCAATCGGATTAAATGCTTCATTGGCAAGCTTTAAACTAGTCAAGGGGAGGCACTGATAAACAGCAGGAAAATCCCAGCCTCCCTACAAAACAGGGTACTAAATGAGAAAAAGACTGAGGTAGACAGGTCAGTGGGAGATGCTGCAAAGAAGGTAAAGCTATCAAAAATGGAGAGCAATGAGTACCAATGCCCGTGAGTCTGAGTAACAAGCTTCCTGAATTAGTGGCCTTGATGGAGGAGGAACATCTGGATATCGTGCAGTCACAGAAACATGGTACACACAAACCATGACTGGGACATAAACATACCAGGATACACTATCTACAGGAGGGACAGGGAGGTAAAAGAGAGGAGGAGTAGCTCTTACAAAAGGGAAGGAATCAAGGCAACAGAACAAAAGGGAAAGCAGGGAGGAGAAGAAGCACTGTGGTAAATTTGGAGACCGGCAATGGCACCACAATCCGCACAGGGGTTAGGTATAGACCTCTTCTCAGGGGAGGAAATGGACAAGGAAATGATAGAAAGAATACTTAGAATGGCAGAAAAAGGGGAGATATTGCTGATGGGTGATCTGAATATGCCAGATGTTAACTGAATGCAGTTGCAGCAGCCACTTCAAAGAGTGGGGTTATTCTAGATGCCCCAAGGCATGCCTTAGACAACTAGTATTGGAGCCCACTCGAGAGGGAGCAATCTTAGACCTGGTTCTCTCAAATGGAGATGAAGAGAGGATCACAGATGTAGAAGTGGGTAGCCATCTGGGAACTAGCGACCATCGAACAGTATGGTTCACAACAAACACAGCAATACAGTCAAGCCATACAAAGGCAAAAGTACTGGACTTTAGGAGGGCTGACTTTGCCAAAATGGGTGAGTGCCTAAGGAATGCACTAGCAAATGGGCAGGAAGGAGGGGTGGAAGAACAATGGGAATAATAAAAACTGCCATCACAGAGGTAACAAGCCTTTGTGTGAAGCAAATTAACAAAATGAAACGATGTAAGAAACCACTATGGTTCTCAAAGGAAGTGGCAGGAAGGTTCAAGAGAAAAAGAAAGATTCAGGAAGTACAAGGAATCACAGAAGGAGCAGGACAGGGAACTGTATCAGTTAAAGCAAAAGGAAGCTGGGAAGGCAGTCAGAACAGCAAAGGCCCAAACCGAGGAAAAGATAGCCAACTCTGTTAAGAAGGGGGATAAAACCTTTTATAGGTACATCAGGGAGCGAAGAAAGACCAAGGGAGGGCTAGTGAGGCTTAATAAAGAGGAAGGAGGGAGGGTGGGCAGAGGGTGACTGGGAAAAGGCAGAGATACTAAACAAATATTTTTGCTCAGTATTTACAAAGGAAGTGGGGGAGGTACCTAAAACAAACAGTAGAAACTCTGGATACAGAAGTTGATACCAGCTCATTTACAGAAGAAAGGGTTCTGAAAGAACTCTTAAAACTGAAGGTGGACAAAGCAATGGGGCCTAATGGGATTCTTCCCAGAATTCTAAAAGAACTAAGGGTAGAACTAGTGACACCACTGACTACCCTCTTTAACAAATCATGGGAGGATGGGGTGGTACCGAGGACTGGAGAAGGGCAGATGTGATTCCTTCACAATAGTGGGAGCAAGGCAGAAGCAGAAAACTACAGACCTGTTAGTTTAACCTCAGTGGTAGGGAAATGATGGAATCACTTCTGAAGGAAAGAATTGTTGAGTATCTAGAGGCCAGAGGGGCTCAGGACCCAAGGCAGCATGGATTCACAGCGGAAGGTCATGCCAGACAAATCTGATAGATTTCTTTGACTGGGTGACCAAAGTAGTAGATCAGGGAGGGGCTGTGGACATGGCCTACCTAGACTTTAGCAAGGCATTTGACACAGTCCCACACAAAAGATTAATATACAAGTTAGCCGGCCTGGGAGTGGTCCCAAGATGACAGCCTGGGTAAAGAATTGGCTGGAGAATAGGACACAGAGAGTAATAGTAAATGGAGTCCACTCTGAAGAAAGGGGGTTACTAGTGGGGTACCATGCAGAGGGTTCAGATAGGACCAGTCCTCTTCAATGTCTTTATGCTTATATTGCAGAGGGACTGAAGGAAAAGTATGTCTCTTTGCAGATGACGAAAGATCTGCAACAGAGTTGATGCTAAGGTGGGGTGGAAAGGATGAGAAGGGACTTGGCAAGGTTAGAGGAATGGTCAAATGTATGGCAGCTTAGATTCAATGCTAAGAAGTGCAAGGTAATGCACCTGGGAAACAAAAACCCAGGGGAAGAGTACACAATGGGGGTGAGATACTAACAACAACAAAAATGGAAAGGGACCTGGGGATAGTCATATCAGATGACCTAAAGGTGGGCAAACAATGTGAGAGGGCAGCAAGGAGGGCTGGGGGGATACTGGGATGCCTAGGGAGAGGCATCACCAGCAGATAACAGGAAGTTATTATCCCTCTGTACAGACAGTTGGTGAGACCCCATCTGGAGTACTGCGTGCAGTTCTGGAAACCCAATCTCCGCAAGGATATAGACAGGATGGAGGCTGTCCAGAGGAGGGCAACTAAAATGGTGCAGAGCCTGCACCGGAAGACATATGAAGAGAGACTTAAGGAGCTGAATATGTATAGTCTCAAGGAAAGGAGAGAGAGGGGGGACATGATAGAAACTTTCAAGTATCTCAAGGGAATCAACAAAGTCCAAGAGGGTAGCATCTTTCAAAAAAAGAGGTGTGCAAGAACAAGGGGGCACAATTTGAAGATAGAAGGGTGGCGGCTCAGAGGTAATTTAAGGAAGTATTTTTTCACAGAGAGGGTTGTGGATGCATGGAATGGCCTTCCGGAGGAGGTTGTGGAGTCAAAAACAGTGGTGGAATTCAAGCATGCATGGGACAGTCATAAGGCAATTCTAGGGGGTGGGGGTAGGAAGAAGTAGGCTGCTGGTTAACTAGGATCTGCAGCTTATCCAATAGGTAGGAAAATGGGCAGACTGGGTGGGTCAAGCGGTCCTTATCTGCCGTCAAAATCTATGTTTCTATGTTTCTATGAGGCACTACCCTCTCCCCAATGGTACCACTGTTTCAGCCTTTTAAACCCTTTAACGGACTTCCCAATAAATTACTGGGTACTGATATGTGGAATCAGTGTAGGCCAGTGGCGTCACACGTGGTTAGCCAGTTATATTGCACGTGGCTGGCCAGTTATGCTGCATATCGTTGGCCAGTGTTGTTGCATGTGGTTGGCCAGTGGCATCACATGTGGTTGGACAGTGGTTTTGTACATGTTTGGCCAGCAGTGTTGCATGTGGTTGGCCAGTGGTGTTGCTTGTGGTTGGCCAGTGGCATCACATGTGGTTGGACAGTGGTTTTGCATGTGGTTGGCCAGTAGCGTTGCATGTGGTTGGCCAGTGGTGTTGCAAGTGTTTGGCCAGTGGTGTTGCAAGTGTTTGGCCAGTGGTCTTGCATGTGGCTGGCCAGTGGCGTCACATGTGGTTGGACAGTGGTTTTGCACGTGGTTGGACAGTAGTGTTGCAAGTGTTTGGCCAGTGGTGTTGCAAGTATTTGGCCAGTGGTGTTGCATGTGTTTGGCCAGTAGTGTTGCACATGGTTGGCCAGTAGTGTTGCACATGATTGGCCAGTAGTGTTGCACATGGTTGGCCAGTGGTGTTGCACGTGGTTGGCAGTGGTGTTGCATGTGGTTGGCCAGTGGGGGTGCACTTAAAAGAAATAAAATTAGCAACTGCTGTGCGAACAGAAAACCCCAAACCCAAAGCCTCTAAGTGTGATATTTGTACTCCTGGGTATATCACCATGTCCAGTAAACACTTCCTAAGTATATTATGGGTTTTGATGCAGGAGACTAGTCCTGGGTTTACTCATGGGATCTCTCTTACTGTGCAGGGGCTGATGACACGGTTGGCAGTAATCCTCCTCTGGCTGGAGTTCACCCTCTCTTGGTGTCAGCTGAGGTGCAGTGTCAGCACTCGACGTCAAGATTCAGATGATGATGTTGCAGGCGCTGGTGCTGCCTCTGATGCTGTTTAGGTTCTCTCCTGGTTTCAGCAGTTGGCCTCTTTCTCCTCATGGGCAGCTCTTCCACTGTTCCTTACGGTGTCCATCCTCCCTAGCCCAGGCATTCAGCCCCCAGGAGCTATGACCAGCACCTAGCAGTATTGCTGATCAGGTGCACTCAGTTGCAGATGAGACTGTAGCACAACAAAACTCTCTCTTAGAGCCACAGCTCTCAGTTTCAAATCTGGGCAGCATTATGGATGCAGGATGTCTGATTCGCATTTCTCTTTCAGATGCTTAGTCTGTTTCTCTCAGCAGTTTCAATCAGGTTGCTCTCAACATTGTAGCCAGGTCTCTTTTCTCCCAGTTTCTCTTTTTCTGTCCTGGCTGTACAACTCAGCAGTCAGCCTCCTGTCCCTGGTTGTCCAAACATAGGCAGGTCCCACCATGTCTGGGGTCTGCCTGTGCAAACACAGGCAGGCCCCTGACACAGTGGCTCCAGGCAGTAACTCTGAGCTGTTCTCTTGGCCAGTGCCAGGCATGGACTGACGTGTTGCTAGAACAGACCCTACTATTTACTGGGGGAATTCAGCTCTTCATTGGTCCCTGGAACTGTCAATCCCACTGGGTCATACTGGAGGTGCATTACTTGTCACACAGTTGGCTGCAAACTTCTGCCAGAACTTGGAATAGTCCTCCTGTATCCCAGAAGCCCCCCATGGCTCCCTGTCAGGCTCTATAACCTGACTTGGTAATGGCTCCACCCTTGACACTCTTGCTGTGGAGACTGTGTCAGGGACAGGGTACATAAAGATAGTGGCGGCTTATAGAGGCTGGAAGCACTGTCACCAAATGTCTTATTTTTGTAGGGCTGCTGCCCTTAAAATAGTCTGTCATGCCCAGATGGTGTATTCAATGTACTTAGTGTTTTGGTACAGCTGGGGCAATGTTCATTATCAATAGGCAGCTTCCTTTGATGTGCAGTAGGAGCCGTGGTCACAGTGGTGCAGGAGTGCCACACATGTCCTACGTCCTGCCACCCCCTGTCCCTGATGCAAGTCCCTAGGGGGAGCAGAGAGAACTGCTGTTGGTTCAATGATTGCCAGAATGCCAGACGTCCAGGCACACTCCCACCCTTTGGTGGGATTACATAAAGGAATGGTTCTTCTGCCCATTAATAGTCATACCCCTCTGAAGACGTGATCCCTCTCAAAATCTGTATTTCTTCAGTAACATCCTACATGCCACTAATTTGTTTTCTTGCAGAAACCATTTTAATGGTTCACTGATCTTTCTTAAAATCTCCAAGATCGTACCTCATTAGTTTTCCCTTGAAGCAGAGAAGCTCTGCGATTTTGAAAGTATTATCGCTATACATAGTTGTATAGCTCTTCAGATTTGTTAGTGGGACTTAGATGGCAGCCAGTTGTGGAAGTGAGCAGAGGGTTAATGTCAGCCACACTCACTGAGGTGGAGGATGTGTGGCAGTTCAAATTGGATGTGACAGGGGACTGGGAGTAGGGGGGAGACCACTAGACTACTAAGGAATAAAATAAATTTTTATAACAACCAGGAGTTGGGGAGGGGGGCACTAACTACTAGGGAATATTAAATTATAGGGGGGCGTCACTAGACTACCATGGAATATTATTTTATTTTAACTGGCATGGGGACACAGTGGGGGTACACTAGCACTGGATATATAGTCTTGTTTTTTTGGGTGATGCAGGACTACACACCATAGGAGAAACAGCCCTCCACACAATACAAGGAGCAAATTATTGCACCTTGCTCATTAATGAGGCCATAATGAGATGCAAATTACCTTGTAGCACCTTCTATAGGAACAGAGGTCATTTGCATGGGGACATTTGAATACAGCAAGGTAGTGCAGAAGCACTAACAGGTTTAGGACACCCTAGCTGCTTTTGCTCTTTGACAGCCTCTATATGCAGTACAGGCACATACCTGTCTGTGGCCGATGGGGGTTTTGCTTTATACCTAGTGCACCTATAAGTACCTTGGTTAGGCTACCAATACTCCTCTTCTTCCAGCCATCTGAACAATCCATACCTCTGCCTGCCGGACTCACTGCTGACACCAACGCACGCCACCTGACTCCCAGTGTCACCCCTGGTCCCTAGTTCTGGGGCTATCTTTTCTCAGTGGCCCTGAACCCCTCTGCAGCACTGGAGAAGCAGGAGAAGCACCTGGAGCACTGCAAGACCAGGGCTGAGGAGTGTGCATGCCACTGATCAGGGTCTTGTGGCGTGAGGGCTCGAATATGTGGAGGGCATCTTCTGAGGCAGCCAAGTTAGTCTTTTCCCTTTCCTGTGGCCCTACCCACTTCTCCAAAGTGTTTTCACCACGGCATCCTGGAGCAGGTGTACGCTTCACATAAGGTCACCCCTGTCATGCACACTACATCATGCCAACCCCCAGGAGCCACTTCAAGAGTGGTCAGTGCTCTTTCCTTCCTCCCTCAGGAGGAAAACATCCATGCAGACCCTCTGTTGCCCTCTTTGCTAGCCGCTGCTTCTGAAGTCACGGGCTTGGGGTGCAAACTCGGGTCACCAGCATGCCAAGCAGGTTCATCACTACTGAGCACCATGGAGATGGCTGTACAAAATCTGCGGCAATACAGACATCTTCCTGACCCTTCCGGAACCATCAAAAAACAAAACTCTGGCCTGCACAACCCTACTGCTAGTTTGTATAAGCTGTCGAATAAAAGTGGCATCAGGAGGGACGCCAATTGCACTGTTGGTGACAAACGGAGGTTGTAGATTCCAGTCCCACAACAAGAACATGGGCCAATACCCACTACTGAAACAGCAGTGCAGCACGTAGGGGAGTGCTACAGCGCCATCCTCTGGATGAAACTTTAAACAGAGGTCCATCTCTACTGGCTGTCCAGGTGAAACATGAAGATCCTGGCACTTACCATACTATGAGACTATTCCTAAGAAGCAGCTATTTTCTTATGGCAGGTATTGCAAGAGATGGGAATGTTTCCCGTAATGTCAAGGCCAACAGTTTCCTTGTCAGCACAACAGGTCCATGTAACTCACCTTACCAGGGACACGCCAGGAAACATGCTGCCACAGCTCAGTGTGCCCTTTCTGGTAAAAAAATAACAAATATGTAATATAAAGCCATGTCATTCTTCAATAATTTGTGACATGTGGTACCCTCCTTCCCCACGCACTTTCTTTGCAATCAGCCTCTCATTAATTCAGTTCAGAGGGAGAAACCAAATCATTTTTACGGACAGTTAATTGCTCCCTTTTGGGATTCATTATTTTAATCATTAACAGTTTGAAGCTCATTGGAGTTGTGTGGGCTGACGTTTTTAGGAGCTAATTCATTTTCCTGATGTTTAAGTGTTTTTTTTTTAAATCATTTTAAGTGTGTTCACTAAAAAAATAGAAGCTGTTATGTTTACAGAGAACAGAGCTTAATGGTTTGTGAGGGCCCCAGTGAGGCTGGGTAAAAGGAATTGCACCCCGAGAGAGAACATCTATTCCAAAAGACTGATTTATTGTAATAAATATATTCATGGAAGGCAACAGCTAGTGACTGTTGGTAACTAATGCTTTGATGAAGTGAAAGATTATACTTTTTTTAGAAGCTGTAGTTCAAACTGAGTTGAGTTTCTACCCAAAGACAGCTGATATATTCATGTGTACCTGCACAGCACCTGCAATGGTGTGATTCCCCATTGGTATACATGCACAGCACATGCAGGAATGTGAGTCTGCATTGGTGTACCCACCCAATATATGCAAGAATGTGGCTATTCAGTGGTGTACATGCATAGTGCATACAGGAGGATGGGTCTGCATTGGTGTACGTACACAGTAGATGCAGGACTGTGGGTCTGCATTGGTTTGCCAGCCCAGATTATATAAGATACACAGCACATGCAAGAGTGTGCATCTGCATTGGTGTACATGCACAGTACATGCAGGAGTGTGGGTCTGAAGTGGTGTACATACACAGCACATGCAGGAGTGCGATGTGCATTGGCATACATGTATAGCACATGCAGAAGTGTTGATTTGCATTGGTATACATACACAGCACATGCATGAGTGTGAATCTGTATTGGTGTACATGCACAGTACATGCAGGAATGTGAGTCTACATTTTCATACCCACCCAAGATATGCAAGAATGTGGATCTGCAATGGTGTACATGCATAGTGCATGCAGGAGGATAGGTCTGCATTGGTGTACGTACACAGTAGATGCAGGAGTGTGGGCCTGCATTGGTTTACCAGCCAGAATATTTAAGATACACAGCACACGCAAGAGTGTGCATCTGCATTGGTGTACATGCACAGTACATGCAGGAGTGTAGGTCTGTAATGGTGTACATACACAGTACATGCAGGAGTGTGATCTGCATTGATGTACATGTATAGCACATGTAGGAGTGTTGGTTTGCATTGGTGTACATACACAGCACATGCAAGAATGTGGATCTGTATTGCTGTACATGCACAGTACATGCAGGGATGTGGGTCTGCACATGCACAGTATATGCAGGAATTTGGGTCTGCATTCCTACACAAGCATAATATATGCAGGAGTGAGGTCTGCATTGATGTACATGAGCAGCACATTCAGGAGTGAGGTCTGCATTGGTGTACATGAGCAGTAATGTTCAGGAGTATGGGTCGGCATTGGTGTACATGAGCAGCACATTCAGGAGTGTGGGTCGGCATTGGTGTACATGAGCAGCACATTCAGGAGTGTGGGTCGGCATTGGTGTACATGAGCAGCACGTTCAGGAGTATGGGTCTGCATTGGTGTACATGAGCTGCACATTCAGGAGTGTGGGTCTGCATTGGTGCACATGCACTGTACATGCAGGAGTGTGAGTCTGCATTGATGTATCAGTCCAACATAAGCAAGAGTGTTGGTTTGCACTAGTGTACATACACAGCACATGCAAGAATGTGGATCTGAATTGCTCTACATGCAGAGTACATGCAGGAATGTGGGACTGCACATGCACAGTATATGCAGGAATGTGGGTCTGCATTGCTGCACAAGCACAATATATGTGGGAGTGAGGTCTGCATTGATGTACATGAGCAGCACATTCAGGAGTGTGGGTCGGCATTGGTGTACACGAGCAGCACGTTCAGGAGTATGGGTCTGCATTGGTGTACATGAGCTGCACATTCAGGACTGTGGGTCTGCATTGGTGTATCAGTCCAACATAAGCAAGAGTGTTGGTTTGCACTAGTGTACATACACAGCACAAGCAAGAGTGTGGATCTGAATTGCTCTACATGCAGAGTACATGCAGGAATGTGGGACTGCACATGCACAGTATATGCAGGAATGTGGGTCTGCATTGCTGCACAAGCACAATATATGCGGGAGTGAGGTCTGCATTGATGTACATGAGCAGCACATTCAGGAGTGCAGGTCTGTATTGATGCACATGCACAGTACATGCAGGAATGTGAGTCTGCATTGATGTACCAGCTCAATACATGCAAGTGTGCGAGTCTGCATTGGTGTACATGAAGAGTACATGCAGGAGTGTTGGTCTACATTGGTGTACGTGCACAGCACATGCAGGAACATGGGTCTGCACTGGTGTGCATGCACAGCACATTCAGGAGTGTGGGTCTACATTATTGTACCAGTCCAGCACATGCAATGTGTGAGCCTGCATTGGTGCACATGCATAGCACATGCTGGAGTTTGGGTCTGCATTGGTGTACATACACAGTAAGTGTAGGAGTGTTGGTTTGCATTGGTATATTTATTTATTATTTATTGAATTTTGTTGATCCAGTAGGCCCACTGAGACTAGAATTCCCTTTTTCAGGGGCGACCAGGGGGAGTGGGGATACAGATGGTAACCAACTGAAACTGAACCAGATTAAGCTGTTGGTGGTATTTTTTAGTGTGTTTTTTAGGTATACCAGCCCAGCATATGCAAGATACACAGCACATGCAAGAGTGTGGGTCTGCATTGGTGTACATGTACAGTACATACAAAGAAGAATCAGGATTTATATAGTGCTTTTCATACACAGTATCCCAAAGTGCTCTACAAGCAAAGCTAGACTGGTAGTGAAGTGACTGAATGTGTGGTGGCGGCCATATTGCACATCATCACCCACACACAGTCTGGATAATTGCATGAACCGGTTTATGGGAAGGGGAATGTTGGCCAGGACACCGGGAATGCTCCCTGCTCTTTACGAAGAGTGTCCTGGGTTCTTTTACTTCCACCTGGACACCCACCAGGACAACACCAGGATGGGCAGAAGGGACCTCGGTTTAAAGTCTCATCTGAAGGATGGCACACTCCAGCAGTACAGCACCCCCCAATACTGCACTCGGATGCCAGCGATTTTTAGGTGCAAGTCCAATCCCGGTGTGGGACGAGAACCCACGACCTTCTGGTCTAGAGGCGGATGTGCTACCAACTGAGCCATGCTGACAAAGGTGTGGGTCTGCATTGGTGTACGTGAAGAGGACATGCAGGAGTTTGGGTCTGTATTGGTGTACCAGCCTATCATTTACAACAGCATGGGTCTGCACTGGTGTACATGCACAGGACATGTAGGAGTGTGATCTGCACCAGTTTATATGTACAGCACATGCAGGAGTGTGGGTTTAGACTGCTGTAGCAGCTCAGCATATGCAAAGGTGTGAGTCTACACAGTGCATGCGGGTGTGCAGGTCTGCATTGGTGTACTTGCACAGTACATGCAAGGGTGTAAGTCTGCACTGGTGCAACTGAACAGTACATTCAGGAGTGTATGTCTGCATTGGTGTACCTGCACAGTACATGCAAAAGTGCAGGGCTGCATTGGTGTGCCTGCACAGTACATGCAGAAGTACAGAACTACATAGGTGTACCTGCACAATATATGCAAATGAGCAAGTCTGTATTAAAGTACCTGCACACTACAAGCACAAGTGCAGGTCTACACTGAAGTATCTGCACAGTACATGCAGAAGTGTAAGTCTGTATTAATATACCTGCACAGTAAATGCAGGAGTGCGGATCTGCATTGGTGTATTTGTACAGTTCATGAAGGAGTGTGGGCCTGCAGTTGTGTGCCTGGACTGAATATGCAGGAATGCATGTCTGCATTATTGCACCTGTGCAGTCCATGCAGGAGTGTGGCTATGCAGTGATGTACCTGCACAGTTCATGCAAGAGTCAACTACAAGAAGCCCCTTCCCTAGCAATTTTTCAGACGTGATTACGTGTTCACCTCCTGAATCTCAGCTCCTGCGTTTGTCCTGAAGGCTAGCCATATCATGCTCCCTGTCACCTGGCCATGGACAACCTAGCTGTCCTAACTGGCATCCAGCTGCCACTGCTGATCTTGTGTACTTGCCCTGTAAATAGTTGCCCTCCTCTATGAAAAGCTGTCATCCCCAATGTAACCATGTACCTGTTAGTCCTATACTGCCTTACTTGTAAATTTTATTGTACTACCTGCCCTAAGTCTAACAGCTGCCACTGTTGTTGTGTTGTATGTCACAGCCCTCTCCAATGATTTTGTACAATGTCATTGTACACCTGTACGCAATGTCCTACTCTGTATTTCTTGATTGTACTTGTTCGGCTCTATGTAACTAACTCTGGGTTGCACCTGAAAAAGGGACCTTCGGGGCCCAGTGGGCTTACCCGGTTAACAAAATTTAATAAATAAATAAATAAATGAGAGTGTGAGTCTGCATCAGTTTACCTGCACAGTACATGCAGAAGTGCATGATTTCCAGGGTGTGCCTGTATTTAATATGCATGAGTGTGAGTCTACATGCATTCATCAGGACCATACATACAGAACTGTGGATCTGCATGGGTGAATCAGCGTGACACATGCAGCAGGGTGGGTCTGTATGGGTGCATCAGGACAATACATGAATGAATGTGAGGTGGCATGGGTGCAGGAGTGTGGGTCTCCATAGATGTACATGCATAGCACATGCAGGAGTGTTGGTCTACACTGGTGCACCAGCACAACACATGCAAGGGTGTGGGTCTGCACAGTACATGCAGGAGTGTGGGTCTGCATTGTTGTGCATGCACAGTACATGAAGGAGTGCAAACTGCATTGGTGTACATGTACAGCAAATGCAGGAGTGTGGGTCTACACTGGTGTACCAGTTCAAAACATGCAAAGGTGTGGGTCTGCATATTACATGCAGGTGTGCAGGTCTGCAATGCTGTACCTGCACAGTACATGCTTGGCTGTGGGTCTGCACTGATGTAACTATACAGTACAATGAGGAGTGCAGGTCTGCATTAGTGTCTGCAAAGTACATGCAGAAGTCTAGATCTACATTGGTTCATCTGCACAGCACATGCAGGAGTGTGGATCTGTACTAATGTACCTGCACATTAAATGCAGGAGTGTGGGTCTGCATTGGTGTACCAGCACAACACATGCAACTGTGTGAGTTTGCATTGCTATACATGCACACCACATGCAAGAGTGTGGGTTGGCACTGGTGTACATGCACAGCATATGCAAGTATGTGAGTCTGCATTGGTGTACATGTACATAACATTCAGGAGTGTGAGTCTGCATTGGTGTACTAGCCCAACACATGCAAGTGTGTGAGTCTGCATTGGTGTACATACACAGTACATGCAGGAGTTTTGGTCTGCACTGGTGTACCAGCCCAACAAATGCAAGAGAGTGGGTCTGCACTAGTGTACATCCACAGTGCATGCAGGAGTGTGACCTGCATTGGTGTATATGCAGCAGATGCAGGAGTGTGTGTCTACATTGGTGTAACAGCACAATAGATGCAAGGCTGTAGGTCTGCGTTGGTGTACCTGCACAGTACATGCCTGGTTGTGAGTCTGCATTGGTGTAACTGCACAGTACATTCAGGAGTGCAGGTCTGCATTAGTATATCTACACAGTAAATGCAGAAATGCCAGTCTACATTGGTGCATCTTCACATTACATACAGGAGTGTGGATCTGTATTAATGACCCTGCACAGTAAATGCAGGAGTGTGGTCTGCATTGGTGTAAGTGCCCAACACATGCAAGTGTGTGCATCTGCATTGCTGTACATGCACAGAACATGCAGGAGTGTGGGACTACATTGGTGTACATGCCCAGTACATGCAAGCATGTGAATCTGCACTGGTGTACATGCACAGTACCTTCAAGAATGTGAGTCTGCATTTGTGTACCAGCCCAACACATGCAAATGTGTGAGTCTGCATTGGTCTACCAGCCCAACACATGCAAGCGCGTGAGTCTGCATTGGTGTACCAGCCCAACACATGCAAGGGTGTTAGTGTACATTGCTGTACCTGCACAGTACATGCAGGAGTGTGGGTCTATATTGTATACATGAACAATACATGCAGGAGTTTGTCTCTGTATTGGTGTACCAATCCAAGATATGTAAGAGTATGGATCTACATTGGTGTACTTGCACAGTACATGCAGGAGTGTGATCTCCATTGGTGTATATGTACATGTACATCACATGCAGGAGTGTGATTCAACACTCATGTACCAGCACAACATATGCAAGGGCATGGGTCTGCACAGTATATTCAACAGTGTGGTTCTACCTTGGTGCACATGCAGAGTACTTGCTAGTTTGTGGGTCTGCATTGGTGTAACTGCACAATGCATTCAAGAGTGCAGGTTAGCATTGGTGTATCCGAACAGTACATGCAGGAGTGTGGGTCTGTATTAATGTACTTGCACAGTAAATGCAGGAGCGTGGGTCTGCATTGGTGTACCCACACTGTACATGTAGGAGTGTGGGTCTGCATTTACCTGCCTGCACAGTTCATGCAGAAGTGCATTGGTGTACCTGCACAGTACATGTAGGAGAGCAGGTCTGCATTGGTGAACATGCACTGTACATGTAGGTGTGTGGGTCTGCAATGAAGTACCTGTACAGTTCCTGCAGGAGTGCATTGGTGTGCTGCACAGTTCATGCAGGAGTTCAGGTCTGCTTTTGTGTACCTGCACTAAACATGCAGGATTTCAAGTCTGCATTAGTGTACCTACACAGTACATGCAGAAGTGCATGGTTTACTAGGTGCACCTGTACCTAATATGCACGACTGTGAGTCTGCATATGTTCATCAGGACAATACATGCAGGTCTGTGGGTCTACATAGGTGCATCAGGACAATATATGCAACAGTGTGAGTCTGCATGGCTGCATCAGGACAATATATGTAGGAGTGTGAGTCTGCGTGGGTGCATCAGAACAATGCATGCAGGACTGTGGGTCCTAATGCATGCATCAGGACAATACACACAAGGCTGTGGGTCTGCATGGGTGCATCAGGACAATACATGCAGGGCTGTGGGTCTGCATGGGTGCATCAGGACACTTCCTACAGGAAGGTGGGTCTACATGGATGCATCAGGATGATACATGCAAGTGTGTGAGTCTACATAGGTGCATCAGCACAATACATGCAGAATGGTGGATCTGCATGGGTGCATCAGCACAGTACATGCAGTGTTATGGGCTTACAGCAGTACATCAGGATAATACAGGCAGAGCTGTGGGTCTGCATGGGTACATCAGGACAGTTCCTGCAGAAAGGTGGGTCTACATGACTGCGTCAGGATGATACACGCAAGTGTGTGAGTCTGCATGGGTGCATCAGCACAGTACATGCAGGGTTGTGGGTCTATAAGGGGACATCAGGAGAATACAGGCAGAACTATGAGTTGCCACGCATGCATCTGGACAGTTCATGCAAGACTGTGAGTTTGCATGGGTGCATCAGAATACTTCATTGAGGAAATAGGTCTGCATGGGTACATCATGACAGTATATGCAGGAGGGTGAGTCTGCATTGCCGTATCAGTGCAGTACATGCAGGGGTATGTGTCTGCATGGGTGTATCTGCGCAGTACATGCACACATATAGATCTGCATGTGTGTATCAGAGATGGCAGCAGGCAGATTTGCAGACCATAGACACAAGCAGAGCGACACCAAGCTCTGGGTTAATCTGAACCCCCAGATTTGTGCACAGATGGCAAAGGAGAGGGTAAAGTCAAGGAGAGTGATAGATAAAGCTGAAGTACGGGAGAAGATAAAGGAGGATCTTAGCCTTAGAGGCACATACTGAAGGAAACTGACAGTCAGGAGCTGATTTTGTTGGGGGGGGGATATAAGGCAGGATCAAAGAAGTAACTGAAAGGAATGTAAAGCTAGAAATTATATCTAAGTTTGGATTCTGAAATGTTGCAACTTGTGTGTGTGTGTGGCAGAGATCAATAGAGAAAAGAAGAAGAATGAGAACAGAGCCTTTAGGGATACTAAAAAACAGAGCTGGGGGTGAAGAAAAACCACTAGAGACAGAAAAGGCACAGTTGGAGAGACAAGAGCAAAACCAGGAGAGGAGAGAGGAGATCAGAGATTTTAGCACAGTGCTTGAGGGAATCAAGGAGTCTGAGATGTCACTACTCCATTTCTTTACCAATTCTCCACTAATTTTAACAGCTTGCTTGGCTGCCTTTGTCAGCTAATTAAAGAAGAATAGTTGTCCACTACAGTGTATACGGGGATGAGAGGGCATAATCAGAAAATGATTAGCGCCCAGCTCCAGAGTTTGGTACTTACGGTACTGGGTCAATATGTTGCGGATGAAACCGTGCAAGAATAACTGTGCAGTGTAAAGCGTATATTATACAATGGGAACCAAAATAAAGCCTTCTGATTGGCTGGCACCTTCTAAGCATGATAAAGCCTAGTATTACCTCATGGAAAAAGGTGCCAGCCAGCCTCACATGATGCCCACTAAGTATCACTCCGACCCCTCCCAGGCTCCCACATACAAACTAGTCACCACTTTCTTCAATCCGACCCCCAAAAATGAACTCCAGAGAACTGCCTTGCTTGATTCCCAGTAAAGAGACAAGCACCAGAGCAACACATTTTGATACAATAATTTTACAAATGAGTTTTTTTGGGGGTTGTTCCTGTGATGAACCATTCAACCCACCTTACTTCTTGCTCCCTTTCTGCCCCAGTCCGCTCCCGCTTGCAGTTGGGCTCAGCTCCGTTCCCACTTTATCTCTTCCATGCGGTCACACTCTCTCTCTGTTCCCCCACACTGCAGCACTTCTTGGTACAGGCCTCCAACCATCCCCGTTAACCTAAAGGCAGGTTTAAAAACTAGGAGAAACCCTTGGCTAGGTGGCGCTGAGGGCTGAGGCACTGGATGCCACACCTCACACCACGCTGGTGACCCATGTTCAGGAATGAGCATGGGCCGCCGGGGGTTGGCAGGGAAGGGAAAGGATCAAGTGCCCGATGACAGCTCTCCTTTCCTGGGGAAGGGTGGGCATGCCGTCCTGCTCCTTGGCTGCCCCCTGGTGGAGGATGAGGGGCAGTGTCAGAGACAGAGAGACAAGTAGCGTGGCATCATGACACGTGCACGCCTCCATGCACCCACATTCACGGCCATGGGGGGAGGGACCAAGAAAAGAGGAACAATTGGCTGCCGGCTTCATGGAAGCCCCTCTAGTACTCCGGCACCACGGCCTCACTGAGCTCTCAGGCCTGCTCCAGATATGTACTTGGGAGGGGGAGAGGATGGCCCATCTCCCTTCTGCCCCGCCACAGGGGTAATCCATGGGGGATACAGGGCCTGGAAGATGCCAGGGGGGAGGTCAAGGTTGCGGCTGGGCCTAGAAGAGGACAGAAGCTTCCCGGCAGTGCTGAAGGAGGATAATTACAATAAGAATAAAAAAAAAAAAAAAAAACTGGGAGAAATGCTTATGTGAGGACAGTGTTTTAAATTAGAAACCGAGAGCTAAACTTGTAGAAATCAGTGCTGAAAAGCCCACCCGTCATACTGAGCATGCGCATTTGCATGTGCACGTATCCTAGGATATGCATGCATACATGCATGTACAGTATGATGGTTGGGCTTTTCAACTCTGATTACTAAAACTTTTAACCTTCGAGTTCTAATTTTGAACATTTTACACACTTACGTGTTCGTCCCACTTTTTAAACATGACTTTAGGTGAACAGGGCTGCTTAAAATTTGTACCACCTGCTGCAGCTCTATTCAGGGCGGGTGCATTCGGGAAAACTCAAACGGAAGCCCGTTCTCCTCTTTTAAAAACGAAATGCCCAACAAGTACGTCTGTGTGGCAGTAGACGGGGATGTGAGTCTCGGTGGGATTGGATTGAGTGTGGGGGACAACTTCCACCGGCAGCTCTGCACAAAGCAGGAAGCTAGGCAAGATCTGCCTACCAACATAGAACTATTTTTTCTAGTGGAGCAATAAAATCAATAGAAATCATTCAAAATACAAAACAAAAATAACTTTTCTTAATTTTTTTCTCACCCAAAAAAGGAAGACATTGTATAATTGCAATATCCAACTCCAGGGTGTGGGTTATGCTGGGATTCATCCACACCTGGTGTGTTTTGCTCACTTGGCCTGTGGCCTCATGACCAATCAACACACCAGGCATGGGTAAATCCCAGCATAACACACACCCTGTCATAGTATATTGCTTAAATGAAATATAGCGACAGGGGTATAATAGCGGTAGTACACTACTGCTACCCCGTCACTGACTAGGCACAGGAGGAAGGGCTGAAGATGCCACAGGTGCTGTACTTGGTTAGCCACTCCTTTGGTGGAGTGGCTAAGGCACAAGCACCTGACACGTTGGAGGCATGGGGATCGGGGTTTGATTCCCTGTCTCTCAACATGTTTTTTTATTAAAAAAAAAAAAAGTTGCCCTGCTCAGAGTTTCCCCTTTTCCCCTTGGTTCCCACTCCCCTCGGAGTTAGTTAATTTAGTTGGGGCTGTGTGGGGGGTGCGGGCGTAGAGCCCCCCACAAAAACAATGATTTTGTTATATGTTCCACTGATGTGCACTTTTGTGTTGTGGTCTGTGTTTTCTGCCAACCTTATTTTGCACTGTGCCATAATGTCTGTGGTATTGTTGTTTTGCACGGTTTCATCTGCAACATAATGACCCAGTGATCTTACTCATCTAACGTCCGTCTCCTCATTCTGTTCTGTAACTCAAATTGTGAAAAAGTTCCACAATCAGATTTTCTCAGTGCTAGGCGAACGTGGTTGTGAATCAGCATGCAGGAAACTGTTCCTCTTATTTACCTTGCTTAGCAGTAACAGTACAATGCTAAGACTCTGTGCTGATGACCTTCTGTAGGCTTGCAATAACTGGGGTGAAAATTGCAATTGGAGTGAGTCGGCAAGCTGTGCAAATAGAAATAGTATGCTGGCTGTGTGGCGCTGGCGCTGAGATGTAAAGGATTGCTCTGACATGCTGGCAGGCTGGGTTCATGCCCCAAACTTGGGGCATCAGGAGTGGTGACTATCAGGGAAGGTTAAAGAGTGTCTGAGAGGACATTCTCCTCCCAGGAGGAGGGGAGACCTGCACCAGTTGGAGAGAGAGGCACATGGAGGCTGCATGGGAATATTGCTAGCATGAGGGACCATGCACTGTTGGGCCCCACCTTCAGGGCACCAACATGGTGTATGCTGCAAGTGGGAAGGTGGGGAGAACAGGCAAAAATGCTGGCCTAGGAAGTCTTGGGTGATGGCCTCCCTGTGTGCTGCCTCACTCCACATGACCCTCACTGGCAGTATGTCCATCACATCTCTGCACAGTGAAACGGTGTTCTGAGTGGCCTGGGTTCAAACTTAGTGGGCAACTTATTTTTGCTCATCTCTGTTTGTAATATATATGTGTGTATATATATATATATATATATATATATATATATATATATATACAGTGGTATCTATATGATACTTTATCTTCACAAGAGCAGTTTGACCTCGGGTAACCTCACAAGTGGCGTAAGCCATGAGTAATGTGCCCGAGGTCAAACTCCTCGAGTATAGACAAAGAATATGTATCACACATGGTCCCCATTGCATTTCCTGTTTGTTAACGACTGGTGGCAGCGGGAAGCAGGTTGACTAACAGGTAGTGTCTATCCAACATATGTGTGATAAATTCCAGTTTCTAAAAATTTATCACTTACATGAGGAGATACATTTTTTTATGACACTGGTTTTGTGTCCATGCATATTGTATAAATATATAGATTATATATATATCTATAGCACACCCTTGTGCATTAAATGTAATTAAAATTTGTGTCATTCCAGGCTGTGCAATTGGAAAAAATGGTGTATTTGGGAGTCCCAAGTTTCCAGTTGTCCTGATGGTGCAGCTGGTAGGGCAGGACAGTGCTCTGTGCAGCATGGGTTCAAATCCCAGCTAGAGCACTTATATCTTTCTCACTTCTGTCTGCTTGTATTCCAGATATATGCACACTGCATCCCTGTGGAATAAATGAAGTCTGAATTTAATATTTGCATTGCTTATTTTTATGTTCGCTGTGTGTGCACGTGCAGTGTACATCTTGTTAGGAGAGTAGGTTTGGAGAGGTGTGACACTGTCAGTCCAATTCAGAGCAGTCTGCAAGGGGCTTATCAGTGTCACACCAGTCATCAGCCAAGTTGATCATGACAGTGTTCTGGCTTGCTGGGTGGAAACTTCATGTAGTTCAAAGGAGAGAGCCAACCCAATCACAGGGTGGCTCTTTCCTTTGATTTACATAACATCACCCAGCAAGCATTGATGATCTATCATGATCAGCCTGCTGAAAACTGTCCCTCATAGGTTTTTGTTTAATTGCACTGTGTAAAAGAGAAAACCATCCATCGATGTCTATTCCTGCCACCACTGTAACTGCTCCCACCCAAGCCCAACCTGTGTTAATATTCTGGCATGGGGTGCCCAATCCTCCATGCCAGCTGCTACCTCCCATCCTGCCCGTTATGATTCTACAACACTGGGATGCCCGCCCCCGGTGCCGGCAAACAAACACTGATACAGGGGGTGCCCAGTCCAAAGTGTCTCCACCTAAAATAAAGAAAACCATCCCTCGTAGTTTTTTTAATGCACCCAGCAAAAAAGAAAATTGTCCATCAATATCTGTTGCTGCCACTGCTGCCCCCACCCCAAGCCCAACCCATGCATGTTAATGTTCCAGCACAGGGGTGCCCAATCCCCCATGCTGGCTGATATCCCCCACCCTGCCCATTTTGCTTCTGCAACACTGGGGAGGCAATCCCCAGTGCTACCAAACATAACACTGATACTGGGGGTGCCCAATCCCCCAGTGTCACCACCTGAAACAAAGAAACCCATCTCTCGTAGTTTTGTTTTACTATCCTGTAAAAAATGAAAACTGTCCATTGATGTCTGTTACTGTCCCCCCCACCTGAGCCTCCCAATTAGCACCCACTACCCACCCCTCCCAAGCCATTACTTACCTACTAGGGGTCCAATTCCAGAATCCTCTCTGACCGCAGACACGTCTTCACTTCTTCAGCGCCGGACCATGAACTGAGGAAATCAGCAATGCAGTTCAGTGTATTTCAATAGGATTTTGAACTTATCATCATAACTTGGTCATTTTTGAATATTTTTGCCCCAAATTTTCAATATGCCTTTCCTGGGGCTTCACCTCATGAACAATGGCAGCGAAATTAGGCAAATCTGTCCCAAAAGGTGATTTTGTGTTTGCTGCACAAAATTACCTTTCGGGCAGGAGTTGAACATTTTCTCCATCCTTGTTCAGGAGGTGGGGTCATAAGAAGGCTATGTTGAAAATTTGGGCTAAAAATATTTAAAACCAAAAAAGTTATGGACCTACGTTGAAATTTACAAATACAGGCTTGTAATTTTGGTAATTTTCAATACTTTGATCCCAATTTTTTTAAATAGCCATTTCTTCACAGCACCTCATGAATGTGATGGCTGTCATTTTTAAAATCCTGGCCAAAATATATTTTTGCATTTGTGGCGTGAAACCATCGTTTGGGCAGGATTTGAACATTTTCACTGCCCTTGTTCATGAGTTGGGCTCATAAGAAGGCTATGTGAGGTCATAATAAGGCTATGTTGAAAATGTGGGGTAAAAATATGAGAAAACAACAAAGTAATGAGTCTACGTTGCAAGTTTTCAACACACACTCATAACTGTGATAATTTTGAATACTTTGACTTCAACTTTCCAACATAGCTATTTTTTCAAACCACCTCATGAACGTGACAGCTGTCATTTCTCAAACCCTTACCCAAAATGTGTTTTAACACTTACGGCTCAAAATGACGTTTTAGCTATTGTTTTATAAATGACACCTGTCATGCTCAGAAAAAAAATGATTACGTTGAAAATTTGGGGTAAACGTGAAAAAACAACTAAGTTATGAGGAAACAAATTGTTCCAACAGTTACTTATAACTTTATTTTTTGCAGATTTTGGCCCATAATGTTCGACATAACCCATGTGTTACCCCACCTCCTGAAGAAGGCATGTGTCATTTTTCAAATCTCCTCTGAAACTTGTTTCCACAGTTGCACAGTGAAATCATGTTTCAGATGACATACAGAAATAGATTAGTTGCCGTATTGGTCCTTGTAAGGGTACCCCGTCAAGTGAGCGCTACCAGAATAGCGCCGCACTATATGGCACTAGTCTGGTAAGCGATCACACAGACAGCGAGGGGGGGATTTACAGCGCTTGCTGTAAGCACTTCCCTGGTCGCTGTCCATAGTGCTGTAAGGGATAAGAGCACCAGGAACCAGGAGACTGGCTGAGCTGCTTTTATGGTGTGGAGGGCTGGGGCATTGAGCAGCTCAACCAGCACTAGTGAAGATCAGGGTTCTAATCCTGGTCTCTAACAATTTTGCTGCACTCGGGACTTGACCCATTTATGTGGGACTGTGGAAACAGTATTCTGCGGCCCCACAATTTTTAACTTTCCCCATGATCTGCTTCCCCCGGAGTTAGGATCCTTTAGTCTGGGGAGTGTGGAGCCCCCCACAAAAGAAAAATCTGCACCGCATTTCCCACGCCCATCTAGTCAACGCTATTCTTGTCGGCACTGTTTGGACCCAGTGCCTCTTGTAAGTACAGATCCAGAAGCAAATGGTTTGATACCTTTTATTGGACCAACATAGATGTTTTGTTTTCTTTTTGTAACATCTATGTTGGTCCAATATAAGGTATAAAATAATTTGCTTCTGGATCATGTTCCGGATGGGATTTAAAAATTTCACCTGTCTTGATCATAACGTCAGGTCATAAAAAGACTGTTGAATATCTGGGGTCAAAATGTGCGAACCCACTTAAAAGCAGATATTGCCTCTGAGCTGGCCGATCCTGGGTAATTACAGTTTAACAAAGTTATAAAGCAGGGCACCACTGAAAATGAGACACTGCATCTCATCTGCTCTTTCCTGAGTAAATATACAGTAAAAATATGTACAAACAAGACCCGGTACAACAGCAGTATCAATGACGAACATTTGGCATTGACAAATGCCTGTTTAAGCTAAGTGCCACAATTCAGTTAGTTAGTTTACAAGATACATAGCAAGTATATATCAGCCTAAATTATAGACTCCTGATCCCAGCTCTTTAAGCAGTAGGGTTCTGGCCTATCGTCACAGTGATAGGTCTACCGATCACAACACCAGTGACCTGAGTTCTAGAATGGGCCTGGGTTGTTGGGGACCAGCCGTGGAAAGGAGGATTGAGTGTAACAGAGGACCCTTTCCTCCAAGGAGGAGGGAGAGCAGCCAGCTCCGCTGCTAGGTACTGGGCCAATATAGTGCTGCTGAAACAGCACAGCAATAACCATGTGGTGTAAAGTACAGAAACATTTAGAGCGACAGCGATATAATAATGGTAGGGAACTACTGCTACCCCGTCACTGACTACGGATTGGAGGAAGGGTTGAAGAAGCCTTAGGTACTATGCCTAGTTGAGCTGCTCCTGTGGTGGAATGGCTAAGGTATAGGCACCTGAGGCAGTGTGGACCTGGGGATCCGGCTTTGATTCCCCATCCCGCGATAGTTTTCATTTTTCTTTGTGCTGCCAGAGACTAAGCTTCCCCCTCCTGAATTTCCCCTTATCCTCTCAGTCCACACCTCCTCGGAGTTAGTTATTTTAGTTCCAGAGGGTGTGGGGGGTGCAAGGGGCCGAGCCGCCCACAAAAACAAACAAAAAAAATCAATGTCTGCCATTCATTTGTACGGGTGTGCGCTATTTTTGTTTCGGTCGGTGTTTTCACCGAGACTGTTTTTGGCACACGTTATTTTGACTGTGGCATTGTTTGCCGCTTTGTTTTCCTACGACATTATGACCCCGTGCCCCACTGCTATACTGCTCCCTGCTTGACCACAGGGATCAGGTCAATGAGAGTGGCTCAGGGAAGGGGGGGATGCAGGCTTGTGCCATGCTATACATGTTTGTGTGTGTGTGTGTGAAACTTTGCCATCTGTGTCCTTGGGACTGCAACAAGAAAAATGGAAAACAGTCCCGGTCAGTGCAGGGTGATCTTCTGGCCTCCCACAGACCTGGTGACATGGCCCTTCTCCATATCTGTGTAACCCCTAGGTGGCGCTATCCCAAGGGCTACTACCCCTGCCTGCTTGGCTAGTAGCAGGTTAAGGGATCTGAGTTCTGAAATGGGTGCCTCGATCCAGAGGTCAGGGTTGGTAGTGGTCAAGCTAACCTGGGCACAGCCCTCCGGGACACTGTAACCCCCCTTTCCCCTCTAGTGGCCTGAACACTGTACAATAATCACTTTCACAATACCCCTGGTATACCACACAAGTACCCACACTGTTTGCACTTACCACCATGGCTGGCTTCTCTGGCTCAACCCTGGGGACCCCCTGTAAAACAAGGTTATGCACAGCAAATAGCAACAGTACAGTACTTTGAGCACAGACTGGAACCACAGTCAGATTACATGCAGAAAAAGTTAGTTCTGATTTATTCAGGGGACTTGAACAAGGGAGGGGCAAAATCAGGTTAATCAGCTTAAAGGTTATATCAATCAAGCAGTTATGCATGTGCTTTGAGTCCCCTCACACAGTCCACCTCTGGGTACCCAGGTGGAGAAGAGATGGGCTAGCCAGGACCGTTGCCCGGGGTTGCAGCTGGTTGGG
Organism: Neoceratodus forsteri; assembly: GCA_016271365.2. Taxonomy (NCBI): domain Eukaryota; kingdom Metazoa; phylum Chordata; order Ceratodontiformes; family Ceratodontidae; genus Neoceratodus; species Neoceratodus forsteri. Next base: position 44,054,590 of record JADMNL010000034.1, on the reverse strand, counting down.
ACCCTGTGATGAAAAACACAACATGCACAGTACACAATATTTGTAATCTGGAGCCAGAGGGCTCAGTTCATAAAGGAAACGAAACAACAAGACAATCAGATGACACACTCAGATTAAGCTGTTGTTGCAGGGAGCTACCCTTGTATTTACTCACAATACCTAAGACTGAACACAGGCTGGATGAAAATCGAGACTGCAGGTGGTTGATCTGGAATGCCAGGAGAAGCAAAGCCCATGTGAGTCACAGAGGCGTCATTCCTGTTCAAGCTTGGAACAGAGGGCTGATCCCCAGGCAGGTCTCTCATTGATGACTTCTCTGTGCAGTGGGTAGTCTGGCTGGCCCAGTCTGCAAGACCCAGGCCGCATGTTGACAAATTCGGATGCAGTCCGTTTTTGTGCTGGATACAGCTTCCAGCAAGCAGAACACAGTTCACACAGTGGGGAACTAACTCACAACCCACTAGCAGCCCATAGCACATTTACATGTACGGGAATTCTACGGTACCAGGCAAAGCGCTCCCTGGTCACAATCGCAAAGTCTCTGCACACACTGGGAGCTTAGGGGTAGTCTGTACCATCATAACATTGAAAATGCAACATATACAAGATATTTATACCATTAGCATGCTATACAAGTACTATCTGATTCATCAATTGGCATAACTTGTCACTTTACTATACATTTCAATGTACTCCACTATATCATTTCCATTCTGACAATACATTATGCATCTTTCACACAGGTAAACTGAACATTACTATACAGAATCATGTAATAACTTCTTATACTCTAAACAATGCAAGAGGGGGCCCTTCCCTATCAGCTAACTTGGGGCTGGATGGGGCAGGGGCACCATGGTGAGAGGGCAGAATAAGTAACCTGGAATGGGCCTTCAAGCTCAATTTGGGCAATGAGCTCTGAGAGACATAAACACCTTTGTGGACTACATTGAGAGGCAAATCCACTGGCCTCCCGGGGAATCGTAACTGAAGTGCACCACTGGCTTGACAGCTCGGCCAGTCTTTCTGGGGTGAACAACCAGTCTCTGTACTTTCAGCAATGGTCTTGGAGCTTTCATCACTTGTGAGGGGTGCCTCTGCATGAAGGGGAATGTCCAAGCTGGGAGCACTTTCAGACCCTTGATCTGTAGTCTCTGTTTCTACAACACTTGGCTTATTTTGAAGACACTCTGGCACTGAAGGGGGGTTGTCAGCACTCTCATAGTGTTCCTCAAGTTCTGGCATGTCACCAGAAAGACTCATACCATCAGCACTTGGCTTATTTTGAAGACACTCTGGCACTGAAGGGGGGTTGTCAGCACTCTCATAGTGTTCTTCAAGTTCTGGCATGTCACCAGAAAGACTCATACCATCAGCCACTCCTTCAGGCAAATCATACAGTTCCACGATACACAAAGACTCAGCATCCTCAGAAGTGATACTTTGCAATTCACCTTCAGGGAGCATTGGCTCCAAGGATGATGCCGCATGTAGGCAGTCCAGAAGGCCCAGCTTCATCCCCATAAATCAACATAGGATTTCCACGAAACAACTGACTCAGTTCATATGAGGGGTAATAGGCATTATCACACTCACTGTCATCCGAGTTAGACTGGCAGTCACTATCATTCTGGGCCTGCTGCAGGGGAAGTCTTAAATTGGCAACCACGGGGGCAGGCTGACTCTGTTTCTTTCTTGCAGCAGCAGGAGTCACTGGTCCAGGGGAATCAATCTCTGTGGGTTAAGCCTCGATTATAACTTGACCAATAGGTAGCAAGTGGTTACGGTGCATGGTCTTGACAGCTTTGGAGTTATTCTCTGGGAGCACTTTGTACACTGACAAATCATCCAACTTTCCAACTATGACATGGGGAAGATGGTGCCATCGATCAACAATTTTGTGTTTACCATGCAATCCTAAATTTCGCAACAACACATGGCCTCCAGGCCTAAGCTCTTGAGCCTTTACTTTTCTATCATGTCTCTCTTTGTTGGCTAGATTTCTTTTAGCGGCCATTGTCTGGGCCAGTTGATAGGCATGGTTCAATTGAGCTTTCAGTTTTTGTACATATTGCAAGTAATCTTTGGCTCAGACCCCATCAGGAGAAACCCCAAAACAGACATCAACAGGCAACCGGGCCTCTCTCCCGAACATGAGGTGATAGGGGGAAGAGAACCCGGTAGCATCATTCTTTGTACAATTGTATGCGTGCACCAAGGTGCTAATCTGCTGGCTCCATTTATGCTTATCTTTTGGGTGGAGGGTGCCTAGCACATCTAGCAGGATGCAGTTAAAGCGTTCTGGTTGAGGATCCCCCTGCGGGTGATAAGGGGTGGTTCTTGACTTTCGCACCCCCCATAGAGAGAGCATTTCTTTGATTAGCCGACTCTCAAAGTCCCAGCCCTGATCAGAGTGAATTCACTGGAGGGCACCATAGTGGACGAAGAAATTTTCCACTAGCACCTTGGCCACAGTAGATGCTTTTTGATCTTTGGTGGGAAAAGCTTATGCATATCGTGTGAAATGGTCTGTAACCACTAACACATTGCCAATGTTTCGCTGATCAAGCTCTAAACTCAAGAAGTCTATGCAGACTAGTTCCATTGGGGTGCTGGTAGTAATGTTGACAAGTGGGGCAGCCCTCTGAGGCAGGGCTCTTCTCTGCAGGCAGCGACTACAAGTCCTTACATGGTGCTCAACATTGGCCCTCATCTTGGGCCAGTAGAATCGAGATTGTACTAGGTCAAGGGTCCGGTTGATACCGAGGTGGTCCATAAGATTGTGGAGGGACCTCAGTACCAAATCTTTGAAGGCTGTGGACAGGACCAATTGTTGCTTGTCTATTTGGCCACCCTGATCTACAGTCTCTCTATATGACAACTGATTAAGCAGCTTCAGCCTGGGGCCTTCTTTGAACAATAAAGCGGTTCGCAGATCAGAGGAACGCAACTTGGACATATCTTTTCCTGCACGAAGGGAATCAACTGCTGGCTGAATCATAGGATCTCGGGATTGAGCCCACTGAATGCTGTCATTGTCAAACTGAGGTAGTGCACTAATATCTAGAGCAGAGAAGTGGCAATACGCAGCCAGTATGCAGGTGTCAGAGGGGCCCAAGCAATCTACTAAGCAGTCCGCTGTGTCCGTAGACATCTGTTCATTTCTATCAAACTTTTGGCACAATGCTTAGATGTCAGGTTCAGACAGCCTGACCCAGTCACTCTTGGAAATGGGCCTCCGGGATAGGGCGTCAGCATCAATATGATTCAGGCCTGGTCTGTCTGTATTCGACAGCATAATCATATGTTGACAATGCAGAAAGCCACCGGTGCCCCATGGCATCTAACTTAGCTGAAGTCTATACATAGGTCAATGGGTTATTGTCAGTCCTCACCAATATTTTGGCCCCATAGAGGTAATCATGAAACTGGACAACAATGGCCCATTTTAATGCAAGGCACTCCAACTTGGGCACAGGGTAGTTTTGCTCTGATGGGGTCAAGCTCCTACTGGTGAATGCCACTGGTCTCAAACCATCCTCATGGTCTTGATACAGTACAGCTCCTAGACCCTGCAGACTGGGGTCAGTATGCAGCACATAGGGTTTGGTGGGATCAGCATAAGCGAGGATGGGGGCGTGGGTGAGCTGGTATATGACTTTGTGGAAAGCTGCTTCACAGTCAGGCGTCCAACGGGACCCGAAAAGTTCACCTGGGTGGAAATATGCTTTATCTGGTTCTTTGACAGACCCTTTTTTGCATTTCCTATTGGTAGGAGGGTAACCCTGGGTAAGACTCAAGAGTGGACGAATCACTTTGGAATAGTCCTTTATGAACCAGCAGTAGTAGCCACAGAATCCCAGGAAACATTGTAGTTCTTTCAAATTGTGGGGCTGGGGCCAAGTAGTCAAGGTTTAAACTTTACTGGGGTCACTCTCTATCCCCTCTGTAGACACTATGTGCCCCACATACTTCACAGAGACTTGGAAAAACTGGCACTTATCGATGGACAGCTTGAGGCCGAAATCTTCCAGTCAGTCTAGTACTTTTAACAGTTGACTCTCATATTCCTCTAGGGAGCTCCCGAACACAATGACATCATCCAAGTACACCAGGCATTCTAGTAAATTCATGTCTCCCACTGCTCGTTCCATCAGTCACTGGAAGGTGGCTGGGGCATCTGATATTCCCTGTGGCATTCTTAGGAATTTGTAGAACCCCAAAGGACAGATGAAGGCTGTCTTCTCACAGTCCTCCAGAGCCATCGGAATCTGGTAATATCCACTGCAAAGATCCAACACCGAGAACCATTTGCTCCCATTCAAACAATCCAGAGCATCTTGTATACGGGGCATGGTGTAAAGATCGGGGATGGTCTGCCGATTTAGAGTTCAATAATCAACACACATTCTCACAGATATGTTCTCCTTATGCACAACCACAATGGGAGAAGCATATGGGCTCCTGGATTCTTGTATCACACCAGCCGCGAGCATTTCCTGCAAGTGTCTTCTCACATCGTCTACAGTATGTCTGCAGGGGCTAGCCGTCATGACCTCTCTCGAAATGGCCGTTCATCGTGCAGGCGTATGTGATGCTCCACACCCTGGACACATCCCATGTCCCATTCCTTCAACGAAAACACTTGATCTCTCTGGGCAAGTTTCTGGCTAATTCTAGTCTTCCATTCAGCTGGCAATGAGGAGTCATCAAAATCAAACAAGTCGGGAGTCACTCTATCTGTCTTGCCAGGGTGCTTGTTGCTGAGCAACACTTCAGTGTCTGCGCAGTGTACTATAGCTAGGGTGCATCCTCTGTTCACCCGGATCTCCTGATCTGACACATTATGAATCTGGACCATCACTCTTCGTGCATAGGCATGAGCACGAGCTGGCAAGATGCTGGGGTTAACCAATAATCCTTCTGGCAATTTTCCATCACCTGCGCGTCCAACATCAGTATTTTGTTCTTGACATCTTTGCGGAGGCAGACCTCCCCTTGAATGGTACACTGGGCATTAGGGGCCAGTACCATTGAATCGGGATCCTTCTTCCACACAACCCTTACCGGTTCATCCTGGTCCACTCCCTTGGGGTTCTGTTGCAAATCATAGGCCCTCTTGATCAGAGCAGGAATTCTTAGGGCTCTCCCAGTCCGTCGAACTTGTTTCTCAATACAGAGTTGTGCCAGTCTCCCAAACATATGGGTGTTGGTCCCAATTAACAGGAGAACCCCATCATACAGTCCAGTAGGGGGACACACTAAGGCCAGTGTCTCGACTTGCTCCTCTACACCAGTTACAGCTGCAGGAAATGACAACCAGAGGCGGACATATCCTAGGTAGGGATTAGACTTGTCGCTCAGCCCCCACACATGTAGGCCTTCCAGGGATTGTAAGGGCACAGCAGATAAGTGTTTGTCATACCAGTCCTTAAATACAATGGTCACTTGCAACCCACTGTCCAGCACAGCCCGAGTAGGAATACCATTCACAGCCATGGTAGTCTCCATTGAAGGACCCACTATTTTGGACCAGTCTGGAGGTACAGCAGCGGGGGCCTGGATGGACAATTTAGCCACTAAGGGGTTTGAGTTAGAATGTCTGAAGCCTTCACTGCGGTCATTTTGTGCACCTCTTGACTAGGGTTGTCAGAACAGGTTTGGTAAAGATTCGAACCCTCCTCGAACCCTGGCGTTCGAGTTCTAACTTAGAACTCGAACACTAAGCAGGTAGCAAAAGGGTTTTGAATCTCGTGAGGCCGAGATGACGTGAATCGGGTAAGCTACACGAGCCGCTGGATCTGTGGGGGTATTTAAGAGATGCGCCGAGGAGGAGCGCCATTTGCTGAGGATCATCGGAGCAGAGGCAGCAGCAGCAGCAGCAGGCAACAGCCCACCAAACTGTAGCAATTAGCGGTTAGCGCAGATACCGCTACTCTTGTCCAGTGGCCACTTCTTCTTCTCCTGTGAGACCGAGAACAAGAGAAAGGCTCAAAAAAGCTGAAAATCGGGGGACTGGGAGTGGGACTAGGGGAGGTTCAGGACAGAAGGAGGGATTAATCAAGATTGGGAAGGGACTGGGGAATAGGGAAGGATTGAGACCAATATCAGGACTGGAGGAGGACTCAGAGAGAGAATAAAAAAAAAATAAGAAGAAGACTGAAGATTAAGAACCTTTGTGAAATGTGATTATTTGAAACTGCAGCACACTGCACACTCAGCAGCTGCCAGCAGCAAGCATACAAGGGGCGCAAAAAAAGGCAAATAAATCTTTCTGAACCCTAGTGTGTGTGTCACAGAGAGAAGCCCAGTGTGTGCCCCTTGACTGCACTGTACCCTACCCAGTGTGTGTTACAGAGAGAAGCCCAGTGGCCAGTTGTGTGGTGGCATTAACCTTACATGACAGAAATGTAGAAATATAATTCTCATTCCCTGGGTTGCGTATGTAACTCCGTCTCCTGTGGTCAGCCCATCACCCTGCTGCTGTGTGCCCTTTGACTGCACTGTACCCTACCCAGTGTGTGTGTTACAGAGAGAAGCCCAGTGGCCAGTTGTGTGGTGGCATTAACCTTACATGACAGAAACGTAGAAATATAATTCTCATTCCCTGGGTTGCGTATGTGACTCTGTCTCCTGTGGTCAGCCCATCACCCTGCTGCTGTGTGCCCTTTGACTGCACTGTACCCTACCCAGTGTGTGTTACAGAGAGAAGCCCAGTGGCCAGTTGTGTGGTGGCATTAACCTTACATGACAGAAATGTAGAAATATAATTCTCATTCCCTGGGTTGTGTATGTGACTCCGTCTCCTGTGGTCAGCCCATCACCCTGCTGCTGTGTGCCCCTTGACCGCACTGTACCCTACCCATTGTGTGTGTTACAGAGAGAAGCCCAGTGGCCAGTTGTGTGGTGGCATTAACCTTACATGACAGAAATGTAGAAATATAATTCTCATTCCCTGGGTTGCGTATGTGACTCCGTCTCCTGTGGTCAGCCCATCACCCTGCTGCTGTGTGCCCTTTGACTGCACTGTACCCAGTGTGTGTGTGTTACAGAGAGAGAAGCCCAGTGGCCAGTTGTGTGGTGGCATTAACCTTACATGACAGAAATGTAGAAATATAATTCTCATTCCCTGGGTTGTGTATGTGACTCCGTCTCCTGTGGTCAGCCCATCACCCTGCTGCTGTGTGCCCTTTGACTGCATTGTACCCTACCCAGTGTGTGTTACAGAGAGAAGTCCAGTGGCCAGTTGTGTGGTGGCATTAACCTTACATGACAGAAACGTAGAAATATAATTCTCATTCCCTGGGTTGCATATGTGACTCCGTCTCCTGTGGTCAGCCCATCACCCTGCTGCTGTGCACCTTTTGATTGCTATGTGTATGCCTATGCCCAGCAGCCCAATCATTCTGTAAGCCTTGAACCTGGGATCATTTAGTTGCAAACTGTCATATTCTTCAATTACTTTCAGTCCACTTATCACAGTGTCACACAACCAAAATAAAATTTTGGAGTTGTAGCCAGCGATTACAGATCACATTGCTTTGTTACACAGGAATTGTTTGGGTGTTGGTGTGTTCACTGCAGTATACTGGACTGGTAGTACTAGTACTTACTGTCTGTTATGGCTGACACCAACATAGATGAAGCATTTAGTGCTGGTGTTGGAGCAGGTGTTGGTGGTAGTGGTAATCCTGGTGCTAACAGAAATAACCAAAATGTTTCATGTGATAAAAATTCAACAAACAGCAAAAGAGCAACAGTGAAGTGTGGTAAAGGGGACCTTTTAAGAAAACCTGTACAGCTGCTGGGGTCACATGCGGAGAGGCACCATAAGGTATGCCATTCATGCCGTTAAGATCCCTGTGACTAGCAGCAATAATGCAAGTGACAGTGAGTCCCTCTCGACTCAGACAGTAGCTCTTTGTCTCAGTCCCACACTGTTGTGTCTCGCGACAAATCATTACTTCCTCAACAAAGTGAAATGAGCAAGTCTGCTGACAATGAATCAGGTAGTGCACTTGCAAATACATCCAGCACTGTTGGCAATGAAAGGACATATCCATTGAATCCACCACTTCTGTGTTGGCCAGCAATGAAAATCCATCAGAGTCTTCTGTCCACTCTTCTAGCACCAAGGAGCATGTCCCAGGTTCTGTTAGGACAGGTGAAAAGACACAAACAGTCTTTAGCTATCTTCCTAGCACTCGAACAAAATCTGTCACATCTGAGGTGTGGAATTATTTCTCAGTCAGTAAAACTGATCCATGCAGAGCAATTTGTTCCTGTGTAAACAGAGTGTAAGCCGTGGTAAAGTTGTGTCATGCCTTGGCACTACAGCTCTTAACGCCATCTGAAAAAGCATTCGGTTTTGCTTGATCATCCAAAACCCATGTCCTCCATCTTCCAGACCGCACGTGAGAAGGGTCAGGAATCTGAAATGGATACTGAATTGTCTGAACTTGATGCGGGCAGAGCCACTTCCAGCCCTAGGATCACTGTTACCACCAATGCCAGCACCATTAGTACCAGTTGCACATCCAGTGATGGCACTGAATGTATAAGTCCTAGTCCACCATCTCTGCGTCCATCTGCTCATCGAAGCACGGTGTATAATAAACCAGCAGGGACATGTTGCAAACAGCTAACACTGTCTCAGGCATTTGAAAGGAAGAATACCTTTACTAGAAATCATCCAAAGACCCTTCATCTTAATCACCGAATTGGTGAACTGTTAGCCGAGCCCTTCTCCCATACTCTTTGGTAGATCATGAGGATTTTAGGGAGCTCATGACATTAGCAGAGCCACGTTACAATGTTCCTCATCAAGGTACTTTTCCTATGTTGAAATACCAAACATTTATCAGGCTTTAAAAGCGACAGTGATGCTTGCACTTAAAACTGCAGAGGTGGGGTTATTCATGTCACAACAGATATGTGGACTAGCACTCAAAACATAGATTACATGTCCCTTACGCTCATTGGGTCATTTGCTTGTGCTTCTTCAAAAACAAAGACACCCCAAAGATGGCGCTGCTGCATATAAAGAAGTTTGGGCAAAGTCATACTGCTGCAAACATCTTGCAGGAACTAAATGACCTCCTTGACGAATGGGTTTATTCTCACGGTCTAAAATGTGGCTTCATAGTAAGTGACAATGGAGCCAACATCTTAAAAGCAGTACAGGATGGAGGATTTCTGCATGCTTCTTGCTTTGCACATTGCTTACACTTAATTGTCACGGATTTCAGCAATGAAATACAAGTGGATGGTATGATTGCTGTTTGCAAAAAATTGTGACTCACTTTTCACATTCAACCAAGGCTATACGGACATTGTCCGAACTGCAAAAACACAAGCTGCCCCAGCAAAGCTGATTCAAAATGTTTCCACTGTTGGAACTCAACGCTTTATATGCTGCAGCGCCTCTTGGAGCAAAAGCAAGCTGTACATGAGTACTGCTCCAGTTACATTATTGGAGATGGCATTATGCTGTCTGTGCTGCAGTGGAAATTAATGGAGACAGTGTGCTGTATCCTAGCTCCTTTTGAGACAGCTACAAGGGACATGTCTTCTGAAGGTGCATCTGTGAGTCAGGTTATCCCACTCATAATGCTCATTTCACATCATCTTAGTGTTCTAAATCTACAAATAGAAAAAGACAGATCTGAAGCGCAGACAACATGTCGCCTGTATCATGGGAATCTCGTAAAGAGAATGAGCGAGCGCTTCAAAACCAATGACAAATTAGTTGCAATGATGAAATCAAGACACTACATCCTTGCAACTCTCTTAGATCCCAGGTTCAAGGCTATACATCTTCCAAAAACAGATGATATAGAGCAGTACAAATGTATGTTGCTAGATGAGCTGCAGCACTCACAGGAGTCAAACATAGACACGCACAGTACCCTCAGGTTGTCATCACCACAACATGCAGGTTCATCTTCACAAAGGGATACAGAACTGGAAAAGTCACCAAACATTAACAGTAGTTGTTCCACAACTGCCACTTCTTCAGCCCTTAGTAGCAAGCTAAATCTGTGGCAAAACCTTTCCCAAATTGCTGCCATACCAGCTGCTTCTGCTGATTCCTCTTCTGAGCGGTCTCTGTCCAACATGGTAGACAGTTACCTGCAAGAACTGCCTATTCCTATTGATGCATACCTTTTGAATACTGGAGATCAAAAAGTCAATTTGGATAGAGCTGTATGATGAAGCCTGTAAATATCTTGGTTGTCCTGCAACAAGTGTCTCTTCAGACGCATGTTTAGTACAGCTGGCAATATTGTGACAGACACCAGAAATAGGTTGCTGCCAGAAAATGTACACACGTTAACTTTTATTAAAGTTAATAAGTCAAGATTTTCGTATCCCTACAAGAGATACAAACTGATCCTGAAGTGATTGATGTTGTGGATGTTGATGGTGATGACAACTCAGATGGTGGTGGCTGGTAAATACTGTGTGGGACTGATCTCTCTGCACCAAAAGGAAACTTTTACAGACTGTGATGACTTTGGTTGTCGTCTCTCCTTTCTCGATCTACTACCTTGGACTATATACCCCAAAACTTTCACCATTTCATGGCAAACTGCTTTGTAGCTAGGGTCTAAACTAAAGTCAACAAGTTTTATATACAGGGCAATTTTAACATCAGTGGGAACAGGCCCAAATTTGGCATAAAAGGACACTGTCCACGTCAATCCTTTCTGTATCATATTATTTATAGTTAAAGTGCAAACATATATTTTGGATTTACCTTCTGTGACTTTGTGGTGCATCAGTATGGGCTGGGACAGGAGACGGTCTATTTTCAATTTTAAAGAGGACAAAACAATGAGTTCTAATTGGTAGCTGTTTATTATTTTTCAATTACAGAAATGTTAGCCATAAGCGAAAATGGATGCTAGTACATGGGTGAGGGTTGTGGGTTGGTTTTAACATGGGTGTAAGGGTGGCATGGTGCTACTGCACAGATGAGGTGGTGGAAGAAAGTGGAATGGGTGATGGGGTGAAAGGTGGGTGTTATTTTAGTTCTTTCATTTACAGATTCGTGATCAGCTGGGGATGGTGAGGAAAAAATGATGACAGACCGAACCTACTGTACACATAATATATATTCTTATTAAATACATTGCAAATTGCTGCCACCTAGCACAATTGTCCTGTCCCTTTAAAAAAGAATAAAGGAATCAGAAATAAAGAAAATCTGCATCAGCAGTTTTCACAGAATGTGACGTATCATAGTGTTTTGCTTTATAAGTAGTGATAATTTGATACATAATGGGGTTGACAGACGTTGTCCCTTAAACATCACATGCCAACTGCTGCAGCTACATTAAATGTTCCTTAGTATGTGGTGAGGAAACCACTTTTTTATTTATGTGACTGAAATACAGATTTTATTGAAGTATCAGCTGCAAAAATGCATCATCTTAGAATTTTTTGTATGTATTACTTCAATTTGCCAACAAAAATGTTGGCATATGTATGCATTACCTTAGAAAATTGCATGCATTTTGCCAGCAACAATGACTGGCATATTTTTTTTATTCCAATGTCTTGACCGAATATGTTATGACATAATATGTTTTGTAACAGTTCCACATGTTGCTGCTGTAGTACTTGGCTTGACTTTGTTATAAAAGCTTTCTTTTAAACATAGCAACTTTTGATTCACTCATTTAAAACAGAAAGCAGCAAATAGCTGAAATTAGGTAATATCAGTTATTTTTCTCCTAATTCATGACGATGAGTATATATAGCTGAGTACATAAATGGCTAATGTGCCTCTTTCTTTCACTAAGGAACTATGATGCAGCTGCAGCAGGAAAACTTTTTAACATATGGGTGGGTGGGTGGCCTGTTATGTATTAGTTGCTGACTTTAGCAAACAGAAGAAACCATAGATAAACCTAGCTGTATTCCTATCAATGTCACACAAGATAATTTCTCTCCCTTATATTGAACAGTTTTTCCTTTACATGTATTTTATTACTATCTTCGTTACTGGCAGCACAATAAAAAAATAGGGTTTGAGTTCTAAAAAGTTCTAAAAAAGATTAGAACCCTAGAACTTTTTCAAAAGTTCTAGACTAGAACTAGAACCCAGAACTTCAGAGAGTTCTGACAACCCTACTCTTGACCACTGATTCATTTTCCGAATCTCTCCTTGAAGCCGGTTCACCACTTTCTCTAGGTCTTTCTGAGACTGGCATTCCCTCTTAATATGGCCATCCTTTCCACAGTTGTGACAAATGATAGACTCCTGGGTCATCCTTGGAGAGAACATTGCATGAGAAACTGAAATAGTAGCAAGGGATTGGGGTCCAATATCTGCTTGCAGCGGTGAGAGGGGTGCAACGTGTCTCAATAGTTCCTTTAGGGTGGCAGTCAATTCTTTGATTTCAGCCTGGGAGCTATCCTCGGTAGAGGATGCCTGAGGGTGCACCTCCACCCCCATGGCAGTCAAATCCTGAGAGGAACCAGAATTTTGTTCCATGGGGGGAACCCTTGCAGAGGCGCCCAGCTTCAACTATCAGACTTTCTTTAATAGCTGGACTTTCAAAAACTGGGCCCAGGGCGGGAAGTCCTTTGCATTCTCAGAGTGCTTGTTAGGTGCCGACGTTTGCCCCTGAACCCCACTTGGATGGTCACACTCTGTCACTTGAGCAGTAGCAGCAGATATTGGTGAAATCCCCGGGTCATTTTACCAACCCCTGAATCTTTCATTAGCTCACGTCATAAGAGGGGGCTATTCCAGTTGGTTGCAGGCTAACTAAAGCAGTAACAATTCTGAAAATGGAGCAGACTTAAGGATCTGGTCCAGCCTAGTTCGATCTAATCCATTTGATGGCAAATTACCCTTTCTGAGGCACTCTTGTAGCAGCTTTTCAAGCCGAGGTACATACACAGACAATGGCTCCTCTGAGTACTGCTGGGCATTTCTTACTCTCCACCACAGGTCCTCATCTGAATCCGGGCTCCCATACACATTCTCCAATGCATCAAGATAGTCCTGTGCAGTTGCTTCAGGGTTATTGGCCCACTTGGCATGGATGGTAGCCAGGGCAGGACTTTGGAGGCTCTCACTCAACCTCTTTCATTTCTCTGCTTCTGAGCATTGCCATTCAAGTACTAGAGGGGCAACCTAGTCTATCCAGGTCTCCCAGTCATCCTCCCCTTGGGGGGTGGGGAGGGTGCCCGAGAAGATTCTCAACCTTCGGTAGGAGTCGTGACTAATGGCAGGTACAGATATAGGGGTCAGCATTGTCATGGGCACAGAAGGCGGGGCAGTAACAGGTGCTGGAGTGGGAGGAGGTGTTGGGGAGGAAACACCGCCAGGTGGTAGGAAAAGTTTCTTAAAGTCCTCTATGGTTTTCCCTTCCTCCAGCAACAACTTAACAAATTTCTCCTCAAAAGTCTCAGACAATAGGGGGAGCTCATCCTCCCCGGGGTTTTTACTGTCTCTAGTTATCACTCTCCAGGCGGCTGGGGTCCCTTCTGGGGCAATAGTCCGTGGCACTTTGGAACTGTCCACTGGGTCACTACACTCTACTAACGCCATGAAAGTTTGGGCGGTCAAATCAGCCTGTCGCCTCACCACCACAGCATTTGTTAAACATTCAACTTTAGAAAGTAGTCCTTCTACAGCATCTTTACCAATGTTCAGGGGACTATCCAATACAGGCAGGGCATTTTGAAAGTTAAGCTCCTGCCCTGTACACCACCCCACCAACTGGTGCACAGCCACTTCTGTTGGGGTAGCCATTTATGTTTGACAATAATTCGTATTTTCAGCCACTAGACAATACTAAATCCCAGCGGTGAGCCTCCAAGATGTAACCCCTAGGTGGCGCTATCCCAAGGGCTACTACCCCTGCCTGCTTGGCTAGTAGTAGGTTAAGGGGCCTGAGTTCTGAAACGGGTGCCTCCACCCAGAGGTCAGGGTTGGTAGTGGTCAAGCTAACCTGGGCACAACCCTCCGGGACACTGTAATCCACCTCTTTCCCCTCTAGTGGCCTGAACACTGTACAATAATCACTTTCACAATACCCCTGGTACACCTCACAAGTACCCACACTGTTTGCACTTACCACCAGGGCTGGTTCCTCTGGCTCAACCCTGGGGACCCCCTGTAAAACAAGGTTATGCACAGCAAATAGCAACAGTACAGTACTTTGAGCACAAACTGGAACCACAGTCAGATTACATGCAGAAAAAGTTAGATCTGATTTATTCAGGGGACTTGAACAAGGGAGGGGCAAAATCAGGTTAATTAGCTTAAAGGTTATATCAATCAAGCAGTTATACATACGCTTTGAGTTCCCCCACACAGTCCGCCTCTGGGTACCCAGGTGGAGAAGAGATGGGCTAGCCAGGACCGTTGCTCGGGGTTGCAGCTGGTTAGGGCCCTGTGATGGAAAACACAACATGCACAGTACACAATATTTGTAATCCGGAGCCAGGGGGCTCAGTTCGTAAAGGAAACAAAACAACAAGACAATCAGATGACACACTCAGATTAAGCTGTTGTTGCAGGGAGCTACCCTGGTATTTACTCATGATACCTACGACTGGACACAGGCTGGATGAAAATCGAGACTGCAGGTGATTGATCTTGAATGCCAGGAGAAGCAGGGCCCACATGAGTCACAGAGGCGCCGTTCCTGTTCAAGCGTGGAGCAGGGGGCTGATCCCCAGGCAGGTCTCTCATCGATGGCTTCTCTGTGCAGTGGGTAGTCTGGCTGGGCCAGTCTGGCAAGGCCCAGACCGCATGTTGACAAATTCGGATGCAGTCCATTTTGGGCTGGATACAGCTTCCAGCAAGCAGAACACAGTTCACACAGTGGGGAACTAACTCACAACCCACTAGCAGCTCATAGCACATTTACATGTATGGGAATTCTACTGTACCAGGCAAAGCGCTCCCCGGTCACAATCGTAAAGTCGCTGCACACACCAGGAGCTTAGGGATAGTTGGAACTCCTGACAGGCCGATCACATTCAACAAAATCTTCGGACTTCTTCAGGTTGAGCCTGGCCCACTTCAGTAGCTTACTTTAGTCACACAAACTTGGATTTAGTCCACAATAATTCTCCTCTTTCCCTCTCAGGAGCAGCAGGCAGACATGTAAACCAAAAACTCAGCCTTTTCACTGTTCTCCCATGTGAATCCACTCAGGATTGCTGCTCAGAATCACTTCAGCTCCTCTCATTTCACTTCCCAGCTCAGAACTAACTGAAAACTGCAAGCAGCCCGGGACTTCCCCAAGATCCAAAAGATTTGGTTGGCTGATTTGGCTGTCAGTCAAAGCAAGAGCTCTCCCTTCAGTTGCAAAAAAGCTGCAAAAAGCTCCAAACTAAAGTTCCTACAGATTTTGAATTCAGACAGCTCCTGTAGTCCGGCTACATTTTAGGTCCCACCAGTACTGTTTGGTCCAATTTGCAGTCCGGGACCAAGATAATGGAGACAAACAAAACAGTCCTTGCTACAAAGATAGCAGGTTAGACGAACTACATTAGCATTATCACTCTAAATGATTTTCGGTAAATAGTTACATCTTTCAACAGAGCTCCCTCTCAGATTACTTAAGCTGCAATCAGGCAGCTCTTAAAGAGACAGTACACAGAGGCTATACAGGCTCTGGTAATCACATTTAAACTGCTAAAACGCAGGACACCAGCCTGGCAGTGAGCATTTAGGCAAGCACAAGGAAGACTTTTTGGGAACCCCCATTTGTAGGGGGGTTACATCTGCATCTGTGACTGTGACCGGAGTTGGGGAGCCCCTCTTCCCCTGCCATGGAGGGGTGGGTAAACCATAGGGGATAAATGGCGTAGCAGATAAGCCCATGAGCAGCTGACTGATGGAGATGGGAGGCTGGCATGATTGGGGCATGTGAGAAGGGGGCATAAAGAGAATGAAAAAAAAAGCAGTTGGGTGGCTTCAGTTAATCAAGCCCTGGGAGGGTCATAAGATCGGCAGAGTGGTTGCCAGTAACTAGTTGAGCAAGGGACCTCGGGGTTGTTTTATTGGAGGACCTCAAGGTGGCAGCACAATGTGACAAGGCTGTGGGCATGACTAGTGCGATGCTGGGTTGTATAGGGAGGGGCATTACCAGCAGGAGGAAGAGGAGGAGGGAGGTTGTTCTGCTACTGTACCGCTGGTACGCCCTACCCACTTGAAGTGTTGTGTACCGTTCCAGAGGCTGCACCTCGAGAAAGACTTTGACAGGGTGGAAGCAGTCGAGAGAAAAGCAATCAAGATGGTGCAGGGGTTACACGGTAAGCCCTACGAGGAGAGGCTGACAGACTTCAACAAGTACACTCTGGAAGACAGGAGAGTGAGAGGTGATATGATCAAGACCTTCAAGTACCTCACAGGGTAAACAGGGTGTGGGGGGAGAGCCTCTTCCAAGTGAGGATGAGCACCAGCATTGGGGGGAGTAAAATGAAGTTGGAAAGGGTCAGATTCAAGAGGGACATGAGGAAGTACTTCTTCACTGAGAGGGTGGTGAAAGCATGGAATCAATTGTCAGCCAAAGTGGGTAGGCTAAAACAGTGGCAGGTTTCAAGCATGCATGGGGTAGACATATGGGAGGAACCCCAGAAACTGGTTAGGATCTGCAGAGGTACAGTAGGTAGGCAGTCTTTAAGCAGACTGGGTGGGTCAAGCACTCCTTTTCTGTCAACATTTTCTCCATTTCTATGAAGCTCCAAGCACAGCCGAGTGCCTAGGGTTAAACTAGTGAAGGTAACCCAACCCCCAGAGTGCCATAATGCTATTATTTAACTTTTTATGTAAATTATTTTGGCAAGTAAAGGCACAGAGAGCCAGAGCTCATTTTCATTTCATGCTTGTGCTGGAAACTGGGGATGTCATGGTATCAGATTTTGACATTGTCATAACCGTGACAAGTACAGTTATCATTTATCCGTATTGTGGAAGTAGTCATTTTTGTACAAGATAGTCTCCTCAAAATCTTGTTTCAGAGAGAACTGGCTTGGAAGGGACATTTATTCTGAAACACATCCCTACAAATTAGTAGAAAGGCCTGAAAACCACGGTATACCAGTGATCTGACAATTCGTAATTGTTTGTAATCTCCCTGTATTGTTGTACTGTACCCTCCCGGATTGTGCCTGAAAATAGTCATTGCTATGGCTAGTGCACCTATCCGGTAAACAAAAACTAAATAAATAAATAAATACAGTAGTTAATAAAGCATGTGTGTGTGTGTGGGGGGGGGGGGGTATGCGCCATAGAAGTCAATTGGGATGTCCCTTTAATTCTTGTTTTGATATTTTAGACATCTGTTTGGGTCAATTCAGAGCCACCACTTAATGCCTATTTACATCCATGGAGTGCCCCCTCAGAAAAAAGATCTCCAAACTATTCTGTCACAAAATGTTGGAGGAAGGTGCTTAGCTCAGGAAAGGTAAAATATTTATTTATTTTTGTATTTATTTATTAAACTCTAGGATTACAAGTACCTTTGAGCAGGAACTGCTAATTTACAAAGGTTCCACGTCAGAGGAAGGGGGGGTAACATACACACAATGGTAAACAATGGTTACAAAACTTAACATATAGATTACTTATGCATAAATAATTCAGTCAAAAAAGTTGTAATAGACAACACAAACTAGCTTCTATCAGAATTCACGGTGAAACAGTATACGCGGTAGGATTAAGTCAGGATGAATCCAGCAGGTAGGATGCCATTGTCAGTTGAGGGTGAAAAGAGTGTAAGGGACAGTGGCCAGTGGCCACAGTAATGAGTGTGTCAATAGAGAGGGGATGGGTGGGTGGAGGGGGCAAAGGGGGAAGAGGGAATATCGGGCAGTCAGCTCCTTAGAGTCAAATCATGATCCATTCCCCTGCTAAAGGGCTGCTATAAAAACCTCCACTTACATACTGTGTGACTCTGAGCAAGTCACTTAACCATCCCAGCTTGGTATATCCAGCAGACCTGGGTTTGATTCCCACAACCTCCACTTGCATACTGTGTGACTCTGAGCAAGTCACTAAACCACCCCAATGCACCCAGGTCATCCCTGAAAACAGGCACTTGTGAAAATGTGTTTACCAGTTGGACCACCAGAGTCCAATATAGGTAAGCCAGCCCCAAGGGTAGGCGTTGCGGTTTGGGGGGGAGATTAGTGCTCTTTTTAAATAAACATATTTTTAGTCAAATTTATTATATTATACATGAGCGTTTCCAGCTAAGTAACCCTTTTAGAATGCTGTTGGCCAGTCAGAATGCACCATTTCCATTCACTGTGTTAAGGGTTATTTCAACCCATGTTGTGAGGGGGGAGGGAGGGAGGTGTCCAAAGAGTATATTCCGACCTAGCCACAGCCACCTCCAGGATACCCTGTTTAGTGTAATTTACAGGAACAATGCAAGTGTGGAAGACAGGATCAGATGTGGTCCAGTCCTGATAATGACTCCGATTTTTTTCCCCAAAAGGTTCTGATTTACTCTAGTTTACCAAAATGAGTAAATGTTTCAAGCTTGACCAGAATCAGGTCAGAGGCAGATCCAGACCAGATCAAATGACAGAAGCAGGTTACCCCATCTCCCCTTAATAAGCTTTTTTTATGTAATTAAATGTTTGCAATAGTTATTTCATGTTTTTTTTTCTTACCCCTTTCTCATTGTTAACACCAATAAATCTCCAAAATGAGTTACATCATCCTAACCAGGTAAGAACTGGATCATTAGCAGATGAAGATCTAAATCTAGTCAATGGTCTGGACTGGGTCAAATCATAGTTAAGCTATAAATGACTCTGACTTCCAGAGTTGAGTCGAGGCAGGCCGAGGGGTCCTGATCTGACACAGAGCTGGCCCTCCCATCCCCATGTGGAAGCAACAAATGGTAGAAGCCAGCACCAGGTCCTGCAGCTTTAAGGATGTGAAAGAATGTGCCTGCCATACTCATTCTCAGTAATAATTACAGTCAGGTAACAATAAACTGCTGGGGATTAGAGGCCTTGCAGGTTGGGGAAGGGACATGTCAGTTATTAGTGTGCGAGGGGGGCGGTGGACTGTAGTTGAGATCGATGGGGAGATTAATTCTTGGCTATGGCAGCAGCAGGGAGGTCTGATAGAGTTCTATCTGACTGTACAGGATGACGTGGAAACAGCAGTGTGTGTGTGGCCCAAGGTTGAGGAATCTCATAAACAACTGGAAAACAATCTAGTGTAGGCGGGACATACGGGAGCACCAGCTATCTGCTGCCGAGAGCACTGAAGGTGGCTTCAGATAGAGTCGCTTGTGCCTCCAGTTTCACAAATAAGGATGCCACAGCTAGGCTCCCCATCTGTGTCATGACAACAGATTTCTGCAGCAGGTTAATTTACCCCTTGTACTCAAGGGAGGAGCAAGGTTAAAAAGAAATTCCTGACTGCAGATTATCTCAGTTGCCTCTTACAGAGAATGGAGAGAACAGTTATGAAATACTCACCTCTGGGCCAGAATGTCAAGGTTCAAATCCCATGCTGGAGACTTGGGCATGGGATTATATTAAATAAAGACAGTGCAGTTTGGAGACATGGGGGTTCTGTTTGCCTGCTCCGTTGAAGGTTAGATGTACCCTAATTGTATATTACTTACTGTTCACACTCCAAGTTTGGAGGCAGAGCTGGTTTTAGGCACCAGCAAACTCAGGAGTTAGGGGGGCCCCCTGCTCATGAAGGGCCCCTGCTCATAGGAGATCCCAGCTAGAGCCAGAATACCACTTTACCATTTTTTTATCATTATTATAGTCAAAATAACAGTGCAATAAAAGGTATCATGGCAATCTGCAGAGCATGCTAACGTGGCATTGTAATGTCATGAAATTACTTGCCGAGGTATGGTCCACACTGATCAGAGGCCAAGGAACAGGCATGGATTTAACGGAAAGGCAGGCCCCCAGGTCTGACATTGCTACCCCACTAAAAAAAACTACTCAGAAGGCAAAGTCGGTCACAACACTTCACTCAGTCAAGAAAAGAAGAGAAGCTCTGCTGTTGATGTGAGTATTTGTATACGTCGAGGAACCACTCCTATATTGTTATAGAGTGGCTTCCTTGTTTAACCATCCTAAAAAATACAAATGCAGAACTGGCTGTATTGAAAATAAAATGTTAGACATATGGGACACAGTAAAAGAGGCAGTCAAGTTGGGTAGGGCAATGGCCACATGACATACTACTGGGGCCCTTAAAACTTTAGTGCCAGTCCTGTTGGGGTTGGGGGTGAAGGCCTACTTGCTTGCTCTGTTGAAAACAGATTTGCTCAGATAGCATATCAGTGCACTAGGGTGATGGAGAGAGCAACAAGGATGCTGGGGTGTAAAAGAAGAGGGATCAGAGCCTGTCTGTCAATGCAGCTTTAGTGCTGCTACAGTGACCCGCATTCAGGAATAAGTGCGGAGGCAATTGGGGACCAACCAAGAGAGGAAGAACTGAGTGTCTGGAAGACTGCTCTCCTTCCTCTCCGGTGGGGGGGGGGATGCTGCTTCCGCTGTATGACTGCCACCTGGAGGAGACCAGGTGGGAGAACAGCTGGAACGTACAAGGGAGGGGTGAGGTTGTTGTTGGCCGGGCGGCACACCTGAATGCCATCGAATGGATGCATGCACTCATCCTTGCTTGTCGGCAACCTTGGAGAGAAACCCAGAGGATAGAGGAAGAAGCCTACTCCACCCTTTCCCAGTGCCCCCTGTAGGCTCTCACATGACTGACATGGTGGGCCACCCACCAGTATATGGTACCAAGTAAGTAGCAGACAACCAGTAAGTCTGTGAGAAGGTAGGTGATGGGGCTAGGGAGGAGGGGCCATTGGGTGGAACCAAAGAATGAGAAAAGGTCTGATGGGAAAACCAAAAAGGAAGAGGGATCTGTAGCCACAGAAGCAAGGTGATCCTGCCACTGTACAGGTCCCTGGTTCATTCTCATGTGAAACACCGTGTGCAATTCTGGAGCCCGCACTTGAAGAAAGATAGGGACAGGCTAGAGACAGTGCAGAGAAGGATAACCAAAATGATTCCGAGAACAGCAAGATAAGACTTAAACAGGCACTCACAGCTCCCCAGAAGGAAAGCATCCAATCACAATGAGAGTAAAATTGTATCTGCGCTCACTTGTTGAATTTTTAGGTTTATCTGGTTGATCCTATGATCCCCCCACTGGCCATTATTCTCCCAGAGTCCCCCATAGCCAACCCTCTGATGAAGTGACCAATGGACTAAGCCATGGGGGATGTCTGTGTTCCTGTAGGCATACAGTAAATGTTACTGTCTTACCTAATGCACTATCATGCTTACAGTACTGGTACCGATTATCTGAGTAAAGCACTTGCCTTTCACTGCCATATCAAATGTTATTTCTCTGCTGTAATAGTTATAAATAGGTCATTTCTGTTTACCTAGTATGTGCCTATGTTTCCTTACTGTTTACCCCTCCCTGGGTGCACCTAGAAATGAGTCTTAGCTCAGTGCACCTCTTCTGGTCACCAATTTTCAAATAAAGAAAGAAAAAGATGTGGATAATTTATGTGGCTCATGATCTGGTACCCCACTATCTGTTCTAAACAAAGATCTGAACAAAGAGTCTGGGCCTGCCTGTACTGGCCGTTACTCAAAGTATCTGGATGATATCACAGGTTAGCAGTGTCAGGGGCTCTGTAAGTGCACGCACACCTCAGAGGCAGAAAGATTTTATTCATTTAGCTTTTGTTGACCAGGTAAACACACTGGACAAACATATGCTCATTTTCAGGTGCAACCCGAGAGATTACATGGAATATTCATACAAAACCACAAGATTTGCACAAGAGAGATCATAAGGCCATGGCTTCTAATCCCACACCAGAAAATTAGGCTTATACCCAATACTAAAAATATTGCAGCACAATAGATACTGCCATTATACAAGAGTGGGGAAGGTTGTGGTACAGGAGTAGGAACAAGGAAGAGTGGGCTACAATACACTGGCCTACAGTTCACATAGGGCTGTGATACAGGAGTTGGGAAGAGTGGGCTACACTACACACAGCTGTAACACAGGAGTGGGGAAGAGTAGGCTACAATACACAGGGCTGTAATACATGAGCGGGAAGAGTGGGCTACAATATGCAGAGCTGTAATACAGGAGTGGGGAAGAGTGGGCTACAATAAACAGAGCTGTAATATAGGAGTGGGGAAGAGTGGGCTACAATACACTGGGCTGTAATACAGGAGTGGGGAAGAGTGGGCTACAATACACACAGCTGTAATACAGGAGTGGAGAGAGTGGGCTAAAATACACAGGGCTGTAATACAGGAGTGGGGAAGAGTGGCCTACAATTTACATATGGCTGTGATACAGGAGTGAGGAAGAGTAGGCTACAATAAACAAAGCTGTAATACACGTGTGGGGAAGAGTGGGCTACAATACACACAGCTGTAATACAGGAGTGGGGAAGAGTGGGCTACAATACACACAGCTGTAATACAGGAGTGGGGAGAGTGGGCTAAAATACACAGGGCTGTAATACAGGAGTGGGGAAGAGTAGCTACAATACACACAGCTGTAATACAGGAGTAGGGAAGAGTGGGCTACAACACACAGGGCTGTAATACAGGAGTGCAGAAGCGTGGGCTACAATACACACAGCTGTAAAACAGCAGTGGGGAAGAGTGGGCTGCAATACACACTGCTGTAATATAGGAGTGGGAAAGAGGTGGCTACAATACATTGGGGTGTAGTATAGGAGTAGCGAAGAGTGTGCTACAATACATCGGGCTGTAATGCAGGCATGGGAAAGGAGTGGGCTACAATACACAGGGCTGTAATACAGGAGTAGGGAGGAGCGGGCAACAATACACAGGACTGTAATACAGGAGTGGGGAAGAGCGGGCTACAATACAGAGAGCTGTAATACAGGAACGGGGAAGAGTGGGCTACAATACATAGGACTGTAATGCAGGAGTGGGGAAGAGTGGCTACAATACACAGGGCTGTAATACAGGAGAGGGGAAGAGTGGGCTACAATACACAGGGCTGTAATACAGGAGTGGGGAAGAGTGGGTATAATATACAGGGCTGTAATACAGGAGTGGGGAAGAGTGAGCTACAATACACAGCTGTAATACAGGCATGGGAAGAGTGGGCTTCAATACACAGGACTGTAATACAGGAGTAAAAGAAGAGCGGGCTACAATACACAGGCTTGTACTACAGGAATGGAGAACAGTGGGCAGCAATACACAGGGCCTTAATAGAGGAGTGGGAACAGTGAGCTACAATGCACCGGGCTGTATTACAGGAGTGGGGAAGAGGAGGCTACAATACACAGCTCTAATACTGGAGTGGGGAAGAGTGGGCTACAACGCACACAGCTGTAATACAGGACTGGGGAAGAGTGGGCTTCAATACACACAGCTGTAATGCAGGAGTGAGAAGAGTGGACTACAATACACACAGCTGTAATACAGGAGTGGGGAAGAGCGAGCTACAATACACAGGGCTGTAATGCAGTAGTGGGGAAGAGTGGACTACAATATGCAGGGCTGTAAAACAGGAGTGGGGAAGAGTGGGCTACAATACACACAGCTGTAGTACAGGAGTGGGGAAGAGTGGCCTACAATTGACATATGGCTGTGATACAGGAGTGAGGAAGAGTAGGCTACAATAAACAAAGCTGTAATACACGTGTGGGGAAGAGTGGGCTACAATACACGCAGCTGTAATACAGGAGTGGGGAGAGTGGGCTACAACACACAGGGCTGTAATACAGGAGTGGGGAAGAGTTGGCTACAATACACACTGCTGTAATACAGGAGTGGGGAAGAGTAGGCTACAATACACACAGCTGTAATACAGGAGTGGGGAAGAGTGGGCTACAATACACGGGGCTGTAATACAGGAGTGGGGAGAGTGGGCTAAAATACACAGGGCTGTAATACAGGAGTGGGGAAGAGTTGGCTACAATACACACTGCTGTAATACAGGAGTGGGGAAGAGTAGCTACAATACACACAGCTGTAATACAGGAGTAGGGAAGAGTGGGCTACAACACACAGGGCTGTAATACAGGATTGCAGAAGCGTGGGCTACAATACACACACCTGTAAAACAGCAGTGGGGAAGAGGCTGCAATACACACTGCTGTAATATGGGAGTGGGAAGAGGTGGCTACAATACATTGGGGTGTAGTATAGGAGTAGCGAAGGTGTGCTACAATACATCGGGGCTGTCATGCAGGCATGGGAAAGGGTGGGCTACAATACACAGGGCTGTAATACAGGAGTAGGGAGGAGCGGGCAACAATACACAGGACTGTAATACAGGAGTGGGGAAGAGCGGGCTACAATACAGAGAGCTGTAATACAGGAACGGGAAGAGTGGGCTACAATACATAGGACTGTAATGCAGGAGTGGGGAAGAGTGGCTACAATACACAGGGCTGTAATACAGGAGAGGGAAGAGTGGGCTGACAATACAGGGCCTGTAATACAGGAGTGGGAAGAGTGGGTTGTAATATACAGGGCTGTAATACAGGAGTGGGGGAAGAGTGAGCTACAATACACAGCTGTAATACAGGCATGGGAAAAGTGGGCTTCAATACACAGGACTGTAATACAGAGTAAAGAAGAGCGGGCTACAATACAGGCTTATACCAGGAATGGAGAACAGCGAGTAAGCAATACACAGGGCCTTAATAGAGGAGGGAACAGTGAGCTACAATGCACGGGCTGTATTACAGGAGTGGGAAGAGGAGGGACAATACACACAGCTCTAATACTGGAGTGGGGAAGAGGGCTACAACGCACACAGCTGTAATACAGGACTGGGGAAGAGTGGGCTTCAATACACACAGCTGTAATGCAGGAGTGAGAAGAGTGGGCTACAATACACACAGCTGTAATACAGGAGTGGGGAAGAGCGAGCTACAATACACAGGGCTGTAATGCAGTAGTGGGGAAGAGTGGACTACAATATACAGGGCTGTAAAACAGGAGTGGGGAAGAGTGGGCTACAATACACACAGCTGTAGTACAGGAGGGAAGAGTGGGCTATAATACACAGGGCTGTAATAGAGGAGGGGAAGAGTGACACACTACACAGCTGTAATATAGGAGGGGAAGCGTTGTCTGCAATTCACATAGGGCTGTGATACAGAGTGGGGAAGAGTATGCTACAATACACACAGCTGTAATACAGGTGTAGGGAAGAGTGGGCTACAATACACAGGGCTGTAATACAGGAGTTGGGAAGAGTGGGATAAAATACACACAGCTGTAAAACAGGAGTGGGGTAGAGTGGGCTACAATACACAGGGCTGTAATGCAGGAATGGGGAAGAGTGGGTACAATACACACAGCTGTAATACAGGAGTGGGGAAGAGTGGGCTACAATACACACAGCTGTAATACAGGAGTGGGGAAGAGTGGGCTACAATACACAGGGCTGTAATACAGGAGTGGGGAAGAGTGGGTACACTACACACAGCTGTAATACAGGAGTGGGGAAGAGTGGGCTACAATACACACAGCTGTAATACAGGAGAGGGGAAGAGTGGGCTATAATACACAGGGCTGTACTGCAGGAATGGGGAAGAGTGGGTACAATACACACAGCTGTAATACAGGAGTGGGGAAGAGTGGGCTACAATACAGACAGTTGTAATACAGAAGTGGGGAAGAGTGGGCTACAATACACGGGGCTGTAATACAGGAGTGGGGAACAGTGGGCTACAATACATACAACTGTAATACAGAAGTGGGGAAAAGTGGGCTACAATAAACACAGCTGTAATACAGGAGAGGGGAAGAGTGGGTATAATACACAGGGCTGTAACACAGGAGTGGGGAAGAGTGGGTACAATACACACAGCTGTAATACAGGAGTGGGGAAGAGTGGGCTACAATACACATAGCTGTAATATGGATGGGGAGGTGGGAGCAATTCACATAGGGCTGTGATACAGGAGTGGGGAAGAGTATGCTACAATGCACACAGCTGTAATACAGGTGTGGGGAAGAGTGGGCTACAATACACAGGGCTGTGATACAGGAGTTGGGAAGAGTGGGATAAAATACACACAGCTATAAAACAGGAGTGCGGTAGAGTGGGCTACAATACACAGGGCTGTAATGCAGGAATGGGGAAGAGTGGGTACAATACACACAGCTGTAATACAGGAGTGGGGAAGAGTGGGCTACAATACATACAGCTGTAATACAGGAGTGGGGAAAAGTGGGCTACAATACACAGGGCGGTAATACAGGAGTGGGGAAGAGTTGGCTACAGTACACACAGCTGTAGTACAGGAGTGGGGAAGAGTGGGCTACAATACACAGGGCTGTAATGCAGGAATGGGGAAGAGTGGGTACACTACACACAGCTGTAATACAGGAGTGGGGAAGAGTGGGCTACAATACACAGGGCAGTAATACAGGTGTGGGGAAGAGTGGGCTACAATACACACAGCTGTAATACAGGAGTGGGGAAGAGTGGGCTACAATACACACAGCTGTAATACAGGAGTGGAGAGAGGGGGCTAAAACACACAGGGCTGTAATACAGGAGTGGGGAAGAGTGGGCTACAACACACAGGGCTGTAATACAGGAGTGGGGAAGAGTGGGCTACAATACACACAGCTTTACTGAGGAAGAGGAGGGTAATGGGTCTGAAAGGAGTACAAGGGGTGAGAATGGTGCAGAAATGGACACAAGTCCCTTTACACGAGAAAGGGTCCTGAAGGAACTGGAAGTAATAAGAGCTGATAAAGCAATGGGGCCAGATGGGGTGCACCCCAGGGTCCTTAAAGAACTAAGAGAGGTGGTGGCTGAACCTCTTGCTATCCTGTTTATCCGATCACTAGAAACAGGGAGGTACCCAAAGACTGGAGGATAGCAGATGTAGTCCCCTTATACAAAAGTGGGACACAGAGGAAGCGGGAACTACAGACCAGTCAGCCTCACTGCAGTGGGGAAGATCATGGAAGCACTATTGAAGGAGAGATTGGTGGAACATCTGGTTGTCAATGGACTCACAGGACCCAAGGCAGCATGGTTTCACCAGGGGAGGTCATGTCAGACCAACCTCATTGAATTTTTGACTGGGTGACTAGGGAGGTGGATCAGGAGGGCAGTGGACATGGCCTATCTGGACTTCAGTAAGGCCTTTGACACCATGCCACATAGAAGACTATTGCACAAACTGGGGAATATGAGTGTGGGCAGGACAGAGATGGTGTGGGTAGGTAACTGGCTGGGCAGCAGGACACAGAGGGTGGTGGTAAATGGCTGTCACTCCACAGAGGGAAGAGTGACCAGTGGGGTACCACAGGGATCAGTGCTGGGACCGGTACTATTCAATATCTTCATCAGTGACATTGCGAGGACCTAGAAGGCAGAATTTCACTGTTCGCTGATGACACAAAGCTCTGTAACAGAGTAGACACCAGAGGGTGTAGACAGAATGAGAAGGGACCTGCAGAAACTTGAAGAATGGTCAGGGGTTTGGCAGTTGAAATTCAATGCAAGGAAGTGCAAGATAATGCATATGGGCACAAAACCCTGGCACAATATATCAGTTGGGGGGTGAGGATATAGCATGCACCAAGCAGGAAAGGGATCTTGAGTTATCATCTCTGATGACCTCAGGCAGGGAAACTGTGTGACAAGGCAGCAGGAGCAAATAGGATGCTGGGATGCATAGGCAGGGGCATCACCAGCAGGAAAATGGAGGTCATAATTCCACTATACAAGACACTAGTGAGGCCGCACCTGGAGTACACTGTGCAGTTCTGGAGACCTTACCTACATAAGGACATAGACAGGGTAGAGAAGGTTCAGAGGAGGGCAACAAAGATGGTGCATGGATTGCATCACAAGTCCTATGAGGACAGGTTGAAGGCACTGAACATGTACTCCCTGGTGGAGAGGAGGGAGAGAGGGGATATGATAGAGACATACAAGTATCTTACAGGGAGGAACAGGGTGCAGGAATGCACTATTTTTAAGCGAAAAAGATGTTCCAGGACTAGAGGGCATGGGATGAAGTTGGAGGAGGACGATTCAGAGGAAACGGAGGAAGAATTTTCACAGAACGGTGGTGGACAAGTGAGCACCCTGCCAAAGGAAGTGGTGGGGGCTGAAACAACTACGGGATTTAAGAATGCATGGGATAGACATAAAGGAATTCTGGAGGTCAGGGGTAAGGGGCAACAGACTTCCTGGAAAACATAAACTGAACTTACAAATTTAAATGGGCAGACTGGGTGGGCCATAGGCCCTTATCTGCTGACACTGTCTATGTATCTATGTATCTATGTAATACAGGAGTGGGGAGAGTGGGCTACAATACACAGGGCTGTAATACAGGAGTGGAGAAGAGTGGGCTACAATACACACTGCTGTAATACAGGAGTGGGGAAGAGCGGCCTACAATTCACATAGGGCTGTGATACAGGAGTGGGGAAGAGTAGGCTACAATACACAAAGCTGTAATACACGTGTGGGGAAGAGTGGACTACACTACACACAGCTGTAATACAGGAGTGGGGAAGAGTGGGCTACAATACACAGGGCTGTAATACAGGAGTGGGGAAGAGTGGGCTACAATACACACAGCTGTAATACAGGAGTAGGGAAGAGTGGGCTACAACTCACAGGGCCATACCTCTCAACCTCTTTGCTCATAAATCAGGGACAAGGCTTAAAAAAATCAGGGACAAAGACCCAAAATCAGGGACATATCTTAAAAATTGGTACTATTCACTCAGAAAGCTGGTAGAATAAGGGGATTAGTGTAAGATGCATTTTCTGAAGACAAACAAGTCTGTAACTTTAATGTTTGGCATTATTTTGTACTTTCAATCCCCACTGTTCTGTCACAAAAACACAAATTTTACAAGGGACAGAGGAAAATTTTGAGTCAAGATCAGGGATGTCCCTGAAAATCAGGGACAGTTGAGAGGTATGCACAGGGCTGTAATACAGGAGTGCGGAAGGGTGGGCTACAATACACACAGCTGTAAAACAGCAGTGGGGAAGAGTGGGCTGCACTACACACAGCTGTAATATAGGAGTGGGAAAGAGGTGGCTACAATACATTGAGGTGTAGTATAGGAGTAGCGAAGAGTGTGCTACAATACATCGGGCTGTAATGCAGGCATGGGAAAGAGTGGGCTACAATACACAGGGCTGTAATACAGGAGTAGGGAGGAGCGGCAACAAAAGTACTGTAATACAGGAGTGGGGAAGAGCGGCTACACACAGAGAGCTGTAACAGGAACGGGGAAGAGTGGGCCACAACACACAGGACTGTAATGCAGAGTGGGAAGAGGGCTATATATACAGGGCTGTAACACAGGAGTGGGAAGAGTGAGCTACAACACACAGCTGTAACACAGGCATGGGAAGAGTGGGCTCAACACACAGGACTGTAATACAGGAGTAAAGAAGAGCGACACACACAGACCATTGTAACACAGGAGAGGGGAAGAGAGGCTACAATACACAGGGCTGTAATACAGGAGTGGGGAAGAGTGGGCATAATATACAGGGCTGTAACACAGGAGAGGGAAGAGTGAGCTACACACACAGCAGTAATACAAGCATGGGAAGAGTGGGTCAATACACAGGACTGTAATACAGGAGTAAAGAAGAGCGGACTACAATACACAGGCTTGTACTACAGGAATGGAGAACAGTGGGCAACAATACACAGGGCTTTAATAGAGGAGTGGAACAGTGAGCTGTCAAAGCTCGGGCTGTATTACAGGATGGGGAGGAGGCTGCACATCACAGCTCTAATACTGAGTGGTGAAGAGTGGCTACAACGTTCATAACAGCTGTGCAATACAGGACTGGGGAAGATGGGTTTCACACACACAGCTGTAATGCAGGAGTGAGAAGAGTGGGCTACACACACACAGCTGTAATACAGGAGGAGGAAGAGCGAGCTACACACACAGGCTGTAATGCAGTAGGGGAAGAGTGGACTACAATATACAGGGCTGTAAAACAGGAGGGGAGTACACACACACACAGCTGTAGTACAGAGTAGGGAGAGGGTACAACACACAGGGCTGTAACAGGAATGCAGAAGGGTGGGTTACAATACACAGTGGCCATAACAGGAGTAGGGGAGGAGCGGGCAACAATACACAGGACTGTAATACAGGAGGGGGAAGAGCGTTACACACAGAGCTGTAATGCAGGAGCGGGAAGAGTGGGCTACAATACATAGGACTGTAATGCAGGAGTGGGGGAAGAGTGGCTAACACACAGGGCTGTAATACAGGAGAGGGGAAGAGGGCCTACAATACAGGGGCTGTAATACAGGAGTGGGAAGAGTGGGTATAATATACAGGGCTGTAATACAGGAGTGGGAAGAGTGAGCCAACAATACACAGCTGTAATACAGGCATGGGAAGAGTGGGCTTCAATACACAGGACTGTAATACAGGAGTAAAGAAGAGCGGGCTACAATACACAGGCTTGTACTACAGGAATGGAGAACAGTGGGCAACAATACACAGGGCTTTAATAGAGGAGTGGGAACAGTGAGCTACAAAGCACCAGGCTGTATTACAGGAGTGGGGAAGAGGAGGCTACAATACACAGCTCTAATACTGGAGTGGTGAAGAGTGGGCTACAACGCACACAGCTGTAATACAGGACTGGGGAAGAGAGGGCTTCAATACACACAGCTGTAATGCAGGAGTGAGAAGAGTGGGCTACAATACACACAGCTGTAATGCAGGAGTGGGGAAGAGCGAGCTACAATACACAGGGCTGTAATGCAGTAGTGGGGAAGAGTGGACTACAATATACAGGGCTGTAAAACAGGAGTGGGGAAGAGTGGGCTACAATACACACAGCTGTAATATAGGAGTGGGGAAGTGTTGTCTGCAATTCACATAGGGCTGTGATACAGGAGTGGGGAAGAGTATGCTACAATACACACAGCTGTAATACAGGTGTGGGGAAGAGTGGGCTACAATACACAGGGCTGTAATACAGGAGTTGGGAAGAGTGGGATAAAATACACACAGCTGTAAAACAGGAGTGGGGTAGAGTGGGCTACAATACACAGGGCTGTAATGCAGGAATGGGGAAGAGGGGTACACACACACAGCTGTAATACAGGAGTGGGGAAGAGTGGCTACAACACATGGAGCGTAATACAGGAGTGGGGAAGAAGGGTCTATACACACACAGCTGTAGTACAGAGGTGGGATGAGGGCTTATACACACAGCTGTACACAGAGAGGGGAAGAGGGCTATAATACACAGGGCTGTAATGCAGGAATGGGAAGAGTGGGTACACACACACAGCTGTAATACAGGAGTGGGGAAGAGTGGGCTACAATACAGACAGCTGTAATACAGGAGTGGGGAAGAGTGGGCTACAATACACGGGGCTGTAATACAGGAGTGGGGAACAGTGGGCTACAATACATACAACTGTAATACAGAAGTGGGGAAAAGTGGGCTACACTACACACAGCTGTAATACAGGAGAGGGGAAGAGTGGGTATAATACACAGGGCTGTAATGCAGGAATGGGGAAGAGTGGGTACACTACACACAGCTGTAAGACAGGAGTGGGGAAGAGTGGGCTACAATACACATAGCTGTAATATTGGAGTGGGGGAAGGTGGGTCTGCAATTCAGTAGGGCTGTGATAACAGGAGTGTGAAGAGTATAAGCTAGTGCACACAGCTGTAATACAGGTGGGAAGAGGGCTACAACACACAGGCTGTAATACAGGAGTTTGGAAGAGTGGATAAAATACACACAGCTATAAAACAGGAGTGCGGTAGAGTGGGCTACATCACACAGGGCTGTAACTGCAGGAATGGGGAAGAGTGGGTACAATACACACAGCTGTAATACAGGAGTGGGGAAGAGGGCTGCACACACACGGCTGTAATACAGGAGTGGGGAAAAAGTGGCTATAACACACGGGGGGTGGTAATACAGGAGTGGGGAAGAGTTGGCTACAGGACACACAGCTGTAGTACAGGAGTGGGGAAGAGTGAGCTATAATACACAGGGCTGTAATGCAGGAATGGGGAAGAGTGGGTACACTACACACAGCTGTAATACAGGAGTGGGGAAGAGTGGGCTACAATACACACAGCTGTAATACAGGAGTGGGGAAGAGTGGGCAATACACGGCGCTGTAATACAGGAGTGCGGAAGAGGGGGCTACACTACACACAGCTGTAATACAGAAGTGGTGAAAAGTGGGCTTCAATACACACAGGTGTAATACAGGAGTGGGGAAGGGTGGGCTACAATACACAGGGCTGTAGTACAGGAGTGGGGAAGAGTGGCTACAATACAAACAGATGTAATACAGGAGCGGGAAAGAGTGGGTTACAATACACAGGCCTGTAATAAAAGAGTGGGGAAGAGTGGGCTACAAGACACAGGGCTGCAATACAGGATTGGGTAAGAGTGCGGTACAATACATAGGTGTAATATAGGAGTGGGGAAGAGTGGGCTTCAATACACACAGGTGTAATACAGAAGTGGAGAAGAGTGGTTTACAATTCACATAGGGCTATGATATAGGAGTAGGGGAGAGTAGGCTACAATACACACAGCTGTAATACAAGTGGGGGAAGAGTGGGCTACAATACACAGGGCTGTAATACAGGAGTGGAGAAGAGTGGGCTACAATACACACTGCTGTAATACAGGAGTGGGGAAGAGTGGCCTACAATTCACATAGGGCTGTGATACAGGAGTGGGGAAGAGTAGGCTACAATACACAAAGCTGTAATACACGTGTGGGGAAGAGTGGACTACAATACATACAGCTGTAATACAGGAGTGGGGAAGAGTGGGCTACAATACACACAGCTGTAATACAGGAGTAGGGAAGAGTGGGCTACAACTCACAGGGGCAGGGCTGTAATACAGGAGTGCGGAAGGGTGGGCTACAATACACACAGCTGTAAAACAGCAGTGGGGAAGAGTGGGCTGCAATACACACAGCTGTAATATAGGAGTGGGAAAGAGGTGGCTACAATACATTGGGGTGTAGTATAGAAGTAGCGAAGAGTGTGCTACAATACATCGGGCTGTAATGCAGGCATGGGAAAGAGTGGGCTACAATACACAGGGCTGTAATACAGGAGTAGGGAGGAGTGGCAACAATACACAGGACTGTAATACAGGAGTGGGAAGAGCGGACCAGGTTACAGAGAGCTGTAACACAGGAACGGAAAGAGTGGGCTACAACACATAGGACTGTAAATGCAAGGAGGGAAGAGTGGCTACACACACAGGGCTGTACACAGGAGAGGGAAGAGGGTATAGTATACAGGGCTGTAATACAGGAGTGGGGAAGAGTGAGCTACAATACACAGCTGTCATACAGGCATGGGAAGAGTGGTTCTAACACACAGGGACTGCAACATGGAGGAAAAGAAGAGCGGGCTACAATACACAGGCTTGTACTACAGGAATGGAGAACAGTGGGCAACAATACAGAGGGCTTTAATAAAGGAGTGGGAACAGTGAGCTACAAAGCACCGGGCTGTATTACAGGAGTGGGGAAGAGGAGGCTACAATACACAGCTCTAATACTGGAGTGGTGAAGAGTGGTCTACAACGCACACAGCTGTAATACAGGACTGGGGAAGAGTGGGCTTCACTACACACAGCTGTAATGCAGGAGTGAGAAGAGTGGGCTACAATACACACAGCTGTAATACAGGAGTGAGGAAGAGCGAGCTACAATACCAGTGGGCTATACACACACAGCTGTAATATAGGAGTGGGGAAGAGTGGGCTACAATACACAGGGCTGTAATACAGGAGTGGAGAAGAGTGGGCTACAATACACACAGGTGTAATACAGAAGTGGAGAAGAGTCGTCTTCAATTCACATCGGGCTATGATACAGGAGTAGGGAAGAGTAGGCTACAATACACACAGCTGTAATACAAGTGGGGGAAGAGGGCTACAACACAGGGCTATACACAGCAGAGAGGGGAAGAGGCTACAATACACAGGGCTGCAATACAGGAGTGGGGAAGAGTGGGCTACAAAACACAGGGCTGTAATACAGGAGTGGGGAAGAGTGGACTACAATACACACAGTTGTAATACAGGAGTGGGGAAGAGTGGGCTACAATACATAGGGCTGTAGTACAGGAGTAGGGAAGAGTGGGCTAAAATACACTGGGCTGTAATGCAGGAGAGAGAAGGAGTAGGCTACAATACACACAGCTGTAATACAGGTGTGGGGAGGAGTGGGCTAGAATACACAGGGCTGTAGTACAGGAGTGGGGAAAAGTAGGCTATAATACACACATCTGTAATATAGGAGTGGGGAAGAGTGGGCTACAGTACACAGGAATGTAATACAAGAGTGGGGAAGAGTGGGGTCCACTACACACAGTTGTAATACAGGAGTGGGGAAAAGTGGGCTACAGTACACACAGTTGTAATACAGGAGTTGGGAAGAGTGGGCTACAATACACTTAGCTGTAATACAGGTGTGGGGATGGGTGGGATGCAATACACAGGGGTGTAATGCAGGAGTTGGGAAGAGTGGACTACAATGCACACAGCTGTAATACAGGAGTGGGGAAGAGTGGGCTACAATACACAGGCTGTAATAGAGGAGTGGGGAACAGTGGGCTACAATACACACAGCTGTAATACAGGAGTGGGGAAGAGTATGCTGCAATACACACAGGTGTGATACAGGAGTGGGGAAATGTGGGCTAAAATACACATAGCTGTAGTACAGGAGTAGGAAAGAGTGGTCTACAATTCATATAATGCTATGATACAGGAGTGGGGAAGAGTGGGCTACCATGCACACAGCTGTAATACATGAATGGTTAAGAGTGGGCTACAATACACAGGGGTGTAATAGAGGAGTGGGGAAGAGTGGGCTGCAATACACACAGTTGTAATACAGGAGTGCGGAAGAGTGGGCTCCAATACACAGGGCTATAATGCTGGAGTGCGGAAGAGTGGACTACAATACACACAGCTGTAATATAGGAGTGGGGAAGAGTGGGATACAATACATAGGGCTGTAGTACAGGAGTAGGGAAGCATGGGCTAAAATACACTGGGCTGTAATGCAGGAGTGAGAAGGAGTAGGCTACAATCCACACAGCTGTAATACAGGTGTGGGGAAGAGTGGGCTAGAATACACAGGGCTGTAGTACAGGAGAGGGGAAGAGTAGGCTATAATGCACACAGCTGTAATATAGGAGTGGGGAAGAGTGGGCTACAATACACAGGGCTGTTACACAGAAGTGGAGAAGAGGGGGCTACAATACACACAGGTGTAATGCAGGAGTGGGGAAGAGTTGGCTGTAGTACACAGGGATGTAATGCAGGCATGAGGAAGAGTGGGGTACAATACACACAGCTGTAATACAGGAGTGGGGAAGAGTGGGCTACAATATACATGGCTGTATTACAGGAGTGCGGAACAGTGGGCTACAACACACACAGCTGTAATACAGGAGTGGGGATGAGTATGCTACAATACACAGAGGTGTAATACAGGAGTGAGGAAGAGTGGGCTACAATACACATAGCTGTAGTGTAGGATTGGGAAAGAGTGGTCTACAATTCATATAATGCTGTGATACAGGAGTTGGGAAGAGTGGCCTACCATGTACACAGCTGTAATACAGGAGTGGGGAAGAGTGGGCTACAATACACACAGCTGTAATACAGGAGTGGGGAAGAGTGGACTACAATACGTAGGGCTGTAGTACAGGAGTAGGAAAGAGTCATTACAATACACACAACTCATATACACAACAGTGGTGAAGAGTGGGCAACAATACACAGAGCTGTAATGGAGAGTGGGAGGAGTGGCTACCATAGCACACAGCTGTAATACCGGAGTGGGGAAGAGTGGGCTATAATACACAGGGCTGTAATGCAGGAATGTTGAAGAGTGGGCTGCAGTACACATAGCTGTAATACAGGAGTGGGGAAGAGTTGGCTACAATACACAGGGCTCTAATAGAGGCGTGGGAAGAGTAGGCTACACACAGACAGCTGTATCATTATGAGTGGAGAAGAGAGGGCTATATTCACAGGCTGTAATACAGGAGTGGGAAGACTGGGCCATTATACTGGGCTGTAATACAGAAGTGGGAAACAGTGGCTACACACACACACAGCTGTACACAGGAGGTTGGAAGATTCAGCTACAGCACACACAGCTGTACTACAGGAGTGGGGGAAGAGTGGGGACACACACAGGTATTACAGAGTGGGAAAAGAGGGCTATACACATAGGGCTGTGATACAGAGTGGGAAGGAGTAGGCTACAATACACACAGCTGTAATACAGGTGGGGGAAGAAGTGGGCTATAATACACAGGGCTGTAATACAGGAGTGGGGAAGAGTGGGCTACAATACACAGGGCTGTAATACAGGAGTGGGGAAGAGTGGGCTACAATTCATATAATGCTCTGATACAGG
The DNA here is from genome assembly GCA_016271365.2 of Neoceratodus forsteri. Taxonomy (NCBI): domain Eukaryota; kingdom Metazoa; phylum Chordata; order Ceratodontiformes; family Ceratodontidae; genus Neoceratodus; species Neoceratodus forsteri. The sequence goes on along the minus strand of JADMNL010000034.1, from coordinate 44,018,114 downwards.
AGTTGGGAAGAGTGGGCTACCATGCACACAGCTGTAATACATGAATGGTGAAGAGTGGGCTACAATACACAGGGCTGTAATGCAGGAGTGGGGAAGAGAGGGCTACAATACAGGAGTGGAGAAGAGTGGGCTAAAAAACACACGGCTGTTATACAGGAGTGGGGAAGGGTTGACTACATTACACAATAGCTGTAATACAGGAGGTGGAAGAGTGGGCTACAACACATCAGGGCTGTAGCACAGAAACAGGGAAGAGGGCCAAAACACACTGGGCTGTAATGCAGGAGTGAGAAGGAGAGATGGCTACAAATACACAGCGGTAATACAGGTGTGAGGAAAAATGAGCTAGAATACACAGGACTGGAAGTACAGGGTGGGGAAGAGTAGGCTATAATACACAAAGCTGTAATATAGGAGTGGGGAAGAGTGGGCTACAACACACAGGGCTGTAATACAGGAGTGGAGAAGAGTGGGCTACAATACACACAGGTGTAATACAGGAGTGGGGAAGAGTGGGCTACCGTACACAGGGGTGTAATTCAGGAGTGGGGAAGAGTATGCTACAATACACACAGGTGTAATACAGGAGTGGGGAAGAGTGGGCTAGAATACACATAGTTGTAGTACAGGAGAGGGAAAGAGTGGTCTACAATTCATAGAATGCTGTGATACAGGAGTTGGGAAGAGTGGGCTGCCATGCACCCAGCTGTATTACATGAATGGGGAAGAGTGGGCTACAGTACACAGGGGTGTAATGCAGGAGTGGGGAAGAGTGGGCTACAATACACACAGCTGTAATACAGGAGTGGTGAAGAGTGGGCTACAATACACAGGGCTGTAATGGAGGAGTGTACAATACACACAGCTGTAATACAGAAGTGGGGAAGAGTCGGTTACACTACACAGGGCTGTAATGCAGGAATGGGGAAGAGTGGGCTGCAGTACACATAGCTGTAATACAGGAGTGGAGAAGAGTGGGCTATAATACACAGGGCTATAATACAGGAGTGGGGAAGAGTGGTATGCAATTAACATAGGGCTGTGATACAGGGGTGGGGAAGAGTACGCAACAATATGCTCAGCTGTAATACAGGTGTGGGGAAGGGTGGGATACAATACACAGGGCTGTAATACAGGAGTGGGGAAGAGTGGCTACAATACACACAGCTGTAATACAGGAATGAGGAAGAGTGGGCTACAATACACAGCTGTAATACAGGAGTGGGGAAGAGTGGGGTACAATGCACACAGGTGTAATAAAGGAGTGGGGAAGAGTGGGCTACAATACACACAGCTGTAATACAGAAGTGGTGAAGAGTGGTCTACAATTCTCATAGGGCTGTGATACAGGAGTGAGGAAGAGTAGGCTACTATACACACAGCTGTAATACAGAAGTGGGGAAAAGTGGGCTACAATACACAGGAGTTGGGAAGAGGGGGCTACAATAGACACAGCTATAATACAGGAGTGGGGAAGAGTGGGCTACAATACACAGGGCTGCAATACAGGAGTGGGGAAGAGTGGCCTACAAAACACACGGCTGTAATACAGGAGTGGGGAAGAGTGGACTACAATACACTCAGCTGTAGTATAGGAGTGGGGAAGAGTGGGCTACAATATTTCGGGCTGTAGTACATGAGTAGGGAAGAGTGGGCTAAAATACACTGGGCTGTAATGCAGGAGTGAGAATGAGTAGGCTACAATACACACTGCTGTAATACAGGTGTGGGGAAGAGTGGGCTAGAATACACAGGACTGTATTACAGGATTGGGGAAGAGTAGGCTATAATACACACAGCTATAATACAGGAGTAGGGAAGAGTGGGCTACAATACACAGGCAGTAATACAGGAGTGGAGAGGAGTGGGCTACAATACACACAGCTGTAATACATGAGTGAGGAAGATTGGGCTACAATACACAAGGATGTAATACAGGAGTGGGGAAGAGTGGGGTACAATACACACAGCTGTAATACAGGAGTGGGGAAAAGTGGGCTACAGTACACACAGCTGTAATACAGGAGTTGGGAAGAGTGGGCTACAATACACAAGGCTGTAATGCAGGAGTGGGGAAGAGTGGGCTACAAACACAGGGCTGTAATAGAAGACTGGGGAACAGTGGGCTATGATACACACAGCTGTAATACAGGAGTGGGAAAGAGTACGCCACAATACACACAGCTGTAATACAGGAGTGGGGAAGAGTGGGCTACAATACACATAGCTATAGTACAGGAGTGGGGAAGAGAGCTCTACAATTCATATAATGCTGTGATACAGGAGTGGGGAAGAGAGGGCTAAAATACACGCAGCTGTAATTCAGTTGTGGGGAAGAATGGGCTACAATACAGAGGGCTGTTATACAGGAGTTGGGAAGAGTGGGCTACATTACACAGGGGTGTAATACAGGAGTGGGGAAGAGTGGGCTATAATACACACAGCTGTAATACAGCAGTGGGAAAGAGTGGGCTACAATACGTAGGGCTGTAGTACAGGAGTAGGAAAGAGTGGGCTACAATACACCGGGCTCTAATGCAGGAGTTGAAAAGATTAGATTACAATACACACAGCTGTAATACTGGTGTGGGGAAGAGTGGGCTACAATACACAGGGTTGTAATACAGGAGTGGGGAAGAGTAGGCTACAATACACACAGCTGTAATACAGGAGTGGGGAAGAGTGGGCTACAGTAAACAGGGCTGTAATACAGGAGTGAGGAAGAGTGGGCTAGAATACACACAGCTGTAATACAGGAGCGGGGAAGAGTGGGCTAGAATACTCAGGGCTGTAATACATGAGTGGGGATGAGTGGGCTACATGACACACAGCTATAATGCAGGAGTGGGGAAGAGTGGGCTACAGTACACACAGCTGTAATACAGGAGTGGGGAAGAGTGGGCTACAATAAAAGGGTTGTGATACAGGAGTGAGGAAGAGTGGGATACAATACACACAGCTGTAATACAGGAGTGGGGAAAAGTGGGCTGGAATACATAGGGTTGTAATACGGGAGTGGGGAGGAGTGGGCTACAATACACACAGCTGTAATACAGGAGTGGGGAAGAGTGGGCTACAATACACAGGGCTGTAATAGAAGAGTGGGGAAGAGTGGGCTACAATAAACACAGCTGTAATACAGGAGTGGGGAAGAGTGGGCTAAAATACACATAGCTGTAGTACGGGAGTGAGGAATAGTGGTCAACAATTCATATAATGCTGTGATACAGGAGTGGGGAAGAGTTGGCTACAATACACACAGTTGTAATACAGGTGTGGGGAAGAATGGGCTTCAGTACACAGGGCTGTAATACAGGGGTTGGGAAGAGTGGGCTATATTGCACACAGCTGTAGTACAGGAATGGGGAAGAGTGGGCTACAATACACAGGGGTGTAATACAGGAGTGGGGAGAAGTGGGCTACAATACACACAGCTGTAATACAGAAGTGGGGAAGAGTGGGCTACAATACGTAGGGCTGTAGTATAGGAGTAGGAAAGAGTGGGCTACAATGCACACAGCTGTAATACAGGGGTGGGGAAGAGTAGGCTACAATACACTCATCTGTAATACAGGAGTGGGGAAGAGTGGGCTACAATAAACAGGGCTGTAGTACAGGACTAGGGAAGAGTAAGCTACAGTACACCGGGCTGTAATGCAGGAGTTGGAAAGAGTAAGCTAGAATACACAGCTCTAATACAGGTGTGGGGATGAGTGGGCTACAATACACCGGGCTGTAATGCAGAAGTTGGAAAGAGTAGGCTACAATACACACAGCTGTAATACAGGTGTGTGGAAGAGTGGGCTGCAATATACCGGCTGTAATGCTGGAGTTGGAAACAGTAGGCTACAATACACACAGCTGTAATACAGGTGTGGGGAAGAGTGGGCTACAATGCAGGAGTTGGAAAGAGTAGGCTACAATACACACAGCTGTAATACAGGCATACTGTAATTTGTTAGGGGAGGCGAAGAAGTGGCAAAGTCATGGAGTGGAAAGGAGAGAACAGGTTACTATGAAGAGAGAGGGAGAGGGCAGTTGTGAAGGGCCTTCAGAAAATAGTTTTGCACTGCTAGAGAGGAAGAAGGTGGAGGAGGGAAGTAATGAAATTAGAGGAGTAATTGATAAATGCCTGGACCAAACTGGAGCGGGGGGAAGTTCTGCTGGGAGAATTGCAACAGGGGTAAAAGGGGGAATAATGTGCAGGAGGAAGAAGAGGAGCTGGAAATGAGGCGGAGATGAATGGAAGCAAGCAGGGAGCAGAGGGGTGGAATCTTAGTGCTGCGGGACTCAATAATAAGAGGAATTAGGTGGGGTAGCAAGGGGGAGAGGCATAGTCGCATTTGGGTGGAGGCCATGCTAGGTACGACAGCAGAAAGGGTGGGACAGTCTGTTCTGAAATATGCTAGAAGGGGTATGGACAAGCCTCATTTAATTATACATCTTGGGACAAACGACCTGGCTGACAAGACAGTAGATACAGTCCAGAGGAGGTTTGAGGAACTAGCCCAATTATGTGAGGGGGCAGGAAGATCAGTAACTTTTTCAGAGATACTTCCCATGCCAAAGGCAAGCACAACAAGAAAGCTGAGAATATAGGAATTTAATGGATGGCTAAGAACCTGGTAAGTGCAAAGGGTATGGGCTGTTGGGGGGTGGGAGGGACCTGGGAGGACAGTAGTCTCTATACAGGACAGACTACACTTTGGGTGAGGAGGAAAGAAAGTGTTGAAACAGAGGATGGAGGAGTACATAGAGGAAGTTGGGAATTTAAACTAGGAGTGGGGTGGTAGTTGGGGAGGAGATATGCAGAGACCACAGGTTGGGAAACCATATGAGCTTACCCATAACAGTGACAAAGGACAAATGGCAAGTATTGGTGATGCTAGGAAAGGGGGGCAGGATGGGAGGGGGGAAAAGGGTGGAAGTTGGTTACCCTTAATGCTAGGAGCCTTTGGAGGAAAACTGCAGTGTTACAGGTTCTCATGGCAGAGGGAGAGGTGGACATTGCAGCCATCACGGAAACATGGGCCACCCAATACAATGACTGGGACCTGTCTGTACCAGGGTACAGGTTATTTCGTAGGGACAGGGTGATTGGGAAAAGAGGGAGGGGTGGCACTATATGTGAAAGAAGGACTGAAGTGTGTAAGGGAGGAAGGGGAAGAGGGTAGTACGGAGTCACTTTGGATGCTATTCCAGGATTCCAAGAATAGGATTCTTAGAATGGGAGTGGTGTACAGGCCACCATCTCAGATGGAGGAGTTAGACAGGGAACTAGCAGGACAGATCAGGGACCTGCAAGGAAAGGGTAGTGTGGTGATTGTGGAGACTTCAACATGCCAGAGTGGACTGGAGCACCCCAACAACCAGGAACAGAAGGGAGGTACTGCTGGATGCCTTCCAGGACAGCTTCCTGCTGTAAATGGTCAGTGAACCAACCAGGTTAGGAAATACCCTTGACCTTGTGCTGGCAAATGGGGACTTTGTGGAGAACTTACAGTGGAGGAACCGCTGTCAGGGAGTGACCACCGCTCAGTATGGCTCACATTGGATATGGGCAAGGAAGGAGTGGAATCTGGCACAATAGTGCTGGACTTCAGGAGGGCCGACTTTGGGAGGATGGGGAAGTGGTAAAGGGTACCTGGCCAGAATTCAATCTAGTATGAACACTAACCAGAGGTGGGAGCTCATAAAGCTGGGGATAGTGGAGGCAACCAAACCTGCTGCAAAGCCCAGAGCAAGAAGGCTGGGGCTAGAAACTGATCTGGTTGAGCAAGGAGGTCTGGAAAAGGTAAGAAGGAAAGAGCTGCCTTTAGGAAGCACAAGAAACAGGGAGGGAGGACAGGAGGAGTACTTGACAGAATCGAAGGAGGTGACAAGGGCAGTAAGGGGAGCCAAAGCATCTACGGAACTCAGGCTGGCACAAGGCATTAAGAAGGGGGAGAAAGACTTCTTTAAGTACATCAGGGAGAAAAGGAGCTGTAAGGACCACATAGTAAGGATTAGGAAGGAGGGGGGTTGGGTGGAAGCAGGGTGCGATAAGGCGGAAGCACTAACTGAGTACTTCTGCTCAGTATTTACTAAAGAGAAGAGGGGGGTGATACCCAAGGTGGGAGAAATGGCAGAAGCAGGTGGGGGAAGTGGTGACAGATGGGGAAATCATGGAGCAGAGTTCAAGAGGGTTTGAAGGCACTGAGGATGGACAAGGCGCCAGGCCCAGATGGCATCCACCCAGGGTACTGAAGGAGCTGGCAGAGGTCCTTGCAGGACCTGGAAAACCTATTTAATGCCTCACTACATTCTGGGGTGTGTCCTCAGAACTGGAGGATGGCTCATGTGGTGCCCCTCCACAAGAGTGGCCCCAGGATGAATCGGAAACTACAGACCAGAGTGAGCCTCACAGCCATCGTGGGTAAGCTAATGGAGACTATCCTGAAGGAGGCTGGTGGCCTCCCTAGAGGCAAGGACTACAGAACAGCAGACAGCATGGCTTCATCGTGGCAGATCCTGCCAAACCAACCTGGTCGAGTTCTATGACTGGCAACTAGGCAACTGGACAGGGGCCATGCAGTGGATGTCCTGTATCTGGACTTCAGTAAGGCATTTGACTCAGTGCCACATGGAAGGCTGGGAAGGAAGTAGTAGGCACAGGGGCGGGTGCAAAGCTGGTGAGATGGGTGAAACTGGCTGCAGGGAAGGCAACAGAGGGTGGTGGTGGGTGGGGAGCTCTCACACCCAAGGGCAGTGATGAGTGGTGTTCCATAGGGCTCAGTGTTGGGACCAGTGTTGTTTGGGATATTCATGCAGACATATCATGGGACATCAAGAGCAAGATCAGTCTGTTTGCTGATAATACCAAGGTAGGCGCGGTGGTGGATGACATAGGGGGATGGCAGGGGTTGCAGGATGTTCTGGCAAAGCTTGAAACCTGGTCAGACACCTGGCAACTGGGATTTAATGCCAAAAAGTGCAAGGTGCTGCATTTTGGGATGAAGAACCCAAGGAGTAGTTACCAGCTAGGGGGAGTGCAGCTAGCCCAGACAGAGGAGGAGAAGGATCTGGGTGTGCTCATTACAGGGCAATGAACAACTCGGCACAATGTAGGAAGGCAACTGCAAAGGCCAACAAAATGCTGGGTTGTATTGCAAGGGGTATCCTCGAGGAGGAGGAGGTGATTCTGCCACTGTATGGTCATTAGTTAGACCACACCTGGGTACTGCGTGCAGTACTGGCATCCGATATCTGAGGGACATTAAGTTACTGGAGGGTGCAGACACAGGCGACAAAAGATGATCAAGGGGCTGGGGACTTATCATATGAGAGGAGGTTGAAGGAGTTGAACATGTACTCACTGGAGGAGAGGAGAGACAGGGGTGACATGATTGAAACCTTTACATACATGAAAGGAATAAACAAGACGGGTACAGAGGGGCTGTTCAAAGTAAGGGAGGGGAGGGCCACCAGGGGCCATGATATGAGACTGGAGCGAGGAAGGTTCAGGAGGGAGATGAGGAGACACTTTTTTACGGAGAGGGTGGTGGCTGGGTGGAATGCGTTACCTGCTGAAGTGGTATGCAGTAGAACAGTGGACTGCTTCAAGCGAGGATGGGACAGGACAAGGGAGGAGGGTTAATGAAGAGGCGGTGGAAGGAGGGGCAGTTGCAGAATAAGGGGTGCTAGCTGCACACGTTGGAGAGACTTGATAGACCTCTAGGCCTTTATCTGCTGTGGAAATTTCTGTATGTTCGTATGTTCGTAGGTGTGGGGAAGAGTGGGCTACAATACACCAGGCTGTAATGCAGGAGTTGGAAAGAGTAGGCTACAATACATGCAGCTGTAATACAGGTTTGGGGAAGAGTGGGCTGCAATACACCGGACTGTAATGCAGGAGTTGGAAAGAGTAGGCTACAATACACACAGCTGTAATACAGGAGTGGAGAAGAGTGGGCTACAATAAACAGGGCTGTAATACAGGAGTGAAGAAGAGTGGGCTACAATACACACAGCTGTAATACAGGAGTGGGGAAGAGTGGGCTAGAATACACAGGGCTGTTATACAGGAGTGGGGAAGAGTGGGCTACAATACACACAGCTGTAGTACAGGTGTGGGGAAGAGTAGGCTACAGTACACAGGGCTGTAATAGAGGAGTTGGGAAGAGTGGACTACAATACAAGGGGCTGTAATACATGAGTGGAGAAGAGTGGGCTACAATACACAGGGCTGTAATACAGGAGTGGGGAAGAGTGGACTACGATAGCCAGCTGTAATACATAAGTGGGGAAGAGTGAACTGCAATACACAGAGCTGTAATACTTGAGTGGGGAAGAGAGGGCTACAATACATACAGGGCTGGAATACAGGGGTTGGAATAGTGGCTTACAATATGCACAGCTGTAACGCAGGAGTGGGGAAGAGTGGGCTACAATACACACAGCTGTAGTACAGGAGTGAGGAAGAGTGGGCTGCGATCCATACAGGTGGAATACTGAAGTGGGTAGCAAAGTACTACAATAGATAGAGCCACACACCATGAGTTGGGAGCAGAGTTGTACATTGCAGCAGTGGCTGAATTGGGAAATGCTTAAGGTAGTGGAATTCTCACCTCTAGATTTGTAGAGAATGGAAACGTAATAATAGGCACTGTTTCTTACCATAGGAAAAACAGGTTATAATTTGCCATTATATAACCCACTGGTTGTAATGGTGAACACATGCCAGCTTTCCCTATGGAAAGTGAGTGACAGCTCACGCTCGTTGAACCATGTGACTATCTATTGCAAGCTTGTTCTCTTAAAACTTTGTCTATTTATCTGAAAATGTCAATGTTAAAATGCACTGATGACCTCCTTCTGTTTTCAGTATTATCCCAGTGCCTTCTACGCTTTCACTAAAGATCCCTCTCCTTCTTCTCCATGGAAACTGACGACTTCTCAACTCTTCCCATTAGCATATCGCTATGGACACCAGTTTTTGGAGCTCAGCCTTCTTTTAAGTGTTTCACAGTTCTGAACTGTAAAATTGTGTTTAATATTTGCCTATTAATAAACTTTACAAAGTTATGCACATTTCTAAATGACACTGATGTTTGCACTTCCGTGCTGTTTTCTTGTTAATGTTCACCTTCAGGTTGGTGGATCCTGCAATAGAAAAATACAGTAGTTGACAACAAAAAAAAAACAGTCCCCAGCAATTACATAAAACAGTGCATGGGGGGGAGTGTATAAATCGAATTTTATTTACACCATTGGTGTGGGATGCTTTGCTAAATCCCACCAGCTTTGCCCTCGGGGTCTATGTAGCATCCCACACCTCGGGCGTGCATAAAAAATAGAATAAAGTATGGGTCTGGGTGTGTAATGAGAATTTGCACACACCTGAGGGGTTTGATGTTACATAAACCCCGAAAGCAATACTTGAGGGGTTTATGCGTAGCATCAAACCCCGAGGGTGTGAGTAAATTCGACTTTACACACACCCAGACCCATATTTTATTTTATATAATTGTTGGGTTTCTCTTTTTCGCCTCAGCAATTATATAAAATAAAAAAAGGCTGCTGTGCAGCCGCTGCCCGATTGCATCATGGCGGGCGGTCGGCTTCACTTTTATTTAAGTTTTTTTCCCCAAATATTGTGAGGTTGGTTGATCCGGTAGTCATGTAGAAAATTTCAGTTACTTTTAAAAGTTACTTACTGCCGAGTGTCCATGGCAGTTTCTCTCCATGTTGGGTCTGCAGTATGGGAAGGGTTTCCAGTTCGGGAAGCAGACAGCAATAGAGAAGTTTGAACATGCACAGAGTGGGGAAAACTGTGCGCGTGTTTGCCATTATAAATGCTCCTTTATAGCGCCAAATTACGCCACGGTTTCCCTATGGGAAAAAGTGGAAGCCATTAATTATATCCTTGTTATACACTCTTTCCATGCATTTTTCTATATGTGACATGGGACCCAGTCTTTAAGTGGTTAAAATCTGGGTAAATAACTCACTGTGCCTAGTGTATGATTAATCTTCATGAATATTTGTGATATATAAGTGAGTTTGGAAAGTTTAACCTGTGCTACCTTGGGGTATCTCGTAGTTTAGTGAACTGTTTATCAATAGATGATACTATTACCCTATGTACATTTATTAATCTTAGCCCCATACTGTTGTACTGTGATTTTATTGCTTTATTCTTTTTTTTTCCTTATCTAAATGCTTTGCAAACTGATGTAATATTACTTATGGAAAATAATAAAATTTGTTTTAAAAAAAAAGAAAATAACTGATCTTGAACTGCTTACTCACTAACATGAGTGACTGGATCCGTTTTCCACCTGGCATAAACCAAGCCTAAAACTAGGTTCCATAATCAATCAATCAATCAATCAATCAATCAATCAAGTCTTCATTTATTCAGGCGAACACCATTGAGCAAGTTCATTTACAAGGTGGACCTGCATCACACAGGGTCAAAGAAAAAATATATACAATTGTATACATGCAATAAATAGGCATTATCATACAAGGCACTGAAAGGGAAAAAAATATGTACAATCAAGGTAATATGATCATGGGATGTCTTGGCTGTAGGAAAACTAGAAAAGGTGAGAGGAAGGGAAGCAGTAGCAGGAGCAACAGAAGTAGGCCAGTTGTATTATCAGAACTTTGATGGACGCAAACCAGGCTTTAGAAGGTGTGTATACAGAGCAACGCACTGCCAAGGGTGGAAAGAATAGTGCAGCTGCTCTGTAGTGACCGCAAGGGAAGTGGGCTGAGGGCACTTTTAGGGAAGGTAGGGAGTCGGAAAGGGCAGTAAAACAGCATGGGGGATAAATTTAGTAAGGATGAGGAGGTCAGGGAAAAGTGGTAAAGCATAGGGCAGGGAAAGGAGTAGGCATAAGAGCATTTAGGCTCGAAGAAAGCAATTGCATAACTCCTTAACAGTTTTTGCAAACAAGATTTTAAAAGCTGCGAGACTAACAGGGGTACTCAGTTTCATTGATTTCTGCATATTATTCCAGAGTGAAGGCAGCACAAAGCTTATGGCCGCTTTTCCGAACCATGTGTTGACCCTAGGCACTTTCAGTGAAATAAGAGAGGAACTCCTCAGTGCATAATTACCTATCAATCTTAGAGGCAGACAGTCAGCAATATATTGAGGGAGTTTGTTGGAGATAGCTCTGAAAGTCCAAAGGACTGTGTGCCTACTCTGCCTGTACTTGAGGAAAGACCATCCCACGGCTGCATAAAGGGAGCAGTGGTGAGTGGAGAAGGGAAGGCCAGTTATGAATCTTAGCGCTCTGTGATACAATGTGTCAAGTTTACCAAGATAGCAGCAGCACACTGGCTATAGATGATGTCAGCATAGTTGATTAGGGAGAGGAACGTGGATTGGACTAGCTGTATCTTAGCTTCTTTGGTCAGGAGTCGATTGATCCTAAAAAATAGACCAAGTCTCTGTCTCAGCTTTTTCAGTAAATCCTCAATGTGATCTACAAAGGAGAGTTTGTGGTCCAGCCAGATCCCCAGGTACTTGAATTTTGCTACGAATTCCAGTTTTTCTCCTGGTAAAGTGGTGATGGGGGTACTGACCCGACCATGGAGGGGTATGCCGTGTGATTTGCAGGTGAAAACAATATTGCTTTTGTTTTCTTGGCGTTGAGTAATAGCTTTTTGTTTAGGAGCTGGTGCTGTAACCGATCAAACTCAGTTTGCAGATCTCTACAGGCAGCTTCAGGCGATGGCCGGCTTAGGTATAGCACTGTGTCATCTGCAAACAGGTGAATGTTGGCCTCCTTGATGCCGAAGTCTATATTGTTTATATAGATTGCAAACAGCAGGGGCTCCAGGATGGATCCCTTCGGTACACCTCTTTTTAGCAGTTTGGGTGAGGAGAGCTCCCCGACAGCCTTGACCTGCTGATACCTATTTGTGAGATAATCGTCAAACCAGCACAGGGAGGATGCGTCCATGCCTATCGTTTTTAGCGTGGCGAGGAGCAGGCAGTGATTGATGGTGTCGAAGGCCTTGCTAAGGTCCAGGAACACAGCGCAGACAACATTTTTTTTGTCCAGAGTACATTGCCAGTCGTTAGTTACTTTAGCCAGAGCCATGATAGTACTATGCTTTGCTCTGAACCCAGATTGCATTGGGTTTAGCAGGTTTGTATTGTCTAAGAAGGTTCTCAACTGAGTGTTCACAATTTTTTCCAGGATTTTTGCGAGTATGGGGAGGAGAGATATAGGTCTGTAATTATTTAGATCACAGGAGTCCCCTGATTTAAACAGGGGGATGACGTGGGCAGTTTTCCATAGCTATGGAAGAGCCCCCTGCGAAAGGGACAGGTTAAATAGGTGGGTGATTGGTACTGCTAGGACATGGTGAGCAATCTTGAGGAAGTAGGGGTCAAGGGAATCCACGCCAGCGCTTTTTCTAGTGTCCATCTGAAGAAGAAGGTTTTCAACGTCTTTCAATGAGGCAGGCACGAAGGAAAAGACTGCATTATTGGTGCTGGATTTTTGGAGGTTGAGCATCAATCTGGGTACGTAGCATACAAGCAGGCGAGGTATCGAATGCTAGGCCTGCTGTGGCAAAGTGGTTGTTGAAAACTTGCAGGATTTCTGTTCTATCATTAATAGTAACGTTGTTAGAAATAATTTTTGAAGGAAGTGCAATCCCAGACTCGTGGCCGGACAATTCTTTTATAGTGGACCAAAATGTGGTAGGGCATGTTGAGGCAGAATCTAATTCAGAGCAGTAAAAGTTGGCTTTGGTCTCTCTCACCAACTTGGTGCAAGAATTCCTAGCTGATCTGAAGAGACACCAGTCTTCATCTGTCTTTGAATTTCAAGCTTTTTTCCAAAGTTTTTCTCTTTCTAGTAAAGCGGCCTTGAGGTTGACAGAAAACCATCGGCATGTTCTAGCCTTTATGTGGACTTTTACAAGGGGGGCATGGTTGTTTAGGGCAGATGACACAATTTCATGGAAGATGTTGTAGGCCATGTTCACTGATTTAGCTAAGTAAAAACTCTGCCAACGCAGGGAAGTTCTCAGCTCGTTGATGTACGAGAGCAGATCGAAGTTGCGTCTGGACCTTTTTATGGAGAACTTGGATGTAGAGGGGGATTTGAAGTCGGCTCTTACACCAGCAATGAAGGAATGATCATTAATGTCTGAGGAAAATATTCCAGCATGAGAAAAGAGGTGAGGCTTGCTCACAAGAAGGACATCCAGCAGGGTGATGTTTACGGGGTTCTTTTTGTTTGGACAGGTTGGTTCCTCAATGAGTTGCGTAAGACCATGCGAGTCACAGAAGGATTTAAGGGGTAGGGATGCCTTGGACAGCCAGTCATAGTTAAGGTCCCCTAATATAATTGTTTCAATGTTCCCGTGGCCCATGATGGTTGACAGATGGGACAAAAGCAGAGACCCCGCAGATGGAGGCCTGTAGAACCCTATGATGCAAATAGCCATCGAGGGGAAATTTCAACTTTAAGAGACAGGCATTTGAATTCATTTACACTAGAGGAGGAATCAAGGGTAGTGACTGAGAATTTGTCTTTTACAAAGATGGCTACTCCACTTCCTCTGGTTTGTCTGTCGGTCCTAAACAGCAAGTAGTTAGGGATGTTAACCTCCTTGTCAGGGGTGGCTGGCCTAAGCCAAGATTCAGAAACCACGAGTACATCTGGCTCGGTGTGGAGGACCCAAGCCTGGGCTGAAGTGAGCTTTTTTAGGAGGCTGAATGCATTAACATGCATAAAAGTCATTCCTTTAAGTCTTGTAAGGTCAGCTGGTGAGAACAGGGCATCCCTTGGGCCAGGGTTGAGTTCCACATCACCTGCACACAATAGGAGGAGGAGCACAACTTTTCTTAAGGCAGCTAGGGATAAATAGAAGGCTCTAACTCGTCCATGTCTATTTGAGATGGCAGTACAGTGGTGCAACAACTTGCTTTTTATGCTAGGCAGACCCAGGGTTGCAAGGATAAGAACCCTCACTGTGAGGCACCAGGTGTAGTGACTGGGAGGAAAGGGAGGAATACCCTGTGTGGGCAGAAAAGTGCAGGTTCCACCCCCAGTTGAAAACTCCATCCTGTCCATAGGCAGAGGCATAGGGATGCAGCAAATACTATGCGATGGTCTGTTATGTAAGTGGCATCTGGGAGGAGGGGCACGAATCCCCTTGGGAGAAAATTCGGTCTACAGGATTTGCTACATAAGGTGCTATCCATAATATGGCAAGGAGAAGGAGCCAGGGTAGCAGCTCTCATAGTTGTGGTTATGGCATTTTGGGAGAGGGATTTCGTGTAGGTAGACTGACCAGGCTCCGAGCTCAAGGCTCACTTTGCTAGTATAGAAACTAGGGAAGGAGACAGGGTAGTTTGTAAGTAGGGCAACTAATAGAATGGAGAAGGCGCTGGATGAATTGCAGGCAAAGCAAGGATAATGGGGGTGATTTTGGAGTGCTTACTGCTTACAGGTTCAGCTTCCTTTGTAGCGGGGACTGGAAGCAAGCAGTATAAGATGTCCAATGGGAGGGGAGACACAGGAGAGGGAGGAGCTGAAGTGTATTTAAAGGAGGCCTGGGTGGGGCGGGGTGGTAGAAAAATCTGTGCAGAGTAAATTGATGCAGAAGAAAAACCGCAGTTGCTAGCACCAAGAAAAGCGCTGAGGCACGGTGGAAAAAGGCGCACCAATCGGTGTAGCCTAGAGAGGCAAGCGGTCCAATCAGGATTCACTTACGGGGAGCTGCACCAATGGGAGAGCACCATGGCGTGTGGTTCAAAAAATGAAATCAGTGGCAGTACCTTGGCTGTTGAATCCGGCTCCTGGGACTGTGAGGGCGGCACAGAATGTCGGCAGCAGTCGGGTGGCAGCGAGAGAGATGGCTGGTGCACCGCTTCGGAGGGAGAGAGGGCGCCGCTCAGGCACAAGTCCCTAGGGTAAAAGAGGAGACAGAGAATTAAATAGTAATCAGAGGGGCAGGAGGTTGGCTGTAGGTAGACAGTAAGGAGCAGAGGTGCTTAGGTTAAACAAAAGAGCTTCAGGAGTTAAGTGAGGAGATCAGGACACAACAGGGGGGCACAGATTGAGAAGAGAAGAGAGGAGAGGAGAGGGGGAAGGGTTGAAAAATGGGTGAGAGAGATAGATATCTAGAAGTTCATCTTGCAGCAAGAAGCCGTGGTGCCGAGCGGGGTGGGGGTGGGAGTGGGAGAGCAGACAAGGTCAGGGACTCAGATAGGAGAGCTGCAGGAGAGACAGGGTGAAAAAGATAGAAGGCACATTTAAAACACTTAGGCTGAAGACTACAGGCAGCACATTACAGGTTTACCTGCATACAATTAGTACATACAGTGCAATGCTACAATAACACTTTAACAACCAGAAAGAAAGGCAATAACAGAACAGGCTAGCAATACAGTTTCAATATTACAGTTGGAAGGTTAGGTGTGAGCCAAAAAATCTGTGCAGAGTAAATCAAAGTGGGAGAAAAACAGCAGTTGCTAGCACCAAGAAAAGTGCTGAGGGTCCGTGGAAAAAGGTGCACCAGTCGGTGTAGCCTAGAGAGGCAAGCAGTCCAATCAGGATTCACTTACGGGGGAGCCGCACCCATGGGAGAGCACCAAGGCATGTGGTTCAAAAAATGAAATCAGCAGTAGTATCTTGGCTGTTGGATCCAGCTCCTGGGACCATGAGGGCGGCAGAGAATGTCGGCAGCGGTCGGGCGGCGGCCAGAGAGATGGCCGGTGCACCGCTTCGGCGAGAGAGAGGGCACCGCTCAGGTGAGAGTCCCTGTTCCATTGCCAGCATGCCATTTTTTTTGGGGGGGTTGTATTATATGTGTATTCCACAGCTCCCGGTGGGCTGCGCTGCAGGACAGGATTCTACTGGGTTGTCCCAAGATCCCTTTTAACTCAAACAGAAATATGGAGCTTAGTTTCGAGCTCAGTTTACAAGAAAATGAAAAACTATACTAGTCACTCATTTTAGTGGCTAGCTAGTTCGAGATCAGTATTTGACAAAAGTGGGTTCTAATTCAGAATCTCCTGGTTTTTATCATACAAACAGAGTCCTGGCCAACATTGCCCCTGTCCATGAAATGGCCATGTACCCCACCCACCCCCATGCCTCTGCATGCACTTAAAACAAGCTGTCAAAGCTCATAGTGTGCCTTTTCTGGTTAAAATTTACAAATAAATAAATTATCCTTGCAAATCTAGTTCAGAGGCACCATAATGAGTCACCTGTGGCTACCAGACAATTCGCTTTTATGGACATCTGTCATTTCAGTTTAAGATCAATTTGAGCTCCCTACACATCGCTTATGGCGTGTGGCAATCAGGGCTTATTCCCACATTATCTGATTGCTTTATGTCACTTCTGACCGGGGCCAGGAAACCCGTATTCCAGGCCTTGTTTCCCTTCTAGCCCTGCCCTCTCCCTGAAATCAGGTCACTGATTGTGTTATAATTGCGATTTGGTGCCCCCACTTTTAATTGTTTTTTGTAGGTAATGAGCAGAGACTTGCCAGGTGTCATTAGCACCCGAGAGGGAAGAAGGGCCGGGAGGACTGTGCTGTCAGTTTGGGTTATGATTATGAGGCTGGAAGGGTTTGTTGTGCATGACTTGCATTAGAGGCTCTGCCACTATCCCTGGTTAATCACGGAATGTGTGCAGCAGTGGGAGCTTTTTAGGCCAGAACTACAAATCTAAAACTGTCAATCACAATTAAAAAAAAAAAAAAAAAACTATTACAGCCAAACCTGTTTATGGTTTAAACTTGTAGTGTTTGCTGCTTCCTGACTGTTAACTCTTGTGCAACCTCCAAGATATGAAATGCGCTTTTAACTGTGGGACAGAGCATGAATTACATTGTACAGCATATTTGCAGAATCGTAAATCACTAACCTGATTTCAGACTATTAGGCTTGAGACTCTCTAGACATGGTGTTGGGACATAGTGGGTGGCCCTGTACATTCAGAAAGTAGGGTACCACTTGCGATGCTGGCAACCCAGGTTTGGGAATGAGCCCGGGTCATTGGAGGCTGGCCAGGGGTAGGAGCATCAAGCATCTTAGAAAACGTTTTCCTCCTCTGGGGGGAGGAGGGTCGCTACCTCTGCTGCAGTGTAGCCACCATAGTGACCACAGGTGGCAGTGCAGCACTAGGCAGACAGGGAAGGGAAGTTGTCAGCTGAGTGCACGGATAATGCACGGACATGTGCGTCCCTGCTTGGGCCCCCAGCACACTGATGACCTATAGTCGAAAACCGAAAAACAGGCACCTAAGGCGAAAGGACCCTGGTTCATCTGGGCCCAGTGTGTCCGTCATGCTGTTGAGACCTGGAAATATCGGGGGTATGTCCTCTTCCTGCCCTTGACTGTGCTGAAGGGATCAAGCCACAGCTCCATGGAGTGGCAAAGGTGGTGTCAAGACATGGGTGAGCCAACCTGTTCCATGGATCCCAGAGAGAAACAGGAGCTGTAGACATGAAGGGAGGAAATGGGTAAAAACTGTAAGAAGAAACAAATCCCTATATATTCTGGGAATGATTGACAGATTTGAGATGTCAGGGAGCTGCTCACATGTAAACAAACCATTTATTATATTTTGGGCAAGTGGCAAGTCATGGAAACATTGGAAGGAGCTGGTGGAAGCAAGTCTCAGCTGTCCCTGATTTTCAGGGACATCCTTGGTTTTTGCCTTAAATATGTCCTTTTTTCCTCCTAAATTGGACATTTTTAGCATTTAAAACTCAAGTCTGAAAGCCAGCCCAGTGGCATGAAGGCTCAGGTGCTGGTATCTTACCTCCTGGCTCACTGGTGACCTGGGTGCAAGAACAGACTTGGGTCACTGGGGGTCGGTCGGGGTGGGAGAGGATCAAGCATCCAAGGGACTGCTCTCCTCTCCTCTCCTGGGGAGAGGAGGGATGTTAGCCTGGCCTTAGACTGCCACCAGGTGGAATACTAGTGGTAATACAGCTTGGGCAGCATGGGGGGGGGGCTGCAGGAGAATCATAGGTATGTGCCTCCACACATATGCATTGACATCCTGTGGCTAGGGCTGAAAACTGGGAAAATGGTGTCCAGGGCTTCATGAAGCAACACCTGCCAATCCTCGAGTCTGCGCCATCACCCAAGAGCTGCTGGTGTGCTTATATATTACTTATACGCGGGGCAGCCCTCCTTTGTCTGGCTCCACCACGAGGGGAATTCATGGGGGAACCTCCAGATTGGGGGGGGGGCATGGTTTAATAGTTGCCCCATGACAAGGAGCAGAATCTACTTGTGGAAAAATAAAACTCAAATTTCAAACAGAAAAAGCAATGGCAGCCATTAGCGTTACAGTCTAGTTCTTCATAAAATGATTTTCACACCAAGCCACATATTTGATACAGCTTCTTGAGCTAATATTACCATTTTTTTTAAGATGTGACCCTAATTTTGGCCTCTTGTCCCAGATTTTTTCAAGCCTTGCCCCAGAATTCTGAGGGAAAAGTTTCAAAGGTAAGAGACAGAGCCTAAGGGTAGGTATAGAAATGGACAGTTTGCTGACAAACCGATTGCAGAGGGCCTTCTACAAGATAAACAGATTAAAGTGCAGAAATATTGATTTGCTATTCTAGTCACAGAAGCTAATAAATATGTCACTAGAAGGTGGTTAAAACATTTCCCCCAACCATCTTTGGCTCAGACAGATGCCCAATAAACTTAAAAAAATCTTTCAGACCAGGAAGAAATGGTGAGGTAAAATGAAAGCGATTTATCAGTGAGAGCGAGAGAAGCTGACGCAAACTATGAAACTGTTAACGGATACTCTCTTTTTCCCCTCCAGCAGTGCATGATAATGGTGGAAATTTTCACTTGTACATTTTCTACTCTATTTTAAATTGCCCCTTATCTCCTGACTTGTATTACACCCTTCTTTTTCCATTTTGAGTCTCCTTTAGTACTGTTTTTCACAGTTGAAATAGTAAATAAAAGGAGCAGTGCTGCTTTTAATATGGCTCTGACCAGGTTCTGATCAGTATTCTCAGCTGTTTTTGTACACCCATTGTCTCATAAGGTCAAGGAGCAGTGTCTGCTGCATACTAGTTCATGTTAGTCACAAGGGAAGTGATGTTAAATAATGGGTGTTCAAAACTCACAGAAAATACAGATGAAAACCTGGTCTGAGGCATATTAAAAGGAGTGCTATTATTATTCCAACTGTAAAAAAAAAAAAAGTGGTAAAGGAGACTCAAAATGTGGAAAAAAGGTATCATACAAGTTGAGATATAAGGAGCACTCTAAAATAGAATAAAAAAGTCTAGATCCAAATATTCACCTTTGTCATGCACTGCTGCTTTAAACTTTTTTTCTCTGCCACATACTGTCTGCCAAACCCTTGGGCCTGTGGTTGTGGTCTGTGGAGGCTCCTTCAGTCCCAACACCTTGCTATCCCCACCAAACAGTCTGGTGGGTGTCCACGATGCAGGACCTGAGGGTGCCCCTGGCCAGGATCTCAACAGTGGTGTGGCTCTACCTGCTGTTTGCCTCCCACCTACCTCCCTGTGGCACGTGGGAGTGGCCACAACTGACCCTGCACATCTCCAGTTGACAGCCTGTTGTGGGGGAAGATGCCTGGCCCTTTACAGGTATTACTGTGGCACCCAAACCCAGCAGCATCCCTCTATGACTCGTAGTGCTACTGTGAAGCAATACCTCCCACCCCCCCAGGCAAGCAGGCCAGCTCCCAAGCCCACTCCAAAATGTTATTTATTTTTTTACACAAGTGTTTCTCACCCTTCTGTCCTCGGTCTTGGAAGTACCCCCCAGCCCTGTCACCAAGATGTCTTGTGGACTTAATGATTAACCACCGCTTACAAAGAGCCAGATTTGGTGGGTGGCCTGCCACACAGGATCGTGTGGTGGCTGCAGGGGATGCTGCATGAGTCCAGGCTTTTTCCACTGTTTTCTCCTGGGGCATCTGCATATCACATGCTCACACGTGCATGATGATGTACATTTGTATTGCATCAGAACATGCCCCCCATGTCTACTGGCCTTGATGGTGCCACCAGCTGGCCTCTGTGAGGTGGCAGGCAAATGGTGGGACTCAGACTTTCCCCTCCTCAAAGAAGAAGAGATATCTTTGGGATGCTAAAACCTCCCTCACTTGGCTAGCTCCCAAGTGCCCTGGTCCATTCCCGAAACCATGTCATCAGTGTGGTAGGAGATAAGGCATCCCATGTCTCAGCCCTCCATGCTGCTGAGCCCACTCCCAAATGTTATACATTTTAAAGGCTCACAAGGCACACATTATCCAACAGACCTGCAGGATTTGGAGTCAAAAGAAAGAAAACAGTCAGAGGGTCATCAGAGGGCTTTCAACAATAAATTGATAATATGGGTGTTATTTATCACCCTGAGGATAATTACATTTGTCACTATTGAAATACCATGAAATACAGAAGTCCACGGTGATACCATATAGCAGTTCACACTTTTCTTTTGTGCAATATTGTATATTGCATTTAAATACACTCTCTGCCTCTTTAATTTTTGCTCTCTGTATTTTCATTTTGTACACTTCTATTATTTATACCTTAGACCCAACCATTTGTATTGTTCATTGATTCAAGATTGTATTTAATTGCACTCTTTTTGCCTGTATTATTTTTGCTGCATGTATTTTTGTGTTGAACCCTTTCCTTGGCTTGCACTTGGAAATGAGCCTCAACTCAGTTTGCCTTTCCTGGGTATCAATTTTCAACCAACCAACCAACCAACCAATCAATCAATAATCAATGAATCAGTCAATCTATGAAATACAAAAGGTTGGAGGAAATAATGGTATCAATGAAGAATTAAAATAAGAAATGGGGATCCGAGAGGAGGACTTTGTTTTCTGAAACAGACATAGGAGAAAGAGTTGGAACTACAGTTTGTATTGGTAAATCTTGTATCAAACATGCCAGTAATAACATCCATGAAATCCAACATTCTAGAGGTCAGTTCAGAGCGAGATGCCAACTGACATTAAAATGTTTGTGTTCTGCCGCACAATGATGATCTAATGTGCGTAGGGATGTTTCAGAAGGAGACTCGTTGAATGTATCTGCAGCAAGTTCAAGAATAACATGAATGAGGGTGCACTGCTATGTGAAGGATGATGTGGGGGTAAGTTATTTTAGGAATTTGCGACCTCACTCAACTCTCTCTGATTGATGAGAACGTATCCTTTGTTTGATCCTTTTGAGTGCCCCAGGGTGGTTTGCATTGCTATATTTATTGAACGACCATTCTAATAACAAAACCATCCTCTTAGCGGAGTGTCATTAGATACAAATGCAATCTCCCACTTTAGGTCAATGTGGACATTGAGCATTTTAACATCTCCCATCAGGTATTACTTCCAGACTCATTTCCCTCACCAATCAGTCAGGAGTCATCATCTCTGTAGAACAACTCCATGCGGCGTTGTGTCCTTCTTAGCCGAAGTTGGTGAGAATTTCAGCAGAAAGAAATGAACCAAAGTCTTAGTCCAGCTCATCCCTACCTGCTCTTATAACCCATCGATAAATTGTTATACTTCATGTATGGTTAATCTATGGATGATGTGTAGTCAATAACCAAAGGATTGGCCATAATCTTAACCAGGGTTTTCCTTGGACAAACACAGATAGTAAATGGCCAAAGGACTTACCATTTATTGAATAGCCACAGTCACTCCTGTTTTCAAATTACCCCCATTAGAGTAAAGGGCTCCAATCTTTTTTTTTTTATACTTTTTATTTATTGATTTTGTACAATACAGCACAGAAACTTTAGCAAGAAAGCAATACAGACAGTATGTGTACAGTTACTGTAGAATATTTGATTGTCTTGTTTGGTACAGCCTTGCTGGGAAATTGTGACAAAGGTAGATATTACCAGCTGACAAATTATGCCGCTAGCATACAAAACAATATTGAGCTACATTCAGCCAGTGGGCTGCGACCCATCTTGTGCATTAAATATCTCACTGAATAATAAATCGTAATGCAGTACAGGGTTTTAAATAATTGATTGGCAGTGTTTTTCTTGGGACGATACTAACTGTACAGAAAGTATTTTATAGATTTTCTAGAAGTTCTGTGTTTGTTAAACACAATGAGGCAAGAGCTATTCATTTTCACAAAGTTTTAGGACTTTTATGAGCAAAACGCTAATCAATTTTTAGAGTTAAATAAAACCCTGCAGTACCTGGGGCTGTGCAGAACTCCCCATATGTGACTAATTTACACTATGAAAATTAAAAAAAGAGAACAACTCCTTAATCATTACTTCCGATAGCTCCGTATGAAGTCGAAACCATCTGTTGCTTAATCTGATACAAAATGGCTGTCCAAGTGAAAATGAGTACATATAGAACCCTGAGCTAGTAGGATGTTAACTGCATCTCCTAGCATCACATCACCGTAGGATTAAAACATTTAAAGCATATATTCTGATCTACACATTACGAGGTATATTAATTACCCCCTCAATGTTTATACACTGCGGCTTCATGGGAGTGTTATACATTTACTTACAACATAGTTTTATACTCCATAGTCTATTTTTTTTAATCTCAGTTAAGCTAAACATAGCAAATATAAAAATGCCAAAGTGTAACTGGAGGAGTTATTCTAAAGCTGAATAAAGGAGATGTGTGCTAAACATATACCAAATTCACAAGTGTCTCTGTGGTAGCCCATAAATGGCACCAAATAGAAAGAGCGTCATAGTTCGTGCCTGTGTGGGGGCTCCATCTTGTCAAAGACAGTACACCATAAAATAATAAGCCAGAAGAACGGATCGCATAAAAGTTAAAGGCAAATGATTTAAACTCTAATAACTGCAAAGAGAACTTTCCAGGCCTATAATGGCAGTTCTCCCAGGCAGGCTGTTGTAATTGCAGTGTTACCTTGACATACCCTCACAATTCAGTGTCCAACTCCACTTCACAGTCTGAGTCCCTTCCGATATCTTTGCCAATCCGCTCCAAGAGTTTATCAAGGTCCTTCGGATCATTGTAAATGTAGGTATGTCCAGCATATTGTTCTCACAATTTAGCAGGATAGAGTGTGCTGAAAGGGATGTTGTATTCATGCAATTTCCTCTTTACACCTTCAGAACTGTTCTGGTGCTGCTGAGTACTGAAACTCAGATCAGGGAAAAGCATAATTTTTTGTCCGTCCACTCCCAGGTCCTTTTCCCTTCGGGGCTACTCTCAGTATAGCTTCTCTTCGAAGTACTGAGCCCATTTTAGTCGACAATATTCTGAGGACCATATTGGTTGCTTTTTTCTGAGGAGTACCCTGAAGCATTCTTCACTTGTAAGTGGTATCACCAGTTCAAGCCCCAGTGCCTCAGTCATCCACGCAATAATCGTCACAATTGGCGCCTTGCCTTCAAAACCCTCTATAAGTCTAGTTACTCGAATGTTTCTTTCCCTCAATAAGTTTTCTCTGCATTTCAGTCTAGCTCTTACAAGATAATTCACTTTTACAAGGCCTGCTGAGACAACAAGCACCTTACCCACACTGTTCGTTGTCTCTGTGACTTCCATTGTGTGGCTCTCAACTCACCGCTCAACAGCTTGCACATGCTAAGTAAAGAAGTCAAACTGGAACTCAGCAGGTTGATGGCTTTGTGCATTTTCTGCACTGAGACACTGAGAGATGCAAATGTAACTTCTAACACAGCTCTGCTGGCCGCCTCCACCGTCATTCCTGAGTCTTTCCCCAGTGGCTTGGAAAAGTCCTGTGATGTGGCAGGCACATTTCTTTGCTTTCCCATTTAAGAGTCTAGACCAGAATTGCACCAGTTGTTCCCAAGTATAAGCTACACCGTTATGGTGAATTGTAGCTGGCTCGGATGCAAAATAAGGGTTTTGAAGTTGTTGTTTTTTTTTTGTAGAGCTGTGCACAGGCTATTAAGAAACATGTCTTGTTGCCCGAGCTGCTAGCTCCGACCCTCTTAGGGACTTCAGTCTTAATGTCAGGAGTATAGTCAGAAGTATTAGGTTTTTCTTGACCCTGCACTAACCTTTGCTGTCCATGTCAGCTACATCTGCAAATCCTTCTGTAACCCGGGCTTGGTCACAACTACCAGGTGGGAGTCTCCAGGGGTCAGGTTGGTGGTATTTTTTGTGTTATTAGCGCTGTGCGGTGCCTTGATTATGTAACCCCCTACCTGGGACCTGGGCTCAGGGAGAAAAATGTCACTCGACATGTTGGCTAGGTTTGGCTACTCTGCACAGGGGCACCCAAGTATTCTAACACAGGAAGCAATAACTGAATGTCCATACAAGGAGTCAGGATTCTAAAGTGTGGCTTTTATTCACAACAAAAAAGGAACAATAAAGCATAGATGGATCCCCACGGGGCTACACTCCTGGTAATGCAGATTTTCCTCCACAGACACACATCTTCTTAAATCTTAAACCCTTGGGTTTAGCAACACACAGGGCACACTGCCCTAGTTTTACTCTTCTATGGTTTCCCCGGCTCTGCTCCCTTGCCAGCCCTTGGACTACCTTCTTTCCTTGGCTCGGCTCCCTTGCCAGCCCTTGGACTACCTTCTTTCCTTGGCTCGGCCCCCTTGCCAGCCCTTGGACTACTTATCCATTTATCATGGAGATTTACTGGTGGCTCCCTGTACCACCCCTGAGCACTTCTGGCTCCATCAGGGAATCTTCTTCAACAATCCCATGTCTGGGTACTTTCCTCGAGCACTGGCCAAGTACCCGAGGGAAAGCAACAGGAGTCCCAAAGCGAACCTATGGAGGTGAATCTGGTTACGCTAGATGGGGGGTCTCCCACCTCTTGCTTCCATAATTCATACCCGGCCATTCCTCTGGACTTTAACACCTCATCTCTGAAAACACTTTTCCATGTAGATTTTCCATAAATGTATTTCACATTTAATCTACTAGCGTTTAACTTCTAATGTGCTGACTTGAAGCTGGCTTATTAAGTGGCTGTGTCCATTTCTCTAGACCCCCACTGTTAAAACAGTCCAAATCCCTCAAGCTTCTAAGAACAGTACTTGGCTGTCCTTTCCTGACCCACAATAACAATTCTTAAAACTCACAGTCTCTGGTGAAAACATAGGCCCTTTGTCAGAGCAGACTCACCCTTGGTTGCAGGTGCCCCACAGGCTTTTTCTTTTTCTCCTCTGGAAAAACACACAAACTTCTGAGTGCCTCAGCACAAATCTTCCTTAGGCAGCTTCTTTTCCCTTTAGCCAGGCCAGGGGATTGCCCCTGGAAGCAGGCTGGTTTCTTTCCCCCCATCCCCACAGGGATGGGGCCCTAAACCACTGGAAGCGGTCTCTACTACTTCAGCCTAACACTTTGGGTGTTCCTCTTCTGGTGAGAACACACACCCTAAAGGACAGGTAGCTCTCTGACAGAGCTGACTCTGAGGGCCTGCAGCTGCAGCACACCTCATCGCTCCACAGAGCCCACTACTGAACTACTACAGACTGACTTCAAATTCCCCAACATTCTGTCCTAATTTCCTAGCTGCAACATTCCAATGTGGCTTATGCAGCTGCGACAGTTCTAAAATTATGTCATCCCTCAGTCTCAGCTGAGACTGAGAACAGAGTGAGACAATGTGAAATCCATTTAACTGGAATTTCACAAGTTGCCTTCCCTGCCTGCCACTAGGTCTAACTGGGATTCTAGTAACCCCGGGTAACGGGGGGGGTTACACTTCTGTCCCCACCTATGCAATCTCACCAGTTAGACCCTGCCTTGGCCCCTTGCCCACCCCAACTCTTATCTTTTTTCAATACAAACATTATTAAAAATGAAATTGTAATACAATGAACTTCCAGATATAAGAATTATATAACACAACTATAGATAAAGTAATATAAATATCCTGCAAAGACTTGACAAGCTACAGCTGCTAAAGTTTTTTTTTTCCGTTCATTTATTTCTGCTTTCCATGACTGGGGGGAGGTTGTGCCTTTGGTTCCCCCCCCATCTAGCCATCTACACCAGCTGGTGCCCAGGTCACGGACAGAGCTCTGACCTCCCCGCCACTACCCTTCCCTGGTGGCTTCGCAGCGGGTACTTACCCCATCACCGCAGAGACCAGGAGGGTGGACCCAGGAGGGAGCTGACTTTCGTGTGACCGTGGTGACTCCAGCAAGCAGCCCTCATGCTTCCCAGGATGTTTTCTGGTGTGTGATTCCCCCTGCAGGAAGGGCCTGCAACGACACCAACGGATGGAGCATGCACGCTGCCGCATGCGCTCCTGCCCAGTGTCTGCCTCCTCCCGCCCCTACTTCTGCAATGTCGGCGGTGTTGTCCCTTAGTCTTCACCAGGGGCCAGCTGTGTGCCAACTGCTGGTCTCCCCCCTCCCCGGAGAAGGAGAGCAGTCCTCTGGATGCTCGATCCTTCTCCAACCCTGCCAATCCCCGGCATCCTGTGCTCGTTCCCAAACATGGGTGCCGGCATAGCGTGAGGTAAGGTGACCAGTGCCTCAGCCCTCAGCGCCACCGGGCCAGTCACAGCTACTAAAAGTTTACGTAAGTTCAGGAAAAATATAAATTCCAAAAGGCTACAGATTTTTAAGTAATAAAAATGGTTAACACATACAAAAAAAAAATAGGTTATTTCCCTTTTGAAATTCAGGAAAGGTTCCCAAATTTGTAAAAAAAAAAACCTTCTAAAAACATCTGATTTGTTCATACATGGCTAACTGATTCTTTCATTATTCACAGTAGTTCCTGTCCAATCTGTCCATTTCCAGCTCTTATCATTGCTTCCATCACTCTTGCCACCTTGCCAATTTCCCATTTCTCTGCCTTGCTCGGTTATGTACCAAGCTCAAATGTGTCCTGTTTGTCTTCTTACAAATAAAATGAACATATATTGTATCACACCTATTCTCTTAGTCTTCTACTGTTCTCCAGTGCATTCCCCAGAGAATCCATTTCAAAGTCTCCTTCCTTTCTTCAAAATGTCATAGCGGTTAGAGCAGATCTGTGTTGTAGGGGTGAATGAAGTGTCCCAGCGGCAACTTTGGTTTGGCATCGACGAGGGTGAGGGGGAGCCTTTGACTCTGACACTTCAGTGAAATCACTTTGGCTCCTAATGTAAGAATAGTCATAGGGCAAAACACACTACAGAAAAGGGGGGAGGGAACCTTGAGGTCAGCAATGGCCATGAATTACTATAGCTTATGTGTGGCAGGTAGTGTTGGCATGCCACAGCTAGGGATCACTGTGTTTTTCTGTGGTGTGACACAATATCAAACACATATGACTGCTAAGCACTCCCATCGTAGATACTGTAATTCTTAGTTTTCTTTGCTGACCTCATGACCCCCCCAACCCCGTAGTCCCTGTTTGCCCTTCATGCCAGCTACTATGTTGGTTCCACGCAGGTTTTCAAAATAACCCCCCCCCAAAAAAAATATGCTTCTCAAAAAAAGTCCAAGTACTACTCTGCTATACCCATACAAGGGCATTGCTTTGCCTACCTTACCTTCCCAAATTTGTATATTCACTTATTTTAATTTTTGTAAATATTTTTGTTTCACTTTTTGACATTTTTTTTAACTATTTTTAACATTTAGTGCTAAGCATCCCCATCACAGCTATAGAAATTCTTAGTTTCCTTTGCTGATCTCAAGCCTCACCTCCCTCTGTAGTCCCTGTTTGCCCTTCATGCCATGTACTATGTTAATTCCACATGGATTGTCAAAATAAATCCCTTCAAAAACATGTATCTCAAAAAAAAGTCCAAGTACTACCATACTATATCCATATTAATCTGGCACTTATTATTGTTCACTTTTTCTACCTATTATGCACAACACTGTTGTAACATTGTTTGTAGCACCTGCCTTATAACTGTATGTTAATGTTGATCTTGTAACTTGAATGTTTAGTGTCTCATTCCTATTGTACCCCTTCCCCCCAGGTCGCACCGGGAGACAAGCGACTTGTCGATCAATGTGCCTTCCTGGTGAAACATTTCAATACATAAATAAAAATACAAAAGCACTGCTTTACCTACCTTGCCTTCCCAAATTTGTATATTTACTTTCATATATTTTTAGTATTTGTAATTTAATTTTTCAACTTTTTAATTTTTTTAACATTTAGTGCTTAGCACCCCCATTAGAGCTATAGTAATTCTTAGTTTCCTGCTGACCCCAAGGCCCCCCCATAGTCCCTGTTTACATTCTACACCAATTACTATGTTAGTTCCACACAGGTTTTCAAAATAAATCCCCCCAAAAAAAGTGCATAAAAAAGTCCAAGTACTGCTTACCTCCCCACATTTGTATTTTTATGTTTTTATGCTTTTTAATTTTTTAATTTTTTAATTTTTTTATTTAACTTTTTAATTTTTTTACATTTAGTGCTAAGCACCCAATCAGAGCTATAGCAATTCTTAGTTTTATTTGCTGACCTCAAGGCTCACCCATCCCCGTAGTCCCTGTTTGCCCTCCATGCCAATTACAATGTAAGTTCCACATAGATTTTCAAAATAAACCCCACCAAAAAATATGCATCTTAAAAAAGTCCAAGTACTGCCATACTATACCCATACAAGGGCATTGCTTTGCCTACCTTACTTTCCTAAATTTGTATATTTACTTTTTTTATTTTTTTTTGTAATTATTTTTATTTACTTTTACATTTTTTAACTTTTTAAAAC
This sequence comes from Neoceratodus forsteri, assembly GCA_016271365.2. NCBI lineage: Eukaryota > Metazoa > Chordata > Ceratodontiformes > Ceratodontidae > Neoceratodus > Neoceratodus forsteri. The sequence goes on along the minus strand of JADMNL010000034.1, from coordinate 43,989,434 downwards.
TAATGTTTTTAATATTTAGTGCTAAATACCCCCATCAGAGCTATAGTAAATCTTAGTTTCCTTTGCTGACTTCAAGGCTCACCCCTGTGGTTCCTGTTTGCCCTTCATGCCAGTTACTATGTTAGTTCAACACAGGTTTTCAGAATGAATCCTCAAAAGATATGCACCTCAAAACAGTCCAAGTACTACCATACTATACCCACACAAGGGCATTGCTTTGCCTACCTTACATTCCCAACTTTGTATATTTACTTTTTTATTTTCTGTAAATATTTTTTCATTTTTTATGTTTTTTAACTTTTCAAAAATATTTTTCTAACATTTTAACAATAACTTTTCAAAACTATTTTTCTAACATTTTAACAATAACTTTTCAAAATATTTTTCTAACATTTTAATAAAACTTCACTATAACAGCCACTGCCCAATGGCAGCATCATTCTGATATGTCCCTCCCAGACTGCCACGCTGCCTAAGGTGACCATTGTCATCTTTTGCCAGTGCCAGTGGCTTAGGTGACATCACAGGTCTGATTTAACTGGCAATGACTGTTGGTAAGCATGTGCAGCTGACACTGGGTTGCATCTCCCACCTGCTCAAACTGAGCTCGCTGGTGATGACATGATAAAAGTTATTGTAGTGTCTTCTGAAGGACTTGAGATGCCAGGGTGTGTCCAAATCCTTTCCCTGCTGGTGACTGTGCTACTAGGAGTGGTGGTCATGGTGAGCTGGACTGTGGTGCTGCCAGTGCCTGTGGGAGTGCGGGGAGATTTGCCTGCAGGAGGTATAGGGTTAGCTGATGACACCTGCTGGAATTTGAAATAATCAAATGCATAGGTGAAGTTGATGCATGGTAAATTCAGTTCCAGAAATTCTAGGAATTCAGTATTGTCTGGATATGGCCTGGAGTGATGTGATGAGGCAATATACCCAGTTGTGCTGAAACACCTTTCAGAAGCAACCAGTGTTTAGGAACATCCTAAAAAGTACAAAGCCAGTTTAGCCAGAGGAGGCCAAATAACTTTTCTGTCTTGCCAGAATTTGATGGCAGCAGTATTTTCACTAGACAATGGCTTTGCTAAACAAGCCTCTATCATGTAGTCTAGTGTCATGTCCATGTCTTCATCTGTATTGGCTGCGCAGTGTTGGTATTGTGTCAAACAGCTTCCATATGTCTGTTTTTTTGTCTCCTGGAATCAGATTATCCATTTCTTCCTCTTCCCATCTGATGTCATCAGCATCATTGTCATCATCATCATCCTGACACTCACTGGAACTGGAAGCATGGGAAGTATACCCAAGAGGAGGAGAAGGAGGAGGAAGTTGAATTTTGGTTTTTGTGCATTGTCTGCACTGCTCTATCTGAAGTGTCTGCAAGTCTTTCTTTTTTACATAGTCAACATGTGCAGGAGGAATGCGGACATCATTATATCTGGGTTCCAGTAATGTTGCCACACCAAATTGGGTGTCCAGTCGAATGCTTTGAAATTGTTCATAAAGTTATGGCAGAAACATCTTTGCCACTTCCCCAATAAGGACTGCATTCTGTTTCAGCTGCTACTGAAATGTAATGTTGCCATACCAAACTGGGTGTCCAGTCGAATGCTTTGAAATTGTTCTTAAAGTTATGGCAGAAACATCTCTGCCACTTCCCCAGTAAGGACTGCATCCTGTTTCAGCTGCTACTGAGATGATGAACTGGTGTCACCACCACCACCGGTTCCAGCACCTTATCGGTATCTGCCCCGATTAGCGACACCAACACAGCGACCTACACACCTGTCAACAAAATTGACAGTTCGCCGACAGGTCACTGTGTTGGTGTGCCTGACACAGGGGCACACTGTCTCCCAGTCCTGCAGCCCCTCCCCAAATCAACTCTGACTAGAAGTTGATAATCTATAGTATGGGGGTTCGAAAACACGGACCAGGAGACAGTTAGGATTATGTCGACTGCAACTTGCGGTCGACATAAATTCTGTCGCTGCAATGCCAGTCGATGAAAGTGTTGTTGAACCAGCATCGTAGAGCCCACCTTATCCAGCACTAATATCCTGATCACCACTGTGCATGTTATTATCATCACCTCCGTCACCAGCGATGGCACAACCACCAGTACATCTACCAGTACCACTACTGGCACCACCATGACTAGCCTTGCTTCATTGGGCTGTTGTTGTGGAAGATGTCATATAATGTTGCATGTGTTGTTCAAGTACACTCACCATAGGCAGGATCATGCTAAGAGTAGCAGATTCAGCGCACAGATCTTTGGTGGCCTGTTCATGAGGTCTCAGAAGCAGAACCAGCCTTTGCAGCGCACACCACTGCACCTGGAACAGGTATCCCCCACAAGGCACATCATGAAATTCCATAGCTTGGACATAGCTTTCTGTTCCACCAGTGTTTCCAGCATGTAAAAGACAGAGTTCCACATTGTCACTGCGTCTTTATTCAAGCAGTGTTGTGGGACATTATGCTTCTGTTAGCAATGTTGGAAGAGCTCAGTACATTTGGGTAAATGATGGAAATATCTTGCAATGTCCCAAATGGTGTCCGATATTTCTTTTAACTGTGCGTGTTTCTCAGGCACATAAGCCACCAACATCCCATCATGCATGACCTTCAGCATGTTACTCCCACTGTCTGTCACAAACATTCCCACCTTCAGGTTGTGAGTGTATATCCAGATGTCCAGCAGTGATTGTATGAAACACAGAATGTTCTCCCCACTGTGTTTTCCCTCCATGACTGACACATTAGGTAAGGCAGTCCCTATAGCACTGTTCCTCTGTGAGGCTGTCTGCTTCATAATAACTCCTGCAGGGGCCAGTGTTGGTGGTGGAGGTGTGGCAGCAGTGATGCTGCTGCTGATTGACACAACCCAATGAGCAGTGAGACTCAGGAAGCTTTGGTTTGCAGTGCTGCTCCAGATGTCACTAGTGAAATGCACTGCTACAGAATGGTCACCATCTGCATGCATATGGCTTCATACATTGTGGGGAGAACATACTGAGAAAACATGATGCATGATGGAATGCTGTATTTGGGTTACAGCTCGTATGACAGTCTTCAAAAGCCAGTGTCTTCCCCAATGGAGAATGGCTGAAGATCAAGCGCCATCATCTTGCCAGCAAATTGAGTTCAGTGTGCTTACACAACTTGGTATGATGGAAATACAAAATCACACATGCCTACACAATGCAAAGCATCATGGGCTGCATATGTAAATCACCACAGAATATTATGCTGATTCAACTTTAAGCAGAATTGCATGGTGCCGAAAGGCATCTCACACAGTTTGCAAAGGGTGCTAACAGATGACATAGACACGTGTTTCGTCCTACCAGGACTCATCAGTATGCCTCGTCTGTTTGACACCCCAGTGGAATGAACCAGCTACCCTAAGACGGTCTGTCTGGGATATGTCTTTTAAATTGGTATGATGTATGCTTGTGTGACTTACATACATTGTGGCTGTTTGCCTCTCTATCCATGGGATATACCACCCTATCCCTATAAGGGTACAATGGTGAGAAACCCTAGAGGAGGGTTCCATCATAATAGGTGCCATAGGAATGATTCCCTTGGCTAAAGGTAGCTTAGGAAGAAGCCCATGGAAAAGAGAGATGTGCCACTGGAGGAGGAGGAGGGGAGAATGGAGGGGCAACGAAGAAACGAATCCTGGAACAGTCCAGGAAGAGTGGCCTTTTAAGGTCTGATGGGGGAGTGGCGTTGCTCTACCCATTGAACCACAGGCATAGCCTTTGCAATTCACTGTGCTTACACAACTTGGTATGATGTATGCTTGTGTGACTTAGATACATTGTGGCTGTTCACCTCTCTGTCCGTGGGATATACCACCCTATAGGGGTACGATGGCGAGGAACCCTAGAGGAGGGTTCCACTCCTATAGGTGCTGTGGGAATGATTCCCTTGGCTAAAGGTAGCTTAGAAAGAAGCCCAAAAAGAATATCCAAAAGGGTGTCGAGCATCGAAGAGGCGAGAAATTAGAATATATCGAGATCAAAAATTAAGGTGATAAACGTAGATGGAAAGGACAGGAGAAGAATGAGATATGACGGGGATGATGAACGAAAGACAAGCTGACAAGATGCAGAAGGGTGGATTTCCTAAGGAGAGAGGGAACAGCTGGGGCCACCATCTGACTCCATCCAACAGCGGAACCTAACTACAGAACCTATGAAAGCACTAACCCTGTCTAATAATATGACCATTGGCACGGAGGAGAGGAAAAATCTCCTTTGAGGAGGAAACCTCTGGGGATCCAAAGCCTAGGTTGCCTTCCCTCCAGGCTGAAGGATGTTTTGATTAGTGACGGCTCAGCTACTGTAGTTTAGAGTCGATACTGAGGGAAGAGGAAAAGATTCCAATTTAGATGAAGCTCTTGCTATGTCCTTCTACCAAGAATGCTGTTGAGGGTCATGAGTGACGTCTCTGCAACTAGACACCTGAAAGCAAAGGAGGAGAGAAAGACTGCTGAGGCACTCAGCCAGCCTATACGAGCCTATGAAACAGACCATGTGAACCAGAAGCGGTCTTGATGGAGAATAGCTTGGAGGGTGCCACTGAACCCACTCAGGCAGCCAAAGGGGCTCTGATGATGACAGCCCCACCCCTTGCAGCTTGACGTCATAAATTCTACATCCGGAGGTGTCGCCGAAATGAGGGACAACTGAAGGTCCACCCAGAGTGAAGACATTCTCACTATGGGTCAGGGAGAAGGACCCCATTACGAGCTTTGCATGCTCTAGATGCAGACTTTGGAGGTGCAGAGTGAGACCGTTGGCTACAGGCTAGCCACGAGCCATGGGGCAATGGACACGAAAGGCATGTCCCTGAGTGAAGAGCAGCTCGAGTTGAGGTAGCATAGGACCCATATGAAGGGTATGCTCGATTAGGTGAAATGAACGAGTAGATCTACTGAGAGGTTGGAGTGAAGGAAACCCCAACAAGGATGTGGAGAAGGCAGGCTGCAGTAGCAACCATGGGAGTGCATGCCAACCGGGTCCATTGAGAAGCCGAATCAGGAGTGGAGCGAACTTGAGGAAGGTAAGAATGAGAGCGACTGGGCGAAGCCCGCAGCTGATGGGGGAGGTACAAACTACCAGGAGTAGTGAGAAAGGAGCTATGAAGTCGGAATGGACAAGTGTAGGATCGAGAGGAATATACGAGATTCGCTGATGGAGGGAAGCTTAGAAGGTCGGCATGGACTGTTGAATGGAATGAAGGATGGAAGGGGAGAGATGAGGATGGTCTGGCAAAGCCCGCAGCCTATGATGAGCAGAGAAGTCAATGCGGGAGGACAGAATGGTCAAGAACGAAGGAACGATAAATGATGGTGGATTTAAAATCTTAAAGGCATGAACAGTTTAAAGTGAGGGATGGAAAGGATGATGTACGATAATGAAATGAAGCCTGGAAGGCTGGTATGGTGAAGGTGAGATATGAAATAGGCAATGTATAGTAATGGAGTGAAGCCGGTTAAGGTAAAATATGAAAAGGATGAGGTACGATGATGGAGGGAAGCCTCGAAGGCCGGAATGGTGAAGATGAAGTATGACATGGACGATGTATGATAATGGAGTGAAAGCTGTGAAGGCTGGTACAGTTGAGGGTAGGGAAGATGGCAGGTAGGGTATAGGAAGGATGAAGTTCAGTAATGATGGAGGTTGACATGGAGCGGAGGATAAATGAGCTGAGTGGACCAGAACGTAGGACTAGGGTAAGAGGAGGATATGAATAGGTATGGTGAAGGCAGGATAGGGAAAAACCCCAAAAGAAAGCACTGGACGAGGAAAGAGAAGAGGCAAGGGTCACGGGGTAGCGGGTTGACAGACCATGGGGCGAAACGGGCATAGGCAGGAATGCAGTAAACAGTAGATAAGGAGATACCTAATGAATGAATATGTACAATACCCAGGGGTTCCAGGTAGAACTAGCAGGAATGGATGACTGGATGGAGATGGATGGCTGATAGGGCAGGAACCCCAAAAGAAATGGAGAGCCAAAAGCAAACATGGGAAGGGACAACAGGGAGAAAGCAGCTCAAAATACCCTTGTGACATCGAAATGGAAGACCAGTGCTGAATCTGGGGCAGAATCCATACATTGCACACAGCACAAAAGTAGTCCAACAGATATCAGGACGGGTATTGGAAAGCAAAATCAGTAGCAGTCAAATGAAATGGAGGCAGAAGAAGTGGCCAGGAGGGAAAGCACTAACTGAAGGTGAAAGGTGCAGAAGGAACAAAGGCATACAGGTCCTACACAGCAGACGAAGACAACTCCCACAATATTAAGAGAGATGAGGGGCAGTTGCAAGGTTTGACATGGAACACGAAATTGAGTGAAAGCCAGCAGCTTGAGCTGGCAGACATGCAGAGGGAAACCGGACTGATGAGCTCGGAGGGAGGGAGCCACTAGGTAAACTAGCAAAAGCAAAAAGGAAAGCTGCTGCGAGGAACCCCCGTCATTGCCAAGGGGAGACTGGAGCAAGGTGGCATAGGAGCCACCAGCAGCTGCAATGGAGGAGGAGAAATCGGTGATGCTAAGAACAGAACAGCAGATGACAGCAAGTGCGGCTGAGCCGAAGAGAAAGCAAAATGCCAGGTGACCACTGGGGATTGGAGAAGGCAAAGCTGGTAGTTGAAAGGAGCCATGAGGAGGGAAAAGCAGGAGGGCTGAATTGGGTTGAGGAGGAGACCAGAGGTAGCCAGAAAGCCTGTGCGGGAGCTGCAAGACAGCAGGAGGTGGAAGACACAATGGTCCACAAACCTGGAAGGGATGGGAGGAACGGAGTGGCAGCACGAAGGAGTGAATGAGGTAAAGCATAGGGCAGCACAGTATACTAAGCTGCTAGGCATGAGTGGGGAGACAGCTGGCAACAGGAGTGGAGGGGCAGAGGGTTTAAAACAAACAGCCAGAAATGAAGGCACGAGAGAAGGGTAATGAGAGCAAAAAATGCAGCAGAACGAGCGGATGACAGGAGAACGGGCAGCCAGAGGCGTAAGGGAAAACAAAAATCAGACCAGAGCTAAGGAAGGTGGTGCCTCCGACCACAACAAAGAAATGAATCCTGGAACAGTCCAGGAAGAGTGGCCTTTTAAGACCTGATGGGGGAGTGACATTGTTGCTCCACTCACTGAACCACAGGCATAGTCTTTGCAATTATTCACACAGTAGCCAGATGACTAGGTGACAATTTTGTGTGAGCATGTAATGACTCCCGGAGTATGGTTTGTTTGGCGGTAATAAATTCTAATGTGGCACTAGTGCTGCTACTACATCTACTACCACTGTTATCCCTGTCTAGTGATGGAGCTGGTGGTGGTGTTGGTGTTGGTTGGAGTGGTGTTTTGGAAGGAGTGCCACTATTGTCATTTGACTTTGACTGCTGCTCCATGGGGGCTACATAATTCGAACAAATCATCTGATCCTGCCACCCATACCAGGCTGCTGCTACTGCTGTCTGACCTATGTGTGGATTGTGAAGGGATATGACTGCTAGCTTTAGATGATCAGCCAGAACGCTGGTTCCCAATGTTCATGTGGCTTGATCCTGGCTGATCTTTTCCTCACACGTATTGCAACATGCTCTCAGTGGATTTGTGGGGTCACCCCTAAAATACTCCCATACTGTGGAAGATCTCTTGGCTTTCTTAGCTATATGACCACCAGACTGTGGGATGAGGGGGGGAGGGGGGCTTAGAAAAAATAGGGTAACCACTGTGAGATTCCTTTTTCCTGGTCATGGAGAGGAATGATGCGGCTGTACCACATGATCACCAGAAGTAGCAGCAGTAGTATGAGATTTATCAGGTGTGACTGGGAACTTGTCCTGCGATTTGGATTTCCCTGCTTCATCAAGTTGCTTTTATTCTTTACTCATCTTCATTGCTTTTCTTGCTTTGCCATTTTTGTCCTTCCATACTGGTGGTGGTGGTGGTGGTGGTAGCCTCCACTCCTCAGAATCATAGTCTTCATCAGAGGAGCTTATTGTAACTGACAACACACTTTCAACCTCTCTTCTCCTTTTCTTGCTTCCTACTCCAATGCTCCCTGACTTTCCTCTGCAACTTCTCCTTCCCCACCTGTCTCCGCCTCACTGTCACCTGATGGCTTCACCCTTCCCCTCTCCTTTTCCTGCTGCCTTTTCATTTCTTGTGCTTCTGCTTCCTCCTTCTCTATCACCACCACTTCTCCCTCCTCTAGTACCTCCATCCACTTCCATATCCTCTTCCTCTATGGCAGTCTCCTCCACTGCAACCGGCTGGGATCGGAGATGTACATGCGACTGGCTTGCTTTTATAAAACAGATGGGTTAGTATACCATAAGCAGCACCTTGCCCATGTACACCAAATAATTATTTTTCCTCAGGTGACAGGATAACAGTAGTGTCAGACCCAGACTCACTCCCTGCTTACATTGGGCATACAACCAGTTGACTTCTGCTGACTAACAAATCCCCATAGTTTCTATGGACACACTGTTATATGCCCAGATGAGCCAACTAGTATATCATAATGTAACTCTACTGTACTGTATGGTATGGTGTGATATTGTAATGTATTGTATTACACTGCATTGTATTGTACTGTATTGCACTGTACTTAACTGTATTGTACTGCTCTGAACTGTACTGTATTGCACTGTACTGTGCTGTACTGTACTTTATTGTACTTTATTGTACTGCATTGTATTGTAAGTACTGTATTGTATTGCATTGCAATGTACTTATTGTAGTGTGTACTGCACTGTATTACATTGTATTATTGTACTGTACTGCACTATTGTACTGAACTGTATTTTAGTGTACTGGATTGCACTGTGTTGTACTGCACAATATTGTACAATATTGATGGGAGGAGTGGGGAGGGAGGGCAGGGACAGTAGCTCAAGCTGTGGACCCTGCAATATGAGCAGACTAGATAAACCAAATGGCCTTCCTCCGCTGGCTTCTTCGTATGTTCGTATGTATTGTATTACACTGTATTGTACTATTGTATTGTACTGTACTGCAGTGTATTATAGGATATACTACAACATCCCAGCAGGCTGTTTCCTGACACCCAGTTGCCCGATGCTGAGATCCCAACACCTGGTTGCCCGACTTGCCCATGGCAGTATTTCTGTCATGTTTCAGGGGGGCCTCATCCCCTGCACCCCCCTTAATTAATATAACAAACTGCACCATGGGCAACATTTACCTGTTGGGCAACTGAGTGTTGGGGTTTGACGTCAGGCAACCGGGTGTTGGGAAACAGCATTTTGGTCAGATGAAAGTATACCGTACTGTGTTGTACTGCACTGTATTGTACTATTGTACTGTACTGTATTGTACTGTATTGTACTATGGTATGTACTGTATTGTACTTTTGTACTGTACTGTATTGTATTGTACTTTACTGTATTGTACTATATTATGTACTGTATTGTACTACTGTACTGTACTGTATTGTATTGTACTGTACTGTACTGTATTGTACTATATTATGTACTATATTGTATTGTACTGCACTGTATTGTACTATATTATGTAATGTATTGTACTATTGTACTGTACTATATTGTACTGCACTGCATTGTAATATTGTTCTGTACTGTTTTGTATTGTACTGCACTGTATTGTACTATATTATGTACTGTATTGTACCATTGTACTGTACTATATTGTATTGTATTGCACTGCGTTATACTATATTATGTACTGTATTGTACTATTGTACTGTACTGTATTGTATTGTACTGCACTGTATTGTACTATATTATGTACTGTATTGTACTATTGTACTGTACTGTATTGTACTGCACTGTATTGTACTATATTATGTACTGTATTGTACTATTGTACTGTACTGTACTGTATTGTATACTGTATTGTATTGTACTATTGTACTGTACTGTATTGTATTGTACTGCACTGCACTGTACTATATTATGTACTGTATTGTACTGTATTGTACTGTACTGTATTGTACTATATTATGCACTGTATTGTACTATTGTACTGCACTGTATTGTACTGCACTGTATTGTACTATATTATGTACTGTATTGTACTGTTGTACTGTACTGTACTGTACTGCACTGTATTGTACTATATTATGTACTGTATTGTACTGTTTTGTATTGTACTGCACTGTATAGTACTATATTATATACTGTATTGTTCTATTGTACTGTATTGTCCTATATTACGTACTAGATCTTACTGTTGTACTGTACTGTTTCATAGTGTACTGTACTGAATTTATTGTACTATATTGGTTTGTATTGTACTGTACCGTATTGTAGAATTGTATTGCACTGTACTGTCTTGTATTTTATTATCTTACAATGCTTTCGCAGGCTTCACCTGTTAAAGTGAGAAAAAACTGATATAGCTGGGGGGGTAGTGAAATGTTAGCAACACCATTTAAGGTATAAGATGAATGTTTTGGGGTATTACATTTATATAGGTACCAACTGAATGATGGGGACTAATACCAAAATTCAGAAAAATTGCAAAACATTTTTTTTATTTTATTTTTTAAAACTGTCATGACATTTTCCATATCAATATTATAAAAGTATATTGAGAGACTTTATTGTTATGGAAAAGTATATCAATAACATTTAGTTTACAAAAAAAAAACACTTCTATCATGATGTAAATATATATCGAGATAGCTAAAGAAAACTGCCTGTTTCTATATCGATAACATAATTTCTACTGTTACATAATGATGTAATAAACAATGTTGTGTTTTAACAGCTATTTTCCAAGCTTACATTCAAAAAAACAAAAAACGAAGTTTCTGTCCCAAACAGTTCCAGAGTTTGACCTTTCAAAAGATATGGGTCCGGATTCAAAAAGCCCATGAAACTTCCACAGCTGTGGGAAAAACCCCAGCAAAAGTGGGTTGCCACTTGTGGAGCTACAGTTTATCCCACAGCTGTGGTATTCACAAAGGTGGAGCCAGTTTATGACTGACTCCATAATTTATGACAGCTTGTGGGTGTTTTTTCCCCGCAGCTGCGGAAAATGTTATGCCCGTCAGGAGCAGGCATAACATCTCTCGCAGCTGCGGTGGACTGTGAATACAAATCTCTGCAGCTTTGGTGATTTGGTCCACAACTGGAGTTGGGGAGTAGGACTTAGTCCCACGGCATTTTGTGAATCTGGCCCATTTTCTTTAAAGAGCAGTTTTCTCAGGGTGGCACACAAATAAGAGGAAGTTCCCTTACCTCCATGGGAGCTCTTCTGTGGTAGTAGCATCCTTTTTTCATACCCCTGAAGTAAGAGAATGGTTCATAAATTGCCCCCGAGTGGCTAGCCAGGTGATCCCTTTCCACTTCCCAGTTGCTAGCCACACCTCCGCACTCTGACATTTTATGACATATGTATAGGGAGAGCGCAGGGATGCGCTCCATTCATGTTTATGGAAAGGGATTTGCTAGTTGTACCCTTGCTCTGATTTTACTAAATGGCCACTTAAACAGCCAAAAACTGTAAATTCCACTCCAAAAACTTAAATGGTGTGCGTCCCCACGCTCTCCTTATACATATGTTATAAAACGGCGCGTGAGGACGTGAACAGCAACTGGGAAGTGGAAAGGGATTGCACAGCAAACCCCTTGGGTGCAATTTACAATCCCTTCCCTCCCTCCCTTCCAGGATATGAAAAAATATGCTACTATCACAGAGGAGCTCCCATTCAGGTGAGGCAGCTTCCTATTAATTGTTTTTGTATTTCAAAAATAGCAGGAAAGATTCTCTTTAAAATTTGATAACTTTAGAACCGTTATGGGTAGAGACTTAATTTATTTTAAATGAAAGCTTGGAGTCAGCTAAGTAAATATATCATTAGTATATCACTACAGTCACCTTATATACTGATATAAAAAACATGAACTGTTTCTTATCAATATAAAAAAAATCCATAAAAAAGTTCACTGCATTTTTAAAGTCCTGTCATTTTTAACATATTATGTCGATGCATATATACATGTAACAACACAGGAGAACTGTACTGACTGTTCAGATGTTACACCTTTCACAATGTAGTGTCAAGCATTATAAAAATGTGACATAAGATTATTTTTGGAAATGGTCGGAAGATACTAGTGGTTGTTCTATCTAAGAATAGACACATTTTCTTGTATTGTACTACACTGCAACGTATTCACAGTACTGTATTGCACTGCACTGCACTGTACTGTATGATGCTATTGTACTGTACTGCATTGTGCAGTACTGTACAGTATGGTGTTATTGTGCTGTACTGTATGGTGCTATTGTATTGTACTGCATTGTGCTGTACTGTACAGTATGGTGCTATTGTATTGTACTGTTTTGTGTTGTATTGTATTGTACTGCACTGCATTGTACTGTATTGTATGCAAGTAATAAGCCATGGCAGGGTGTGCATTATAGGACTTTAATGCATGCCCCATGGGTGTATTAAGGCATGAGGCTGAAGGCTGAGAGTCCTTATGCCCATGGGAAGTGCATTAAAATCCTATGATGCACACCCTGAAGGGGCTTATTACACTTATAAAATGGCTCTAAGTAGGTTTTTGGGGGAGAAAAATGAGATTTGGCACCTGACCATGTGTTTATACAGTGTCAATGTACAGTACAGTCAGGTGACATCTCTCGGCCAATGAAATTTCTAGATTTTTTCTTGCCATTTTATAATGTATTGTGTTATACTGCACTGCATTGTAGCATAGTGTACTGTATTTTATTGTATTGTACTGTACAGTACTGTGCTGTACTGCACAGTACTGTTTTTTTCATTGTATTGCACTGTACTGGACTTTATTGTAGTGTACTGTACTTTATTGCATTGGATTTTTACTGTATTGTACCATCGCATTGCATTTTATTGTATTTGCATTCACGGTCTACATGAGCATTGGGAAGCATTTGCACTGACTGTGAAGGGGCTGCTTACCCACCCTCTGAGCAGGGTGAGCAAGGTCTGACTACAGCGTCTCTAATGATTATATTCAGGACATAGTGATCTGTCAGGGTAAAGGGCATCTGGCCAGCCCCACAAAATGTTACAATATATTGTTTTCACCCTCGCATGCCTCTCAGCCATTATCATCCTCCGGCATGCTGCCCTCATCCTCTCTCCGCATCGCGCTTCAGTTTTCTTCCAACCCTGCCACCCACCTTGGTTTCATTAGGGTCAGACCATACAGCCAATCCTCTCCTACCCTCCAGAGCAATGTCCTCACTGAGCTTGGGCTCACTGAGTTGCCCAACCTCTTTAAATCTTCCTTCAGAACCTCTCTCTTCCCCTTGGCCTATGGCTGCAAACAGCTTCCCTTGACACTGACTTCTGCTCCTGTGCACCGACCGCTTGCTTTCAATTCACTACGATATATCTACTGTGTACAGTAGTCTGCTTCATCTGTTTATGCTTTGTGTGCCATTTTTGATGCCTTGTATGAAGAAGCCATAGAATTTAAAATATCATTGCATTATGTTACAGCTACTTGGAATCATTTTCCTTTTTAACTTTTTAAAAGTGTTCCAGCAGTTCAAAAAGGGTGACTACATAATGCTTTTTTGATCTCGGGTTCATCTAATTAAGAAAACTCTTTAAACAAAATCTTCACAATTAATGCAGTGCTTTGCAAGAAAATTCCTTTGGGGTTATTATTACAGTTAGATGCATTCATTGACATTGACTGCTGCTTCTAGGCCTTTGGAATCTCCGCCCCCTGTGTCAGTTCGGATTTTGGAACACGTTTAATTAAAATTCACTTGGTGGGAGATTTGGGAGGGGGGCTGGCAAGGCAGGGAAGTAAGAGGGCACTTTTTGTGGGAACCCATCTGTGAACCAATTACTGAAGCTTGTTGGAATTTTTAATTGAATATTTGTATTGTAAACAGACAAGGTCCAGGGGCCCTGATTAGAAAGGCTGAAAGACAAAAAACTGGTAGGTCCTCTTTGCTTTTCAGCTGGGATTAGAGTTTTAATTGTCCCCAAAGATCGCAGATTGTTTTATTCTGGGATAATTGGTATGCCTTGCTGTTGTCCGGTCCCAACTTTTATTGAGTTGAAATGTGCTGTAACTGTACCAGCTGCAGTCTGCGACTGGCCCCTTTCTGGTAAAAGATTTGCTGGGATTTGGATCAACAGATAAAGATTAGGCAGGATTAGTCTGAAAGTTTAAGTCTGGGTAGTCCATTTTTGCTGCCCTTTCTCCCAAAAAGGTATGTCTTTTCAACTAAATCAGACCCTTAACCAGCAGATACCAACCAAAATAAATGGTCTGAAACATTTATACTGTATTTTTACAAATATTAGATTTAATGTGTATTTTTTTCTAGATGTTATTACTTTCACTTGTTAGCTGTCTTGTAACTATTTCAGAAGTATGCAGTATTCCTCTCATTGTGTCCTTCAGAAAGCATCTGATTGTCCCCCACTGACCTCACAATTGCTGTGTCTGTGAAACCACAGTCTTGTTGTGGTAAACACCATGATATCATAAACACGACGAGCTGCTGTGAGTTCAGTAGGGGACAGACAAATGCTTTCTATATGGACTTCTTGGGTAGACTATTATGATCTGTTCTAAGTCTTAGGAATGAAAGCAGCCCTCTAAAATACATGTGAAGTCTAGTCAGTTGTAACAGTTGTAACAATATGTTTAGCAAAGTACAAACTCCAGTGACTAGCTGCCATTTAAAAGTTTATACACCATTGTTTTTTAAAATATTTTGATGTATACCATGGGAGTGATGAATACTAGTGCAGAATAAAAAGTGTTATTTTAGGCCGGCCCATTGGTACAGCGGTAGTGCTACTGCTTGTGACGCTGGTGACCCGGGTTCGTGAACGAGCCCGGGGAGCTGGAGGGTCATTGGGGGGAGGAGGAGGATTGAGCACCTCAGGGGTGCTCTCCTCCTCGGGGAAGGGAGGGATGCAGCTCCCACTGCAATGCTGCCACTTGGGTGCACATGGGTGGAGGTGCAGTGGGGCACCATGTGGGAGGGGAGGATGTTGGCCGGGGCCTGGAGAGGCATAATTTCTCTGCATGTGCCTTTTCCATGGACCCCCTTGACTGCCTACGTCCTCAGGGATATGGGGAAGAAAAATTAAAATGGTCCAGTGGTTCACCTGCTTATAGGGCTGGTGTGGGGGTGCGGACTGGGTTGGTCGCAGGCCCAATATGTGGCACAAGTGGGGGGTAGTCTCCCCTCCCCACTTCCCCATGTGGGGGGGGGTAATCTGAGGCAGGATAGGGCCAAGGACCATGCCAGGATTTGTGTCCCCCCCAACCAGGTCCCCGATGGTGAGCCTTAGAGACGAAGGGAGCGTGAGCATAAAAATATAAATACAAAAAAAGTGTTATTCTCACCTGTTATTCAGCTGTGGTGAAAATAGCAGGTTATTTACACCGCAGCTCATATTATTGTACTGAATGTATACTGTGTAATGAGAGATATGTACCATATGCATATAGTGTACCTTGTAATATGTTTGTTATGTGTTTTTATGTAATTTGCACTATTTTGATTTTGCTCAAGTTCACCTTTTTGTCTTCCCCTTCCCCAGGATGCACCTGGAAATGAGCCTCGACTGAGCGTGCCTTTCCTAGACACCAATTTTTAAAATAAAATACTTAGTGTTCCACAGTAAAAATAGGACATTACATGCTGCATCCAGGAAAAAGCTTTTTATTCACTCTGGAATGTCACCATTAGTGCTAACTTAGAATCTGGGGCTCCGCTTTGCTCCCCCACTTGTTGCTATACAGCATTTTTGGCAACATTCCAGAGTGAATAAATAGCTTATTCCTGGATACCCAATAGAATATCCCATATACTTTTTGTCCTCTGTGGAGTGGGTTGGCAGGTCATCCTGCCACCAGCAACTGCACCCCAGGACCCAGGTCCGTCAGTGACTCGCTCTCCCTATACAGGCTGGCACAGTACCCCCATGGGGGACCTGGATCCAATACCTGGAGGGTGCACATCTTCAGGTCCTAGGGCATAGTGCATGGCTATCAGCCGCCATGACCACCCCACAATTTTCCACCATGCTTTTCTCCCCTGACAGTGCAGGACGTGCAATGATGTAAGTGCACTGACGTGCCAATGTCTGTCCTGCTCCAGCTGCCCTTCTATGTGCCGCATCTGTAGAGCCTCTGACTTCCATCAGGGGCCACAATAGAGTGACGCGCACCCTTTAATTCACCCCAGAGAGAGGAGAGCTGTTGTGGGATGCTCAATCCTCTCCCTTCCTGCCTACCCCCGACAGCCTGAGTTCATTCCCAAACCCGGGTCACCAGCGTGGCGCGAGGTGTGGCGTCCAGTGCATAAACCCTCAGCACCACTGGACTGACTCTGTTATTTTCATTTTAAGTCTGCAAATAGAGGGCAGAGAACAATGGGCCAGACAGAGAGTTTACAATAAAAAGAAATGCTGCTTGACGCTAAAACAAGGTAAAACACTAATAAAAACATTACATATATTGTATATATCAAATACATCATGGGTTGTGGTAGACTAGCACATTTATCTCCACACATGAGTTGTATGGCTTTCATAATTAATTTATGGCTTGCCACTCTGGAGTTTTGGGCCTTACCTTTCACTAGTAAAGATAAATGTGTTATTCCACTGAAAAAACATTATGGGCCTGATTCCAAGACACGTCACAACTCGCTGGTGGTTGCAGGTTGCAACATATGCTGCTATGCCAGGGACCCTGCACCAGATTCCAGAATAGGCAGGGTCCACGGCACCTATGCCTGGTGACTTGCGGCAGCTCCAGGGTTGTGCCACAGGAAGGGCGCATCCGACCTGCATGCCGCAAGCTGCCGATGAGCTCAACATCAGGGTGCAGCCACCCAAGCCCCAAAACATGCCTGCAAGCCCCTGTGGGACATGGGGGGGTGTTGGCAGTGTGGCACTGGTACCAGAGGTGGCATCGGCATACCATGGTACCAGGTGCCGGCAGATGGAACCCTGGTATTGCGAGGGGTGGGGGGTGCTCTGTGGTGGGGGGGTCTGGGTGGCATGGCTGTGTGTGGGTCACAGCACTGTGGGGGGAGGCAACAGGCTGGTGGCAAGGACAGATGCCCCATACGCCAGCTAGGAGCTGGTCTAACCCCACAGTGCCACTTGGAATGGTGCTGCAGGGTTATGGCAGTTGCCCTTTCAGAATAGGGTGCAGCTGCTGCCATAACCCCCTTCCACCATGCCGTAGGGGTCTTGGGCAGCGTATGTCTCCTTGGGTGCAGGCCGCCTCTCAGAATCCCGGCCAGCAGAATGCATGGCACAAGGTGCAACTTACGCCATCTGTGTTGGTGGAAGTTGCACTGTGCCACGGTGGAGCCAACTTGAAATCAGGCCCCATGTTTCTATGTTTTGAAACATAGAAGTTGACGGCAGATAAGGACCACAAGACCCATCCAGTCTGCCAATTTTTTTCTACTTTATGAATGTGCCATAGACCTTTTCTCTGTGTCAATGGCCAATTTATTCATACTCATCTGCATTGCTCCCTTATGCCTATCCCATGCCTGTTTGAAGCCCTGCACTGTATTCAAATCTACCACTTCCTGAGGTAGGCCGTTCCATACATCCACCACCCTTTCTGTGAAAAAGAGCTTCCTCACATTACCTCTTAATTGGCCTCTCTCTAATCTCATACTGTGTCCTCTTGTCCTGCTATTTTTCTTATATTAAAACATGTTAGACTCTTTCACCTTGTTAATGCCCTTAAGATATTTGAATGTTTCGATCGTATCACCTCCCTTCCTCCTTTCTCTAGGGTATACATATTGAGCTCCATTAATCTGTCCTCATATGTTTTCTGATGCAGTCCCTGCACCATTTTGGTTGCCCTTCTCTGGACTGCCTCCATTTTGTTAATGTCCTTGTGCAGGTGCGGCCTCCAGTACTGCATGCAGTAGTCCAGATGGGGCCTAAGCAGTGTCTTGTAAAGAGGGATTATTACCTCCCTCTTGCGACTTGTGATACCCCTACTAATACACCCCAACATGCCTCTAGCCTTACGTACTGTTTTAGTGATCTGCTTGGATGATTTCAGGTCATCTGTGATGATGATGCCCAAGTCTCTTTCTTCCCTTGTGATTGCCAGCAACTCCCCTCCCAACCTATAGGTAGCTTCAGGGTTTCTCTTCCCTATGTGCATAATCTTGCACTTCTTTGTGTTAAACCCCAGTTGCCACTCTTCAGACCACTTTGCCATTTTTTTCAGATCTCTTCTCATCCTGCCCACCCCATCTGGATCAACTACTCTGTTGCAGATCTTGGTGTCATCTGCAAACAGGCAAACCTTACCCTCCAGTCCATCTGCAATGTCACTGATGAAGATATCGAAGAGGACTGGCCCCAGGACAGATCCCTGAGGTACCTCACTTGTGACTTGCATCTCTTCTGACTGTATACCATTTACCACCACTCTCTGTTTTCTGCCCGCCAACCAGTTTGCCACCCAGTTGACCAACTTCTGACCCAACCCAAGCCTACCCAGCTTATTAATCAATCTTCTATGTGGAACAGTATCGAGAGCTTTGCTGAAGTCAAGGTAGGCGACATCAACTGCACCCCCTTGGTCCACCACTCTGGCTACCCAGTCAAAGAAATTTATGAGACTAGATTGACAGGACCTTCCTGTTGTAAACCCATGCTGTCTTGGATTGTGTGCTCCTATGGATTCCAGGTGTTGCGCTATTCTTTCCTTAAGGAGTGCCTCCATAATCTTGCCCACTACTGAGGTAAGACTGACTGGTCTGTAGTTCCCTGCCTCCTTCCTGCTGCCACTCTTGTGGAGCGGGATCATATGAGCCCTTCTCCAGTCTTCTGGGACCTCTTCTGTGCTCAGAGACTCACTAAACAGTTCTGGTAATGGTTCTGCTAGTTCCACCCTCAGCTCCTTTAGTACCCTGAGATGTATGCCATCAGGTACCATTGCCTTGTCCACCCTGAGCTTAGTGAGCTCTTGTAGGACCCTTTCTTTTGTGAAGGGACTTGTGCACACCTCCCTCCCCCCTGTGTCCATGGTGCTGAGCTGTGGGCCCTGCCTACCTTCTGCTCAGTAAATACTGAGCAAAAGTATCTATTTAGGATAGATGCTTTTCCTTGGTCCTCCTCCACACACTCCCCCTTATTCCCTTTGATCTTAGTAATACCCCCTCTGGACTGTCTCCTTTCACTAATGTATCTATAGAAAGTCTTGTCCCCTTCTTTTACTGTTCGTGCTAGTGTTTCCTCTGTTTGGGCCTTTGCCTGCCTTACTGCCTTCCCTGCTTCCATTAGGGAAGTTTGGTATACCTCCCTATCTTCGTCCCACTGCGTTCCCTTATATTTCCTGAAGGCCAGCCTCTGGGCTCTGACCGTTTCTGCTACTGTTTTTGAGAACCAAAGTGGTGTCCTCATTCTTTTGTTCTTGATTTTCTCCCTAACACAATGGGATGTTGCTTCAAGTATTGCCTCCTTGATGCCTGCCCACTTTGCCTGTACCCCCTCACCTGTATTTCTTCTTGCAAGGGTTAGCTTAACTCTGTTGGCCATCTTATCAAAGTCAGCTGCTCTGCTGCTTTAGTATCCTGGGATGTATGCCATCAGGTCCCATTAATTAATTAATTAATTCACATGTTGACCAGGAAGGCACACTGACCAGAATTCATGGTTCATACTCAAGTGGATACCAGGGGCTGGATTATCAAAGCCTGGCACAGGGCTTGTGTCCAGCCCTGCACCAGGGCACTTTGGCTCTGGTGGTGCGCCAATGCCTTCACCGCAACTGTGCCCGATTTTACAAGCTCGGGCACAGCTGTGACAGTTTCCATGGTGCAAGCACCGTAATAATGGCCACCAAGCTTGCCACAAGTTAGACCAGAAAAAGTTGGTCTAACTTATGGCAATTGCTGCACGGGATGGAAAATCCCATTAGATCACCGCAAGCCCTGTACGCCATATCTTCCATGCACTGGGGCTTGCAGTGATCTAGGACATTCAAAAAATCCCGTCCCAGCCCTTTAAGAGCAGCTAGCCACTTTGGTATGTTACATATTTTCATAACCTCAAAGGAAAAGTGCACTGAACCTGTAAGTTAAGTTTTCCTGTAGTGGCTGTTTTCTAAATACAGGTTCCAATTCTGTTACTGTTCCACCTTTACTGGCCTTTTAGTTAACGAGAGAGGAGATGACAGAGACCTACAAGAAACCCACGTGGGTGAACAGGGTGCAGGAGGGGAGTCTCCTTCAAATGAGAAAAAGCAGCAGGACCAGAAGGCATGCAATAAAACTGTGGGGGGAAGGGGAGTTTAAGGGGGATGTGAGGAAGTACTGCTTCACTGAAAGAGTGGTGGATACCTGGAAAAGACTGCCAGTGGAAATGGTGGAGGTGAAAACAGAAGAGGGCTTCAAGCATGCATGGGATAGACACAGGGGGCTATAAGTAAATAGGCAGGGAGGAGGGAGGGTCACTGGAGACCAGGTAGAGTCTACAGAGACAGATTAGGCAGGGACAATCTGGGTAAACTGGGTGGGCCAAGTAGTCCTTTTCTGCCAACAAATTCTATGTTTCTACCTCGCTGGGTGTCTCTAATTTCCATTCCGGTGATAAGTACCTGGCTGGCTGGCAGTATAGCCTACAGGTTAGAGTAATGAGCTGTGAATGAGCTTGGTACATTCAGCAGACAGACCTGGGTTTGATTCCCACAACCTCCACTTGCATGCTGTGCGACTCTGAGCAAATCACTTAACCTCCCCAGTGCTTCTGGGTCACCCCTGAAAACAGGCACCTGTGCCTAGTGGGCCTTACCTGGTTACTAAAAAATTAAAAGTACCCCTTTAGAAGTGGATGATGTAGTTTATGCTCCTTACAACCACCGAGTTTTATAGTAGAACATGGGTGCACTGTGCCAATAACGGAAGATCTTAGCAAGGACATAAATTACCTCGTAACAGTTCTGAAATGATATCAGAGTGTAATTCAGAAACTCTCACTGACTTTACTAAAAGGCCAGAAAAGACAGAACACTAACAGGATGGGAACTAGTATTTGAAACACAGCTTCTACAGAAAAGAAAAGTTTACAGGTTCCGCGCAGTTCTCCTTTAAATTGGAACATTCATGCCCAGTGTCCCTTATAATTTCAACGCCCATGAAGAGCTCTTTTAAATTAAGTATTGGCTTGCCTGTAGCTAGCAGCAGTCTAGAGATACACTTGACTTAGTTTGTCCAATACTGATACTACATACACTGCCACCATTTTATAGAACCTTATCATGTCATCTGTAGCCAAGTACAGGTGCAGTTTGTCCCCACATGATATCACAAAGCAAGGACTGGACTGGGGCACAGGGGGCCCACCTGGAAATTTGACACAGGGGCCCACCTGGAAAATCAACAGGGGAGGGTCCAGGGTGACACACTCATATCTGTATTTCACTGCAGTTTGATACACTAGCTCAGTGCTTGTGTCTTACATTTATTTGCAGGGCCCACAGCACCCCATTTTATTAGAAACTAGATGATAAAATAAAATATTTTTGCATGAAGACAAAATAACAACGTATGGAGGTACAAGCGCAATTTCTTTTCCATAAAAAACTGACTGCATATGAGCTGAGGAGGGGCTCAAGCCCCCCCACCACAGCTGCGATAAATAGATGTATTTAATAAGATTTCTCAATAAAGTTGAGTTAAAAATCAAACAAATAAATATTCTAAAATTCTAAGACTTTAGAAGGGGGCTAGGTACCCAACGGGGGGAGGGGGCACCTGGAAATTTCCAGATATCCTAGTGGGCCAGTCAAACTCTGCAAAGGTTCCATAAAATGGTGGCAGTGTAGCCTCACTTAAACAATAATGACTGAACAGCCGGTCATTTCCTGGTGATTAATAACTGGTTGGGGGGAGGGGGCCCAAGGCATAGCTGAGGGCCAACCCCACCTAGCTAGTTGTTAATCAAAAGGAAATGACTGGCTCTTCGGTCATTATTGTGATTATAAGTGTAATCACGTTACACACAGGGAAAAACTTCTTTTTTTTTTTTTTTTTAAGAGTTTATAAATGCCTGTGCCACTCTGATCCGTACTGGGCATTTCTAAAGAATTAATACCCAGTACACCAGCCAATCAGAGTGTGTGTTTGCCTCAAGAATAATTAATTAGACATAACACTAAATAGATTTAGGCGTCTATGTCTCTGTTCTGCTTCCAGTTACATATAAGCCTAATACCTCCCTTAAAACAATTTTTTATGGGCTTTCCAACTACGAGGGTCACTGTTCTGCTGTGCTTTGATTTTTAAGAGTGCAATTCACAACACCATCGACATCCATGGTGGGTTGCTTCTGCAGCTGTATGATGCACAGAAGTCCTGCTCCACACATACGGAGGCCTTCTTGCATACACGGCCCCTTCTGTGTGACCCTCTTGCACATGATCCCTTGCTGCAGTGCTCCTATGCATGTGTCCAAGACAGGGCGGGCACAGGTGTGGGGGGGAGAGCATCCCCCCAATAGACATGCCATGTTTCAATCAATCAAAAAATCAATCAAAATCTTTATTTAATCAGGCGAACATCATTGAGCATAGCTCATTTACAAGATGGACCTGAGTGGTCAAGAAGTGCAAGTGTTATTACATTGACAAGGGTAGCATAAACAGTAATACAATGACAGGGGTAATATAAACAGTAATACAATGACATAAGTGCTAATATATAACAATATACATATGTACAAGGCACATTAAAACTTTTAATCTGTGAGACAGAAGGTAATGGCACATCAGGAGTAATATGTAGATTATAGGACCTAGCAGGCATTTTGAGGGTGAATCTTGGGACTGGAAACGGGAGTTATATCAGCATATAGGAACACGGGGGGGTAGGTAGGGCCGGGGTTTAGGCCTTGTGGAAGCAGTTGCAGAGTTCTGGGAATAGGGTGGTGAATAATCTTTTGAAGGATATTAAGGGTAGGAGGTTATTTAGCTTCATGGTTTTTTTGGAGTGAATTCCAAACAATTGCTAGTGAGTAGCTGATAGCAGCCCTCCCAAACTGGGTGCAGACATTGGGGACCTTAAGAATGATAATTTTGCTGATCCTTAGGTTGTATGGCCTAGAAGTAATTTGAGTAAAACAGTCTGAGATATAGGTAGGTAGCTTGCCTGATAAAGCTTTGAATATCCAAATTGCAGCATTCCTTTTCTTCTGTGTTGTAATGATGTCCAGTTAACTGCCTTATAAAGGGAGCAATGATGGGTGCTGAAGGAAGGTCAGTAATGAATCTGATGGACCTGTGGTATAGGGTGTCCAGTTTATTTAAGAGGGGAGTGAACAATGTCCGTACAGAAAGTCAGCATAGTCAATGAGGGATAGGAATGAAGCCTGGATTAATCTTTTTGAGTCTCTGTTGAGGTAGTGCTTTATTCTAAAAATAAACCAAGCCTTTGTCTCAGTTTCTTTAGTAGCTCCTCAATATGGACAGAATAGTCAAGCTTGTTATCAATCCAGACTCCAAGGTATTTGAAGTTATCAAGCAATTCCAGCTTCTCTCAAGTAAGGTGGTTAGTTGTAGGGTGGTGGATGGTGGGGTAGTGGCAGATCAACTCTTTGAGGTAAAGAACATAGCTTTTGTTTTTGGCATTTAGAAGTAGTTTTTATCCAGTAGGTTGTGTTGTAGGATGGAAAATTCAGATTGTAGCAGTTCACAGGCTTTAGATAATGAAGGATTGCTAACATATAATACAGTATCATCAGCAAACAGATGGATGTTGGATTGAGTGAGTTAGCATCAATATTATTAATATAGATGGCAAAGAGGATGGGGCCAAGAATAGAGCCTTGCGGTACACCTCTTAACAGTGGTTTAAGGTGGATAGGTAGATTCCATTTTTACCAGTTGTGATCTATCTGATTGATAGCACTTGAACCAATTGAGTGAAGGGGAATCCAACCCTAGTGAGCCAAGGGAGGTGATTAATGATTCATGATCCACTGTGTCAAATGCTTTGCTCAAATTCAGGAACACAGCACAGGTACTGTTCTTCTTATCCATAGCAATCTGCCAGTCATTGGTTACTTTGGCTAGGGCGAAATGAAAGTTGCCTTGATCTAAACCTGATTGTGCTGTATTTAGGAGGTTATTGTTATCCAGGTAGTCCCTTAATTGTAAGTTTACTAACTTTTGAGCATCTTGGATAGAACTGATAGGATGGAAATGGGCCTGTATTGAGGTCCATAGGCTCACCAGATTTGAGTAAAGGAACTACTTGAGCTGTTTTCCAAGTGGAGGAATGGATCCAGTGGTGAGGAAAGATTGAAGAGATAGTGAGGGGCAGATAAGACTTGAGATGCAATCTTGAGAAGTAGGGGTCCAGAGTCTGTACCTGCACTTTTGAAGTATCTAAATTGGAGAGGAGATCTTCCACTTCTTTCAAGGATATTGGGTTGAAGAGAAGGTTGATGTAGCCTTTGACCCACGGTGGATTGAAGGTTCAAGGAAGATCTCAGGAGATTTGCAGGTGAAGAGTCAAATGCTAGTCCAGCTGTGGTGAAGTGGTCATTGAAGGTATTTAGGATTTCTTGTTTGTCCGTAATTTCTGTGTTATTTAGTAGCAGTTTGCAGGTTAAGGCAGGAGTAGAGTTTGGCCCAAGATACCCTTTATAGTTCCCCAGAGCCTGGTTGGGTTATTATAGGAGGCATCCAATTCAGCTCTATAATAGGCAGCTTTGGCAGATCTTATTTGTGTTGTACATGAGTTTCTTGCTTTTCTGAAATTTAGCCAGTCTCTGGAATCCTTAGTTTTCTTGCCTTTTCACAGTTTGTCTCTGGCTAGCAAGGCTGTTTTAAGATCAGTGGTGAACCAGGGGCAGGACCTTGCTTTAGTTCTGATATTGGTGAATGGTGCATGAATATTGAGAGCATTAGTGATAATGTCCTTTAGGATCTGGAGAGCTGTTTCCACTGAGGTTGTAAGGTAGAAATCTTGCCAATATATTGTGTTACTCAGGTCATGGAGGATCCTGGTATGTTGAACTTCTTTTGACCTTTTGAGGACAAATTCAGCAGGGTTGGGTGGTTTGGTGAAGATCTTATGCCAGCTATGGGACAATGGTCACTTACGTCATTCGGTAGTACTCCTGCATGCGTATATAAGTGAGGCTTGTTTACCAACATAATATCCAGGAGTGAGCTGTTGCTAACATTTTTTAGGTTAACCCTGGTTGGGTCTTTAATTAGCTGTGTAAAGCCATAGGTGTCACAAAAGGTTACCAATGGAGCAGATGCATTAGATAGCCAGTTTAAATTCAAATCACCAAGGATGATGGTATCTTCAGGACCTAGATTGGTTATTGACCCCAGGTGAGATAGTAATTTGAGGCCTGCTGAGGGGGGCCTTTAGCAGCCAATCAATTTAAATGAAGACAAGTTAGGAAGGGATATTTTGATTGACAAACATTCAAATTCCTTTGGTTCGGATGTGTTGATGAGGCAGGTAGCAGAGATGGTGTCCTTAATGTATATGGCCACCCACCACCCCTGGAAGGCGATCTGCTCTGAAGAGCTGATAGTTGGTAAGGTTTACAACACTGTCTTTGGTGAAGGTCTGAGCCAAGATTCAGAGATGACCAGAAAGTCAGGCAGGGTATGTACCCACCAGGCCTGTATTACGGAGAATTTTTAAGAGGCTGCAGGCATTGAAGTGTAGGAAGCTTAGGCCATTTATAGAGGATAGATCAGCAGGGAAAATAAACTTTCAATGGGGCCAGGATTTATTTCAATGGTACCAAAACAGATCAGAAGGTAGAAGATTAATTTGAGGAGGGCACCAAGGGACAGGGATAGTGAGTGGTCAGAGCATTTCCTCCTAATCCTGGGTGCCTGCTGTGAGATGAGTGATGGTCCTGGTATATAGGTGCGAATTTTATCATAGCATAATAATTTAATGGACAGGCATAGTGGGTTAATAAAAAGCCATGATACAAGTATGGTGCCAGGGCTGTGCTGAATTGTTAGGAGTGGCCTTATGTAGGATATTCAGAGGTTGCATTATAGCGTGGTTCGGGGTGAATAAGGGAATCCAGTGTTTGGCCATTGTGGATGGCAGAAGTGGGCAGGTCGTATTAACTGAGTTATTTATCTTGACACTGGGCATAACATTAATATCATAAGGATTGGGTCGAGATCGAGGCTCAGGAGCAAAAGGAAGCAGAGTAGCATTGTGGAGGTTAGGTATGGGTTAATGGAGGAAGGGAAAGGGATGTGGGCGCTGATTAAGAAATGGCGGATAAAGTATAAAAGGAATCAACCAAGAGGGGGAGGGGGCGGCAAAAATTTTGCGGCTTTGCCTGCACCTTTCTGCCTGCTTCTCCGCCTCCTGAACCCTTGGTCAGCTGCACAGCGCGCCACCAGCTGGCGGCTCGAGCCCCTCCGCTCCCTGGACCTCGAGGGCTGCGCCTTCTACAAGGTGGGGGACAGAGGAGAAGGCAGTCAGCAAGGTACCTTTATTGCAGTAATCTACAATAAGGTGCTAAAACTTAAGATTTGCACAACAATAGACTGGGAGGGTATGGGGGGTTAGGCGCCTAAGCGTCTAGCCCACACAGCATTTCAAAAGACTGTAACACTTATTTTAAATTACAGAAAAACAGCCCATAAATCAGGCACAAAGTAAGAGAAAACAGCACTTTTTATGAGGAATTCAAAATAATTTAAAGAAAAGCAGAAATCCCGGCCAGAATAGTGCAGCAAACCCCAGTTTAAGTCTATGGGGAAGGCGCACCAATCAGAAGCAAGGCACAGACTGCAGTCGCTTTCCGATTGGTTTGCGGCTTTGCCCGTACCTTTCTGCCTGCTTCTCCTGGCCTCCTGAACCCTTTGGTCGGCTGCATTGCGCCGCCCGACTCCTGGCGGCTCGGAGCCCCTCCGCTCCCTGGACCTCGAGGTTTCGCATTACAAAAAGCCAGTGAATGGAGAGGAGTCTATGCAGCACTAAGGGCTGCAGTAGTAGGTAAGTGTCCCCCTCTGCATGCCAGTTACTGCCAAATTGGTGTCTAGGCTACCTACCCCAGTCCTGGAAACCTCCATGTAGGGCTGGGGCCATACTGCCACTTGTCAGTGGGATATGAAAATCAAATTGCTGATGGAAATATGGTAGTCCTTTGAGTAGACAGATATCCTATTGGGAGCCAGCTAGGGCATCTGATTGGATGCATGTGGTCAGGCACAGCACCTTTTGCTGACCTGCCCTTTGTCCTCTGCATGACACTGTGTGCATGGTTCCTGGGGGCTGGGTATCATGGACACCAGCAAGTGTGCCTGCATCAACCAGGGCAGATCAAAACACCCCAGATATGCACAGTTTGTGCATATCTGGGGTGCCTTTCTGGATTGGGCCCTAAGCTATTAAAGGGGAACAGTCAGCACTAAGAGCCCCATATGTAAGTGTGGGCTTGATCCACATTTGTACTTTGTGTGCAAAACCCTTTATTTCACTTACTGTTTACTGCACTATACCAGACTGCATCAGGCTGATTCTGTTGACTTCCAAGCTGACATTTTCTGTAACCAAAAATCCCAGAATCTCCTGTAATCAGATATCCCAGAATCTCCTGTAATCAAATATCCCAGAATCTACTGCAGGTGACTTGAGAGCAGGGCTGCAGCAGTGGGAGATTCAATAGCCTGCAGTGCCAGTTAGAATTTTTGTCTGCTCTGATCTTATGTGTGCTGGTCCCTCTGTCCTCGGAGGACTGTACTTAGGACTGGGAGAACAGCAGGACCGGCAAGCATTTGATCAGAGCTTATAAAATTTCTAACATGCACTGCAGGCTATTAAACCTCTGACTGCTGCAGTCCTCCTCTGATGTCAGCTGCAGGGGATTCTGGGATTTGTAGTTACAAGGAATGTCAGCTTGCAAGACACAGTCTACTTCAGTAAACAGTAAGTAAGAAAAACATTTTTGCACACAAAGTTCAAATTGGGACCAGTCCCATACTTGGGTGTGGGGCTCATAATGCTGATTGTTCCCTTTTAAGAGTTACTAGAGAATACAGTACATTTTAGAGCTGTCAGTTTTTCTTTCAAGGTTTTCAAATACATCTTGGTAGCCTGTCCAAGATTTCCAGCATGTCTAGAAAGCAACTAACTGTCCCCAGCATCCTGATAGTGCTCCTGTTTATAACATCATACTGCTGCAACTGGCCCATCAGTGCAGCACTGGTGCTGTCACTCGCGACACTGATGACCCGGGATCAGGAGTAGTCTCGCATCATCGAGGGCTGGCCAGGGGGAGGATGAGCCAGTATCCCTCAGTGCGCTCTCCTGCTCCAGGGAAAGAGTGATCTGGCTGCCACCATGCGACCAACACCTGGGTGTTCTCTGGTGATGGGGCAGGCAGAGACACCACATTGGGTGGGGGGGGAGACACTGATTGGCTGGCGGTGGCATGCTCTGCCTGTGCTCACCCACACAAGTTACGCCTGGTGCCTCCCAATGGGTGGGGGACAGAAAACAGAAGCAACCCTCAGCGTCACACAGTAAAGTGCCACCAGTCTCTTGGGTCCCAGCTCTACAACTGCCCTTCTGCCCTCCCAGAACTGAGTAGTTTGTGGGGAACCTAGTCAACTCCCCACTGCCCCACCTTGGAGGAGAAAATATGCATGTAAGGGGTCAGGGTGAGAGACAGAGAGGATGAGGCTGGGAAAGCGAAGATGGGGCAGCTGTGAGGAGAAGGGGATAAACAGAGAATTTAAAAAAATGACATCATATTGCTTACCATGACAACAGAATGTGATGCCCCACACTACAAGCACAAGTCCAGTTGTTGACAGTCAAATGGTTTTTGAAAAACACAGCGAAATAACAGGGGTGTAGCCAGGGTAATGGGTTTTTTTTTACCAAAGATCGTTGATTATCTAGTCCTGGTGTGCTGACACTTTTTTTATGAAAATCTAATGGACGCATGATGGGGGGGCACCCAGGACCCCCCCCCATGGCTATGCCTGTGAATAAGTACTGCATTATCTGAAATATGTAGCAGACCAACTGCAGCAGAAGATAAAAACAACTAGGAAACAATACTTGTAAACATAATAATTATAAATATAATAATTTCAAGCTTTTGATTTTAGCGGATACCTGTCCTTGAAAAATTTCACAGAACATTTTTTTTAAATATGTAGTTTTCATATTTATTTATGCCCCCTATTGACACTGACCCCTTGGCCCCCTGCCCTCCAGCCCCATCACCCAACATCCCCAGTTCTTACTTGGCTCAAGAGGTCCCTACAGAGTGTACCCCCTCCCAACATGGCCAGAGTAGAGAGGGCATTCCTCCCCACCCCCAGTGACCCAATCCAGACTTTAGAGTCAGCTCCTGGCTGCTAGTGCGGGGCCTGCGGCAGGCCGGCTAGGGGTGGGGTTTATTTTCTTTTTCCTCCTATGCCTGGTCACTGTCTTGTTTGTAATTCAGGCACACAGACTTGCCAAAAGGTAGTAGTCAGCTTTATTATAATAATAGTGGCGTACAAGATTAATCAGAAGCCATTTAGCATAAGACAGTCTTTTCAGCCTGCATCTCTCACGGGACAGTCACCTCCCCAATGTCCGACTGTGCCTGACGTCGCCTTGCACACTGCTAGCATGCTCTTGTGGTAGAAGCAAGCTACTTGGCCAACTGCAGGGGTCACTAGGGGGCAGAACCAGACCCCCTCCCTTCCTTGCTTGGAGTGCTGCCATGAGTCAGCCCCTCCCCATCCCTTTGGACCACCCAGCTGGCTTTCTGGACTGGTTTCCTATCCCAGTCACCAGCATGGGAGCATGCAGCGCTACCCACTGTGCCATCGAGTGAACTTTTTTTAAAACATTTTTTTTATAACTTCAAAAGAGACAGACGTAGTGGGGGAGGGGTGCTGCAAAATCCTCTGGGGTGAAGGGGAACAAATGCTATGAGGAGATACAGGTGGCCCTTAACATGTTCGCCATAGACTAGAAAAGGAGGCTCAGAGAGGCATGATCTCAGTGTTTTACATACTCAAGGGTGTCAACAAGGTCGAATCGATGGGAATGTTTTATCTGGTGTCCACTGGCAGGACAAGGGAACACACCCTGAAGCTCAGATGTGGTAAATTCAGGGGTAATGCTTGGATGCACTTCCTCTACCAGAGGGTGGTGAATCTATGAAACAATGTGCCAGCAAAGACAGTGAACATGAAGAGATCTCATCCCCTTGATGAACAGGCTGTGTCAAGCCTCAAAGCACCAGGGATTTGTGTGCCTGGTCTCCATGCGTGATGTCTGCTGTACAAGTTATTTCAAACAAGAATGAAATGAATGAATAAAATGTAATAAGCAGACATCTACTGGCTTCTTAGGGCTCCTTTGTCCTTGATCTACTGTTCAACACACATTTATTTGGAGGCAGCACTGGTAGTTGCTGTTGGCACAGCCACTCACCCCTTGGAAAACTTGACACAAAGATAGTTCTGACTTTCAAGGTAACCCTGAATAAATAATCTTGCTTATCAAGGGAATTCTAGGCTACCCTGGGTAATAGAGTGGGTATGGAACCCTGATATACTGGTACATTTTGCACAGCAAACCGATTCAGCCCTGCTTATGAAATAGAGGGATGGACCTTATGAACCTAGAGTCTCTTCTGACTTTAAAATATTACTGTATGTTATCATTACTGTATGTTAGTTTAGCCAGGAAAAACATGTGTTACAGAAGTTTGTTTTCAGGTGTGATCTGGAGAGTAATTACAAAAACAAAAGGCAAGGCAATTTTTTTATATATCACTCTATTCCCCACGGGGCTCAGAACGCTGTACTATACAGATTTATAACTCAAATTATTCTAAATATAAGGCAAGGAAGGTAGATTGTTAAAACAGAAGGAACCCCCCTAAAATTTCAATTAAAACGTAAATGTTACACAAGAGAATGAAAGGCCTGTTGAAACAGAACAATGTTTGACCCCTCTTTAAATGCTTCCACTGAGGGTGCAGATTTCGGGTTAAGTGGAAGGGCATTCCAGATCAATGGTGCCACCATCGAGAAGACCTTACCCCGATTGTCTCTAATGCAGTCTTGGGACAGTTGAAATACTCCCTGCCCATAGTGAAGTGGAGACAGCGTCCCAGAGTATATATGATTAAGAGATCCATTAGGTACAGATAGCTAGGCCCCATTCTGTGTGGGGCTTTGAATGTTAACTAAGCAGCCTTGAAAGTGGCACACCATTGAACAGCATTGGCAGTCTGTGCAGTTCACATAGGACAGGCACGATATGTTCACAAAAATGGATCCTGGTAGTTAGTCTGACCCTAGCGTTTTGAACCAGCTTAAGGTAGTGCAGCAAGTTACTGGTCAGTGCAAGGTAGAGGGCGTTAACTTAAAGCAAACAGACTAGTAAGCAAAATAATACAGTATGCAATATGTGGAATTTTGCAAGAGAACATGTTAACATGTTAACTTTCTGGTTGCTCGACAAAGCAGTGAGAAGCCCTCCTCCTCCTCCTAATGCAAACCAAGGTTTGCTCTGACCTGGGGCAAGGTGCTGATGCCCTGTTTTGTGTTATGGAGACTAGTTCACTCCCTGGTCTCTTCCCCTGCACCACCTTGGCAGAGGCAACAAGGGTGCAAGGGGGTTGACTGAGTGTGGGCTATAGGGCAGGACCGAAAAGGACGGCTGGAGCAGTTCATATAATGAAACCTTTGTGTGTTTGTGTTGGATGTCTCACCAGTGACAGCAGGGTTGAAGTGCTGATGGGAGCAGAGCTGACAGTCCTGCCCCAGGCTGTGGTTTCTAATCAGATTAACTCGTCTCTCGCTGTCAAGTCCAGTGAATCACAGCGTGAGGGGATTGGAGACAGCATTCCTCTGGCTCAAATGGAACTTTTTTTTTACCTGATTACCTCAGCTGGCAGGCCCTAGTGTGAGAACAGAACAAGCTGACAGTCCAGATATATCCCAGGTCACTGGAGTGGAGTTCTTCTTCATTTTTGTTCATTTTTTTTTCATACACATTTTATGTTCCCTTCTCTCCGACAGCCTCCTTTGGCTCTCCTGCCTGCCTAGCCCCATCACACACCCTCCCCAGGACTTAACTCATCTCCAACAATCCCCCATGGATTGCCCCCATGGTGGGGCTAGGGGAGGGACAAGGAGTGAGGTCTGCTCCCCCCTTGGTGTCTTAATCCAGATTTAAATCCAGGGTCAAGTCAGTGGTGGGGGCCTACAGTGGGTGGGAACTTCATTCTGCTGGCTGGATTATTTTTCTCCCTGGACTCTGCCCACCTCCCAAAGCGTGATTTGCCCGACAGACCTCATGCCTGGGTGTGCCCTGTGGGAGAGGTAGCTCCCTGGCCCATGGCATCACACTGTGGACCCCTCACAGATGAGACAGGTGGGTTAGTGGGGGGTGGGTGAGGCTGAGAGTGCCACCAAGAGAGTATGCCTCCAGACCCAAGGCCTGAGTAGGTAGCAACAAAAACAAAACACTGAATTAAAAATAAAAAAAAAAGGACTCTAGTTCCAGCATGTTCCCCCTTCCCCTGCTTCACAAACAGGAAGTATGCTATGCTAATGTGTAATAATAACTGGTGAAGCCCAATATCATCTTGTTTTTAGCAACTTTGAAAAGTCGTATCAACCTGCAGGTTGATATAACTTTTACATCCTCGCACTGAGAAGCATATACAAGCACCAACCAATGAAACTGTCCGACACAGCACGAGACTGTTCTCCAATGTAAACAGAAACTCACAAGCTTACAGAGCAGGTTTTCACTTTAAAACACATCCCTCCCCCTTCCCCGATTCTGTAGCCCTCCAGTTTAAAGATCTGTGTTTGTGCAGCATTTATTTATTTCAGATATTTCTTGTAGGATCACTCGTAAAACCAACACGGAGACCCGCGCCCAAAATGCTCATACTTCCTTACTAGTAGGCGTGCCCCCATGCTAGCACGTTATGTAATGTCAGTCCTTGAATAGCGTGGGGGTGTGCCTACTAGTAAGGAAGTACGAGCGTTTTGGCCTCGCATCTCCTTGTAGTAGTAATTCTTCTGAGAACATTTTTTTTAGTACCAGCTATTATAAACAAGCATTTGTCAATGCTGAATGTTGATTGCGTTGGTGTGTTGAGCTCGCTCACTGCCCCTATGTCACTTGCTCAGTCTGTATCTCCCCGTGCTGCAGGCTGCTTTTTTGTACTGGGCTCCTGCCTGCATTGGCACCTTGTTCTGCCCACTAAGAAATCCGCAGCTGTCCCAACAGAGCTCCGTTGAGGTGGCTCACTCCCCCTCGCTCACTCGCTCATTCCGGTTCTCCTGGCACTGCAGGCTGCCCCTTTTGTACTGGGTTTCTGCCTCTGTTGGTGCTTTTTCTGCCCACAAAGAAATCTGTAGGAGTCTGACACAGGTCTGTTGAGCCTGCTGACTCCCCCTCTCTCACTTGCTCATTCTGTTTCTGCTGGCACTGCAGGCTGCCCTTTTCTATTGGGCTCCTGCTTGCATTGCCGCCTTCGTCTGCCCACAAATAAATTTGCAGCAGTTACAATAGAGCTCCATTGAGCTTGCTCACTCCCCCTCTCTGCTCACTCATTCTGGTTTTCCCGCCACTGCAGGCTGTCCTTTTGTACTGGGCTCCTGCATGCATTGCTGCCTTTTTCTGGCCAGAAAGAAATCTGAAGCAGACCCGACACAGCACCATTGAGCTCGCTCACTCCCCCTCTCTCACTCACTCATTCTGTTTCTGCCAGCACTGCAAACTGGCCTTTTGTACTGGGCTCCTGCTTGTGTTGCCGCATTTTCTGCCCACAAAGAAATCCGTAGCAGGCACAATACAGCTCCATTGAGCTCGCTCTGTACCGCGCTGTCACTCACTTGTTTTGTTTCTCTTGGTGCTGCAGGCTGCACTTGTATACAGGGCTCCTGGCTGTGTTAGCACCTTTGTCTGTCCACAAAGAAATCTGCAGCTGTCCCGACAGAGCTCCATTGAGGTCGCTCAGTCTCCCTCTGTCACGTGCTCATCCTGTTTGTCCTGGCACTGCAAGCGGCCCTTTTGTACGGGGCTCCTGCCTGCATTGGCACTTTTTTCTGCCCACAAAGAAATCCGCAGCAGTCCTGATAGAGCTCCGTTGAGCTCACTCAGCGCCCCTGTCTCACTCACTCATACTGTTTCTCCCACCGCTGCAAGCTGGCCTTTTCTACTGGGCCCCTGCCTGCTTTGATGCCTTTTTCTGCCCACAAAGAAATCCGCAGTAGTCCTGACAGTGCTCCGGTGAGTTCGCTCACTCCCTCTCCCTCACTCACTCTCTCGTTCTGTTTCTCCCAGTGCTGCAGGCTGCCCTTTTTTACTGGGCTCTTGCTCTGGGGCCTTTTTCTGCCCACAAACAAATTCGCAGCAGTCCCGACAGAGCTCAGTTGAGCTCGGTCACTCCCCCTTCTCAGTCCTTCTATCTTAATCTGTCCCAAACACTGATTTCCCACAGCAATCATGATATTCTCCGGCAGGAGTGCAAAAACATATTTTAGCCAGGATGTGAAAAATGACAGCTGTACTGTTCATAAGGAGGTGTGAAAACATGCCACTATTGAAAATGTGGCATGAAAATATTACAAATTTGCGAAGTTACAAGGGTGTGTGGAAACAGTTCAATGCACACTTGTAACACAGTCATGTTATGGAGTTTTGTCACCAAATTTTCAACATAGGGCTTTTAGGACCTCTGCTCATGAACAGTGCCACTGTCATTTTCTTAATCTGTCCCAAACACTGATTTCCCACAGTGACCGCATTATTCTGTGCTGCAACTGTGAAATCACATTTCAGTCAGGATGTGAAAAATGACAGCTCTACTGCTCATAAGGAGGTGTGAAAAAATGCCACTGTTGAAAATCTGGCATGACAATATTACAAATCTGCGAAGTTACAAGGGTATGTGGCAAGTGTGCAATGCACACTTGTAACACAGATATTTGATGGGCTATCTTCACCAAATTTTCAATAAAGGCATTTTAGGACCTCTGCTCATGAACAGTATCACTGTCATTTTCTTAATTTGTCCCGGACAGTGATTTCCCACAGCGACCGCTCTATTCTGCGCCAGAAGTGCGAAAACACATTTTGGCCAAGATGGGAAAAATTACAGCTGCACTGTTCATAAGTAGGTGTGGGAAAATGGTAATGTTGAAAATCTGGAGTGAAAATATTATAAATTCGCGAAGTTACGAGCGTGCGTGGAAACTGCGCGATGCACGCTCATAACACAGTCATTTTATGGAGTATAATTACCAAATTTTCAACACAGCCATTTCAGGACCTCTACTCATGAACAGTGTCACTGTCATTTTCTTACTCTGTCCCAAAAACTGATTTCCCACACTGACTCCGCTATTCTGTGCCAGAAGTGCGAAAACACATTTCCGCCAGGATGTGAACAATGACAGCTGTGCTGTTCACAAGGAGGTATGAAAAAATGCCAATGTTGAAAATCTGGCGAAAATACCACAAATTCGATTTACGTGCCGTAGCAACTGCGTAGCGACACTCATAAAACAGTCATTTTGGATTTTTCCACCAAATTTGCAACATAGGCTTTTGAGGCCCACCTCATGAACACTGGCACTGTCATTTTGTTAATCAGCCCTGAAAGGTGATTCCACACAGTGACCACGAAATCACCTTTCCGGGCCGATTAACGCCATGACAGTTCAAGAATTCATGAGGAGGGGTCCCAAAATCCCCATGTTGAAAATTTGCTGAAAAAATTCCCAAAATGCCCGAGAAATGCACTAGAGTTGAAAAAACCCTATTTATTATTTTATACAGCTTACCGGCATTTCCTCAGTTTGCAGTCGGCTTTGAAGAGTGCAGACGTGTTCCCGGTCCACCGAAGATTGCTGCGCCAAGCTCCGGAGGTAAGTATGGGGTGAGGGGGGTGTAGGGAGGCAGTGTGCACAGTGGGTGGATGCGGGTTGCAGGTGGGGCCAGGGAGACTATGAGGACTGTTCCTTTTGCAGGTAAAAAGACTTCGACAGGACCATTTTTCCTTTACAGCGGCAGCGCCGTGGGCCTCATGCCACCAACGGCTTTCTTTTGGGGGCAGCAGTAGCCGACGGAGATTGGGCACCCCCATCGGCACACAAGGGTGGGATTCATTATGCTGATGGGGATTGGGAACCCCATTGGCAGGAAGAAAGTGGGGGGCAATGCGGATGTTACAGAATGCTGATGGGGAGGGCTCCCCATCGGCACCAGAAACACAGGGGCACCAAGGCCGACGGGGATTGGGGTCCCCTGCTGGCAAACAAATATGGTGGGAGTGCATATTTGTTAACATGGCGGCAACCCGCCACCATGTTCACAAACAATATCAGGGTTTTTACATCCCGCCCTGCAATGACGGGTCGCTCCCTCATTGCAGCGGATGGCTGATGCTGCAATGACGAGGCGGCCCCTGATTGCAGTGGCTGATTTGTCTGAAGTTGGTGCAAATGTTCGAAACTGCTGTCACCAGCAGCCTGAAGTGGTACAAGCCTTTGCAGACTATGGGGGCATTGGCCACAACAGTGCCACGCCTCCACAGCCTGCTACTGAGAAAGCTGCTGCAATATGTTTCTTGTGCTGCGCACAATCAACATAAAAATAAAACATATGTAGGGGGTAGAAATTGAGTTTTTTTTACACACCCTCATTGTGTGATAATAGTAAAACCTTCGCTCTTGAGGTTTACATATTGTCACACAACCTGGGTGTGTGAAAAAACCCCATATCAACTCCCTACATATGCACCATTCTCTATATAATTTACCCATTATACTACACAGGTACCCTGCGATTCCCTGATTTGACCAGGCTTAACCTGAAGGCCTATACTGTCTTCATGACCACCGTCTCTGCAGGTAGACTAGTCCATAGGTTTACCACCCTCTTAGGAAAAAGTGCCCCCCAACATTACCCCTAAAATTACCACTCTCTGAGCTTCTGACAGTGTCCCTACAAAACATTGTTACAATGAATAACTAAATGTAGATCCACCTGTAGTTCTGTTGCAGTTAACGAGATAGAGAGCTACTGTACTAGTAAGGCTATTGACTGATAACGAATCTAGCTACTGTGTGCCTATCAGCCAAACTAAGGAAACTGCTACAGTTGTATCCCAAAATGAAGCTTTTTAACTATTTCATTTTGCAGCTGAAAAAAACAGAAACTGCTACAGTTCCTCCCCAAAGTGAAGCTTTTTAATGGTTTAGTTTTGTAGCTGAAAAACCCAAGTTCCAGGTAGTTCCATCCCTTCATGATGTGTTGGAAGAGTGACAAAATGATCTGATCAATGTAAAGCCCATGTGGGCCCATTATAGCAGGATCTGGGGGGCTATTTTCTGGCATATAATGAGGATAAAGGCACATGTACGGGGGACTACAAAATGTTGTGGTATACTAAGCCATGAACTTGGACAACATATAGTATTCACATGTAGAGTTCTTGTTCATGTCTAGAGTTTGTGTTACAATTAAATTCTTGTGTGGAATAAATTATTGTGCAATGCAAAATGATTTCCATACTAGGCCCTTAGGGCTTCTACTGTACAAGACATTGACACTATGCAAGTGTTACACATGTAGTTACACGTTGGAACAACTGTTACATGTTTAACTACAGTTGAAACAAAGACCTAAATAGGGCAAGAAGTGTATATATCTGTAGTTATACTTTGCAGCAAATGTTACATGTATAACTACACTTGGAACAAAGACCTGGCTGAATAGTAGAAGTGTTGCACTTGTAGTTACATTTTGTAACAACTGTTACATGTTTAACTACACTTGTAACATGGCAAAAGTAGTAGGACTCAAAGGAAGAAAGCCGATAGGACGAAGGGCGTCAGGTGGTACAGGAGCAACACGGCATTATGATACGATAATGCTGTGTTGCTTGTGAACTACATAAATGAGCCACGGGAGGAAAATGAGCACTGTGGTAAGTAGGACAGCAAAACAAATGGCAGGGAGCAAGTTTTCAAATAGCAAGCAGGTACACAGAAGTAGTGAGACAGAGAGGAGGCAACGGACCAGAAGAGTGAGCCACACAGGCAACATCTGGAAACGCATTTAATTTTAACAATTTCACGGTCTATGGGATGGGAAACTTTAATTATGCATCTCGATTCACAGAAAGAGAACATGGCACATAGACCGAACAAATGTGAGAAGCCAAACGAACGGAGCAGCTGAAACACAGTGTGAGTAGTGCGAGAATAAAAACAGCACAAAGCAAACCAGTATGTCAATATGCAAATGAGATAGGCACACAGACCGAGAAGTAGGAAATGAGCAAGATCGCGATCAGCCTTGCAACAATATCGAAGTAACAGTCGATCAGAAATCTGTGAAATATATTGCAATCCTTAAGAAACATATAATTGTAGCACCCTCAAATAAATGAAAAAAAAGCATATATGTCTGTAAGAGAGCTTCATCCCAAAATGTAAAAGTAATAGTAAAAAGTGCTGAAAAACTTGATTAGTTTCATTATGTTTTGTCCAGTATCACCAGTAACATATACAGGACATATACAGCCTCCTGTAGACCATGTTACAAGCACATTAATCCACTCTGAAGGTGGCATCTAATGGGGAGTTAATGCATGGTTGGGCCGTTGTAGGCACTCGACCTGCGGCCTCGGGCCACAACGGTCCCAACCATACATTAACTCCCCATTAGATGCCACCTTCCTCGTGGATTAATGCTTACTTGGAACAACGATCTGACTAGTGCAAAAAGCTTGCACCTGTAGTTACTCTTTGCAGCAACCGTTACATGTTCTGCTACACTTATAACAGGGATCTGAGTAGTGCAAGAAGAGTTTCACCTGTATGTAGCTACACTTTGCAACAACTGTTACATATTCAACTACAAAGGAAAGTTTCACCTACAGCTACACTTTCCAACAACTGTTACATGTTCAGCTACACTTGTAACAGAGATCTGAACAGTGCAAGAAGTGATACATATGTAGTTACATTTTGCAACAACTGTTAAATATTGAACCATACTTGGAAGAATGATCTGAATAATGCAGTGCTACACCTGTAGTTACACTTTGCAACAATAACATGTTCCACTACTCTTAGAACAAAGCTCTACATATTGCAGCAAGAGTTATGTGTAACTACACTTGCAAAAAAGTTCTGAATAGTAAAAGAAGTGTTACACCTGTAGCTACACTTTACAACAACTAGTACTTGTTCAGCAATACTCAGAATAAAGATCTGAATAGTAGAAGAAATGTGATGCCTATAGTTACAACATGCAACAAACATTATGGGCAGGATTCACAAAACAGATGCGCTAAGCGCAGCTTAGATCTTGTAGTATGGAGTCGAAATCGCCGTAAGCCAATTCAGGAACAGGGAGGAACCAGCCCAAACGATTTGCCCTGCACCGAAAAACATGTGCCAGAGGCGCAATGTAATGACATGCGGCGCATATACAGGGGGCGTACCCATGCATACACAGTGCAACCCGAACCATAAAGCACAACCAGGGCGCATCTATGGGGTAAAGCCAAGATGTGCCATAGAAAGATAAGTACAAAAGATGGAGACTTATGTCTAGCACACCAGCAGGCCATGAATGGAATGACCAGAGCAGCACAAAGTCACAGCCAGAGGGGAAGTGGAACCAGTGAGAGGGAGAGGCAAAGCAAGCCAGCCTGCCAGCAACAACATCAGGCATCAAACCACACCAGAGGGCCTCAGTGACAGAGGGGATGAACCCAGCAGTGGTTGCCATAGCTGGTGCCCTAATGAGGAAGGAGGAGGAGGCAGGGCACTGGAAGGCACTGTAGGTGGCCAGCCCCATGGCGGTACTGTGCCTGGCTGTCCTTTGAGCAGCTCACAGAGGTGGAGACAGTTGGGCGATACCACCTCAACAGGGCCATGCTGAGGCAGCTATGTGAGCTGTGCCATGATGAGATGCAGGCATCCACCGCACAAGGTCATGCCATCTCAGTGGAGACCAAGGTGACAACAGTCATGTACCTGCTCACCACAGAAACCTTCCAGAGGCCTGCTGGGGACACCACTGACATATCACAGGCCTCAATGTCCCGTCTCCTCACACAATTCCTCACTGCACTGCTACCGCATGCTTTGGAATATATCAAATTCCCCAGCACGCAGGCAAAATGGACAGAAGCCATGCAGGGGTACCACAGAGTGGCACGCATGCCAGGTGTCATAGGGGCCATCGACTGCACCCATGTGGCAATCCGCACACCACCTGGTGAGGAGGACATCACATACATGAACTGGAAGGGACAAGGCACCCCCGAAGACCATGAAGGTGAAGCCGGTCAGGGATGCAGGGATCCCAGGCTGGTGGTGAGGGCATGGGCATACCGCACACGAGTGGTGGAGGAACACTTCGGGCCCCACACGTGAGTATGCAGGTATGTGCGTGTGCAGGTGTGGGCACTGCGGTGTAGGGACAGCATGTCATTGGAATGGCGGGCACTGTACACCACACAGGGTGCACACGCAGGCACATGCACATGGTGGGGACATACATACACACACAGACACCATGCACGCAGCACCCCAGAACCACACAGGCCATGCTCAAGCTGTCACAGGTCAGTGCACACTGCGGCTAGCACATGGGCACCACAGGCACTGTAACGCACTCATAATTCCCGTGACACATGGCACAACAGCAGAACACACATACACACAGGATGGCCTGCATAGGTAGCACAGGGTGGTGCCAGGGCAAGCGTGGGCTGGTGACTGCCACACACACCACCACTGGCACCACCCACAGGGCAGCCAGTATGCACGGGCATGCCACCTGCCATCACAGGGCAGCCCCACGACCGCCACGGACACATGGGTGGCCTCTGCCATGGCCGCTGGTGATGAGGGTGCCACCACCGGCCACAGGAGACATCCCCAGGGATCTTGCAGGGGTGCTGCACTGAGACCGTGAATGGGTGCCCAGTGGGGTGGCCATCTGATGCTCACCAGACAAGCCATGGATGGTGGGTGTGGATGCCAGTGGCGATGGGGTCAGCAGTATGGGTTCACCTGGCCCTGCCGCTGGGGTGTCCTGGATGTGCTCCTGGGTGTCCAACTGGATGCACAACATCCACGGCATGCTATGGATGCAGCCACTGCCTCTGCAGCAGCTGCAGTCTGCTCCATGGCTGCGTTCATGCCCACCCACATGATGCACGTCTCAGCCAACATCTGAGCATGCCACGCCACCGTGGACTCAAGCTTCTGGACCATGACGGCTCTGTGGCTCTGGAACTCCACCTGGAGGGCCTTCTGACTCTCCACAGTCACCCGCAGCAGGTCAAGGTAGGCTCCCATGTTGTCAGCAGGTGATGCGGCATGGTGGCATCGCGGACATACAGGGGATGTATCAACCTCACCAGAGTCATCCACAGGTGGTGGATGCACCCTGTCAGGCTGCAATTTGGGCGGGGCATGGCTGGGAAATGCTGCTGGCTGTCTATGTGTTTTGTCCCCCAGGCCCACTGTAGTGGGTGTGTGTACACCGGTGCCCTGCCTGGATGGGACCGACGTTGCCAGCACTGCACTGGGCAGTGGTGCAGGGGGCACAGTGCCCACAGCTATGGGCAGCTGTGCCGCCACTGCACCAGTGTCCAGCACAGTGGGAATGTCAGTGGCACACAGGGTTGTGTGCACAGGCAGCCCCGCGATGTGTGCACCGCCGACGGCCATGGCAGTGGCGCTGGTGATTGTGGAACATGTGCCCTCACCCTGCATGCCACTGGTTAGCACAATGAGGGCATCTGCTTTGTCCACTGCCTTGTTCGGGTCAGCATCAGACAACCCAGACAGGCTCCCTAACCATGCGATGTACCCGCCAGCAGTCCCACCATCGCCGGTGGAGGGGTCCACAGGACCCTCTGCCACAGGGTCTGTGACCAGTAGTGCATGGGGCATGGACGTTGCAGGTGTGGATTCGCCCATGTCAGTGTCATTGGCCCCATGGGGTGGGTCAGCATCATCGCCCGTGAGGGCCACACAGTCAGCCATGGCCATGGCTGTGCCCTGGAGCCACAATGGTGCTGTGGAAAGAGAGAGGGAGAACATGGTTAATGCACAGGACACACATTTCACAGTGGCAAGGTCAACCACAACACGGCCGACCACACAATGCCAGGTCCGCACTCCTGTCCATGGCAGGGCCCGGCCAGGGTGCACAGCTACTCATCATGCTGTGACAGGCTGCCCCCCATCTGGAAGCCACCATCTGGGACACCTTGCACAGCCGTCCTCAACACACTGGCAGCCAGGAGGGCCTCATTGGGGCTGAGCCATTCTGCCGAGCTAGGGCCGCCCCCATCTGCCGCAGGGATGAGTGGATGCTGGACACCTTCTCCTTGGCCCTCCATCAGTTATTATTCCAATGCTTGCAGCACTCCTGTACCATGTGGCTGTATGGTGCCACCACATTCACCTGCCGGGCCAAGTCCTCCCAGCTCTCCACATGTGCCATCCAGCTGCTTCCCTGCCCGTGAGTACATCCAGGCATAGGTGGCATGCCTCATTGAGCACCCTCTCCTCATCCTTCGTGAAGTTGGGTCACCACCTGGGGGCAGCACCTGATCCCTCTGACATTACGACAACTGTGGGGAGAAGCATCCAGGTGTCAGTCATGCCTGTGGGTACACATGGTTCCACACCCATCACTCGCAGTCTGTTGCCTCACCATGGTCCGTGTTGCCATTGGTCTGGGCCGTGGTCCATGGGTGGGTAGCCGAGCACAGGTGGCCATGCACCATGGACTGGGGTCCATGTGGGACACCGCACATGCCACACGTCACCAAGTCTATGTTGGGAGGAACAGTGTATGTGCCCCAGGGGGTGTCACACCATGCTGGCTGCCATGGGCTTGTCCCAGTACCCCTGCAGCACATGTGCCACCACCATGGGGACACATTCATCCTGTGTGCCCCCCATGTGGTGGCTGCAGGGCAGAGGGGGACTGACATGTGGCAACAGCCACGGTATGGCTGGCAGCAGTGTGTGGCCTGGCTGTGCTGCCATTGTGCCTGCACGTGCACTGCTCTGTGCATCAGACCTACCCGTTGCACGTTCTGTGCCCACCTCACATTGCAGGTGACACCCAGCCATACATATCCTCCCTGTGTACAGTGGGTGGCCTCCTGTACATGTCACATCCCCTCCCTGTTCCACATTGCAATGCCTCGGCACACTGCCATCCGTAACATCGCTCAGCACCACTGTTCCATACATGCTGGGTTGTGTGGGTACTGGTGCCGCAGTCATCTGATGTGGTCATGGCAGGGAACAGACCATTGTTGCCCTGTGCACCATCAGTACTGCTCTTGATGCTGTGTTACACGGTTTTCCTTGGGTACCACTTACTGTACTGTTCCCATGTCTGGTGTACAGGGGTATTGCCTGTTGTGCACGCTCAGAGGCAGGCACACTAGTGTGTTCTGTAGCCCTGTAAACATTGCCGTGTACTCACCCTCTAGGCACTGACTCCTCTCAGTGTCCTGGACTCAGCCTGCTGAATTGGGAGCATTTATGGCTCAGGGCATGCAAATGAAGCCTGAGCCACTGTTAATGAGATGCTAATTGGCTGAGTTGCCCATGCATGGTTGAT
Organism: Neoceratodus forsteri; assembly: GCA_016271365.2. Lineage (NCBI taxonomy): Eukaryota > Metazoa > Chordata > Ceratodontiformes > Ceratodontidae > Neoceratodus > Neoceratodus forsteri. The sequence continues at coordinate 43,945,740 of JADMNL010000034.1, read as the reverse complement.
GAGGCTGTTTAGGGTGCATTCTCTCTGAATTGCACAATTGCTCCTAGCTTATCTCAATTTGCATGGTGCATTTGTGGGATGTGCCAATGACCGTACAGCGCATCTCCAGCGCATGTGTGTACCGGATGGTGCATATTCATGAATTGTGGGCATTGTGGACAGAACATCCAGCATGCATGCATGGTCACCGTGTCTGGTGGTGCATCTCCCATGATGTGCCGCACCACCGCTTTCCCGTTGCGCTGTTGCAGGCCTGCCAACCTTGATGCCGTGTGCCATATCATGCAGCGTGTCCCATGATGCACCATCCATGCTGCACTGAGCCAGCCCTGCCCATGGATCATGCACAGTGTGTGGTACAGGTTCAGGGCACATGCCATGCACAACATGGTACCCACATGTGTAGCATGCAAGCATGACCGTGTCCTTGCCATGCAACGCTATTGAGTGGTGCATTGCGCATGCGCGGTCCCGTCGCCATTGGCCATTCGCACTTCACGTTCAGTGCGCTTTGTGCTGCACATGCCTTACTGGTTAACGTGGTGCAAAATGAACGCTCAACTGCGCTTTGCCAGTTTGCTCCTTGCCACTGTCTGTTGCCTGTTTGGGATGCCTAGGGCTAGATGACAGGTGCCTAGGGCCATGAATTGGTCGTGGTTGGAGTTGCTACATCTCGTGGCACTGGTTATGGCTGTGGAAGGCCACCTGTTTGGATAGGAAGGCCTCAATGTGCCCAGGGCCCAGGTGTGGGCCTCCATTGCATCCAGGCTTGTGCGACGTACAGGGATGCCACACACAGGGAAGCAGCACAGGCATCGCTGTGGTGATCTCCAGAGGTGGGACCCAGGGCAGCTTGCATAGCTGCGGTGCCGTGCATGCAGGGGTGCACTGCCAAGACCAGGTAGGTGTCATTCAGCTGTCTCCTTTAGTGACACGTGCTGGGTGTGTGTGTGTCGCTGCCCTCATGGGTCTCACAGCATCCTGCAAACACTGCAGTTACTGCACCTCTCCCATGCTGCATTGCCATGGTGCCATCGGGGCGAGGCATGGCTGTGTCAGCCTTCTGTCCCTCAGGTGCTTCCCGGACAGTCATCATGCTGTATGGCCATGGGCCGGCGGGGGGGGGGGGCTGTGGCACTACATCCTGCACAGTGGCTGTGTTTGCTCATGGTGCTGTCTGTTGTGTTTTGCAGAACCAGAGGCCAGGCGGCAGGCCACGGATGAAGCTGAGGTGTGGTGCCAGAGGATAATGGGTGCCAGGCCTGGTGCCCTGCCAGGGGCAGGTGAGTGCTGCATTCCATGATTGCTGTCTTTCAGGTTCTTTGCAGTCACTGGTGGGTGGGGGTGTGTTCCATGTACTGGCCCTCAGTGTGTGTTCTTTCTGTTGTTTCCTGTAGGTGTCCTGGCTCGCCATGCTGTTGCGGGTGGTGGTCTTGGAGGTGCACCTGTTGATGTGGACCGGAGGATCTGTGTGGCCATCCAGGCAGCCCTGTGTCCTCTCTCACAGACTGTTCAGCGCCTGTCAGCTGCCCTGAGGGGCATCATGCTGCGTCTCCCAGTCCATGCCAGGGCAGTGCATGGCAGGGCATGGTGCCACTAGTGTCCCCCTGCCTCATCCTGGGGCCTTCCCATGTATATAGTTACCATTCCCTGTCCCCTGTTTCTGTCCCTCTCCTGCCCTCTTTCCCATCCCTGCTCCCCATTCTCCATTTGTTGTTGCTGTTGTTGTTGTTGTGCCTTGTTTTACTTTTAGGTTGTACAGACTTTTATGCACCTCCCCTTTTATAAACGTGTTTTGCTCTACACTTGTGTCTGTGGGTGTGTTTGTTCCAGCTCTGTGGTTGCTCCTCATGCTCTGCTGTTTTGTCCCAGTTGTTCTGCCTGGCTGCAAGGCATCCAGAGTGCCCTGGCGCATTGCTGGTTGCACAGGCGCATCTGTGGTTGCGTTGTCATGTCCTGCGGTGATTCACAGTGGTGTTGCACTTGGCGCTGCCCATGGCGCATGCCTCTGTGAATGGCTATGCTTGGGCTCAGCACATTTGATTTGTGCCTGTGCATTTGTGTTGCGCCAGGAGCGTCTTCTTTGTGAATGCTGCCCTATATGTTTAACTACATTTGGAACAAAAATCTGAATAGTACAAGAAGTGTTACACCTGTAGTAACATTTTGCAAGAACTGCTACATGTTTAATAACACTTGGAACAATGAACTGAATGAATAGTGAAAGCAATTTCACACCTGTAGTTACACTTTTTAGCAACTGGTACATGTGCAGCTATACTTGGTACAGAGTCCTGAATAGTAGGAGTGTTACACTTGGAGTTACACTTTGCAACAACTGTTACACATTTAACTACACTTGGAACAAAGATCTGAATAGTGCAAGAAGTGTCACTTGCAGTTACACTTTGCAACAACAGGAACATGTTCCACTGCACTTCGAACAACGATCTAAATATTGCAACAAGTATTACTCCTACAGTCACACTTTGCAACAACTGTTACATTTTCAGCTACACTTAGAACAGAGAGCTGAACAGTGAAAAAGTGTTACACCTTTAGTTACAGTTTACAACAACTGGTACGTGATCAGCTACACTTGGAACAAAGATAGTAGTAGCGTTACACCTGTAATTGCACTTTGTGCTACTGTGGTTTCAAAACTTCCATAATGAATCGATTATTAATTTGATAACATTTCATGAATGACTCATGAGTATTCATCATAAAACATAATGTCATGAATTGCATCTCGCCTTGGAATGCTCACATTACCTCCCTTTCCATGACCTGCACTGACTTTTTGGTGCCTTTCTGGATTCGGTTCAAAATTGCCTGTCTTTGTTTCAAGCTCTTTAATGGGCTTGCTCCAACCTATCTCACTGATCTGGTCTCCCCTTATACCCCCTCTTGCTCTCTCTCTGCTCCTCTGTCCTCTCTGTTCCATCTCCCTCCTTTCCATTTGTATCAGTAAAGCATTCTCATCTACTGCCCATGTCATCTGGAACATCTAATCTATCTCTCTTCACCCACTCCCCTCACCCTTCTATTTCAAGTCTTGCCTAGAGATCTCTCTCCCTTACCTATAATCCCTAGTTTCTCTCACTCTTTGCTTCATCCTTTTCTTTTTAATTTCCTGTTATGTACCCTCCTTCTAGTCTGCAGCACCCATCTCCCTCAGGAGCTCCTAGGGCATTCCCAACTCCTAGGACTTCACCTCTCAACTGCAATCACCATTTTTCACAGCATGGAACCTTAGTTTGCCCTCCCCTGCCAGAGTCAGGATGGTGGGATTATCCCCTAAAGTAGTTGTGCATCAGGAGGCTTTGCTGTGGAAGTGCAAGGCCTGGATTTACTGGGATCCAGCATCGTGGGTGCCAGGGCCATTTTTCCATTTATCAAGGCCCTCGCTTGAGATGGCAGCAGCTGGGATGCACAAGCACGTCTGCAGAACACGCTGTCACGCTGCATCAACCTGCATCTCCCCTCCCCCAAATGAGCTCCAACCTGCAGCTCCATCTGTGGTCATCCAGGTGGCACTGCTATGGTACGGCACCATTGCTTTCCCTCTCTCCCCCTGGAGAAGGAGATAATCCCCTGGGATGCTCCATCCTCCTCCCCCTACCTGGTCCCCAGTGTCCCAGGCCTATTCCTTGACCCAGGTCATTGGCATCATGAGCAGCAGTCCACCATGTCGATGGGCCAGTTCTGTTGCCCTTTTCTTTCTTTTTTTGCTTATTCTGATTGCCAACTGCTGCAGCTGTTACTGCTTGCACTTGCTGCTTCCTTAGTCTACCGAGTAGCGAGTACTGTTCCTACTGGTACTGTCAACAATCTCACTGCTGTATATTTTTATAAAGCAGTTTATTGTCCTTTTTTAAATTTTGTATTCTGTATACACTGTACTGTAAATTCCCTCTCTCTCTGAGTTTTATCCCAGGTGTGAATCATTTTGATGTACACTTTGTATGAACAATCTGGTTGAACTCCAGAAATCTCAGAAATACAATGTAGCTCAGTGTAAATTGCAACCCCTGGGGAAGGAAAAATGTAGGGCCTACACACTGTGTGGGGCTCCCTTGTTGCAGTGGAAGAGGAAATGGACCTGGGAGTCATAACAGACAAGCGGCTGAAGCATAACAAGCAGTGAGCAGCTGCTGTCAAGTGTGCCAGAAGAATACTGGAGTGTAATAAGGGGGGAGGGGGGATGAATAGCAGAGCAGGGAGTAATCCTGCCACTATACAAGGCCCTGGTCAGACCATATCTGGGGTCAGATTTTCTGTATGGCAAAAATGCCGTAAGCCCCAGGTGTGCCAAAGATATGGTGCTTGTGGCTTGTGGCAATCTAATGGGATTTTCTATCCCATGCGGCAATTGACACAAGTTAGGCCATCTTTTTGTGGTCTAGCTTGCGTCAATCCCAGGGACCATTTTTATGGAGTTTGCGCCCGAGATTTGGCGCAAGCTGCCATAAAGTGGTACAACTGTTGCAGCTACATCTAACCATTGAAAACCAGGCACAGCGGTGGCAAATGGCACTGGCATGGCAACAGTTTTAAAGTGTTGTGGTGTGAATTTTGATGCAAGCCCTGCACCTCCCTTTGGAAATCCAGACCCTGGTGTAATGGGTGCGGTTCTGGACTCCTCCATACAAAAGGGACATTAAGATGGTTGAGGTGGAGGGCCCCAAAATGATCAGGGATTAGGGGGATAAGATCTATGAGCAGAGGCTGATGGCCCTTAACATGTTTACCCTGGAGATAAGGAGCCTGCGAGGGGACATGATCTCAGTCTTCTGCATGCTCAAACGCATCAACAAGATTGGACAAAGACGTTTGGCTGGTGTCCTCAAGGAAGACCCATGGACACTCCCTAAAACTCAGAGGCAGTAAACTCAGGGGTAAAATTAAGAGACATTTCTCCCAGAGTGGGCGGGGGTGAACCTATGGAACAGCCACCAATGGAGACAGTGGACATGATGACAGCATAGGCCTTCAAGGGAAACCTGCACGCATTTCTGATTATGAAGGGAATAACAGGAACCCTGGGTAGAAGAATGGATAGGGAAATCTCTATAAATTAATGCAGTTTGCAGATCATGTTTATTCATCTCTGCTAATAAAGCAAGGGGGGGGGGAGTGAGTACTATGCACCTAGAGTCCCCTTCTACCTTAAAGCAGCAGTGCATGGTACAATCAAACATTCTGATCTCTACCTTTTTACTCTCTTTTAGAGTGCCATTACTTGCCGGCCTTGTAAGATGCCCTTTTTATCCAACTTGAGTAATTTTTAGCATATTTTTACATTTGAAATAAGATGGCTGTCCCCTAGGTTAGAAGTAGAAGGCTAGAAGTACAGACTTGCTAACAGAGAGGAGTGTAAGCACCTAGCTTTACCTTAAAAGTATGCTTATATTTATTTGTAACACGGCATCAAACAGAAACAACAAATAATGAAATTTCATTGGATCAAATACAACACATGACCAAAGTTGGAGCGGTGATTAATTCCCCAGTAAGGCATGCTCCAACTATTAATCAAGGGGTCACCGGGTCGAGCTCTAGCACCACTAGCTGTCACAGCAGCAAACAGAACACACATCCCAGTGAATACGGAAGATCTCAATGCGCCAACACAAAGCTGAACAGAACTGAAACTACAACAAAAGTATTCCTGTGTTACAAATGCATTAATGCCCTCCGGAGTTGGCTTCTGCTGGGGAATTAATGCATGGTTAGGTGGTTGTAGGCACTCGGCCAAAGCTCGTACCAACCCTCGAACTATGCATTAATTCCTCAGTAGAAGCCTTCTTCGTTGGGCATTAATGCTTACTTATATTTCTCTTCATGCTGAAAGTCGCAAGGTAAGTGGGGAAAGAAAAAAAGAGAACTGTAAGCAGTGTTTGGGGGTACTTTGAAACTTGTCTTTAAAACTGTAACAGGTAGTGTGGAGGGAACTAGGTCAGGAAACTAGCCCACCAATTGGAGGCACCAGCTGACTCAGGAAGTCCCTCCTAGAGGAGGTTGCAGCTGCTGTATAAAAATGGATACTCCTAATGTGTCCCCACCTATGTTTGTGTCCCAGTAAGTGAGTGGAACAGTGAAGGAGTGGAAGAGATAACTGGCATCTTCGGCATCAGCTGAAGGAAGCAGGGAAATGGGGGACTCTACCAGTCAGCTACGGTAAGGTGCCTGTTTGCTACTGTTGTTGCATTTACTACCAGAACAGGTGGAAGGTAATGTGTAGGTCAAAACAGGGACTAGGAGCAACAGCCTATCTAGGGTAGGTGTACAAAGAGGCATAATATACAACAAAAGGGGAAAAAATAGAAACACCCTATCAAGGGTAAAGGTAAATAAGAAGTTTCAAGTAATGGAGGGAGAGGAGGAATTGGGAATGCTGGGACTGGTGCAGTGCAGTAGCTGTGGGGTGGCAGTTTTCAGGGAACCCTTCTGTATGATCTCTGGGAGGAATTTACCCAAGGGAACTTCAGCAACAAACTAATTGCCATCTTACCTTCAACCTGTGTGCAGCATGGTTACTAGTAACACACACGACACTCATGGGGCAACAGGTGCTTCCCAACACCTGGGAATCAGGAAAATCTGAGGCTAGTAGAGATGAGTCGAAGTTTAAATTTGCAGACAAAGTTGCAACGAAGCGGGTGAAATTCACCTCTACGGAGCTCCGGAAAGTTTTCCCCACCCTCAGAAACTTTGACTTCACCCGAAATCATGACGTTCTACCTGCAAAGTGTTGAATTTCACCCGCAAGCAGTGAAATTCGCAGATTAATTCATGGAGCAAAGCATGCCAACTTCACCCATCTCTAGAGGCTAGTCATATTGAAAAGATCACCACTTTTATTTTTTGAATGTCAAAAATATAGTGCTAGAGCAGACTCTGAACAGGGAAAAAAGGCATCTGACAAGACAGGAGAACAAGGGCCCTCTGAAATAGACTTTATAGAATGATGTATGTGCAGATATGTATTATGAGTTTTTTTCACACACTTGAGGTGTGTGATGCCACTTAAACCCTGAAAGTAAAGCTCAAGGGATTTAACAAGAAAACAAGTAAAACAAGTAAAACAAGCATTTGTCAATGCTGAATGTTCGCCGTTTGCATTGCTGTTGTACCGGGTCTTGCTTGTACACATTTTTACTACTGTATATATTTACCCAGGATAGACCGGAAGAGATGCAATATCTCATTTTTGGTGGTGTCCTGCTTTTACATGTTTTTAGATTGTATTTACCCAGGATAGACCAACTAAGAGGCAATATCTAATTTTCAGGGGGCTCCCACATTTTTACCCTAAATTTCCAAGTCTTTTTATGAACAGATGTTATGATCAAGACAGGTGGAATTTTTTTGTGTGTGATTTCTTTTATACTCCCAACCCGCACCCTGGTTGGTCTCTCCTTCAGGCCCCACATGGACCTTCTCACCTGGCAGCCCCCGACCCCACCGTCCCACATCGCAGCCAGCCCAGGCATCCCCAATGTATCCCTGCATCAGGAGGTCCCTTACCTTTGCAGGGGATAAGCCTTAATGGCCATTCCAATGATCCTGGGTGCTGCTGAGATGAGGGGGTCCAGGAGCTCCACAGTGAGGGTCTGGGGAGGCTGTCTTCTGAACAGCCAGGGCCCATTTTCCATATTTTCTCCTGAAGCAGTGGCGATACCACAGACATCAAGGCTAGCTCGGCATCCACCACTCCCTTAGTCATCTGAGGCCTGACATCCTGCCGTACTTTCAGCCTCCGCCAGGGGCCAGCAGGCACTGGGCTGCATTCCCACCCTCCCTCTAGAGAAGGCGAGCTGTCGCTGGATGCTCCATCCTTCTCCCCCCAGCTGGCCCTCCAGCGACCCAGGTCGCCGGCATCACAGACGGAAATCCAACCGCTGTGCCGACGGGCTGGCTAGGTGGAATTTTTTTAAATGGCATCCAAACTAGTTTCGGAAGGAATTTGAAAAATGACACCTGTCATGCTCAGGAAATGGGGTAATATAAGGGATTTGTTCAACTTTAGGGGCCAAAATCTGCAAAAATAACATTATGAGCAAACGTTGGAACAATTCAACATTTCTTCATGACTTCGTTGTTTTTTTCACATTTTGATCCCAAATTTTCAACATCGTCTTTTTATGACCACTCCTTCTGAACAAGACAGGTACTATTTATAAAATGCTGACCGACATGTTATTTCATGCCACAAGTGTGAAAACACATTTTGTTCAGGATTTGAAAAATGACAGCTATCATGTTCATGAGGTGGTGTGAAAAGGATCCATGACAGGTGGTCGACAAATTTTCCGTCAAACCTTGACAATGAAACGACAGGTTGACCACATTTTACAGTCAGCTGCCGATTTCTATGTGCTGGCTGTGTTTTCTTTGGGGCTTTTGCCCCCTAACAACCCACATAGGGGTAGCACCCCACACCCCTCACTTTATATTATCAACTCAAGTCGGAGTTGATTGGGGTGCAGGACCACAGACAGACAGTGCCCAGTTCCAGTGGGTCCCCTACAGTGGCATGGCACTGTAGTCGCTGTGGGGCACCTCACTGTTGAACTGTTGCTGTTGGGTGGGTAAACAGTGTGAAAAATAACTATGTTGAAAATTTGGGGTTAAAATATTGAAAATTACCAAAGTTATGAGGGTGCATTGAACAAAAATTTCAACATGCATTCATAATGTTGTTGTTTTTAATATTGTTACCCAAAATTTTCAACATAGCCTTCTTATGAGCTGACCTCATGAACAAGGGCAGAGAAAATGTTCAAATCCTTCACAAAAGGGGATTTTGTGTTACAAGTGTAAAAACACATTTTGGCCAGGATTTGAAAAATGATAGCTGTCACATTCATAAGACGGTATGAAAAAATGGCTATGTGGAAATTGTGGGATGAAAATATTGAAAACTACCAAAGTTACAAGTGTGAATTAAAAAATTTCAATGTACACTCATAACTTTGCTGGTTTTTTTTTTTTTTTTTTTTTTAAGTTTCTTTATACTTGCACTGCTGTGGTGGTATACTTACCCCCCATCGAGCCCTGTGCACAGATGCTCAACTAACCACTAGGTGGAAACCAGCCACCGCCATGACAGCTGGAGTGAGAAGGACTGCAGCTTGCCCCCTATGGCAGGGCCAACCCCGAAGGAGGGGAACTGGGGGAGGAGACCACATTACCCTGAGTCCTCGTCTCCATTCACCAGGCTTTGTTTGGCCCAAATGGGATAGGTTGTCCATCGAGGGCCATCACTCTGCAGACAGAGGAGGTATTTTTTCTTGTATGGTTACTCTTCCCCTCAGAATGCGGCTTGACATGGCAAATGTTATGCTGCAACTCCGCTGCGTCGCCACACTTGGGCACCTCTGACAGCCGCCAGAGGCCACTCCAGGAGCGATCGCTTCCCCTCACCCTCCCTGGGAAGACAGAGCAGTCCTGTAGACACTCAATCTCTTCTCCCCCGCTGACCCCCAGTGGCCCGGGCTCATTCCCAAACCCGGGTCACCGGCGTAGCGTGAGGTGTGGCATCCAGCACCTCAACCCTCAGCACCACCAAGCCAGCCACTTTGCTATTTTTAAACATTTTTACCCCAAATTTTCAACATAGCCTTCTTATGATCCCGCCTCATGAACAAGGATTGAGAAAGTGTTAAAACCTGCCCAAAAGGTGATTTTGCACAGCAACTGCAAAATCACCTTTCAGGGTGGATTTGCATAATTTCATTGCCATTGTTCGTAAGATGGGGGTCCCAAAGCTTACAAACAATCTCGAAACAACTGCACAAAAAAAATACGAATGGCAAAGAGCACCTACTATAAAGAAGCTCTCACCAACACCTGGGGAAATGGGAGAGCCTTTTGGTACAATATTAGGGAAATCACAGGGAAGCAGTCCAAATCCTCCCCTACCTTATTGACTATTGATGGTACTACCACCCTTGACCCGCTGGTCATTGCAAACGCCTTCAATGCAGCCTTCACTGACCTCAGTGGTGTCCTCCCCCCAGATTTTTTCTCGGAAACTGACTCCCCTGCACCAAGTTCCCTCCCCACCACCTCAAGTCATCCACCCTTGCACTTCTAAAAAGTCAAGGCAGTTGATGTCCGCAAATACATAAAAAGGGTTATCTCCAAGTCCAGAGTCCATGGAGATTCACTGGACCTTAAACTGCTATCCCTCACCCTAGAAGAGGTATTGCACCTACTTACCAAAATCTTCAACCTCTCACTCAACCTCAGTCAGTTCCCAAGCAAATGGAAATCTGCTATTGTCACTCCAGTCTTCAAAAGTGGTGACAAGTCAATCCAGGGTAACTACTGGCCGATCTCTATACTGCCCCCCCTCCAAGGCCCTTGAGTGTATTGTAGCTGACCAGCTTTCAGACTACTTGGACAAATATAACATCCTATGTCCACAGTAACACGGTTTCAGGCAAGGGCACAGCACATCAACCGCCCTCCTGGAGTTCACTGGAGCCCTTCACAACTCGATGGACAAAGGTCATCTAACTGGAGCCATATTCATCGACTTGACCAAGGCATTTGACACTGTCCGCCATGGCCTACTTTCCATACAGCTACTGAATGCCGGGCTCTCCCAGGACTCTACTGCATGGTTCAATAGTTACCTAGACTAGCGCTCACAAAGAGTAAAAATCTCAGGTCTACTCTCTGACTCCAAACCAGTCCACTCTGGCATCCCCCAAGGCTCAATACTGGGCCCTCTACTTTTCAGTCTTTTCCTAAACTCTATCCCACAATCCTGCCCAGAACAAATTGTCCTCTATGCCAATGATGCTGTGCTTCTCACCCCACATAAAGACCCAAAACCATTAATTCACAACCTTCATCTTGCTTTCTCCTCCGTTGAAAACTAGTTCGCTATACATAAACTGGTTCTAAACCACAAAAAGACTAAATCTATGCTCTTCTGCAGCTCGCAAAACAAACACAGGTGATATCCCCTTGATATCAATACAAGTGCTGGACATACCCTCGAACAAGTGTCATCTTTTAAATACCTTGGAATCTCACTCGACCCTTGTTTATCATATGGGACCCATATTGATAACGTCACCAGAGTTGTAAACGCACGCATTGGAATTCTCTACCATAATAGGCTACACCTCACCCAGGCAGCATTAAAGATGGCTATTCAGAGCTCTGTGGTCTCCGTCATAGACTATGGCCTCATAGTCTATGGCTCTGCCTCTACTACCACAGGCATTTAATGACCTCCCTAAACAAAGCCTGCCAACTGCTTACATGTGAACTCTATGCCCAATCAGGATGGCTTCAACTCACAAACCGAATTAAGTACCTAACCTGCCTGATGGCGAAAAAAACTGCCTTGGGCCTTACCCCACCTAGTGTCCAAGCCCTCCTGCGCCCAATCTCAAATCCACGTAACACCAGAGGGTCTGAACAACAGCTCCTACAAGTTCCTCGATGCTGCACCTCACTGGGTCAAAGATCCTTTGCACACCGTGCTCCCAACTGGATGGATGCCCTCAGCACTCATATCACCTCCATCTCTTCACTGGGCATTTTCAAATCAAGACTACATCTTCATCTCACTGTCTCCAGTTCCTGTGACTGCCTCTACTAACTTCCCTCTTTCTCCTGTGGCCCACCACCCCTCTCCTTTGTTCTATGACAATGCTGTGAATCTGCTCTAGCTTCTTTTCAGCTGCTGCCCCCCCTTCCTCCAACCCTTCCTTCCCAACTCCTTATAGATCTCTGAACTTATCCCAACTTAAGTGATTCATTACTTTATAACTGCGATGTAACACATGAACCAATGAATGTTGTTATTAAGCTCTTTTTTAATGTTGTTTTCTTTTGCCTATGTAGAGGCTTATGTAGCTTAGCCTAACATGTTTGTACTCTCTTGACGTGGAACCTTTATAAAAGAGCCTTGGCTCAAAGGTACTTGCAGTCCTAGACTTAAATAAATAAATAACAATAAAAAGGCCATGTTGAAAATTTGGGTAACAAAATACTAAAAAATGACAAGTTATGAGAACAAGTTCAAAACCCATTGAAATACACTGAACCGCATACCTGATTTCCTCAGTTCCTGGTCCAGTGTTGAAGAGTAAAGACATGACTCCAGTCCAGAGAGAATTACAGCATTGGACCCCTGGTAGGTGAGTAAGGGGTGGGGGTGGCTGGTGCTGAGTGGAAAGGTAATGGCAGCAGACATCGATGGGCAATTTTCTTTTTTTACAGGGTGTATAAATATTTAAAAAAGTATACGAGGGACAGTTTTCTTTGTTTCAGGTACTGACATTGGGGACTGGGCACCCCCAGAGTCAGTGCTATTTATTTAGATCTCGGAATAAACACCTATGAGCAATAAGTTCTGGGAGCGAAAGTTCTTTAAATTTGATGGACTGCATCTGATTAAGGAGGGAGTCAGTGCATTGGGGCAGAAGTTTGACGTCTTTGCAGAATATTTAAACTAGCAAATGGGGAGAGGGGTGCAGCACCCCATACGTCGAATGGGAAGAACACCCCTCCCCCCTCAGCTAGTGGTCAAACAGGGATTCAGCATGTTTGCAGTTCATTTGCATCACCAGGTAAGAAAAAAAGGTTTGTCTCCCCATACGATGCACAGGGGTAATGCCAAACCTCACCCAACAACTAACACACCAAAATCTGGCCAATGGAAAATCATGTACACAAATGCTCACAGCCTGGGAAATAAGATCCCAGACCTGCAGGCAATAATGTCAGAGGCTAAACTGGACATAGTAGCAATTAGTGAGGCGTGGTTTACCAGTAACCACATAGGAGACTTCAGTACCTGGCTATGTATTGTTCAGAAGAGACTGAGGTGCAAAAGGGGGAGTGGCCTGTATGTCAATGAAAATATCAAAGCTACAGAAATTCAGAATACACATAAGGAGCCAGAAGAACTGTGGGTCACCCTGGAAACAGGAAATGGGACAGCCATAAGAACTGGGGTTGTCTACAGGCCCCCAGACCAGGGAGGACATAGACACATTACTGTTAGAAGATATACAAAACATGACAGCTAAAGGGAGGTTCTGATAATGGAGACTTCAACATGCTGGATACAGATTGGTCAATACCAGCAGGAACATCTGCCAGAACTAGACACATAGTGGATTCCCTGCAGGGGGAGGGCCTCAAACAACTGGTACAGCAACCCACAAGAGACAGGGCTATCCTAGATCTAGTACTGACTAACAAGGAAGGGATCACAGATCTCCAGGTAGAAGGTCACCTGGGAGCCAGTGACCATCACATGGTATGGTTCAATTTGGCTACTACATCTAAATCATCCCATTCCAAGGCAAAATATAGGGACTTCAGAGGAGCTGACTTTGATAAGATGGCCAACAGAGTTAAGCTAGCCTGGCAAAAGAAACACAGGTGAGGGTACAGGCAAAGTGGGCAAGCATTAAGGATGCAATACTTGAAGCAACATCCATTGTGTTAGACAGAAAAGGAAGTGCAAAGAAGAAGGAAACCACTTTGGTTCTCAAATACAGTAGCAGAAAAGGTCAGAGCCAAAAGGCTGGCCTTCAGGAAATATAAGGGAACACAGCTGGATGAAGATGGGAGGCATACCAAACTGCCCTAAAGGAAGCAGGGAAGGCAGTAAGGCAGGCAAAGTCCCAAACTGAGGAAACACTAGCATGAACAGTAAAGAAGGTGACAAGACTTTCTATAGATACATTAGTGAAAGGAGAAAGTCCAGAGGGGTATTACTAAGCTTAGTGGAGAAAAGGGAGCATGTGAGGAGGAGGACCCTGTAAAGGCATCTATCCTAAATAGATACTTTTGCTCAGTATTTACTGAAGAGAAGGTGGGCAGGGCCCACAGCTCAGCATCATGGACACAGGGGGGAGGAAGGTGAGCACTACTCCCTTCACAAAAGAAAGGGTCCTACAAGAGCTTGCTAAGCTCAAGGTGGATAAGGCAATGAGACCTGATGGCATACATCCCAGGGTACTTAAGGAGCTAAAGGTGGAACTAGCAGAGCCATTATCAGAACTGTTTAGTGAGTCTCTGAGCACAGGAGAGGTCCCAGAAGACTGGAGAAGGGCTCATGTGATCCCGCTCCACAAGAGTGGTAGCAGGGAGGAGGCGGGAAACTACAGACCAGTCAGTCTTACCTCAGTAGTGGGCAAGATTATGGAGGCACTCCTTAAGGAAAGGATAGTGCAACACCTGGAATCCATAGGGCACAGGATCCAAGACAGCATGGGTTTACAAAAGGAAGGTCCTGTCAAACTAATCTCATAGATTTCTTTGACTGGGTAACCAGAGTGGTGGACCAAGGGGGAGCAGTTTATGTCACCTACCTGGACTTCAGCAAAGCTTTTGACACTGTTCCACATGGAAGATTGATAAATAAGCTGGGTAGGCTCAGGGTGGGTCAGAAGTTGGTCAACTGGGTGCAAACTGGTTGACGGGCAGAAAACAGAGAGTGGTGTTAAATGGTATACAGTCAGAAGAGATGCAAGTCACAAGTGGGTACCTCAGGGATCAGTCCTGGGGCCAGTCCTCTTTAACATCTTCATTAGTGACCTTGCAGATGGACTAGAGGTAAGGCATGTCTGTTTGCAGATGACACCAAGATCTGCAACAGAGTAGATGATCCAGATGGGTGGGCAGAATGAGAAGAGATCTGGATAAACTAGCAAAATGGTCAGATGAGTGGCAACTGGGATTTAATGCAAAGAAGTGCAAATCATGCACATAGGGAAGAGAAACCCTGAAGCCACCTATAGGCTGGGAGGGGAGTTGCTAGCAGTCACAAAGGAAGAAAGAGACTTGGGCATCATCATCACTGATGACCTGAAATCATCCAAGCAGACCTCTAAAGCAGTAGGTAAGGCTAGGGGATGTTAGGGTGTATTAGTAGGGGTATCACAAGTCATAAGAGGGAGGTAATAATCCCTCTTTACAAGAGACACTGGTTAGGCCCCATCTGGAGTACTGCGTGCAGTATTGGAGGCCACACCTTCACAAGGACATTAACCAAATTGAGGCAGTCCAGAGAAGGTCAACCAAAATGGCAGGGACTGCATCAGAAGACATATGAGGACAGATTAACAGAGCTCAATATATACCCTTGAGCAAAGGAGGAGAGAGGTGATATGATTGAGGCATTCAAACACCTTAAGGGCATTAACAAGGTGAAAGAGTCTAACATGTTTAAATATAAGAAAATAGCAGGACAAGAGGACACAGCATGAGATTAGAGGGGGCCGATTAAGGGAATGTGGGAAATTCTTTTCTGCAGAAGAGTGGTGGATGCATGGAATGAGCACCACAAGAAGTGGTGGCTATGAATACAGTGCAGGGCTTCAAACAGGCATGGGATAGGCATAAGGGAGCAATACAAATGACTATGAATAGAAAGGCCACTGACAGAGCAAAGGCCGATGGCACATTTATAAGGCAGAAAAACAAATGGGCAGACTAGATGGGCCTTGTGGTCCTTATCTGCCGTCAACTTCTATGTTTCTATGTTTCTATAAGCTCTTTTACATAGGTTCCACATCAAAGGAATTATGATACAAAATAACAGCAGGGTTACAGATGAACAATTATCAAAAAACATTTTTGCATAAGCTCAAGTGAGAGGAGAACTAACATCTTGTTAAAAGACTTAATAGACAGAGACAAATATGCAGGCATTGTACAATATATGCCAGCATTACGGTTTTTACAAATAGCCAGAGTGTAACATTAAAATCAGGCAATGAAGCATGGTCAGGAAGGGGTCAGAAATAGGATGGGGATGAGGTAGGGGTATAGTTACCATGAAGGGCTCTATCACCACTTTTGCACACTGGGGTCACTACAGCTGGTTTCCACTTAAGTGGAAATTGCGAGTACCTGAGCAATAAGTTTAGTATCTTGGTAAGGGGCGCCAAGATTACATCCAAGGTGAGGGCAGCAAGTTTCAAGTCAAGGGAATCCCCACTAAATCTAGATTTCCCAAGTACCTTAAGGATGTATTTTTTTGCTTCACATTGAGTGACAGCTTTAGGTTGCTATAGTTATCGTTAACTGTGGTATGGTTGAACAAATTGGATGGGAGGACGCTATTGAGGTCTGCGAATGCATTACTGAATGTGTCTAAGATGATATATGGGTCAAGTGAAGGAGCACTTTTGATATTGAGCATGGAAGGAGCCGTTTTGGGGTCCTTCCCTGTGATGTCCTTAAGATTGCTCCAGAACTTCCTACCATCCTTCTAGGATTGTGAGAGGGCTTCCTTGTAGTACTTGTTTTTTTCAGAGCAGATAATTCTGGTACATTCATTTCTTGTTTTTTATATCCCTGAATGTCAGCTTGTCTACCCGTAGCCTGAGCCCTATGCCAGAGGTGATCACAAGACTGCATGAGCTATGTTTCATGGCACCAGGGCTGGGCACCCTGCTGCTGCACAATGAAAACAGGTGGGGTGGGAGGTAGTAGCTGGCACCAGAGATTGGGAACCCCAGTGTTGGAAAATGAATGGGTGCTGAATAGGAGTGTTGGGTGGTGGGAAGGTAATGGTGGCAGCAGCAACATACATCAATGGACATTTTCCTTTTTTACAGGGTGTATAAAAATAAACAAAAAAGATTACAAGTGATGGTTTTCTTTATTTCAGATACCAACACTGGGGACTGGGCACTCCAGTATCAGTGTTATGTTTGGCAGCACCGGGGTTGGGCTCCCTGGTGTCACACAGTAGAAACGGGCAGGGTGGGGGTTAATAACTGGCACCGGGGACTGGGCACCCCGGTGCTGGGAAATTAAGAAAGAAGGGGTAGGAGGGATTATTTATTTATTTTTTTTATTTTATTTGAAAATAGTTTCACCAGGAAAGGCATACTGAGCTACAAATAAATTGTTTTCAGATGCGTCCTGGGGGAAAGGGGAAAATGGTATACGATACGCATAGCAAGATACAAAATACAATGAATTGAAAATAATTTCTATTGAGGGACAGTTTTCTTTATTTCAGGTTACGTTGGGGGGAGGACCACAGCAGGCTGATTAAGATGCTGATCAGCTCTACTTGCTGGGCGGCGTTATGCAGATCAAATTAAAGAACCACCCTATGATTGGGCCAGCTCTTTCCTTTAAACTACACTAAGTTTTTGCTCAGCAAGACCGGTCAGTGTCATGATCAGCTTGGCTGATGGTTGGTCTGACACTGTTGAGCCCCTTGCAGACTGCCCTACATTGGACAGATAGTGACACACTTCTCAAAACCCAACTATTATACTAAAATGTTTGCTTTGTGCACAAACAGAAGGGCAAACATAAAATATGAGTGAGACTCATCTGTACATAGTTTATTTTTCATAATTACTAATTAGTGGTTCCTTAGTCATTTTTTCATCATAGCATACACGTTGGCCACTAAAAGGCAAGCATTTCATGACACTATTCTGGATTCAAATTTATTTAACACAAGTTTGTTTTTAAATGCATATTAGTGCTAAAAAACTGTTAGAAATGGTTAAAAGCACATGTTTTGAAGTTACACTAAACATTTTTATATGTGCCCTCATAATAATAATAATAATAATAAATTTTATTTCTAAAGCGCCTTTCAATTTTCAAGGCGCTGTACAAAACAAGTAATACAAGTCAGACATTATAATACAATATAAAACACAGATAAAACTACAGTCTAATCAGCAGCTTAAACACAGTCAATACACCAAGAAGGCAATTTGATAAAAATGAGTTTTAAACCCCTCTTAAATTCTTCCACGGAGGTGCACTCCTGTAACCGACGGGGTAGAGAATTCCAAAGAGTGGGAGTAGCATAAGAAAAAGCTCTACAACCAGATGAATTTAGACTCACTCTTGAAATCTCTAGTAACCGCTCGTCGGCTGAGCAGAGCGATTGGCCTGGGCAGTAAAGAGCCAGAAGATCTTTCAGATAGGCCGGACCCTGATCATGTAGGGCTTTGAAAGCCGGTAAACAGACTTTAAAGGTGATCTGCCACCGAACAGGAAGCCAGTGCAGATCACGCAGCACCGGGGTGATATGACAAGACCTGCTTGTCCCAGCCAAAACCTGGGCTGCCGCATTCTGCACTAGCTGAAGGTGGCAGATTTCAACCCCAGAAAGCCCAAAATACAGGGAGTTGCAGTAGTCCAAACGTGAGGACATGAAGGCGTGGACCAACGTTGGTAACATGCCAGATGGAACAAGGTGCTTTACTCTAGCGATGTTCCTAAGATGGTAAAAGGAAGTCCTGACGACTGCTGACACCTGTGACTGTAGTGTCAGCCTGTCATCCAAGATGACCCCTAGGTTACGCACCCGTTCAGAGGTCGGAAGTGACACACCACCAAGAAAAATTTCTGAGGATGCACCAACAGGCGGCCCCTCTATCAGACAGCCCGGATCCACGACCAAAACCTCTGTCTTTTCTGAGTTCAACTTCAGCCAACTAGAATCCATCCAATCCTGGATTTCTTTCAGACAGTTGTTAAACACCGGGAGAGCTCCATCCTGGTCAGGAGTGAAAGACAGGTACAACTGGGTATTATCTGCATAGCAGTGAAACCTCAGCTCATACCGTCTTATAATGTCTCCAAGGGGCACAAAAAGAAGGGCAAACATAAAATAGGAGTGAGACTCATCTGTACATAGTTTATTTTTCATAATTACTAATTAGCGGTTCCTTAGTCATTTTTTCACCATAGCATACACTTTGTCCACTAAAAGGCAAGCATTTCGTGACACTATTCTGGATTCAAATTTATTTAACACAAGTTGTTTGTTTTTAAATGCATATTAGTGCTAAAAAACTGTTAGAAATGGTTAAAAGCACATGTTTTGAAGTTACATTAAACATTTTCATATGTGCCCTCACTGACTGTTGTAAATGCTCAGAACAGTAACATCTGAACAGGAGAACAATTTCGCTTTTAAAACTTGTGGTTTTCTGTGAATACACAAGTCAGGAATAATTTCCGGAGCAGTTGTACTGTAAAATCTGATTATGAAGCATGATTGTGGGTGAGAACACCCTATTGATAGGATCATCGGCTCTTTACAGTTCCACTGATGGAGTACCACTTTAAAAGATGTCTATGTTGCGTGGTGGTGGTGGTGGGGGCCGGGGTAGTTGGTGCACAGTAAGTACAACAAAGCTTTATTGTTTAAAAATTAAAAATATTTCAGTACTGATTCACTGTTTAGTGCTGCTCTTTCGATTGCATTGAAATAACAGCATAGTGGTAAACCTATTAACAGACACTTCTTCTTTGCCAGTGTAACCCTTGGGTGGTGCTATCCTCAGAGTTACACCCCTGCCTACTACTTACAAGCTAGGCTGAGGGGTTTGGGTTCGCTAACAGATAACCATTTTAAAACCTTTGGGCAGCGCCACCACTCAGGGTGCTTTACTTGGGTGAGCTGGTAATAGATACAGCCCCCTGAGATGCTATACCTCCCACGATAACCAGTTACCCTACCCAGATATGCCCCAATAAACATTTCCCCACATTTCCATACTTTGCATTTAATGATTTTCTCTAATAATATGCTCACACCACAGTTTCAAAAACAGTAAACAAGATATTTATTTAGGGGTATAAGGAGTTAGGAACGGGGATGAGGAGCAGAGGTTATTTGATTACTATATACATATGTACAGGTTTGATTAGTGTTTTGCTGGTGAACCCTCCAGCTGGGTGGCTGCATTTCTTTTTTACCTTCTGAATTTATCCTCCTGGCCACCTCTCTGCACTCTGTTCTGTTTCTTCTGTGCATCCCTGCAGGGGATCCGGCCGCCGTTCATCTCATCAGCACCCTGTAACTCCTGCAGCTTTCCCCTCACAGCGGGGTGGCAGGGAGCCCCCTATCTCCCCACTGATCCAGTCCGGTGCTAATGGATACTCGCGAAGTGACGTAAAACGAGCAAGAGGTGCCACTTTCCTTGTTCCCCAAAGAGCCGGTGGGCGGTAATGACGCGCGCTGGAGCACGTGATGCGTCCTCCCACACTCCCACATCCTGGTGTCTACCCCTGACTACTCCCCGAGCATGGTGTGTATCCCCGACCCCCAGCCTCTGCCAAGGGGCAGTCAGGCGCCGACTGTTGTGAACCCCACCTCCTCAGAGATGGAGAGCAGTCCATCGGACGCTTGATCCCTCTCCTTCCCTGCCAGCCTTCCGCAACCCATGCTCACTCCCGAACCTGGGACGCCGGCGTGGCACGAGGTTCAGCGACCAGCGCCTCTGCCCTCAGCGCCACCAGGCCAACCTGGGTGGCTACATTTCTAATAGAACAAGACAATCACATTCCCCAATTTGACAAATGATACCCAGAGCCCTGGCTATCTAGCTGCTGACTAATCAGATGTTACATAAATGATTGTATTTTTCCCCACACTGGTACCAGTCCCAGATACTGCAGAAACCCTGCAATCTCATACCATACAGGATACCCAGATACCACAGTCCTAGATGTTGCAGGCCTGGTGGATGTTGCAGCTGGTCGAGTTGGCCAGCTATTAATTCGAACGGAGGGAAAAACTTGGAGAACCATTCCTACAATGGCTGTAGATTATTGGGTACAACGAAGGAAGGGATTGCCCTGCATTTAGCAGAATTAGCAGGGACTAATCCTGCTGGTCAAAAAGAGCCAGGGATTGCCCTGCACACCATAGAAGACAGGGATTGCTCTGCACATTACAGAAACCGAACATTTCAGGACATGCTACACAGCTAGATCTTGGATTTTACAGCCCGAACATTCAGCACAACAATTCAAAGGCCCATCCAGTATAGTTAGAAAAGCGATACTTTTATCAAGCATCCAAATTCCCTTGAAACGAGGTCATATCCAGTACATTAAAATACCAAACTGGCATCCATACAGTAACAGCAGAAGGCGACACTTTTATCAAGCATCCATATTAATTTTGCATGAAGTCACATCCAGTACATTTAAATACCAAGCAAAGCATCTATAGACAAAGTCTCATCCAGCACGTCTAGATATCACACACTTTTGGCAAGCGCTCTCAGACGAAATCCGGCCAAGACAGAGACAGCTATCTTCAGAATAATTCAGGATCAAATAAGCTCCAGGACCTCCCACCCCATGAAGTGGCAAATGTAGCTTGGACGTCAGCTCCACGAAGGCAGGACACTAACCCATAGGGCAATGACAAATTACAGCACATTTATATGATTCACTATCAAGACATCTCGATGCACATGCAGGCAAGATGCATCCACACTAATTTTGAACAAGGCAGTCTCTGTAGGGGCTTATCGTCCCAGACTGATAACTCTAAGATCTCATCTCACAGCAGAAAATATCTGGTAGCAAGGCTTGAGGCCCCCAAGATTACTTCGGAAACTTCTCCCTTGCGGGGTATGAGGGTACTCACTCCAGTCTTCCATGGATCACAGCCGCAATCGATAGCATCCTGATGTTCTTCTTCAGCTCTCTCACAACTGAGGCATGGCTAGATGGTCTTCTTTCCACATCTTTCCCCGACGTGGGATGGAGGGCTAGCCTCTGGAGGACATATCTGGCAACCTCCAGACTAGCAGTTGCAGAACACTACATTTATTTTAACTTTTAAACTGTAACTAGAAAAAAACAAACACCCCCTGATGACTGGAGGGGCTTAGCTAAGTGGCCTCAGGCCTGGTGGCATGGCAGGGGCCCGAGCCCCCACCCCTGTGGGGGGCTCCCAGCAGGTTGGAGCCTGCTCTCCTCTTCTCACTCTGGCAGATCTGAAGAAATGCTGGCAGACACTGTCTCTTATAGGGCTCTTTCTTGACTCCTGATTGGCAGAAAAGATGAGGTGACTGATCTCTAAAAGGCTAAGGGACCTGTCAATCAAGATACTTGAGGCACAGTTGGTTGAGTGAATTGGCGCCTAAAATGATGTCCCTGTAAGTCCCCATGAGTACTTGGGTGTTTACCCATGAGGTGTAGTGAATGTCCCACATGTCCTGGCTTTCCTTTCCTGGCTTTCCAATTGGCTGTGACTACTTCATATGGCTGCTTAACCCACTGTCCCTCACAGCAGATCAGATACAGTCCTGAATAATGTCCTGGTGCAGCCAGAAAATCAAATATATTTGCCCCAATGCCCCACAGTTCAGTAGCCCAGATGGTGTACTTCCAGTTGCCGCACAAATGAAGAATGTGGCTCTGATTGTTTTCCTGTCACTACTGCACAAAATCAAGCTCCCCCTGCAGCAGCAGCTGACAGGCTGACACATAAGATTCCCAAATGTTCTGGTGAATCCAGGGAAAATGCATTTATTTTAATTTAAACACTCTCCCCCCACATATACAGTACTTCCCCAATATGCAGAAATAGATTACAATAATAAAAACATTTAATTTCTTCTCTTTTCAGCCGAAGCTGAATATAGCTACCCTGGGGGCAGCCAGACATACATTATCATTTATTCAGATGACTGGGGCCCGGCTCAGGCATACTCAAATGAGCCCCAGTCAAAACCTGTTTAATTTTTATTTGAGTGGCCCCCCAGCAGGCTGTCTGTGGTCACCAGGTCCCAATAAGGTGGGAGGGATCCCGAGACCATGGCACAGTCCCCAAGGTGACTGCAAAATGAAGCAGTTCATTTTGAAGGCGCTTTTCATGCTAACGTGACTCCTGCTGCCCTAGAGGCAGCACTTTTGCAGCAGGAGCTCGCGATCGCTGTTTTAAGCCCCAAGGGGCTGGATTTTTTAATTGGGCTGCAGGGCAGGGCATCAGATGGACAAGCAGACCTGGGGGACCAGAAAAAATTGGTGGCCAGATCGGGAGACGCCCGGGAGACAGCAGGAGAAGGACAGAGCAGAAGGGCTAAGGTAAGCCCAGGCATGCATTTCTAGGAACCCCCATTTGCAGGTGGGGTTACACCAGAGTTAATTATGGGCAATCATCAAATGTTTTGTGATTTGAGTGATAACCAGCTACCTGGTTATTATGGAGTTCCGTAATAACTGGGTGGTCGGATGTTACGGCAGTGAGCAGATTGATACATAAAATTAAGACACCAGTACAAAGGATGATATTAATGGTCATATCCAGAGTTTAAGAAAACTGCCTCACTTGCCACTTTTTAAAGGGTGTAAGTCACTTTTATTTAATGTTGACACAGACCAAAAATATCATATACAGTAAGTCTGCTGAATACAAGCTAACATTTCAAGGCCAAGCCTCTTTTTCAGGGCTAAGCAGTAACTGTTAAGGCACTTAAATTAACTTATTTGTTATCAAAACACTAACACTTGTTAGTTCTTTGTTAGTTGAGTGGTGGCTTTGATTTGTTGAAACTGGCCATTTAAAATTCATAAAAAAGCATTTACAAATTCAGCCCTATAGTAGCCTATGGAGCATGCTGTCACACTCCCCAAGCTATGACATCACAGAATGTGAGCGTGCAGGGGTGTGGTTTAGTACAGTATAAGGAGGTGGAAGGAATCAGCCTGTCAGCTCCAAGAAGCCAAAATTCGATCAGATTTAAAAATTATCATCAACCTACCTAGGAACTCCAGGGAGGTAAGGGTCCATACCCTGTTATTTAAAATCAGCCAGAAAATGTGCTTTTTAACACATGTTGTATCTTTGTTTGAACACAAGACAACACAGGTCATTTACTTTCAATGATGCATTTATTAGCCAATAAACAGCAAATAAAAGTGAACACCATCTTCTCGTGGAAAACAGCTGCTCTGACTCCTTTGCGAGAGTGTGTGTGTGTGTGTGCGTGTGTTGAGGTTGCCTGAGCTACCAAAAAGGGTGGTGGCTGGGCAACCGCAGAGAGTAGACTACCAAGCAGACTGGAGTGGGGGTCACAGGAGCAATGCAAACACAGGCAGTGCAAGTGGTACAAGGCAGGCAGGTATATAGAAGGTATGGCAGTGCAGATGGTACAGGGCAGGCAGGTATACAGAAGGCAGGGCAATGCAGGTGGTACAGTGCAGGCAGATATAGTACAGGTGGTAAAGGGAAGTCTGGTACATAGATGACGTGCAGTGCAGGTGGTACAGGACAGGCAGGTACATAGAAGGTGGGGTAGTGCAGGTAGTACTGGGCAGGCAGGTATAGTGCATGTGGAGCAGAGGAGGTGGTACAGGGCAGGCAGGTATATAGAAGGTGGGGCAGTGCCAGTGGTACAGTACAGGCAGGTATAGTGCAAGAAGGGCAGTGCAGGTAGTACAGGGCAGGCATGTATGTAGAAGGTGGGGCAGTGCAGGTGGTACATTGCAGGCAGGTATAGTGCAGGTGATACAGGGAAGGTTGGTATATAGACAGTGTGCAGTGCAGGTGGTACAGGACAGGCAGCTGTATAGAAGGAGGGGCAGTGCAGGTAGTACAGGGCAAGGAAGTATAGTGCAGGTAGGGCAGTAGAGGTGGTACACGGCAAGAATGTACAGCATATAGAAGGAGGGGCAATGTACGTGATACAGGGCAAACAGGTATATTGCAGGTGGTACAGGGAAGGCTGGTATATAGAAGGCACGTAGTACAGGTGGTACAGGACAGGCAGATATGTAGAAGATGGGGAAGTGCAGGTGCTACAAGGCAGGCAGGTATATAGAAGGCAAGGCAGAGCACGTGGTACAGGGCAGGTGGGTATATATAAGGAGGAGCAGTGCAGATGGTACAGGGCAGGTACAGTATATAGAAGGTAGGGCAGTGCAAGTGATACAGGGTAGGCAGATATATAGAATGCAGGGAAGTGTGGGTGGTACAAGGCAGACTGATATATAAAACATGGGGCAGTGCAGGTGGTGCATGGCAGGCAGGTATATGGAAGGCATGGAAGTGCAGGTAGTACAGGGCAGGTAGGTATATAGAAGATGGGGAAGGGCAGATAGGACATGGTAGGCAGGTATATAGAAGGCAGATCTTGCAGGTGGTACAGGGCAGGCTGGTAAACAGAGGGTGGGAAAATGCAGGTGGTACAGAGCAGGCAGATATATAGAAGGCAGAGCAGTGCAGGTGGTCCAGGGCAGGGAAGTATATAGATAGTGGGCAGTGCAAGTGGTATAGGGCAGGTAGGGATATACTGTAGATGGTGGGGCAGTGCAGGTGGTCCAGGGCAGGCAGATATATAGAAGGCGGGACCGTGCAGGTGGTACAGGACAGGCATATATATAGAAGGTGGGGAAGTGCAGATGGTTACCTGTCAGTCCTCCTGATACCTACTCCTTCTATCCGCCCTCTCCGATCCTCCAGTGGTGGCTTCCTGACCATTCCTAGAATGAGGCTTAAATCAGCTGGCGATAGAGCCTTTAGTGTTGCGGCTCCCGTTCTATGGAATTCTTTACCAGCTTTGGTCGGAGAGACCCCCACTGTAGATATTTTTAAAGCCCGCCTGAAGACACTCCTATTTTCACAAGTATTTGTTGCTTAGAGTAGGATTTATTTTTATAGTTTGTGATTTACTATATTTTATTCTTGTATAAATGTTTTATGTTTTTGCATGTAAAATGCTATTTGAAATTTTGTACGGCGCCCAGAGCCTCTGGGATTGGGCGTCTTTTAAATAAATTTGCCTTGCCTACAGAGCAGGCAGATAAATAGAAGGCAGGACAGTGCAGATGGTACAGGACAGGCAGTTATAGTACTGGTAATGGGAAGGCAGGTATATAGATGGTAGGACAGTGCAGGTGGTACAAAGCAGGTAGATATATAGAAGGTGGGGAAGTGCAGATGATACCGGACAGGCAGGTATATAGAAGGTGGGCAGTGCAGATGGTACAAGGCAAGCAGGTATATAGAAGGCAGGAAAGTGCAGATGGCACAGGGCAGACAGGTATAGTGCAGATGGTACAGGGAAGGCAGGTATATAGATGGCAGGATAGTGCAGGTGGTACAAGGCAGACAGATGTATAGAAGGTGGGGCAGGGCAGATGGTACAAGAGAAGCAGGTATATAGAAGTATAGAAGGCAGGGCAGGCAGATATATTTAAGGCAGGGCAGTGCAGGTGTTACAAGGCAGGCTGGTATAGTGCAGGTGGTACAGGGCAGACAGGTATAGTGCAGGTGGTACAGGGAAGACTGGTATATAGATGGTATGCAGTGCACATGGTACAGGGCAGGCAGATAAATAGAAGATGGGGATATGCAGGTAGTACCTGATTAGGTTGTGATGTGCTGGTAGGTACATCATAAGCATGGGTGACACAGGCAGTGTAACGTGGCAGAATGTCAATGATGGTGGTAGTGCAGGGTGTACACTGCAGGTGACTGGTTCCATACTGCCAGGTTTATCACAGGCAGGTACACTGCAGCTTTTACAGTGTGGATGGTAAGCAGCTGGCAGGTACCTTAAAAGCATGGGTGATGCAGTAAGGGCAGCAGCAGTAGAAGGTCAAAGATAATGGTAGCACCTGGGGTACATTGCTGGTGGCTTGCTCAGTACCGACAGGTACACCACAGGTAGGTGCACTGCAGCTGGTACAATGCTGGCAGGTTAGTTGCAGAAGAAAGATCTGTGGGTTATACATGGTGGGCAGACATACCACAAGTGTGGCCCATGGAGAAGGCACATTACTGGCATGTCATTTACATTGCAGGTGGAGCAGTGTGGTTGGGTAACACAGTACGGGCAGGTATATCACTGGCACAGGCCACGGGTCAGTGGCTCGAACTGCAGTTACCCACTGTACTACAGCAAATTGGACTGTACAGCCCCACAGGCCAGCTGGCTATAGGCAACTCTTGTTAGAATTTAGTATAAGTTACTAAACTGTCATCCTGACATTACAGGGTTAACATCCTGAGCTACCAGGATAAAGCATTTATCTAACTCTCATTTCCGCAGACTAGCAGAGTGGGTTTCAGGCTGTAGGCCTGACCTCCTATGGGAACCTTCAGGGAGCTTTTTGAGCACGAGCCATGACCTCTGACCCCCAGCTGCTCAGCTTCAGTGGTTGCCAACAGTAATAGATCAATGTTTCCATGGGCCTGGGGACATGTTGTAATGATGTAGTTGATGTAGTCTTAAGAGGAAGTTTATTGAAAAAATGTTTTTCCCTCTCTGTTTACATTTATGTTACTCTGTTTTTACTGGGTGACATACAGGAGCTCCGAGTGAGACAGTTGCAGGCGTTCAGAGATCATTAGAGGCAGTAGGCAGAGATAAGGTTGTAGCAATTCACTAGAATAATAGTGGGTATATACTTAAGCACCCATGCCCTCCTTCTCTGAAAACAAACACACACACACACACACACACACACACACATCTCTCTCTCACAGTTTTTGTAAAATCAGACTTAGCAAACTATTTTTTTATCACTAATGTTCACAGGAGGTATTTCCTTTTCCACATCTAAGAGCACTGCTCTTAAAAAGCTGCTGACCCCTCAGGGAAACTTTAGAAATCACAATATTTAGACACAATTTGGCTTTTATTTCATATACTAGATTTCTCTTATTACAGGGAAATTTGCACAAAGCAGGACCTTTATCCCTTAGATTTCATCTGCCCCTATACCTTATTCCTTACTTGAAGTCATAATCCTCTGTTGTGACATCACTGTTTGTTGCCTTGGGACTATGTGATGTCACAAGCAAAGTGTTATGACATGAGGTGGGGTATAAGCAATAGGAGCTGATGAGGTCTCAAGGAACAAAGACCCTGTTTTCATGCAAATGACCTCAGTAATGAGTAATGGGGAGAGGAAATACAGAACTAATTGTAACGATAAGCTGAATCGTGTTCAAATATTGTATTTTTCAAACTTCTCCTTGAGGCGTTAGCTGCTCTTTAACTGTAGTATTCCTTTTAAGCCTATGCCCAGCTATAGGAGATGCTTTGACGTAGTGCTTATCTTAACGATTGGATTCCTTTGGAACTCATGTCCAGCTGTGGGAAATGCCACGACGTATCGCTGAGATTAACCATTGGAGATGCCTTGACGTGGCACTGAGCTTAACCCTTTGATTCAACTGGAATCTGTGGGACTAAAGAGTACTGAAATGTCTCATTATGATTTACTTGTATATCTAAAATCTCACTGTTTATACAAGGACCTACAGCTACTGTAAACCAGAGGATGGGCCCACCTGCCAAGACTGGGGGAGTGTGGACTGCACCATGTTGTCTTTTTCTTTATCTTGACTCTGGTGTTCTTATGTTCCAATGTTTACTGTTATGTCCCATTAGAACAATGTTCACAATCAGACAAAGTGTTTTCACTCAATTTTCTCCTGTTTCCTACCTATTTAAAAAAAAAAAACATAGTTTGTCCCCTCTAACCTGGCACCTTATTTCCTGTCCAATCTCTATTTCTATACCAGTGTCGGGTTTTATCTAGAAAAATGAAAAAGAGCGCAAACACAGATGTGCAGCATTAAGTGTTTTTTTTTCCACCCCTCCTTCTCAGCCAGCCCCTTACCATGTTGCTACTCCCCCAGTCCTGTCATCTGCCATCTCTGGGACTTACAGCCCTGCTGCCTTTCAGCATCCATGGATTCCCTCCCCTCCATGGTGGAGCCTCCTGGGTACTCCTGGCCTGGGAGGAGACAAGCTTTTGGATGTGGCAGCAGGGAGCCCAGTAGGTGGTGCAGAGCCTGTGGGCGAGTGCAGTGTCATCCCACAGCGGCCAAGTCTTTTTCCACCATTCTTCTCTCTTTCCCTTAAGAGTCTCATTGGCAAGGACTGTGCAAATGCATGCATGTGCATGTCTCCCAGTGAGGAGGCTCCCACCCGCCCCCTCGAGGCTCCGCTTGCAATGCCAGCTGTGGTCACCCAAGTGGTAGTATCACAGCGGAGCTAGCAAACCTCTTTCACCAGAGGAGAGCATCCTGTGGGACACTCAATCCTCCTCCCACCCCCCCGGCTAATGCCCAAGCAACCTTGAATCCCCAGGTTAGTTAAGCAACAAGACATGACAGGGTGTGGGTTATTGGGGGATTTACCCACGCCTTGTGTGGTGTGTCACAAGGTGCAGCCAAGTGACTTAACCACACAAGAAGTGGGTTAATCCCCCAAAAACCCACACCCTGGAGTGCCTTATTGTGATTATACAATGGACCCATGTGTAAAATATGTGTTTAAGTATGTTTTTTATAAATGCCATTTCTCAGCTGTGGGTTATTGCAGGATATACCATGGTCATGTGATGTGTTCTGACCAATGAAGTTACAGGATTTTCATACTCCATTGTATAATAAATAATAACCTATTCACCAGTAGGTATTCTTAATTGTCAGTTATTTATCAAATGCCTTACATTACTTAAGAGACCTGCTTCATAGTAGTCAGTGTTTTGATGACTCGCCTCTTCCTCAGGGCTTAAGCAGTGTAACTGTTAAAAATATATTAAACACAATAAATACAATATTTACAGTTACAGCAAGATAAGACATTCATCATACATAGGTTCCCAACCATGGACAAGACTGTGTCAGAAAAAACAGATACTGTCCCTTTCTAAAAAGCGTAATAATTCACACCTATAATCAAAATTCGTCCTATAATGATTATTTTCACAATACGTCTCACGCATATGGACTACCTTATGGCATTAGTTCTAAACAGTAAATATGTAAGATATAAATTATTAACACATGTTCAGTTTTTCGTTTTTTTACAAAAGGAGAAAAAAATCATATGTCACAAGTTGTGGTTTTATAATATTAATAGTTCATGCTTCTTGCCTTTAATCTCTGCAATCTAAACAACTATAAATGCATCATACTTAAACTGTTATAAGTTTATTGTCTCATATAATGGCAAAATATACCAGTAGGTATATTATTCCTAAAATGTGGCACACAAGAATACTGCTAATATGGTAAAAACCCAAATGAAAAAGCAGTGGAAGTAAAGATGCAGTCAGTAAAGGGAAAAAAATTGTTTTCAAACCATATTGCATTATGTCTCATTTACAATCATTCACAAAAGTACTGGCTTATGTTATACAATAAAACTTTCAGTGCAACCTAAGCCCTCAGAATTATAATATAGCTGCAAAGTAAATATCAGTAAAGCTTTTTATCTTTTAAACTTCTACTCTCTGTTTGCCCAGCATCCCTTCCCATTAAGGGGCTTGAATCATAGCCCAAAAACAAGCTTCACCCTGTGAAATGCACAAGCAGATTGCCACAAACTGTTTTTTTTGTAGCACATTAAAATAGCGAACCAAATTGAATGACGAATATGAACAGCTCAATTTGGGCATCTATAGGAGCAATGACAGTGTGTATGTAGTGAGGGTTGAGGAACAGCGACAGAGGGAAAGAACAGCGACTGGTAATGAAGAGTTTTGCAAGAAGTGATGGGGTTTTGCAGGAAGTACCAGTGAAATACAAGAGTACAGCCTGCTGCTGCTGAGCTGGCCACTTGGCGTGGTAGGTAGGGACACTGCTTATGGAGATGATGGTCCTGGGTTCAGGACTGCCTACAGGTTTTGTACTTTTACTGGTGCTGGAGTTTTTTTTTTTCACTTGTTGCCATCGTCTGAGTCTAAGGCCGCAATAGTATCCTGTCCCACAGCGTCCGACCCCGGAGTTGGTTATTTTAGTTTGGGGTGTGCGGGGGGGGGGGGCTTGCATTAATTACACATTAATTTTACTGTGCACCAAATTAGTGTTTGTTCTTTGTGCGTGTTATGCCGATCAGGTATTTGGCAAGATGTACTCGCTCTTTTGCGAAGCGCGGTCAAATTTTTGCTATGATGACATGAAACCATTTTTTTCTTTCAAAGTAATAGCGATTTTGCAAAATGTATTAATGACTTACCAGGGGCTTCTCCGTGAGCACGGTGTGCTCTGTGTTCAGAATCACAGGCAAGTGATTTCATGGTTTGTATTTTGTGCCTACACATTAAATGCTGCTGATGCTGATTCTTCTACAACTAATGCGGACGAATTCTCTATCCACTGTGACCTGTTTAAATTGTTCAGAAAAATCTTAGAAAATATTATAGCAACAATATGGGACATTTCGATGAAATGAAGTCAGTGCTACACATACCTTAACTGAAACTGTTGAACAGACATCAGATGTAATACGCATGGACACCAAGGATCATTGTAGAGATTTGAATGTGATTGACCAATTAAATAAACCGGAATTAAATGTAATGATTCAAAATGCCAAAACTGACAATATAACAACTACATCAGTTGTCAAACCCAAACTAAAAAACATCTCAACTTTCATTACTGGAGATATGGGGAGTGCAACAATTTCAGCTTTTCAAAAAAGTGGTTTTGCATGAAACTTCAAATACAATTCAATGAGCAAGACATAGCCATCACTGTTCTAATTTAACCACAGAGTAAAAAGCAGCACTAGATGATATTTGTGGTATGGATGACATCGTAATTAAACCCTCTGATTAATGAGGAAATATGGTGGTGCTGGACGCAGAGTACCATCGAGCTGAAGCATTAAGACAACGTAAAGATCCAACTAATTATAGACTATTGGCATCAGATCCAACTAACATTTTTAAGACTGCCTTAGAGAGATTTTTGGATGACTCCACGACAAACGACTGGATCAGAGAAGAAGAGCTTGAGGCTTTGATTTGTGAATTTCCTAGAGTCCCTATATTTTACCATCCTCGAAAATTACATAAGGACCCGAATAGTCTGCCAGGATGGCCAATTATATTGGGAAATGGTTCACTCACCGAAAAGTTATCAATATATGTTAAAGATCCATTAAAGATACAACAGTGGTCCTCCGGCAGTTACAAGGGTACCAGTGGAAAGATGAGTATTATTGGTTGACAATAGATGTTACATCATTATATGCATCCATTGAACATGAATTGGGTTTACATGCTCTCAGAAGTATGTTGAAAAAGTTGCCTATTGTTTAGCCAGTACCTTTTATTGTTCAGGCCATTGAACTGATTTTGAGAACCAGTTATTTTTTATTTGATTATGAATATTACTTGCAGTTGAGAGATATGGCTACGTGGTCATTGATAGCCTCCTCCTACAGCAACCTTTTCATGGGTTGGTGGGAGGAGGGGGCAGTCTACGACCCACTTAACAAGTTTCATAGTAAGATCATGTTATGGACAAGGTTTATTGATAATGTATTTTGTATATGCTGCATTTTTAGACTTGGAATTACATGGAGTGGTGGGGAGTGAGATTGTTTCAACAGGTTACAGGAAACCTACTACAGGTAATGTAGTTTTACATGTCCACAGTTCCCATCCATCAAATCTTATCCAGTGCATCCCTGTTGCGCAATTATTAAGACTTTGTAGAAACTGTACATGTATTACTGATTTTGAAAAGGAAGCATAAGAGATGATTCTTCAGTTTCAGGACTGAGGATATTCTGAGGAAATTTTAAAGGATGCTTTGGAAAGAGTGTGGAATGTTGAGAGAGACTCCCTTTTAGTGTCATGCCCACGTACTGATGTTAGCAGTAAACTATAATGTGTAACTACTTATGGTCCTATAGCAATGGATCGGAGAACTATTGTCAAACAAAATTGGCATTTACTGGGACTTGACTCTGATCTGAAAGATACAGCTGAGGAAGGTCCTTTAATTAGCTTTTACAGAACAGAAAGTCTAGGTGATAGGGTTGTTCATAGCAATTTTAGTTCTCCACCACCTGTTAGAACTTGATGACCTCAAAAACCCCATGGATTTTTTTTCCTTGTAAAAATTGCATTATTTGTAAATATGCAGCTCAGGGAAACACTTTTTTAAATCCCTCAGCAAAGGGTTTAAAAGAGGTAAAAATTAGACAATTTATTACATGTAGCACTTCTTTCGTTGTTTATGCCCTGTGATGCTCCTGTCATAAAGCCTACATAGGTCGTACCGTAAGGACTTTAAAAGAGAGAATACAGGAGCACTACAGGGCTATTAACAACAAGAGACTGGACAACCCTATCTCAGTCCATTTACTAGAACAGCAGAACTTGTCATGCCAGACAGTGTTTTACATGGGTACTGAAATGGTGGCCATTTAAATGGTTTATTACAATAATAGAGGGGATGACAGAGTTAATATCTTGCTACAAAAATATTCTCAGTGGATTTTTAAATTAAGAGCTTTAAAACCCAATGGTTTTAATCATCATATGGATTGGGGACCCATGCTGACTGTATCGATTTGTCTGCTTATGTGGTTTGAGGTGGATTCATTTCCATATTTCCTGTGAAGTGACATCTGTTTTTAAGATTGATTTTTTTTGGTCCTGCATACATGAAATTTTGTTGTTAATTTCATTACTTTTCATTCATTATCACTGGTTATATTTTTTTGCTGCCTGGGACAACATAGATTCCAACTTGTGAAGGGAGAGATGACTGAAGAAATAATAATCAAATGTATCTGAACAGTACTCTCTTAGGTTGGCTTGCATGCTGTAGTGGAAAGCTAGGACCATACATGGTTCTGTTCTGATGACATCATAGCTTCAGGTCTTCTTTGTCATCAGTATAATGAAGAGGATATTTAAATCAGCTCCCACTACGTTTCTGCCACACACCCTGAAGAAGAGGGTACACCCTCAAAGCATTGGGGTTTACATGGCTGACTTGTCCTGGGTACATTTGTGCCATGGTTTTTTAACATTGTCAGTTGTGGATTCACATATTTGTATGGAAAGGTATTGGACTGCACAAGAAATGGAAATGGAGGCATGTATGTATTTTGCTTAATTTTTGAATATTCTTTTGATCATGAATGGATAAGAGTGCGAGTTTCTGTGTATTCACAGGCACGTGAGGCTTGTTCTTACACCCTTTGTTGCCACTCTCATTTGGAACCATGGAGCAGCACTTGTGACATCAACCATGGTCTATTTCCAAACCCAGATCGCTGTTGTGATGACAGGTGATGCAGTGAGGTGCAAGTGTCTTGGCCCTCCACACCACTGGGCAGGGGTAGCAGCATCAGATTGACTTTATGAATCCCAGAAATGCAAATAAAGTGCATTATAGTGCTAGTCAGTACAGTACACACCCTGCATCCACAAACAACAAACCCTGTGCACATTTGCCATTACCATGCCTTTATCAGGGGGTGGAACCACATTGCATAGGGCAGCATTTCAATTGGAGATTCATTAGCATATACAGTATTATTCAAATCCAGTACTTAAAGCCATAGTGCCATTATTATATGCTGCTAAAACAATAAGGGCTACCATATTTGGTGTCTCTCTCCTAAAGGCATAGCCCAACTTCAAAACTTACAATAGTGAATGTGTTTACTATAACAAACAGAGAGTTAAAAGAACAAACATTACTCGCGAACAGCATTGTGCAAAATAGCATTTAAAGGCAGAACAGACTAAGTTAAGTAATATCTCTATTTAAGAATATATTTAACAGCCCCTTAATCACATAATCAGATTATTATTTTTCAATTAATAAATATAAAGCAGAAAGAAAAGATTTATTTATTTATTTATTTGAAAATTGGTAACTGGGAAAGGTACACTGAGCAAGGCTCATTTCCAGGTGTGACTCAGGGAAGAGAGAATGGGAAATACAATAATAAAAGCATACTCGGTATTAGTGACTGGTACAAAGTAAAGTACAAACAGTACAATTAAATAAATTAGAATTGCACATAAAAGAAAATGGCACTAAACAAAGGTACAATGTACAGCTTTGTTATAAAATAAAGAGCACACGTTAGTGGAATAAATGGCAGTGTAGATGTAGAAAAGGAAGGAGCCTGATACAAGCTGAGTTTGAACCCAGGAGGAGGCCCAACACAGATGGGTAAGGACTCCAACAGGAGAGATGTGGCAAACTAGTCTCTCCCAGACTAGTCTGTGACTATTATCACCTTTATTGAACCCTTTGGATGCCTGCAAGGGTACTCAGTAGCTGCCACCATTCAGCAAAAACACTCCCTCAGGGTATTTCTAGGTCTGATTCCCTCCAGAGCCACTACTTACATCGTACAGTGCTCCTTGCTCAAGGGCAACCCCCCCCCACCTCTGTCACAGCTGAGAATGCCTTACTTTAGAAACAGAATATAGCACTGGTAGCCTTCTCTTCAGTGGTGGAAGCACAGGATTTTTTGCCAGTTATAAATCACTTAGCTTTACCATAAAGGACTCAGTCACAGAAACATGAAGTATATAAAAAAAATGTTTTAATACATCAAGGTATTTACACATATGATACAGAATACTACAGAAAGACTATCAGGAACAGTAATTCTACAGAAATAAAAATAAATTGTTTTGAACAGGTTACACACAGGAAAAACTCTTTTTCACTCTCTTTACTAAGAAGGTAGAATAGCTTACCATACAAGACCCCTTGGTGAATCAGGGCAGACTTGAATCTTAGATGGTAGCTGTTCATAGTTTGAAACTTGACTGACTTGCTCTCCTAAAAGTCAAGATAACAAGGTTTCCCCAAAACCAGTCTCTCCCACCCTCAGCACACATGTCCTATGACATCATTACTAGACTAATTATTTTTGTCTCAAGAGCTGGGTCCTCTAGGAACTAGTATGATTTGGACTTGGGACTTTGTATATACAAAGACATCTGTTTTTTTGTCCCTAGCCCTGTCTAGCCCAGCAGGAATGACTCTTCTCCAAAACATGAAAGGGTTGTTTATGTTTCCAGCTCTCTCATTAACTGGTCAAAAGAGACTGTAAATTGGCCTCAGAACCAGTTGGTCTGGCTTTGAAAAAAATCTTGACTTTTCCAAGGAATATTCATTTGTCCCTTCAGCTGCTAAATTGTAACTGATGCCCATACAGAAAGAATTAAATTTAAAAAAATATAGTAACAGGTATACATAGCGAATTGTCACAGAAGAAATCAGAGAGGAGAATGAGAGGAGTGGGTAGGGACAGTAAGGAGTTTTAGCTGGAGCATAAGGTAAATGGGGAAGGGGGAGAGATGGAGAGAGGTGAGGTGCAGGTTCCAGAGGGAGGAAAGGTGATAGGAGAAGGCTGACTGCCCAGAGCAGGAGTGAGGATGGGGAAGGGAGAAAGGGCAAGGATCCTTGAAGCAGAGGGAGTATGAGGCAGAGGGAATGGGAGAAAGTAATTAGAACAGATAAGAGGGCAGGGACCCAAATAAGAATTTAAAGATGAAGGAGGTGCAGTGGGACTGGCAATATGAGGGTAAGAGAGGATGGATAGAGAAGAGTATAGGGAGCAGTGGTGAGTACAAAAGGGAGTGTTGGTACCAAAGTGAAAAAAGGCATTACAGAGGGTGTCCAGTGTTATAAGGAAAGGGAAGGAGGTGGTGCTGTAGACCACATCCACACAGCTGAAAAGTGGAAGCACCATTTTGGTAACAAGTTCCTGGTGGACCTTAGGAGACAAATAGTCTTTACTGGATTATGCAATTAGGAGAAAAGTCTTTATTGTGGTACAAGACACCAAGTTTGGAGCAGAGTTTGGAGTGGATAGCATCAATGTGGACTGAGAAAGCAAGCTTACTATCTAGCCAGACACTGACATACTTTTTTTTCTTGTGATCCTTTTACCTCCAGGTGGTCGACACAGCTGGGCTCTCAGCCCCAGCCCCACCCCCTCACCCAGCATCTACCTCCCCTGGACTCACCATGCCCAAAGTCCCCCACGGATTGCCCCCTACTGTGGAGCTGGGAAGGAGAGAGCCATCCCCCCTCCACCTGCTGGTATACATCCAGAATCGGGATGGTGGTCTAGGCGGTGGCATGGGATGAGCTAGGTGGGCAGAGCTTCATGAAGCTTGCACTGACCTTTTCCATTTTATTCCCCTAGATCCCCTGCCATGGCAGCATGTAAGCATGTGCACATGGAGGCGCACAGATGCTACAGAGGCTGAGGCCCCTAGCTTTGAGGCTGAGGCCCCTCCCTTTGATGCCGCTCAAGCACTGGAACTACCTCCCAGGCTTCCACCTGGTGGCAGCCAAAAGCTATGTCAACATACTTCCCCACAACAGGAGAGGAGAGCTGTCTGGGAGATCCTCAGTCCTCTTCCCCCAGCCAACTCTGGGTGACCCAAACTTGCCTTAGTCCTCCACACCACTGTACCAGTTCACACACTGAGATACTTGAAGGAGGAAGCCACTTCAAGGGGAGAGTAATCCACGGTGGAGAAAACAGAGAGGAGGGAGAGCCTGGCCAGTTTCTGGCTACTGCCAGAGGTCATGGGCACTGTTTTCTTAATGTTAACCCAGAGCTGATTGGAGTGGAACCAGTGCAGGATGTGGTAGAAGTCCTGCTGGACCAGGCCTTCTACCACTACGGTCGAAGAAGGGGCTAGATAAAATGAGAAATGACCTAGGACTACTTGAGGAATGGTCAAGGGTGTGGCAGTTGGGTTTCAATGCTAAGAAATGCAAGATAATGCACCTGGGACACAGAAACCCAAGAGAGGACTACAGGATTGGGGGGGGCAGGTTCTAGCCACCACAAGTCAGGAGAGATACCTGGGGGTTATCATATCCAATGACCTGAAGTCATCCAAACAATGTGAAAAAGCAGTGGGGAAAGCAAACAGAATGCTGTGGTGCATAGGAAGGGGTATAACCAGTAGGAGGAGCGAAGTGGTGATGCCACTGTATGAATCACTGGTGAGGCCTCATCTGGAATACTGTATCCAGTTCTGGAGACTGCATCTCAGGAAGGACATAAACAGAATGAAAGCAATCCAGAGAAGAGCAACAAAAATGATACATGCACTGCACCATAAGCCTTATGAGGAAATACTCAAGGAAACATCTATTCACTGGAAGAGAGAAGGGAAAGGGGATATGATAGCGACTTTCAAATACCTTACCGGAATACACAGGGTACAGGAGGGGAGCATATTTCAGAGAAGAAAGTGCCCAAGGACTAGGGGATATAACATGAGGCTGGAGGGAGGGAGGCTTAGGGGGAATGCTAGCAAGTATTTTTGCACAGAGAGGGTAGTGTATCTGAGGAACAGCCTACCAGCAGACATGGTGGAAGTGAAAACAGTATGGGGATTCAAAAGTGCATGGGATAAGCAGAAAGGCACCCTGCTGTGCAGCAGAGTCAGGGAACGGCAGTCCAGATAAGAGTAGGGATTGCCAAACTAAGTAGGGATGTGGGCAGCTCTAGGTGGACCGGTTGGTCCTTATCCGCCATCATATTCTATGTTTCTATAAATAATTGTGTCATCTGCATACATGTGAATATGCAAGTTAGCACAGGGAATTCGTTCAGCAAAATGAAGAAAAGGATGGGACCCAGGATGGAGTCCTGTGGGACACCAGCCTGGATGGGTAGGGGAGGTGACAGGACGCCTCCTACCTGTACCGACTGTTGACAGCCTGTAAGGTAGGAACTGAACCATTCAACAGTGGGCATTGAGAGACTGGCAGAGCTCAGCTTGTTCAGGAGGAATGGATGGGTCACCGAGTCAAAGGCTTTGACCAGATTGACGAAAATGGCCACCGTGATCTACCCCAGTCAATCCCAGTGAGGATGAAATCAGTGACACACAGCAGGGAGGAGACAGTGGAGTAGTGCTTCCAAAACCCAGACTGGAAAAGGGAGAGGTAGTTGGATGATTAGAAAAAATCAGCAAGCCTAGAGTAAACAAGTTTCTCTTGCAGCTTTGCAAGAGAGGGGGGGAGGAGGAAGATAGGATGAGAGCTGCCAGGGGAGTAGTGGTCACCCCCTTTATGAAGACGGAACATTCTGGCAATTTTCCATGAATGAGGAACAGCACAGAGGGAGAAGGACAGGTTGAGGAGGTGAATAAGAGAGTAAGATTAGCAAAAACATACTAAATTTATTAGATTTTAGATTTTATTAAAGAATCTGAATTACAAACCTGTGAGCTAAGAGTTCATTTACAGAGGGTCCTCATCAAACAAAGGGAGGGAACAGTTACATGAGTTGGGAATAGCAAATGCAGCGAATGGGCATTGTCATAAACATATTAGTAACACATTAACAGACTAAAATAATACAAGAGATTGAGTAGTAAAGACAGAGGTACATTGTATAACACAGTCTTAACACTAAGTACATAGTGAGCAGTCCAACACCGGCAGTACAAATAAGTGCAAACAGTTCAGTTAGGTACTCACAGATAGTGGCTAAGAGCAACTTTATATTTCTCATTAACTCAGTATTCTCATCCCCATTATTTATTACTGAGGTCATATTCATGAAAAGAGTACAGTTGTCCCTTGAGAGGTCATCAGCTCCTATTGCTTCTTCCCAACCTGATATCATAATACTCTGCTTGTGACATCACAGTTATCCCCATAGCAACAGACTGTGATGCCACAACAGAGGAGTATAATTTCAAGTAGAAAATAAGTTATAGGGCAGATTAACTCTAAGGGATAAAGATCTTGTTTTTGTGGGGATTTCTTCAGTAATAAATAACAGACAAGAGAAACCTGTAGAAGATGTATTAAATGCCAACTGAATTCTGCCAAAATATTATGTTTTCCAAAGTTTTCCCAAAGGCATCTGTTGCTCTTAGAACATTCCAGAGCAGAGGGATGGCGACCGCAGACACCCTGTCCCCTGATTGCTTCAGGTGGGAATAAGGGACCCTAAGCAAATCTGTATCTGTGAGGCAGAGGGGGCAGGTAGGCATGTAAGACAACAGAAGGTCTTTCAGGTAGCTTGGGCCCAAACTATGTAGGGCCATGAATCTTAACAAGCAAATCTTGAAGGTGACATGCTGCCAAATCAGCAGTTAGTGCAGAGCATGTGGAAGCGGCAGGATGTGGTCTCTCTGAGAAGTTCCCACCGCCAGCAAGACTGCACCATTCTGGACCAACTTCAGATGGTGCATCAGACCTCCAAATAACCTAAATTGCAGAGTGTTACAATAATCCAGTCTGAAGATAACAAAGGCATGGACTATCATCTCTAGATCAGCTGCTGCTAGATGTGGCTTATTCCAGGCTATATTACGCAGATGGCAAAAACTATTTCGGACTGCAGCTGACACCTACTATCCTAGCGTCAACCTGTAGTCTAGCGTAACCCCCATATCTTTCACCTCATCCTTTTCTCTAAGTGTCTGATCATTCAGTGATGGCAACAGATGATCCCCACTTGTTACTGCTGACCCATTCGGCCTGGATTGATAATTTTAACCTCTGTTTTACCTGGGTTGAAATACAACAGTAGAAGGCCCTCCAATCATTGATTTCTTGTAGACACCCAAGCACCATCACTCTGTTCGACTCGTCAGGAGTGCAACACAGACACAACCGAGAATCATCTGCACAACAGTGAAACCTAACTCCGTACTGTCTGAGGATCTCACCCAATGGCAGCATACATGCAGTGAACAACACAGGTGCCAAGATCATGTCTTGTGGAGCCCCACAGAAGACCACAGCCACTCCAGAAATGGAATTTCCTAGAGCCACCTGCTGCAATCTCCTGATAATGTAGACCTCAAACCAGCCTAAAACTGTGCCGCTGAGTCCCACATAGTTCCTCGGGTGATCAGTCAACACACAGTGGTCCACCATATCAAATGCTGATGAAAGATTCAAAAGGACCAAGCTGGTACAACACCCCTGGTCTCTCACAATGAGGAGATCATGGAGCACACTGACTAGAGCAGTTTCAGTACTGTGACAAGGCCTAACCCCCAACTGGAGAGGCTTATAGATGTTATATAGTTCCAGCTGAGTCACAAGGTGCACGGCTACTACCTTCTTGATTACCTTCCCCAAAAAATGAAGGATTGAGACAGGCCTGTAATTCACCAGACAATTATGGTCCAAAGATGGTTTCTGTAGGAGGGACTTCATCACCGCCCTTTTCAGAACTGATGGAAAAGTACACTCCAGCAAGGAGAACTTGACAATTTTGGTATATACTGGCCTCAGGGATTCAAGGCTTCCTATAAACAGCCACATAAGCCTAGGGTCCAG
The DNA here is from genome assembly GCA_016271365.2 of Neoceratodus forsteri. NCBI lineage: Eukaryota > Metazoa > Chordata > Ceratodontiformes > Ceratodontidae > Neoceratodus > Neoceratodus forsteri. The sequence goes on along the minus strand of JADMNL010000034.1, from coordinate 43,904,885 downwards.
TGTCTCATCGGGATGGCCACACATTGGACCTGGTGTTCTCACTGGGACTCGAGATCATTGATCTCGATATCGACCAAGTAGCTTGGTCTGATCATTGCACGGTGAAGTTCACATTTAGTGCTCCCGTCATAATTTCTTCCCCTTCTGAGATATTTCGTTGCCGCCCACTGAAAGATCTTACCCTGAGGGTTATATATGGTGGCAGTCGATTTATCAAGGGTGGGTGATGCATGCGCTGGAGCCATTGATATCGGGGTAGCTGCCTATAATGAGGTGCTATCTGATGCCATTGACTCCCTCATACCTGTCGTGTCGACCCAGAACTTCATACCTGGATCGCCTTGGTATGATGTCGTGATCTCAGGAAATGAAGAAATTGGGTCGGAAGATTTGGCTGGAGGAAATCCTGCCTGGGGCTGACAAACTGTCCTGTGTGCGCATTATCGCGCATATCAGGAGGCAATTAACCAAAAGAAGACATTATTTTTGTCCCGGGAGATTGCTGCTGGGAGAAGCCGACCAGCCTCACTCTTCCGGACTGTTGACAGACTTCTCCACCCTTCCTGTCTTCAGCCCGGGAGAGTTTCCTCGAATGAGGATTGTGAGGAATTTGCTCGGTTTTTCTCAGACAGGGTGTCTGATATCCGGCGGGAGGTTTCCTCAGCCAGTAATATCATTGCTGTCGGTGGTCGTCAGTTGTGTTCAAAGAGCACTCTATTCTGACTGGGGGAGTTTAAGCCAGTGGAAGTTCGTGAGGTCATTGAGATTACGGCCAATTTGAGGTATACCTTCTGTGAACTAGACCCTGTGCCAATGCCGCTTGATGAGGTGCATTGACACTGTTGGCCCGGTGTTTGCTCTGATTGTCCGGTGCTCCTTGAGTCAGGGTGTCTTTCCGGATGCCTTGAAGGAGGCTCTGGTGAGACCCCTTTTAAAGAAAGCTTCTCTGGACCCGGAGATTAGGGCAAATTATCGTCCTGTCTCCAATCTTCCATTTTTGGGAAAGGTTGTTGAGAAGGTGGTATCACTTCAGTTGGGAGAGCATCTCATGACCCACGAGTTGTACGATCCCTTCCAGTCAGCTTTTCAGGCCAGGCATAGCACTGAAACTGCATTAGTTCGGTGCAAAATGATCTCCTTAGGCTAGAGATCGGGGAAAAGACAATTCTGTCCTCCTTGACCTCTCCTCAGCATTTGATACTGTGGACCATTGTGTGTTGCTTTTCCGCCTGAGGGAGTTGTGTGGACTCACCGTATTGTCATCAAATGGTTTGAGTCATTTCTTACCAACAGGAGGCAGCGGGTTGTGATGGGTAATTTCTCATCTACGACCTTCCTCCTTTCATGTGGAGTCCCTCAGGGTTCAGTATTGGCCCCAATGTTGTTATGTGTACATGCTGCCCTGGGGAGATCATTAGGAGGTATGGTTTGAGTTTTCATTGCTATGCTGATGATACTCAGCTATACCTATCCTTTGCACCAGGAACATCAAATGCAGTGGATGTGATGAATATCTGTCTGGCTGAGATAAATGACTGGATGTCTTCCAGCTGGCTGCGACTTAACCCTAATAAGACTGAGGTACTGGTGGTGGAGTCGAACAGAGCTCGTGATGGGATGGCCTCTGATTCAGCGACTGGCATTAAGCTAGGAGCTGTGTCATTGATGGCATCCCCAAGGGTGCGTAATCTTGGTGTGATCTTTGACAGGAGCTTGTCCATGGAGGCTCAAATATCCTCCGTTGATGCGTTCCTTTTTCATCTTAGGAATATCGCCAGGATTAAGCCGCTTGTTCCGCTCTGGACCTCCCTACTTTGGTACATGCCTTGGTCACTGAGACTTGACTACTGTAATGCGCTCTATCTCGGGTCTCTTGAACTTCTTCGAGACTGCAGCTGGTGCAAACGCTGCTCCCAGGCTTTGACCGACAAAGTAAGTTTTGTCATACAACTCCGTATTGCGCGATTTGCACTGGCTGCCTGTCAGGTGGAGAGTTTTGTTCAAGGTGGGGTTTCTCACCTATAAGACCCTACATGGACAGGGCCCTGGTTACCTTACTGATCTACTGGTACCGTCCACCTCTGTCCGAATCTTCGGCCTCTGGTGGTGGCCTCCTCACAGTTCCGAGATCTAGGTTGAAATCAGCAGGGATCGCCTTTTGGAGTTGCTGCTCCAGCTCTCTGGAACTCGTTGCCGTTTGAAGTGAGAGAGGCCCCCACTGTAGAGGCTTTTAAGAGTGGTCTAAAGACCTTTTTATTTGTGCAGGCTTTTGGGGTTTAAGTTATATGTTTGGGATTTTATTTGAATGTATACAGTATGATAAACTGTAAAGGTTTTTGTACGGCGCCCAGAGCCTTCGGGATTGGGCGTCTTTTTAAATAAAGTTGACTTTGACTTTGACTACAGTAAGTAGGATGCAAACATGAGCTTACCCGGACCACCTCCTCTACAACAACTGAAAGGAACTCCACCCTGATAGGTGGATAGCCATTGCCTCTCTCTTCCTGGACCATTGCTTGTCAAAGACAGAGTGCTTGAGTAGATCCCAGTCCGAATTTAGGGCACCTTGTTATGGAAGAAATGACTAAACTCTTTGCACTTCTCTGCAGAAAGGGTGCAATCAGATTGTAGACATGGGGGATTAATCAATCTATCTATTGTATGAAAGAGCAGAACTGGTTGATTTTTGCTTGCAGCAATCATTCTTGACAGGAACTCTGTCTTTTTCAGAGTAATTGCTCTCTGATATTCACCATAGTGAGTTCTCAGAGCCACGCTGGCCTCCTCAGAGTGGGACCTCCGCCATAAATGCTCCAGCTTCCATCCCTTAGTCTTCAACCCCTCAGCTCCTCACAGTGCCATCGAGAGTTGTGGCGGGAGGTCAATGGATGGACACAGTAGGGTGTTAGGAAATCCAAGATGGCTGCTAGAACTATGCTATAGTGCTCCTGGGCAGTCTCAGTTCCCTGAGCACATGTAGTCATCATGCCTCAGACATCCAGCACCACCTAGAATAAGCAATAAATTAAAGCCAAGTATAGTACTTGTCATACATAATAAAACTGAAAAATTGCATCTGGCAAATGTATCATTTTTACAGTCATGAGGTGCTGAACAAGTAAATACAGTAACATTTTAAAGGAGGCTGCACTGGACACATTATAGGCATTTGTTTCCTGCAGAAGCTGTTTTTAAGTACTAATTTCAGTTCAGTAATTATTTCATTTTTACTGGCCTCATAATAAAGTCAGTGACTGCTTCTGATTTACAAACTGATGATGAGGACAGTTTTATATATTGTATTTTATTTTAGTTATGTGTTTGTTTGTTTGTTTTTGTTGACCAGGAACGGAGGGCTATTAAATATTTTTCTGTTTTCAGCCTCATCCGGGGGATGGGGGTGGGGAGGACGAGAAGCACAGACTGATACTTAATTGGGTTAAGCTGTTGGTGTATTTAGTAAATGGGTAAATGTGGCCAGGACACTGGGGAAATTCCCCTTTTCTTTTTGAGAAGTGCCAAGTAATCTTTAACATCCACCAGAACAGGCAGATGGGGCCATGGATTAACACCTCTTCCTAAAGAGGGCACCCCACAACAGCAAAGTGTCCTCCCTAACACCATGCTGAGGCATTCATATGGCAACTTATAACTGAGGGGAGAGTGTCCCCTGCACTTTCTGCAGTGCCTGGTGTGCTTTGGAGGTCTCCCATCTGACTATAGCCAGGCTCGACCTTATGTAGCTTCTGAGATTTGACTTGGGATCAGGCTCCAGAGTGGTACGGCTGCAGGTCTAAAACTGGGATGATGTAATTTATATCCCTCTCACAACCACAGAGTTTTATATTAGAACATGGAAAACTGTGGTAAGAGTGTAGCAGTTTAAAGGAAAACTGTCATTTGGGGTAAAATCCCAACCCCTAATCTGTACCCCCCCAATTAGGCATTTCTTAATCCAAAATAATTTTGTAAGCTTTTCAACTAAAAAAAATGTAACATTTGAAAGATGTGTGGTGAGAAAACATGGTGGGTGACATATCTTATTGCTGTGCTGCTCCACACTGCTTGCTTGTATGCTTTTCAATACAAGTGAGCAATGTGGAACTGCACTGTAACAGGAGATGGCACCACAACGCTTGCCATTTTATCTGAGCATGGGTCTTTCAAAAGTAAAATGCTGTGAGGTGGGAAGCTTTCAAAAATTATTCTGGATAGTGAACAGTCTAATTGGGGGATAAGGATTAGGAGGTGGGATATTACCATCAATGACACTTTTCCCTTAACAAGGACATAAACTATATTGTGCATTCTGAAATAGTTTGGCTTACCAGTGGTGTGTATATCAGAAACGACCACTGAGATTCTAAAAATGCCAGCAAAGATGGAACTATAATAGCATGAGAACCAATATTTAAAAATAATACAGCCGTGGTGGCTCCACTTGGTGGGGGGATGGGGGAAAATGGTAAAAAGAATAATTAAAAAAAAAAGTCTTAGATCAGCATAAATTGCAGTCTGGGTTAGTATGGTGTAACCCCCTTGCAAATGGGGGTTCCTAAAAGCTTCCCCGGAGCTTGCCTAAGTGCCCCCTGCCAGGCTGGTGTTCTGCATTTCAGCAGCTTAACTGTGATCGCCAGGAGCGCTACCAAAGCCTCCGTGCCTGTCTTTTTAAGGGCTGCCTAATTCGCAGTCCTGATTAATCTGGGAAGGAGTTTGAGTGTTACCATGCTCGAGTCCCGCCCGGGCTGCTGGATAATTGCTCCGTTTCTGCCATCACTGAATTGTGCAGAGGGAGCCCCTTCGAAAGGTGTAGCTGCTGGCTGGGAATAACTTGGGGTAATAAATGATAACGTAGCTGTTCTAACCTGTTTTTCTTTGCAGCAAGGACTGTTCTGATGCTCCCCTCCATTTTGGTCCCGAACTGGCGATTTGGACCAATCAGTATGTTGGAACTTTAAGGGAGCTGCCTGACCAATCGAGGGGCTGTTTGTACTTTGGGAGAGGTATTATGGGCTATGGCGGGTTTTTGCACCACTGAGATCCAGAGCAATTGACTGGCAGGTGCCGCCAGCCAATAGGAGTGGGTAGCGCCCCAAATGAAGAGAGAGCCCCTTGCTGTTGGGGGCAGATGCATAGTGGCTGAGGAAAAAGAAGGAGCTGTGTGCTTCTGCGCTGGTGGAGTGTTCACGCGGGAAGTGCGTGAAGGCCTGAGTGGCCGTTTTTGCCCGTTGAGTGAGTCGGACTAAATCCGCTGGCGTGCGGTCGGAGGAGGCTGGTGCCAGCCCAGCTACCTACCAGGCTCAACCTGAGAGGACTGGAGAATCTGCTGAATCGCGCTCAGTCCACCCGTGAAGTTGAAGCTGCCGTTTGTTGCCCGAGTCTGCTGCAAGTTTGTGTGGGGCCTGAAAGCAGCTGCCTGGTATGGTACCCCTCTGTTGTTTGCCATATAAGTGTGTGAGGAGGCTGGTGAAATTCAGGCTCAACCCTGCTGGTGGTGACGGAAATGGTATTTGATGGAGTCGTGAGTACTGAATCAGGGTAGCTCCCTGCTAAGCTTGCAACAGTGGTCTCAAGCTGCTTTATCATACTGTTGACTGCCTAACTGAATTTTCTTCCAGTTCTGACCTGCTTAGGATTATAAAGGCTATCTGTGTCAGGGCCCCAACCAGCTGCCACAGTGGACTAACCATTAGGGCTTGGGTACCCAGGGACAGTAAATATTAGGTTCAGGCCTGTGCACAGAGTCCTAGGTAGATAAGTATAGTGATAAGCCAATCAACTTGTTTTCCCCCGTCCTTGTTATTTCCCCCTTAAATAAATCAGATTGTTTGTTTTGCAACTACACCCTGGCTAGTTGGTGCATTTCTGGCAAACTATTGATTAGTGACTGTGATATAACTGTATCTTACTTTACAAGGGGTCCCTGGAGTGAGCTGAGAGATACCAGCCTGGGGGTAAGTGTACTGGGGAAAAGTATTGTGGGTACACTGTGTGAGCCACTAGCGGGACGAAAGGGGGGTTGCAGTAACCCAGAGGGCTGCGACCGAGGCACTTCGACCGTACTAACCCCGACCTCTGGGTGGAGGCACCCGACAATGGATCTGGGCCCCTTACCCTGTCTCAGTGGAGGCAGGCAGGGGTAGTAACCCTAAGGATAGCGCCCCCTGGGGGTTACAATAATACATTATCATATTATCTGCATGCAAATGATACTCTAAAAAGCTTTTAAAAAGTCATCAAAACAGTGGCATGGTGAGCAGACAGATCCCACACCACACCGGTGACTCAGGTTCAGGAATGGACGAGGGTCACTTGGGGGCCCAGCTGGGGGAAGAAGGACTGAACATCCTTAGATGGACCTCCTCCTTCAGGGAGGGGGGACAGCACATACCACTACTTGGCTGCCATCTAATGGAGGCTAGGCAGCACAGCAGTAGTTGCCACCTGGTTGGCTGGAAGCAGGCGCAGAGGCATGCTTCATCTTCACGCAACACATGCCATGACAGTGCTTGGGGCTGCCAGCAGAAGGGGTTTGTGGTGGGGAGGAATAACAGAGAAATAAAGAGAAAAACGTCATCAAAACCTGAACATTTTGTAAACTTTCGTGGGGGGTCCAGACAGTTTCAACTGACAGCGTACCCTAGAGGTTAGAGCCATGAGCTGTAAAGGAGCTTTGTACATCCAGCAGACCTACATTTGATTCCCACAACCTCCACTTGCATACTGTGACCCTGAGCAAGTTGCTTAACCTCTCTCTGCTCCCAGGATGCAACTAGAAATTAGCTTCAGCTCAGAGTGCCTTTCCTGTCAACAAAAAAATAAACAAATAAACTTGAGCCTGTGCAGGTCTGTCCATCCAAGGCAGTTTATAATGAATGAATAGCCCCCGGCCCCTCAAGTCAGACTTCTGAAGAGTACCTGTACCTGGCTCAATAGAGGTGAAACTGCTGTTTTTGCACCTGGGAAGAAACTAGTTTCATGACTGTTTGCACAGTAGGGTCCTAGCACCAGAATCATAGGGGTTGCAAAAGCCTGTTTCAGTAGAATCATGGGGTTGTGAAGCTCCTACACCCACTAAATGTTATATAAGAAAATGTTAGGAAAATATTATTTTAGGAATTGAGGGGGACATGATAGGGGTTGCAAAGAAATCACAGTGAGCTCAACTACAACACCTGGCTACAAAAAGGCCACTAAAGATGGAACTATAATAGCATGAGAACCAGTACAGTTGTGATGACTCCAGTCGGGAGTGGTCAAGGGTATGGCAGCTGAGTTTCAATGCAAAAAGTGCAAAATAATGCACTTAGGGCACAGAAACCCTGGGCTGGATTATAAAATGGGTGGAGTGGTATTGACAACCACCAAGCAGGAAAAAGACCTGGGGATAATCATATCAGATAATCTGAAGTTGGCCAGGCAGTGTGACAAGGCAGTCCAGAGGACTAGTGGGATGTTGGGGTGCACAGGGTATCACCAGTAGAAAGAGTGAGGTGGTGTCGCCTCTGTATAGATCACTGGTAAGTCCCCACCTAGAGTACTGTGTCCAGTTCTGAAGACTGCATCTCCGGAAAGACATAGACAGAGTGGAGGCGGTCCAGAGGAGGGCAACTAAAATGGTGCAAGGTCTGCACCAAATGCCCTACAAGGAGAGACTAAAGGACTTCCATATGTATACCCTGAAACAGAGGATGGAGAGTGGTGACACAGGAGGGGAGTATTTTCCGGAAGAAAAGGTGCTCAAGAACAAGGAGACATGCTACAAAGCTGGAGGAGAGTAGATTCAGGAGAGATGTGAGGAAGTACTTCTTCACACAAAGAGTAGTGGACTCCTGGAGCAGCCTTCTAGCGGAGGTGGTGGGGGTGAAAAACTGGTGGGGTTCAAGAATGCATAAAATAAGCAGAAGGGACTCATAGTGGAAAGGAAGTGAGGAGGGAGAAAGAGCTGTAGATCGAGTACAGTCTGTGGTAATAGTGTAGGTAGGGAGAAATGGGCAGACTGGATGGGCCAAGTGGTCCTTATCTGCCATCAAATTCTACGTTTCTGTGTTACCCCTAAATGATGCTGCTGTGCTTGGAGTAAAAGGTCTGGAACTGTAAGGCAAAATTTTCCCAGAGGAAAAACAAAACATACTTGCATTCTGAGGTGAGCTTAGTGGGAAATCCTTGGGTGTGCTTAAAAAATGCGGCCCCAAACAGATGTGTAATTTTGCCCCTGGTTCCACGTTGTTCTTGTTTTGCTGTATCGATAAGGGATTATGCTGGGCTCAGGGCACTCTGGCCTTTTTAATTTCATTTACAACGCTGTCTTTTATATATTAAATTAAGTTGGACAAATGCCCTCATGGTGGATGAAAAGAGGATTAGGGGTCCCCGCTGCCTTGGCTATTCCCCTTGAATGAAGGCATGACCTGAGCTTTGGGGCACCCCCTGGCTTTTCTTAATTACAGCTGCTTTGCTCGTCCTTGAAAGATATTGATTACCCATGTATGAAAAGCCGTTAATTCACCGGCTCAGTGACTACACTTGTTGGTGCCGTGACTCTTGTCTGCCCTTGATGGCTGTCAGAATGTGGCATTCCACCACTGTTAAGGGTCTGTTAGTCCCTAGCTGAATAAAATCCTATTTATTTATTTACTTACTTATTTATTCCTTTGAATAATATCAAGCAGTTTACAGCAGTCTGGGAAGCCAATACTGTATAGGAAATGGTCCCAAGTTTTAAATATTTGGACGTATTTTTGGAGTCCTGTCTTAGTAGGTAAATTAATACATGTAAATTGTATTGCAAAATAAAAAGTGACTCAGAAAGTGGGATTTCTTTACAGATCCACAAACTCTTGAACTGCTGAAACCTGAACTGTAATTTCAAAACAGATTTTACTTCCAGCTTTGGAATATGATAGTCATTTGTTATAGAAAATCCAGGGTCAAATGTTTTCTAAATAGAAGACATTTTTTTTCCTATATAGACTATTTTACTTCCTGGCAGGTAGCGCATCTTACGAGGATATACCCTGTTCGTAGGGATATACCCTGAACAGGTTGTACCCGCCCATCACATAGATGTGTAACCCCTTGGTGGCGCTATCCCAAGGGCTACTACCCCTGCCTGCTTGGCTAGTAGCAGGTTAAGGGGCCTGAGTTTTGAAACGGGTGCCTCCACCCAGAGGTCAGGGATGGTAGTGGTCAAGTTAACCTGGGCACAGCCCTCCGGGACACTGTAACCCCCCTCTTTCCCCTCTAGTGGCCTGAACACTGTACAATAATCACTTTCACAATACCCCTGGTACACCACACAATTACCCACACTGTTTGCACTTACCACCGGGGCTGGTTCCTCTGGCTCGACCCTGGGGAACCCCTTGTAAAACAAGGTTATGCAGAGCAAATAGCAACAGTACAGTACTTTGAGCACAAACTGGAACCACAGTCAGATTACATGCATAAAAAGTTAGATCTGATTTATTCAGAGGACTTGAACAAGGAAGGGGCAAAATCAGGTTAATTAGCTTAAAGGTTATATCAATCAAACAGTTATGCATGCGCTTTGAGCCCCCACACAGTCACACCTCTGGGTACCCAGGTGGAGAAGAGATAGGCTAGCCAGGACTGTTGCCCGGGGTTGCAGCTGGTTGGGGCCTTGTGATGGAAAACACAACATGCACAGTACACAATATTTGTAATCTGGAGCCAGAGGGCTCAGTCCGAAAAGGAAACGAAACAACAAGAAAATCAGATGACACACTCAGATTAAGCTGTTGTTGCAGGGAGCTACCCTGGCATTTACTCACAATACCCAAGACCAGACACACGCGGGACGAAAATCAAGACTGCAGGTGGTTGATCTGGAATGCCAGGAGAAGCAGGGCCCACACGAGTCGCAGAGGCGTCATTCCTGTTCAAGTGTGGAGCAGGGGGCTGATCCCCAGGTAGGTCTTTCATCAATGGCTTCTCTGTGCAGTTGGTAGTCTAGCTGGACCAGTCTGACAAGGCCCAGACTGCATGGAGACAAATTCAGATGCAGTCTGTTTTGGGCTGGATACAGCTTCCAGCAAGCAGAACACAGTTCAAACAGTGGGGAACTAACTCACAACCCACTAGCAGCTCATAGCACATTTACATGTACGGGAATTCTACTGTATCAAGCAAAGCACTCCCCAGTCACAATTGCAAAGTCTCTGCACACACCGGGAGCTTAGGGACAGCTGGAACTCCTGACAGGCCGATTGCATTCAGCAAAATCTTCAGTCTTCTTCAGGTTGAGCCTGGCCCACTTCAGTAGCTTACTTTAGTCACACAAACTTGTGATTTAGTCCAAAATAATTCTCTTCTCTCCCTCTCAGGAGCAGCAGCAGACATGCAAGCCAAAAACTCAGCCCTTTCACAGTTTTCCCATACGAATCCACTCAGGATTGCTGCCCAAAATACATTTGAGCTCTTCTCATTTCACTTCCCAGCTCAGAACTAACTGAAAACTGCCAGCAGCCCGGGGCTTCACCAAGATCCAAAAGATTCGGTTGACTGATTTGGCTGTCAGTCAAAACAAGAACTCCCAATTCAGTTGCAAAAAAGGTGCAAAAAGTTCAAAACTACAATTCCTACAGATTTTGACTTCAGACAGCTCCTGTAGTCTGGCTACATTTTAGGTCCCACCAGAACTGATTGGTCCAATTTGCAGTCCGGGACCAAGATAGTGGAGACAAACAAAACAATCCTTGCTATAAAGAAGACAGGTTAGACAAACGACATTATCATTATCACTCTAAATGATGTTCAGCAAATAGTTACATCTTTCAACAGAGCCCCCTCTCAGATTACTTAGGCTGCAGTCAGGCAGCTCTTAAAGAGACAGTACACAGAGGCTATACGGCTCTGGTAATCAAATTTAAACTGCTAAAACGCAGGACACCAGCCTGGCAGTGAGCATTTAGGCATGCTCAAGGAAGAATTTTTGGGAACCTCCATTTGTAGGGGGGTTACAGATGGCTACTGGGTTTTTATCTCTGTTCCCCCCCCCCACCCTCCTCCTCTGGTGGGAGCGATGCCTTTGTTAGCCTCAGACATGTACAGCTTCCCTCTGCAGCAGGAGTAGCTCCCTGGACCAGACACAGGGGTAAAGCTACCAACAGTCCCTATTGTCCCAGGACAGTCCCTATTTTAGGCAGCATGTCCCAGTGTCCCCACAAGTTTTGCAAAATGTCACTTTTGTCCTGGTTTTTGCTTACTTGTCCCAGTTTTGTCCCTTTTTTTTTTGCTGACTGCTAATCCATGAGTGACAGTTATTTCAGCACCACTGTGGCGCTGCTCGGGTTGGACAGCAGTTTGCAACTTCAACCCCTGTGCCTGTGTTGCACCGCAAGCATGTCAGTGGGAGCACAGTAAAGCATGTTACTTCCTGTTAGATTAGACTGGGTAGTAGTGCAAACAAGTGCATGTGAACGTCTAGCTGCCAGCAGCTGAATGAGACTCCAGACAGAAAAGAGACCAGCAGCAGTGAACTAATGTACCCGGACCTGATCAGCTGTAGAGAAGTGTGTGAAAACAATCTGGTGTGGTGGTGGGAGTCATTGAAGTGAAGCCTGCTCAGCAAATGAGGTGAGCGTAAATGGATTGGATGGGACTGTCAGGAGGAGCAATACATGCAGCTTGAATGTCTGATCACAATTTAACTCAGGTTTGCTTCTAATGAACTTTCTGTACATCATGATTTGGAACTTGCTGCAACAGAATGATGTATTGTTTTAATCTGGATGTTTGCTACTGGTGTTACCATGGGGCGGCATGGCCAGAGCAAGCAGCAAAATTTAATTGATTGTGTGCAGTGTTGTCTGTGGTGGTGCCCATGGGAGTCACACAGTGGGAGGGGGGTGTCATGGTCAGGATGGACTGTCCCAGTTTTAGGCCTCACAAAGTTGGTAGCTTTACACAGGGGTCACTGCTGTAGTGAGGCCTGCCACGAATCCTCCCAAGCCAAGATGCAGTGCCAGGCAGGAGCTGTCTTGGCCTAACCCCTCCTGATATGATGTTTGTGGGTTCATTTCTGAATGCAAGTTGTCTGACTGGCCATGCGACGTCCTTTCCATTAGGCCATCGGGGCAACCTGTAGGACATCGTTTTATTTTTCATTTAGTATGCTTGTTCTCCTCCACGCTATGGGACATCTTTTAATAACATATGTTGATTTGCTTTATTGAAATCATATAATTCTCATCCTTGCTTATTGTATAATGATTTAAACATCTTGCCACCTGCAATCAAGGTTCGGTATAGTTTGCCAACCTTTGTCACTAAGACATATAAATCTTTTTTTTGTTTGTTGCTGTACAGATTCTTCTCCAAACCAAGTTGATCTTTCAGGGATATACACTGATCCCAGGGATAATTTTTTTATTTTATTATTTGTTTAAGCAGGAGTAGCACACTAAGCTGAAAGCTTTTTTACAGGTGCGACCTGGGAGCACAGGGAAGTTAAGTGACTTGCTCAGGGTCACACAGCATGCAAGTGGAAGCTGTGGGATTCAAACCCCGGTCTAGTCTGCTGGATGTCACCAGATTTGCAGCTCAGAGCCTTAAACCACTGCGCTATATTGCCTACCTAAATGCTATTAAAGTCTGCATACTCTGGTCTCCCTGGTCCCCAGAAACCCACCAGTTACCCCACAACTTACCCTGTGTAAGAGGCGCTCCGGGGGGGGGGCATCCTCCTTTCAAGGCACTCCACTATGTGGACTAGCAACCAGTGCTTGGCAGGCACTAAAATCCAGGGGGTATCCTGAAAGCCCAGCCACCATTCAGACAGATTAGGTTTTTTTTTTTCATTCCTCCCACCTCCCTGGCATGAGCCTAGCCAATGTCCCCATACACACACTGCGCATCCCCTCCAGTGGGAGCAAGCTCCCTGGCTTAGCCCCAGGGATTGCTGTGGTGGTGGAAGTGGAGCTTGTTGTTCCCCCTTCCCGGCTGAGGTTCACTGCTGTGTGGCAGCAGCTCGGGCCTGCCCTGCCTCTGGATGTGATGCCTTGGGCTCACTCCTGAACGCAAGTAGCCAGCTGCCACTGGTACATTAGGATGACCCCACGTATAAATCTTCCTTTCCAAAGCAGATGGCATTAGGTTAAAAAAACAGACTAGAGTTTTAAGGTCATCTTAATTAATTAGATTCTTTGAAGACTTAGGGCCTGATTCACAGAAGGTGCGGCCATCCTACTCAGCCACGTAGTGGAGGTGCACCGAGAGATACATGCAAATGCCATGCAGTAGACCCCTACTCCCATTCACAGTGCGCCCACCGCAGGTGCACAGTCTGGCCATGGATACATCTGCATGTAGGGTCCACAGAGCTGTGGCAGGGCCGTGGCTGGAGATACACACCATGCTCCGGCCTTGACATAGATCTACAACCCTGTAGGGGCCTCATAAAAGGCGTAGTGGAGGGCTGATTGCCATAAGTGCAGGAAGGCTGCTGTAAAGGAGGCAGGTGCGCAGTAGATGGTGCTTATGGAGAGCAGTGACCCATATAGGTAGGAACTATATTGTGGACAGTAAGGCAGTTCCAATGCTGATGACTGTAAGGCACCCCTGCAGAATATATGGTGGGGCCCTATCCACCCCCCAATATCTGCAGAATATCCAGAAGCACACGCACAACATGTACAATGTAGCTACTGCTGTAGTGGTCCAGCTGACCATCTGTAGTGTGGCAAGCTACCCCCACCCCCATGTTACCACCATGGAATGGAACCAAATGATGGAATGTGCCTCTGCCCATAATGGGTACACTGGCACAATCAATCAATCAATCAACTTTTTTTTTATAAAAGAGTGCTTTTCAAATATCAAAGCACCTGTACAATCAGCAATCATAAAACCATTTCATCAGTAAAGATCCCAAATCATAACATAATTAGAACAACTTAAGTAATATCAGGCAATGCCAGCTCAAACAGATAGGTCTTCAGCTCCGACTTAAATGACTCAGTGGACAGGCACCATCTCACCCGAGCTAGAGAATTCCACAGGGTCGGGGCCACAAAGGCAAAAGCTCTGGCCCCCGAGGTCTTCAAACAGATCCTGGGAACCTCTATCAATCCTTGATCAGTGGAGCGGAGTGGGCGGAAGGGGCAGTAGGGACAAAGGATGTCTTGCAAATAACATGGTCCCTGTTCGTGTAGGACTTTATAGGTCAGCAAAACGACCTTGAAGGTGATCCTGCACTGCACAGGCAGCCAGTGCAGTTCACGGAGCACAGGTGTAATATGGCTAGATCTTGACAAGCCAGTTAACAACCTGGCTGCTGCATTCTGTGCCAGCTGCAGGCGGCAGACCCTTGGGAGCCCTAGATATAGAGCATTGCAATAGTCAAGGTGGGTAGTCACAAGGGCATGGACCAACGTTGGAAGATCCTTGGGTGGAACAAGACGCTTTATCTGGGCGATGTTCCTCAGATGGTAAAATGAAGTCTTAACAACAGCTGACACCTGAGATTTAAGTGTCAGTTCACCATCAAGTACAAAGCCCAGATTCCGCACCCATTCTGAGGTCCTCAACTGGATGCCCCCCAGTAAAAGCCTGGACAACTGACCAGGAGGTAGTCCCTTTGCCCAATGACCTGGGTCCACCACCAACACCTCCATCTTATCCGGGTTCAGTCTCAACCAGCTGACACTCATCCAGTCCTGAATCTCAGCAAGGCAGTTGTTAAAGACCTAGACAGCATCACCCTGTTCAGGCACAAAGGACATGTACAGCTGAGTATCATCTGCATAGCAGTGAAAACTCAGCCTGTACTTCCTTATAATGTCTCCCAATGGCAGCATATACACCGCGAACAACATGGGAGACAACGCAGAGCCCTGCGCACCCCACAAGACAGAGGGAGAGGGGCCGAGGAAAAAATTCCCGACACCACTCTCTGAGATCTGTCTGTGAGGAACAAATGGAACCATAAGAGGACTGTACCTGACAGTCCACAGATCAGCTGCAGGCACTCCAGCAATACCCCATGGTCCACGGTGTCAAATGCTGAGGAGAGATCAAGGAGAACTAAGGTCGAATGGCTCTTCTGATCTCTCGCCATTGGAAGATCATTTAGTACCCGAACAAGGGCCGTCTCAGTTTTGTGCCTCTTCCAGAAACCAGACTGGCGAGGATCATAGAGCTCATGGGTGGTAAGATGGTACTCCAGCTGCAACACAACTACCTTCTCAATAACCTTCCCCGTAAAGGGAAGGTTAGAGATAAGTCTGCAGTTCACAAGACAGTCTGGGTCTTGATAGCATGATCGGATGTAGGGGAGTACCATCTGCCACAGCAGCCATGTGTCCCCCCCCACCCCAGGTGGTGGAAGCAGCAACGCATTCCCTCACTGCTGACATCTTCAATGTAACAGGGCTAGGCTATATTGTTTAATTTTTTTATTCTTTTGGTAACCGGGTAAGGCCTTCTTGACACAATGCCCATTTTCAGGAGAGACCCAGGAGTACTTGGGAGGTTAAGTGACATGCTCAGGGTCACACAGTATGCAAGTGGAAGTTGTGGGTACCAAATACAGGTCTGCTGGATGTACCAAGCTCATATACAACATGTTACTTTAACCGCTAGGCTATACTGCCAGCCCAAACGAAATGTACAAATTTGTCAGTGACAACGACAGGGAGCCATAAAACTGGCCCCTGAGGCACCCAGGCCCCTGACAGCGTCGGCCCCTACTGCACCTTCAGCCCATGCACACCCCTGCACCCAGCCCTACCTATGGCGCACCCCTGCCCTCAATCCCATGGTCCATGCCACCGCCACAATGCCCCTGACCCTCCCTGCCTCACTGTCAAATAATGTGTATGACACAGTGGAGTACATCTGCAATAATGGCATGTTGTAGGAAAACAAATGGCAGGTGCACAGCAACTATACGAGGCAGTATGGTGCAGTGGTTTAAGGCTCTGAGCTGCAAATCTGAAGACCTCGGTTTGAATCCGACAGCCCCCACTTGCATACTGTGTGACCCTGAGCAAGTCACTTAACTTCCTCGTGCTCCCAGGTTGCACCTGTAAACAAGCTTTCAGCTTAGTGTGTCTCACCTGGTAAAATAATTGGTTAAAAAAAAAAAAAAAAAAAAGGCACTGCAGTATCTCAATGACAATGGGCAAGCACTCTGATGGCAACATTAATATCCCGAGTTATCCAGAACAAAGGGATGTTACCTCACACCCTGCCATGATGCCTCCCAGTGTTTGTCACTCCCTGTAGTGCATCACAGCCAGGTACCAGTGGCACATCGATACAGTCCAGTTACTGGTCTAGTCCCCATACACTCCTATTGGCTCAACAGGGCGTTCTTGGCTGCACTACCCACCTGCACTGTTCTGGCTGCACCCTCGCCATTCTTGTCATCTGCACCCCTGTACAGAAGGGGCCAGTTGTCCACTTGCTTGTCCAGAGGTGGGTTGTACACTGTAGAGGGGTTCCACTGGTGCTGTGGACTCCCTCTCCACAACTTGACGGTCCCTGTGGGCTTCTGCAACACCTAAAATGAAACACAAAGAGGCAGTCAGGCATGGAAGGACACACAAATGACATGCATGCAAAGGTGGAGGGGGAAGCAACACCGTACTGGACATGTTACTGACCTGGACAGGCTTCATGAGCTGCCAGTATTGGCCATCCTGGTCCCTGTATCTATGTCCCTCCAGGGTGAGGGTCCATGGTACATATGTGGTCAGAGGCATGGGTGTTGACTTTGAGTTTGTCAGCTTTGTCCTAGACATCCTGCAGGTGGCTCATCTCCATGGATAGTAAGCACGGGTGTCCCACCATGGCACTCTGGTGCCACAATTGTTGGGCATGCCCACACCCATCACACGATAATTGGTTCATTTGGATGGTATTTAAAGGGGCACACAGAAGGCAGGTTAGATGCATGACTGTCAGGGGATGGGTAAGGTCCACGGCCATGGGAATGGTGCAGCAATTACCCTGGGATCCTGGTAAACATAGTACTCCTACAGGTGCACTGAAAGAAGGGGGTGTACAGATGTCAGACACACCATCAAAGGATATACCAGCCATGGATGAACACAGCAACATTAACAGAGCTACAGTGCATCGGCAGGTACCACTTTGATATGGTTACCATAGCAGAGCTGTGCCAGCTGTTGTGACCACATCTGCAAACAAGAACTTGCATCAGTCATGTTGTGGAGGTCAGGACATGCATGCCAATGGCCCCGGCATACTACAAGACTGGCTCCTTTCAACACATGACTGGGACTATGGCTGGAAAGAGCTAGTTGTCCATCAGCAGGGGCATCTGGCAGGTAACAGAAACACTACTGACACTGTGGTGACCATATATGCTTCCGGTGCACCAGACAGGACCTGAGGGATATGTAGGCAGTGTTCTATGCAGTGGCTGGCATGCCCAATACTATTGGTGCCATCGATTGTATGCACATTGCACTCATCACCCCGTTCCAGGCAGAGAAGGCATACAGGAATTTAAAGGAAAGGTCAGTAGGGTATCTAGAATCTAATGGTCTACAAGACCAAAGGCAGCATGGATTCATGGGGGGGGTGGCCTATCTGGACTTTAGCAAGGCCTTTGACACTGTGCCACACAGGAGGCTGATTAAGAAATTGAGCAGCCTAGGGAGTGGGATCCAAAGTGGCAAATTGGGTAAGAAAATGGTTTAAGGATCTAACATCCTGCTGGCCAGTGGGGTCAGCCATGATGCTGTCTACCTCCGTGAGCTCCGGGTCTCCTGCAGGGCTTCCACCACCCGCCAACTATGCCCACCATTGCTGTGCCATTTTTCTCTTCACCACCCCATGTAGGTCCTGCTATTTGTGCTTCAGCATCTTGATCATCTGGGGTGTGTTGCTGGCAGAGATCACAGTGTCCTGGATACCCATCCATGCCAGCTGTTTGTGGTTGGGTATCCCCCTTTAGTACCCCAGTGGCTTCCTCCTTGGCCATGAAGTTCAGCATCCATGACCTGGCATAGCAGGCATGGCCACCATATCTGCCAGCACCCCTCCTGTGGCCATGCAGCATCCTCCCCTGGTCCCCCCCATTGGTGGTGGTGTTGTGGCAGCAGTACAGATGCCCCTGAGCCATGATGTACTGTACTCGTGGTATCCACATTTGCTATTTCTGTGAAACAATCCACCCAGCCTGGACATCACCTTATATGTTGCTGGCAGTATAGCTTAGAAGTTAGAGTAATGAGTTGTGAACAAGCTTGGTACATTTAACAGACTTGTGTTTGATTCCCGCAACTTCTACTTGCATACTGTGTGACTCTGAGCAAGTCACTTAATGATCCCGGTGGTCCCAGGTCACTCCTGTAAATGGGCTTTGTGGCCCAGTGGCCTTACCTGGTTACCAGAAGAATAAAAAAAAAATTATATTATGTAAAGTAGGGTCACTGGGCATTCTGTGGGTGTGTACGGTCCCATGCAGATTCTGGGCCTAGTCATGCCACACCGCTATGTGGTGCTATCTGCACCTGTTGGGACCACCCATGGTTGCTGTGGATCACTCCACTTGTACGGCAGGTGTACACTGCGGAGCCACGCACATCATTATGCCTGGGGCCCGTTGTTTCCATGCCTATTTGTAGATCAGGCTCTAAGTTAGGAGAATGTGTTTTCTCTTTTTATGGCCCTAAACTGTTAAACACTTATAAGATAAACTCTTTGCCATAGCTGGCAATGAAAGCTTAAAAAAAAAATGTCAAACAGCAGCAGCGATTCAAATTGTTACTCTTTTATTGAATAATTTATTTTTTTGTTTATTTATGTTAACATTGTACTAACCAGCTGTGGCTGTAAATGGAACTTGATCCAATTCACTTTCTCGATAAACAAATAAAATAAAAAAATAAAATAAAACTTTAAATGCTAAAGCTGAAGGTTGAGTCCCTGACTGAGCTATCCGAATTGACCACAGTTATTTATTGCAAATGTTCAGTACTTAACGTGATTTTAACCAATCAGTGCTCATAACTGCTGCAAGTTTATTTTGTGCATTATTGTCCCATCATGCAACAACATTGCAGTAAGGAAAAATCCTGTGCTATGACTGGAGGAATACTGTCACATGACTGTGTGTTAAACTAAATTAATGCATTTCCTGGACACTTAAGGCACTTTGAGTTACCTCATGTATCTACACCTCAGGTGTGCATTAATTAGCTTAATCCATACCCTGACATGTGTTGCTGCTTACTTATATATTGCGTGTTGTAAGATATAACATGTAGTTTTAGTTGGCTCACAGTGTTACAGATTGTATAGCTACAAAATGATGTACCCTAATAGGGTCAAATATTTTTGCTTTGATATCAAGTGAAGGATTTCTAGCTTTCTTGAAAACTAACTGTAATTAGAAGAAAATAATGGATTGCATTATTTTTTTCTCATTACAATTACGCAATAACGACCAAGAAGCTGGTTATTTCTAAGGGATTAATGACCGGTTGGGGGAATGGGTGGCCTGAGGTGCAGCTGACGGCCACCTGCCTCCAGCTGGTCATTAATCCAAGGAAATGACTGGCTTTGAGGTTTTTATTCCAATTTATTTATTTATTTAAGAGATTTACCAGGAAGGCATGCTGAGCAGAGTACCGCTCGATTCCAGATGCGCCCTGGGGGTAGGGAGTTTACAATGGTACAGTAATACAGAAGAAACAAAAACAATACATAATGTGTTTGGGACAAACAATGGAAGGCAGTCATAATACATTAGAGTAGGTACATTATCAGTAGTATAATAACATTAGGTGCAGACCAAAAATGGAATAACCAGACTGGTGATACCAGCTGGTAGTTAGGTATTGAGATGGGGTTCAAAGGGGGGGAAAACAGGAGCAATTGGTAGAGAAATGCATTTTAAGAAGTGCATTTCGTTGAGGAGGACATCTGTGGTGTGTCTAATATCGGCAGCCAGGAGTTCCATAATTTGGGCAACCTGTAGCTGAAAGCAGCCTGGCCAGACCGGGTGGATCTGTGTGGAATATGCAGGAGCCTAGAGTCTATGTTTCTGAGAGCGTAGGCAGGTGGGGAGAGGGCGGTTAGGGAGGATGACAGGTAGGAAGGGAGCTTCTGCAACCAGAACTTGGCAGAGGTTCTAGCACAGTGAAGCAATCGTCAGTTGTGTAGAGAGGGGAGGTCCAAGGATTGGTAGAGGTCACAGTGATGGGTATTGGGAGGGCAGTCCAAAGAGAACCAGCAGAAGGAGTTGTAAAGGGGATCAAGTCTGGCTAAGGAAGTTTGGGGGGCGGCACAGTAGACTACATCACTGTAATCAATAATCGGGAGGATCATTTTTTGGACTATTGCTAGTCTGGTTGGTAGAGGGATGCAAATCTTGTTCCTGTAGAGGGCTCCCAGCATGGAATACAATTTTGTGTATAAGCGTCTATATGCGCTGAAAGAGTCAAGTACTGATCTAACCAGACACCGAGATAAGCGATATGATGTACGCCTCTAATGGTGAGCTGTCCAGAGTGTAGAATGTAGGTGGTGCAGTAAGCCGGGGAGTTGGCCCGAGAGCCGAAGGTGAGGGAGACTGTTTTTTTTGAGTTTAAGAATAGTTGGTTAGAGAGGAACCAATGTTGGATAGAGTCGAAGTCCTTCTGTAGACAGGCTGTCACGGCACTTGTGGATGGCCCAGAGGCAAACAGCACCGTATCATCTGCGGACATATGGATAGCCGTTTGTGGGCAGGCAGTAGGCAGGTCATTTAGAAAGATAGAGAACAGCAATGGGCCTAGTACAGACCCTTGGGGGACTCCACTGGTGACAGGAAGTGAGGTGGAGCTAGCCGAGCCAATACGGATTGATTGGGACCTACCTGACAGGTATGAAAGGAACCAGTTATTTGCGTTCACAGACAGACCTGCTTGGGCGAGTTTAGCCAGCAACAGGGGATGAGAGACCGTGTTGAAGGCTTTCACCAGGTCGATAAATATGGCTGCTGTTATTTCTCCATTGTCCATACCCGTAAGGATGGTGTTAGTGAGGCGAAGGAGGGAGGTGGTGGTGGAGTGTTTTTTTCTGAAGCCGGCTTGGTAGGGGGTGAAAAATGATATGGTATCCAGATAGTTGTGGAGCTGGGATAGTACAAGGTGCTCTTGAATTTTGGCTAGGATGGGGAGCAGAGATATGGGGCGGTAGTTGGATGGGGAGGAGAGGTCCCCTCCTTTAGCTAGGGGAATGACTGTGGCTTGTTTCCATGTTTTGGGACTGCCCCGAGTTTAAAAGACAGGTTATAGAGCAGGGTTAGAGGGGCTATGGCGGTGCTGAGTAGGAGCATTTTGGAATCCAGGCCGGATGGACATTTACCTTTGGAAGGGTTGAGTGACTGCAGTATTTTTAGCACCTGGCCAGGTGAGACTGGGCGGAGCGAGAAGGAGGCCGGGGAGGATACTTTAGGGGTAACAAAAGGCAGGGGATGGGGATGGGAGGAGAGAAGAGAAGAAGTAGTGGTGGAGAAATAAGAATTGAACTCAGAGGCAACTAAGCAAGGATCCTCGATGATTCTTCCTTCGAGGTTGAGAGTGGGAGTAGGGGGTTGGGCCGGTGGGGAGAGCAGGGATTTTATTGACTTCCAGAATTTAGTAGGGTGTGCGAAGTTATTGTTGAACGCAGTTTTAAAGTAGTTTGATTTGGCCTGATGAATGAGTCTTGTACAGGCGTTTCTTAGTGACCGGTAATGTTGCTGAGCTGTTTGAGCACCTGTGGCCTTGAAGGATTTCCAGACACGGTCTCTGGCTCTTAGGTGTTCCATGAGGTTAGTTGTTACCCATGGTAAGTGGGATCCTCTTACCCGGGATCTCCTGAGTGGAGCATGGAGGTCCCAGATGGCAAGGAAGTTAGTAGAGAAATATTTCAGGGCCTCGTCCATGGAGGTGGCCCTGGGGATGAAGGACCAGTCAATGCTGGTGAGATCGTTTAGGAGAGCTGTCAGATCAAGAGATTTATAAACTCTGATGTAAAGCGTGCGGGGTGGAGGGGCCATTGGTCTGAAGATTTTACGCACCATATATATCATGTGGTGGTCACTAAGGGAGTCTGGTAGGAGGCCAGCTTTAAATATCCGATGAGGGTGGGTAGTGAGTGCCCAATCCAGTAGTGTGTTTATTGGATTTGTGGTTTAGGCAAGTGGGTTCCTCTATTTGCTGGTGCAAGTTTAGAGCATTTATTTGGCATATGATTTGGAGGCTGCGCTGCCTAGCCAGTTCTGGTTGAAATCACCAAGGATATGGAGTTCACCGCCTTCCGTAAGGGACCTCAGGTTACCAAGGTGGTCAAGAATGCTACCCAGAGGTGTATCTGGTGAGCAGTATGATCCTGCTATGTATACTGGCATAGAGTGTGGCAGGGGGATTTTGATTAGGAGGGAATCTATAGATTGTACGGGTGCCGTCGGAGTGATTATAGAAAACTGGAGATTTGAGGAGATATACATGGCAGTGCCGCCACCCTTCTTTCTGCCCTGTCTGTCTTGGCGGATTAAGGAGAACCTGGTATTGAGAATTCTTCATACCGGTTATGAGGCTTCAGCCAGGATTCAGTGATGATTACAATAGCAGGGTGATAGGCTAGGACAGTGGTTTGTAGGGCCGCTATTTTGTTTAGTATGCTGCATATGTTTAGGTGGACAATTTTAAAACCTTTAGGGAGTGCGTAGCTGGTGGGGGTTGGCCAGCTATGGGTGCTGGTGGTCACGGGTTTATTTCTACGTCCGGCTCACGAGAAGGAGATCCAGGGTGTGCCTTAATAGGCGCATGGTCTTTGTGATGAGCCCTCACGACTGGACATTGGAGTTAAAGTGTTAGTCTTAGGGTCTGAGTAGAGGGGGATATATAGGGCAGGTTGCTCAGCATGGAAAGAGGGAGGGAGGGAGGATAGAGGACCCCAGGGGCCAATGTTGCCAATGGTGCCGGTTGTGGTCCACTGGTGTGGAGGAGGAGTGGAGGGGTGGCTTAGTGACTGGAGAGAGAAGTGGCAAAGGGCCGGGTAGAGTAGGATGGGATGAGGGTGGAAGGGAAGATAAGGTTAGGCAAAGCATAGTAATGGATGCTGTGAGAAACTGCATTTTCCTTTTTTCTTTATATTTTTTTGGGTTACAATGAATCTGCTCAGTGGTGGCCACTAGTGGCAGAAAAATATAAGGAGCAAATGGGAAAGTGGGCTGATTGGTTAACCAGCTCACGAGGTCACCACTATATATGGAGGAGCTCACCAAGGGTGGTGGTGGGGGTGGTGGGGAGCCTGCGCGTAGCGCAGGCGGGACTAGAGCTTCCTGAAGCAGCTGCAAGCTGGGATGGCTACCTGGCAGTCTGAGAAGGCTCCGTGGTCCGCGGGGGTGATTTCGGTGGCGATGGGGAGGGCTGAAGTCAGCTTGCCCTCGCGACCGCACACTGGCACTCTGAGAAGGCTCCGTAGTCCGCGGGGGTGATTTCGGTGGCTGTGGGGAGGGCTGAAGTCAGCTTGCCCTCGCGACCACACACTGGTGCTCTGAGAAGGCTCCGTAGTCCGCGGGGGTGATTTCGGTGGGGGTGATTATAAATCCAATCCCAATAACTTTCATTTTTACAGTTTTTTTACTTACTTTCATGTTTTTAGTGGTTTGGCGTGAGCAGTGTGGCATAAGTGTCTTATGTTTAACACATTGCGTGTCACACAGCATCACTCGGCAGCATTACCGGTCATTTCTAAGACATTAATGACTGATTCACTAACCAATCAGGTGCCTCGCTAGGCTTATGAATATTTAATTCAATTTCAAATTTAAATTTCAATTGCTTAGCAGTGGCTAATCCTGCACCACTAGTTAATTATCATATCATCAAGCCCCACACTGGTTCAACTCACTTCAACCAGATGTGGCCAACGCAACTACAATGGGATACTTCAAACACAAGCTGCAGCAGCACCTAGTTCTTGAGGCTACCCACAAGTGCTACCACTAAGATTGAACTCGTCCTACTCCATAGCTGCTCTGTGTGTGTTGGCCACTCTACCCACATTCCACAGTGATGGCCTCTGAATCCCTTACTCTCTAACTGCAAATTCAGTGCTATAGCACTTACTCATTGTTATCGCACTTACCCCCCCCGTGCTTCCCCATCCACCCCTTCCTCCTCCATGCCCCTCTCTCCCCACTC
Source organism: Neoceratodus forsteri (assembly GCA_016271365.2). NCBI lineage: Eukaryota > Metazoa > Chordata > Ceratodontiformes > Ceratodontidae > Neoceratodus > Neoceratodus forsteri. Next base: position 43,880,712 of record JADMNL010000034.1, on the reverse strand, counting down.
CATCACCTCCTTCCTCATCGCCACCCTACCCCTCTCTGCCTGTGGCCTCCATATCTCTTTATATGTTACCTGACTCAGGCGTACGTTGCACTCTGTCTCTGATGCTTGTAAGCAGTACCCTGTCACCCTTGTTTCCATCCTCATGTTTCACCGCTAGCCCCCATCATTTACGTGCCCTACCGTGCCAAGTGTTATGTCAGTCTTTGACTTATATTTGTTACCTTGTTCATGCATCTGTTGCTGTAATTTGTCCCTTTTACTTGCTGTATTTTGCCTGGAGACACTTGCATGGTAACTGCAGTATTTGTAATTGTTATCCTGAATATGCTGTCATCTGACGTGGAACTTATGAAAAGAGCTTTGGCTCAATGGTGTCAATCTGAGATTTCAATAAAATAGAATAAAAAATAATGTATTCCTAGTTGCAGGATTTGCAATCAGAGGTGAAGGATTCTCAAGCTTCTGCCATGTGAGCCTGATATCTCACTGGTTGAGCACCAAGACAATGTCACAGGAAGGCCCAGGGTTGGACTGGGGTACAGCGGGCCCACCTGGAAAGTTGACCCAAGGGTCCACCTGGAAAATCAATAGGGGAGGGCCCAGGGTGTCACAGTTATATCAGTATTCCACTTCAGTATGATAATTAGCTCTACATGTTCATCTTATGTTTACTTACAGGGCCCATTTAATTAAAAAATAGATCATAAAATCAGTGACTCTCAGAGTTTAGAATGTGGCCAGGTACCCAACAGAGGGGGCCCACCTGGAAATTTACAGGTATCCTGGTGGGCCAGTCTAGCTCTGGAAAGGCCTGGGTTCAATTCCCAGTTATAGATCACATTATTTCTTTCTCCTTACAGTTTGTGTTCCAATTGCTTTACAGTGGTTAATATATTGTACCAATAACTAATTGCTATCTTTTTTTTTTTTTGCTTACTATTTCTCCCCCTTGGCCCCTGATCGGCTCCTGCTCCTGGGCATCCTCTTCTTTCGGACGCCGGCCATCCTGCATCCATCACAAAATTGTTCCACTACCTTGCTACTCCCATGGCTTACTCCCTGTAGCCGGGTGCCGGGGAGCCCACCAACTCCCCACCAGAACCGGATTCAGTACAGGTGGTGCCCTTGGAGAAGGTGTGGTAGTCAGACAGCCATCAAGCCACATGGCGTGGCTGCCATTTTTCCTGTTTCGGCGGTGACGGAGCTTGCAGTGCTGACAGTGGGTATGCCACATATGCACCCACATGTAGCATGCCTGCCGGCTGCTCTGCCTCCATGCCCCACTGTATTGGCAAGGTGAGCCAACATCCAGCCTCCGCTAGGTGTCAGGCAAATGCCGGCCCCTGTTCTCCTCCCTGGGACAGAAGAACTGTCCTCCAGATGCTTGATCCTCTCCCATCCTGGCCGGCCCCCAGCGACCTGCTCACACCACGAACATGGGTCGCTGGCATGGCAGAAGGAAGGCATCGCTGCCTCGGCCCTCCATGCCACCGGGCTGGCAACTAATTGCTATCTTGAAAACAAAAATTTCAGTTAAGGCTTTGAGCTGCAAATCTGGAGACCTGGGTTTGAATCCCACAGCCCCCACTTGCATACTGTGTGACCCTGAGCAAGTCACTTAACTTCCCTGTGCTCCCAAGTCGCACCAGTAAACAAGCTTTCAGCTTAGTGTGCCACTCCTGGTTAAACAATTGAAAAAAAAAATAATTTCAATGAGGAAAAAAAAACAGCAGAGTCATTTGACTCCTTTTGAACAGGGACTTGGGCAACCTGGTTTAATCATCTAATTTTACAGGGTAGGCTTCCAAAAATCTAGTGGTCACATGGCCACTGAAGCACTATTTTTAGTGGCCATTAACAATTTTTATAGCATTTTTGGGCATTTACTGCAGCTAAGTGGACCCTTTCTGGTTATTTTTTATTTTTATTTTCCATTATAATGTTTGGCCAGGAAAGTCACACTGAGCTGAAGCTCAGGTGCATCCGGGGGTGTGGAGGCTGGTGACTTGCTCAGGGTCGCCTATGCAGCAAGTGGAGGTTGGGACTCAACTCCATGTCTACTGGATGTACCAAGCTCATCCACAGCTTGTTGATCTAACGTCTAGGCTCTACTCCCAATTGTTTTGTAATTGTGTTTTGAACCTCATCATTTTGCATGTTGGTTATATACTGCATACTTGCTAATCATTCATCATTTGCATATCGTTTCAAATCACTAGAGCGCTTTCTTTAACAGAGGCATCTCCCTAGATGTGGAGCTTGTACATCGTCACATTGCCCACGTGTGGGCCCAGGAAGAAAATGAACGAAAAGCACTTCCAACCGTGGCGGGATGATGGTCCAGTCTCCTGCAGGCCTTGCACTGATGACTGGTTCAAGGTTCAAGATTAGTTTATTGTTTGACAAGTTAAGTCATTACAAAAATATTAAAATCATGTTACATATCTGAATAAATATATCTTAAATATATCATCACACCATTAACAGCTGTTACTGTAGTAGCTTAAACCATTATCTTAACTTTGTTGTAGCAGTAATCTTAAATATTTTATTTATTTATTTATGTCTTTGATAACCGGGTAGGTACACTGATCCAGAGGACCGTTTAAGACTCCAATCAAACCACTGATGATTGGCACCTCCGATCAGGTCGTGTGGGATGTTGAGTGATGGCGTGGGGGGAGGAGACCGGTACAGATGGGGACAGGTCAGTGGAGAACAAAGAGTGAAATAACTGATTAAAAACGTATATTAAAAGATGACATAATTCTCTTAGATGGAGGTCTCTCCTGCATGTCAAAGCACAGGGGTGGAGCTTTGAACCAGGAAGTGTAAGATACTGGGCTTTCAGCTCTATGGAGACAAAATATGATCCTTATCCTCTATAAAGTGCAATACTGAAAAAAATAACAGACTATACCAGCTCCCTAGAGATAAGACTACTTGTGTCTTGTTAGTCGCTTGGATTTAGTTAAGCACAATTGGGGCCATTTGAGGGAAAGGTTCTTTTGGGTTCCCCATTTTAGGACCAGCCAGGTTCTACTAGTGTTCCTTTTGCTTTAGAACCAGTTTCTGCCCCTTCCAACTATGCAGTTCCTCCCAAAAAAATAAATTAAACAGGTAACTTACATGTACTCATTACCACAATCACTGTTACTTAAGCAATACGGTATGACATGGTGCGCTTTTTGCTGGGATAACAGCATTCCCTCAGGTGGGTTGAAGCATAAGGCCAAAGGCTGGGTGCTGCCACAGTCCAAGAAGTGCCCTTATCCCAACACAAAGCACATCCTGGAGTGCCTTACTGTAAATATGAAATGGGTCCATTAGGATTAGTAAAGGAAAGCTTAAAAAATAGTTTAAGTGAAATTAGAACAAAGTTAAAACAAGATGAAAACGAACAGAACAGGAGGGGGATCTGGGGATCATAGTCTCCTCGAACCTTAAGGTAGGAATCCAATGTAGCCGGGTGGTGGGAAAGGCCAATGGAATGTTGGCATGCATAGGCAGGGGCATTACTAGCAGAAGGAGGGAGGTAATAATGCACCTTTGCAAAGCCATGGTGAGGCCGCACCTGGAGTAGGGGGTTCAGTTCTGGAGGCCTTATCTCCGCAAGGATATAGATGCATTGGAGAGGGTTCAGAGAAGGGCAACCAAGATGGTAAAAGGTATGCAGGGAAAGTCATACTAGCTGTGGTGTAAGGAGCTGGATCTGTACTCGCTGGAGGGAAAGGGGAGACATGATTGAAACTTTTAAATATGTAAAGGGGCTCAATAAAGTTTTTTATTTTATTTTAGTCTTTGGTAACTGGGTAAGGCCCACTAGGCACATGTGCCTGTTTTCAGGGGCATGCAGGGAAAGTGGGAGAAGAGTGTTTACTTAAGAGGAAGGAGGGGGTCGAAACTAGAGGGCACAGCCTCAGACTGCAAGGAAAAAGATACAGGGCAATGTGAGAGGGAATTTCTTCACAGATAGGGTGGTGGTGGAGCCCTGGAACAGACTATCAGATGGAGTGGTGGGGACTAAATCGGTGGAAGAATTCAAGAGGGCATGGGACAAGCATATGAAGCTGAGTATTGGGGAAGGGGAGGGGAAGTGTAGGGGAAAAAAAGGGCAGACTAGATGGGATGGTATGGTCCTTTTCTGCCATCAAGCTTCTATGATTCTATAATTCTATGAAAGAAAAAAAAAACAGTCCTATTCTGCCATAGTAATTTTGCCGTTTGGCCTGCAGATGATAAATAATAATTTTGTTTGTGCTAATCAGATACACCACTCATACATCTCAACCTCTCAGCATTAAAATCATAGCACTGACCTTCAAAAAGCATAGCAAAAGGTCAGAATGTGGAGCACTTTCCTATTTTAAACAATATTATGTCTACAGATAGTGGATCCCATATAGTAAGTGATCAGGAATGTTTCTATCAACATAGTTCAATGATTTAATAATTTGTGTGTCCAGAAATAGCTCTAACATTAAGCGGAACATCAGTAAACCTGTGAGGAGCCAGGGTAAATTTGAGTGTGAAAATCATAGCGCTATGCGGAATTCATAGCAGTTGAGAGGTATGACACCACTTAGTGAAGGACTCGTTTACAATGATTTCTAGTAGAAATGCAAGACAAGGCGTGATGTCATGTTACTCTCAGCTCAGTGTTTCTCCTACTGAAAACATTAAAAAACTTAACATGGAAATTAATCATATCACTTTAAATGTATTTTTTTTTTATTCATTATTTTTTCCTTGTAGCCCCTGCTTACTTCTGCCCAGGCAGACATTTCTAGCTCCATCGCCTCCCTACTCAGATACTCCATTTTGTTTAAAACACAAGTAAGTGAATTGAGGTGTATTGGTACAGCTGTGCCTACCTGATGTAAACAGGTCAGTGAGGTCACGGATCTTTTTACAGTGCTGTTGGGCTGAGATATCAGCACTAGGTTGTGAGCTCCTCCGCCAGTCAGCTTTCTGGATTTTTTTAATACCTATTTAATAATTCAAATTAAATGAGCTTGTGAAATATTTAGACAATTCAGTCCATCACTCTCTGGCTGCTTTGGATTTGCTGCGCTGCCTTTAGCAGCTGATACCATGCCACCCTAATGAAAGGAGAGGGATCACTGTCCCTGTCACCACCTGCAAAGCCAATGTCTACCTGAGCCCAACTGTGCCACTGTAGTTCTTGTTCCAGGAGTCTTTCTGCCATCTTTCACCATTCTGTTCAAAATTCAGTGAGCATTGAGGCCACCTCTGGCAGATTACTGAACACCTTGACCCATTTCTAAGTGAAGCTTCTAATGTTCTACATACGAGAGCTGGGATTGGATGTCTCTGCCCTCCAGCTGCTTAATCACTGACAGATCAGCATGATTCTTGGATTGCAGTTCTGGTATGTGATTCTAGTCAAAGTGTATCTGTCTTCCTTCAGAGGCTATTTGTTTTTTGCCTACAAAGCTGCAAACAGAAACCGCCCTCTAGTTTAGTGGTGTAGCAATGCTACCAGAAAGTCTCTCGACCTTATGTTTGGGCTAGTGGGTTTGGGGCCTACTCAGTGTCTAAAATGAGGCTATCTGGGAGCTTCAGAAAATCAGTAATGAAGTCAGATAAATGAGAATGGAATGGAATGAAAGGTTCAACATCCTCAGAACTGCCTTGGTCAAGCTATCGTGCTCACCCTCCTAGTTCCCCTAAGGAGTTGTAATTAAATAGCCTCTTTTGTATCACGTGTATCATATGTTCTGTATCACATATATCATATGTTTTGTATTATGTGTATCATGCTTTGTATCACATGTTCTATATCTCATTTTTATCGCATGTATCATATGTGTTGTATCCCATGTATCATTTGTTCTGTGTCGCAAGTATCCTACTGTATCACACATCACATTTTTGAATCACATATATCACCTGTTTTGTATTATGGTTCGTATCACATGCATCATATGCTGTGTATCACATATATCACATGCATCACATTGTATCACTTGAAGCATATTTTTGTATCATAGTTCTGTATTACATGCATCATATAGTATGTATCACACATAATCACACATTCTGTATCACATGTATACTTCTGTATTATATGCAACATATGTCTGGTATCACATGTATCATATGTTCAATGTTGCATGTATATGTTCAGTATCACATGTGCCATATTTTGTATCACATGTATCATATATTTGTATCACATATATCATGTTTTGTATCACACATATCATATATTTTGCATCACATGTATCATGTTTTCTATCACATGTATCATGTTTTGTATCACGTGTATCATGTTTTGAATCTCATATTTTGTATCACATGTATATGTTCTGTATCACATGTAACATGTTGCGTATTACATTTGTTATTACATGTATCATATATTTGTATCACATATCACATTTTGTATAACATTTCATGTGGTTTTATCACATGTATTATATGTTCTATATCATGTTTCACATGTTCTGTACATCTAGCCTTGTTATCATGATAGTAATTTCATATTGCGCAGTCTGATTTCTTTTCACTGTGTTTATGATTTTTGTCAACTTCCCTGTACCCCTTCCCCCAGGACACGCCTTGAAATGAGCAGTACACATGCTAGTGTGTTTTCTGACCAAATATTGCAAATTAATAAATAAAATCCTTTAGGATCCAGTGGATTCGGCTGTTGTTCTGACAGGCCCGCATTTCTTGGTGTTCCTCTACCTAAGCATGAAGAAGCCTTTTATATTTGAACAAGCAAATGAGTTCTTTATCCTGTCTCTTCTCATTGGTAACGAGTTTGCGTGCCTGAAATTTAACTGCTATCATTGTCTTGTCTACTGCACAGCGATCCCTTTTTATATGAGCAATGAAGGATTCATCTATCTGGGTGGAGCAGCTACTGTTATACAGTTCTCTCCTTAATTCCTCATTGGTAATGTCTTCGGGGGCTTCCTATTTAAGCCATCCTAGGTGTTTATCAGATGTGGCCGTCATGGCCGTAGGCATCCACCAGCACAATTTCCTGTAGCCACAGGGATCTTTAGAGCACCAGTACAAAGGTACTAGAATAGACAGTTTCTTACCTTTAAACAAAACTGGGATATACAATTCAAGTGAATATACATCAGGGACTTCATTTTTTGTATATGATGTGAAAGGAAATTTGATATACAGTGGTAGTTATATAAAAGTTGACCGGTTACGCAGTATTTGCTGCAACCATGGAAAAAATACCATGTATTTACCGCTACTGCGGTATAAAGACATATTGAATAACGTGCACTTGTGGTACACAGTATTTGCTGCAACTGTGGAAAAAAATACCATGGATTTACCGCTACTGCGGTAAAAAGACTTATTGAATAACATGCACTTGTGGTATGCGGTATTTTTTTTCTGCAGTTGCGGCAATACTGCAGTCAACTTTTATAAAACTACCCATTTATTAGGGAGTTCAGGGTATATCAAGGGTTTGAGGTGAACGCAATAAAGAGTTAGGTCATCAGTTCTGATGGCCACACTTTGAGGTCCTTTGAGGCTACCAGATTTTGGGACTTGAGAACCAATGGTTAAAACCACAACGATCCTCTACTCATGTTGCCAATTGTTTTGCAGCTAAGTTGTGTATTTCTCTTCATCTGTGACTCCGTGCCCATTCTGCAACCACTTCAGTGTCTTTTTGGCAGTCTTTGATGAACCTGAAGCTCCTGAGACTTACCAGTAATGTCACCCCTGCTCTAATCCAGCTCCAAGACTGTCTCCTCTTCCCCTTCCCATATTTTTCCTTCTCTTTGTAAATAACTTCTTGACAACTAACTCTCTTCCTTCTTGAACCTTGTTGCTGACCATCCACTGTTGTTTTGCCAATTACCACCCCTGACCTCCCTTCTGTCAGTCTTTCTTGTTATGCTTGAACATTCCTCACATTTCTCTCTATATAACCTTACTATCTTATTAACCCTTTCACTCCACAGGTCGGGTCCATGGTTTCTGCACTTCTTATATATCTTACTGCCATTATCTGTACAATGCTTGCCATTATTTATTGTTTCTACCCAAGGTATTTTTGTAGCACTGCTGTACTGTTCCTCTGTTTGTATTATTGTACCCATGTTGCTGTTGTTCAACTGTTCTCTTTTTGTTGTACTCTCCTGGGTCGTGCTTGAAAATAGTCATTTTATGGCTAGTGCACCTACCCAGTTAACAAAAACTAAATAAATAAATAAAATTAATCTTGAGAGAGGCCGATTTTGTCAGAGGGGTGACAGTGCTAGCGTATTATACTGGTGACATGCAGTGATGTCATTGGAAGTCCCCTTTTACCAGAGTTTTAAATCACATGTTCCTCCCCCATAAAGATTTGGGCCACTCTTTGACAGACTGAATTCTGGCATAAAGTGAAACTGCTGCTAGCATTTTTGTAAAGTTTATTTTTGTTTAACACTTCAAATTGTGTATTTATTTTTTGTGGCCCTTTAGGATTGTAGACAAGCAAGCAAGCAAACAAACTTTATTTATAAAATAATGCTATTCACACAAGGACCACAGCACTAGCACAGTAAATCAAAAACTGCAGCTAAAATCCATAAATAATCAATAAACTGCATCATAAAATCACCCAAAATCAGGAAAAGCAAGGTCAAATAAATAAGCTTTCAGTGCAGATCTAAACGTCTCCACCGTCAGGCACTCTCTTATCTAACGAAGTAGAGAATTCCACAGGGTAGGGGCCGCAAACTCAAATGCTCGGGCCCCAGACGTCTTCAGACAAACCCTGGGAATCTTCAGCAATCCCTCATTGGTGGTGCGGAGTGGATGGAGGGGTGGTAGGGGTGAAGAAGCTCCTGCAGATAGCGTGGTCCCTGTCCGTGCAGGACCTTGAAGGTCAGCAAGCCGACCCTGAAGACAACGCTTCATACATCAATGCTCCACACTCCCTCTGGTCTATTTGTTGGACAGTTTTCACTCATATAATGTCAAAGTGATCCCAAACATAGTAACAAAGGAATGTAGAAATGCTAGGTGAAAAGACCAAGGGAGGTTCATCGTGTTCATCTTCTCCATCCAGGCAGTTGCAGCATCCAACACTGGGTACACAGGAACATAGGAGATACTAGACAGGAAACGATCAAGGGTCCACTGTGTTAGTCTCCCACCATCCAGGCAGTTGCAGCATCCAACACTGGGTACATAGGAAATACTAGACAGGAAAAGATCAAGGGTCCACTGTGTTATCCTCCCACCATCCAGGCAGTTGCAGCATTCAATGCTGAATACACAGGGACACAGGACATGCTAGATGGAAAAAGACTGGGGGGGGCATCCACTGTGGTTCTCTCCTGCCATCCAGGCAACTGCAGCACCTGACACAGGGTACATAGGAAGTACTAAACAGGGAAAAGACCAAGGGTCCACCATGTTTGTCTCCTGCCATTCTGGCAGCTGCAAAACTCAACATTGTGTACAGAGGGACACAGGAAATGCTAGGTGAAGAGGACCAAGAGTACCGGTTCCAATATAGCTCCCTCTTTTGTAGAGTCTTTGACCAACTGCACAAGAAAATCCTCTACAAATGCATGACTCCTAGAAATCTTGACTGCCGGGATCACCCAGTCCATGTCTGGTTGTTTAAGGTCTCCTATTAACACCACAATAGAATAGATTGATTCTGTATTTGTGCCACTTCTGCCTGGATGATAGCCAAATTTGCCTTGTCTGATCACATGAATACCAACTTTTGTAAAATAATTTTTCCTGTCGGCCCGGTAATGCTGAGGTTGAGATGCTGGGCATACACCTACTTTTGCGGCAACCTGGGTTCAGAAGCAGAGTTGGGTCGGTGGGGATTGGTGGGGGAGGAGAGGATTGAGCATCTGGAGGACTGCTCTCCTCTTCTGGAAGGGAGGGGGGTCACATATCCCAGGCTTTGATGACTCTCAGTGGTTACTGGGGGTTTGGCAGACTTTCAAGATCTCTGGCAGGGGACTGGCCACAGCAGCATTCCTGTAAGCATGTGCGGGAATGCACACACATGCACTGGAACGCATTGCATGTCTGAGCCAAAGGGAGGGGAATGAAAAAGGAAAAAGCCCTGGCTGCCTGGTAGGTGAAAGTTGGTCCAGTGGATGGTCCCCATGCCCACAACCAGGCCCTTTTGGCCTGCATTCGATTCTCCCTCCACTCCCCTAGTCATATAGATAGAGCACCAGTAGGAGTCGGCGGTCCCACACTGGGGGGCTCAGAGCTGGGGGGGGGGTCAGGCAATCAGAGGAGCAGGAGTGGAGATGGGCCCAAACTGGAGGTAGGGCTGAGGACTTCAGGTGGGGTGGGAGAGGCTGAGCCAAGAGACCACATTGAAGAGAGTCCAGGTGGCCCCTGATGAGAGAGCATAAAGAAAGTGTACAAAAAAATAATTTTTCCTTTGAATTTTATTTATTTTGTTTTTACCAGGAAAGGTGGACTGGGCCTTAAAGTTGGTTTTCAGTCATGTCAGCAGTATCTGTACTGTAACGGAGAGCTTATGATTGGGAAGACTACAAACAGTCCCAATGTGCACTGCAGACACAGCACCAGCATTACTGCAGACCATGAGCCAGAAGTGAGCCACTCCATCAGCTTGCAATAGCAGTCACTGACACTGCAGCAATTGCAGAAGCCTCACATCCCATATTACTGGATGGGGAACACCTGATATCTCATGCTGAATGGGGGTGGGGTGGGGCACATCACCAGGTACATCCACCACCCGCTCACGCCACTGGTCCCATCTTGGGAAAGGAGCACTGCTGCTGGAGATCACTGGTGTCGGTATTATTAGAGTGAACAGAGAGCCAGAGCAGGAGATTTCATGGGAGAACAGAGACCAGATCCTTTCAGAGAGTAACCTGATTAAATAATAAACAAACGACTTGCAGCACATGGATGAGAAGACTCTACTAATCCCACTTTGAAAACACGGGATCCCTTTTGCTGAGCCCCTTTGTCAGTTGTACACCAATTAACGGAACTTAGAGAAACAGCGGATTTACACTAAACAAACAGACCTTTTTCAAGATGGCATTGGCCTCACCGGACAAAGAGATAAAGCTTAGAGTTTAAAGCAGCAGTGCATGTTACACAGTACATTTCAAACTATACTTTTTTATTCCAGTTTAGATTGCCTTTAACCTCTGGTCTTGTATGATACACTCCTTTCCTAATTCTGATTTCTACATTAACTCTTTTTTCCTATTTGAAATTATAAAAGGAGCGCTCCTTCTTATATGGCTTGGACCAGGTTTTTACCAGTACTCTCAGTCATTTTTATATACCTATTGTTCCAGAAGCTCAAGGAGCAGTGTCTGCTGCATCCTGGTTCATTATAGTCACAGGAAAAGTGATGTTAACAATGGGTGTTCAACGCCAACAGAGAATACTGATGAAAATCTAATCTGACCCATATTAAAAGGAGCGCTCCTTTTACGAATTCAAATGTAAACAAAAAGCCCAACACAGACTGAAAATATGGAAACATGGGTATTATAAAAGATAACAGATACGGGGCGAACTAAAATAGAATAACAATGTATAGGTCAAAATTCTCACCCTAACATGTGTCCTGTAATAAATGTGAACTTTTAATTTTTCTTTTCAAAGTTCCATGCTCTAAACACTTTTGTAGTCTAGTGGCTATACAGAAGGCTTAGCAATCTACCGTGTGACCGTCGGCTATATACAACACTGGTGTACTTTGACCTGGGGCCAGATTTCTAAAAACCCCAGGAAATGGCTCAGGTGCAGGAAAAACTGGCGCAAGTGGGTCTTCACTTGCAGAGCTGCAGTTTTTCCCGCATGTGCCAGATTTTCAAAGAAGGAACCATTTTACAGCCTGCTCCACAATTTATGGCAGCTTGTGGCTTTTTTTTCGGCACAAAATGTTAAGCTTGGTTGGAATAGATGCAACATTCTCCGCAGCTGCACCTGCCGCCCATGTGGTGCATGGGCTGAAAATATGACTGTCTGCCGGTGCAGAGAATTTTTCTGCACCAGCGGACTGTGGCAATGGATTTAGTCCCTCAGCCAGTTGAAAACCTGATTCCAGAAGCACAAATTCAGATGAACGTGAAAAGCCCCATCGCATGAACCAATGAGCTTTCTGTCATCCAAATGCTTGTCACAGGAGAATACAACTCTTCTGAGGAAATTCCCTTTTTGGATACCATGGACATCATAGGATCTTTTCAAGTGTCTGCATTTGCCAAGAAAGTAGATAGCTGGAGTTGTACAATAATAAACATAGCTTTCTGCTCATGGCACCATGCAGGACGAGAACTCCTTATGTTTTGTTTTTGAAAAGGTTTGTTTCCAAGCATGGGGCTGCTGCCAGGAGAGAACGAATGCCAGTAGAGGGTTTTGTAAAGGCAAACACAACAAAAACCCTTTTTATTCTTTTTATAACATTTCTGCTCCCTGCAGCGGCAACAGTTTATTTTACAAATTGCATTAAAATTAGCGTCTGTAAACAAATCAATCTGCATAGAAAATGTTTTTCCTCTCCACCGTGGCAGTCTAGACTTGTTTGGAGAATATCATGATGTCACAAAGCCAATTTTGAGGAAAAAAAATGGGAGAAGGATAATCCAAAACAAATGATGAGGTTAGATAAAACATATGGAAAATGCAATTAGTAGAAACCATTCAAGAAATGAATGAGAAAAGTGAAATGACTTTTGTTTGTTTTTGTGGGTGTGGGCCAGGAGTTATGACTCTGGTTGACTTGGAATTGCCCTGAAGCCCCAAGCAAGTCATTCTAGAGCATTTTTTCGTGGATGGAGGATGTGTGGGAAATATATTTCTCAGCTGGGGAATGGGTTTGTCCTCATAAACACACACACACACACACACACACACCACACATATTGCAAAGCAATGCTAAGACATAAAAAAAATCGAGCTGGTCCGTTGGTGTAGCAGTAATGCCATTGCTCGCATTGCCAGTGATCCGGGTTCAAAAACAAGCCTCGGTCACTGAGGGCTGCCTGGGGGGGAGGAGGAGGAGCGAGTGACCCAGGAGATGCTGTCCTATTCCCAGGAGGGACAGCAGCAACATCTCACTCTGCTACTGCCCTCTGTGGGTGCACAAAGTGGTAGTGCAGTAGCCTTGGCATGGGGAAGGAAGGGTGCTGTTAGGTGCTTGGCGTGGGCATGCGCTCGCACTCCCACAGCCTGGACTCATGTCCTCATGTCAGCATCCTCATAGGGAAAGGGGGGACACCTAAGGGGTAAATTCCCTTCACCAAAACAGTATGGTGGCCTCCAAGGCCAGAAGATGATTATATCTGCCTCACTGGTGGAGGAGCAAAATAGAGTGTTAAAGAAAAAAATCAGTTTTTTGGGAAAACTGGCTACAGCGACTTGCCCAGGGGTGTAATGGCACAGCATAGCCATGCCACCTGGGAGACCAGGGTTGACCTGTGGCACTGTCATCACATTGTTGAACCAGCTGGAGTGTATGGGTCACCAGGAATTTTGCAAACCCCTTCCCCCAGCTGATCATGATGTGTCATTGACACCAGCTGTGAAGGTATATGGCACACCAAACTCCTAGCTGGGGGGAGAGGGTACAACCATAGCAATGCCCAGTATGGGTGAGTGATAGTGGAAATGGCATATATATATATATATATAATATAGAAACAATAAGGCATGACAGTGTACATTACTGTGTGATAACAGCCCACCTCGGGAAGTGAAACACAAGGCAACTCTGAGTGCCATACACACCTGAGAAGTGCCATAATCCCACAATTACGCACACCCTAAAGTGTCATATTGTGGTTATAACTTGGGACATCTGATTTTTATTTAGACACTGAGTAATGAGGTTCAGAAAGTTAAAATATTTCTGATTTGTGCTATTATGATGTAATAATGCACCATCATGTGACTGCATCCGACCATTCAGAGGTCTTGGTTTCTCATACCCATCTTATAAGTTAGAAATGAATACTGCCACTGTGGTGTTTTCTGGTGCCCCTCTGGTGTATGACTGACTGTTACCTGTGACTGCTAGGGCCTATGTGTTGAAAGGTCTTTCATGCAGCTACAACCAACGGACTTTGGACTTGAACACTGATGCTTTATCTTTGCCATCAGATGCAGCTCTGCCTGACTTCTCAACCACCCTCAATTTTGCAACAGTTTAAAGTGCTTTGGATGCAACTTTGGAAGCAAGGGGCTGCAGAACAGACACATGCTAGATCAAGGTAAATTTGGTCTAGCATGTATCTGTTGGACACATGGACTAAAAAAAAAAATACAGATTTTTTTGTACGCAGGTTCCGTGGTGTCCAACATCAGAGTCAGCAGGCACTTACATCCCAAAATATTTTTTTGGGGAAATTTTGCTCCTAATGTCTATGTTTTCATAAACAAATTTATAGACTATAAAATCTTTTCTGCTGTCACCTTTGTGTTCGTCTCATTTTGTATAGCAGTTTGATCTTTTAACTGTAAATGTCATGTCTTGTACTTTGCATACGCATGTCTGAAAATTTCTCTGGACATTGTTCTACTGATAATGTATGTTTTTGGCACCTTTATGGCTTGGGTCACCAGAAAACAATCCCTGGGACCAGTGCTCCCACCAGGTGAGCAAACAAATAAAATATCTTTTACAATGGCTTTTTCTCACGGGTGGGGGAGACCTTTCTCCTCGTTGGGGACCCTCTCTCTAGCTTTTCCACATGCTGCTCCTCTGCCAGTCAATGAAGGCCTTGTGACCTCAGGACAGTTTTCCATCTGACCAGACTTGCTGTCATCATAAAGTGCTTCCAGCGATCGCTGGCAGCTTCAAATATCTGTTGTTGTTTTTTCATTCTTTACTCGTAACATGTTTTACTAATAAAATTCTGATTTTAATAAAAACAATAAATGTTGTTCAGACTTAGCACAGGGTTGTGCCAATATGCTGTTTTCCTGGCTGCCCTTCTGGTGATCTCTGAGGCTCAGAACAGTCTGATGATGTCATCTTGGTTATTACTGTGACTATCTGAACCTATCCCTCACTCACTCAGCTGTTTAAAGGGGATGGGGAACATGGTAGCAGCTCCATTCATTATTTGCTTAGTCTTCTCTGTACACTACTCCCTGTCTTTGTTTTCTGCCTTCCTGGCATTTTATTTTTAATCCACAGTGTTTATACCCTTCCTGTCTCTGGTGCTCAACTCCCTCAGGAGCTCCTAGAGAGCACCCAACCCCCTGCACCTCACTCACTAGCACTTGTCTATCTTTCACACAGTCTTGGTTCACCCCCAAGATGGGTCAGAGTGGTGAATGTACCCCAAACAGTGACTGTGTGTGATGTGGAGGTGTGGGGCCAGGATATACTGGAGTCCTTTGTCGTGACTCTTTGGGCTGTTTTTCTAAGTTTTTGTGTTCTTTCCCACGACATGCTGGCTGCTGGCAGTGCCAAACGCAAGCATAAACGCAAAGCATGCAACCAGTGTCTCCCCAACTGCAAGCATAAACATAAAGCATGCAACCAGTGTCTCCCCCAGCGAAGCATAAACACAATACACAACCAGTGTCTCTCAACCGCAAGCATAAATGCAATACATGCAACCAGTGCCTCCTCAAACGCGAAAGCATAAACACAATACATGCAACCGGTGTCTTCTCAACTGCAAGCATAAACGCAATACATGCAACCGGTGTCTTCCCAACTGCAAGCATTAATGCAATACATGCAACCAGTGTCTCCCCAGCCGCAAGCATAAACGCAATGCATGCAACCAGTGTCTCCCCAACCGCAAGCATAAACGCAAAGCATGCAACCAGTGTCTCCCCAACCGCAAGCATAAACGCAAAGCATGCAACCAGTGTCTCCCCAACTGCAAGCATAAATGCAAAGCATGCAACCAGTGTCTCCCCAGCCGCTAGCATAAATGCAATACATGCAACCAGTGTCTCCCCAACCGCAAGCATAAATGCAATATATGCAACCAGTGTCTCCCCAACTGCAAGCATAAACGCAATACATGCAACCAGTGTCTCCCCAACTGCAAGCATAAATGCAATACATGCAACCAGTGTCTCCCCAGCCACAAGCATAAACGCAAAGCATGCAACCAGTGTCTCCCCAGCCGCAAGCATAAACGCAATACATACAACCAGTGTCTCCCCAACCGCAAGCATAAACACAATACATGCAACCAGTGCCTCCCCAAACGCGAGCATAAACACAATACATGCAACCAGTGTCTCCCCAACTGCAAGCATAAACGCAATACATGCAACCGGTGCCTCCCCAAACGCGAGCATAAACACAATACATGCAACCAGTGTCTCCCCAACTGCAAGCATAAACGCAATACATGCAACCGGTGTCTTCCCAACCTCAAGCATTAACGCAACACATGCAACTAGTGTGTCCCCAATCACAAGGTACCACCCTGCAGCTCCACCTGTGATCACACAGATGGTGTTGCTATGGTGCCATTGCTCTGCCTCCCTCCCTGGAGAAAAAGAGCATCCCCTCCTCCCTCCAGCTGGCGGCTGATGACTTATGCTCGTTCCTGAACCTGGGTCCCTGGTGTCATGAAATGTAACCCTGGCACTGCCGCTAGGCTAGTCCCTGTCTTCCTAGTGTTAAAAACCAGCTCCGTATATAGCATTGTATAATGCCATTATGGGCACTCCAATTAGTGACATCATTGGTTACCATCAGTCATGGGCTACTGATGCTGGTGCCGCTACTACCAGTGCTGTTTGCTCCTACATTACACATGACTCAGCAACAGCGCACCCTCTATGCAAGGAAACCAAAAATATAAACACCAGTGTTAGTGTAAATAATGAAAGGATTTTTTTTTTTACCACACCTCCAAATAAGTAACCAGGCATCCAGTTCACAGTAATTTCCATCCCTGGACTAAGTGCCCTACCGCTTCACGGTTACCCACTGCTTTCTGAAGAGGCAACAGGTGTCTGATAATTGTCTTCTTAAATATATTTGCATATTAATAAATATTCAGTAGACCAGCTTAATTAATATCAGTTTCACCTTGACTACCTGTCTTAAAACAGACACTTCTACACTTTGTGCTGCCTATTACACTTAGCTACTAATAGACCAACTAAATTGAACAATATTGCTTCTTTAATTCCAAATAATATACCAAAAATCTATTTAACACTTTGCTAAATGATATATGTAACCCTCCCTCCCCGTGTCTGGGGGTACGGATGGTGTAGTTTGGATGGGGGGTGGGCACTGACCTAGAAACCACATCTGGCTGCATTTACCTGGTTCCTGAAGAATGAAGACAGGGTGCCCAAGGCAGGGCTGCTGCATCTGCAGGGGGAATGCAAGTTAGCATATTTTTGCACACTGTAACAATGAGTCCAATGTCCACGTGGCAATAAAGTGCATAAAACAAGTTCATTTAATTAAGAGAACAATGAAACAGCCACTCCATAGAGCATTGGGGTAAAGCAGCAGATCATTTTGGGCACTACTGTACCTCTTCCCTGTTACCATTTCATGGTTGAGGAGACCTTACAGGCATTATCTCACAGCCGAATCAGACTGCGTAAGTGCTAGTGGCAGCAACATTTTCATGGGTGGATTAATCAGGCCATCAGCTTTCCCAGCACAGCTGCTCCAGTTCCCTTCTACTTCTACACCTTCTTTTTTACCACTGGGCTCAAAACTTGTGGATGCCTTCCCAATCACAATGGGCACTACCGGGTCTCAAATCTCTGTCACAGCAATTTCTGTAAAACTCGATGTTGGGGCTTCCATGGTTCCTGTGATCTTCACTCTCTGCTACTGAGTCTCTCCAAGGGCAGCCATCAAACACGGGCGCTCTGGCACACATGGCGAAGGCATGCCCATGAGGTGGGCAGCACAAAGAGGACTGATGCCTAGGTTCCTTGTGCTATCTGGCCATCCCCACTTGCTCCACTCCCAAACTGGACCCAATTTCACAACCCAAGTGGCAGGCTCTTACCTCTACCCACAGAGCCCGGAGCAGGCTCTTACCACTGGCCGTAGGCCCAGCTCCCTCCTGACTCAGACCACGCACCCGGAGCTTCCAACTTTAGCCAGCCTGTAGGACAGGACCAGTACCAGGCCAGCACATTTTGTTCTCTACCAATGCTGCCCAAACCCACCGGCTGGGTCCAGGGAGCAGTCACCCCACCCCAGCCCCCACTTCACCAGTCCACCCACTGACACTCTCTCCCAAGGGAACTCCTCTTTGCACCAAAACTCCACTTGCTTAAATAGCCTCCTGTGCCCCCTGTGGTTGCCAGCCTGCAGGCAGCCCCAGGAGATGTCAGGAGTTAAGCCGATGGCTATAATAAGCCCTACGTGGGACCGTTCATTATAATGAATAAAATCATTACTACTACTACTACTACATATACTACTCCAAACAATAAAAAACAGGCAGCTGCTATGAGCAAGTAACATTTATTTATTTAAAGAGATTTACCAGGAAAGATATACTGAGCCATGAAGCTCATTTCCAGATGTGTCCTGGAGGGAGGGTATAAGTACATGAAACAGTAAAAAGTGCAGTAACTTGATAAAGCAAAAGGTACAACAATGTTTATGAAGGCATAAGCCCAAGTTTGAATAAGATTTTTGGGGAGCCAATTCAATTACTTCTCCATACAATAAAATACTGTACAAGATGTTCCCTTCCCTTTTTGTTCTATCTGTTGCTAAATAACTGATTCAACTTGACCTTAGCCCTTAAAGTTACACTTGTGCACATAACTGATATATATATATATATATATATATATATATATATAAATGGTAATGAGCAGTTGTTACTAAAGAGCAAACGTGGTATATCATAAAAGATATTGTCACATCTTAGGTGTGTTGTGAGGCATGAGGCAGAGCCAAGTGCCTTAAGCCACCTAAGAAATTATGATACCCCCTGGAATACCACGCTCAGGAGTGTATTATTGTGATTATAAAGTGTCCCCAAAGTGCTAGGGAATGTCTGATCTTTGTAATCAGTTTTGAACCATGATGATATACTGAGATATTGTCACATGTCAAATGCTACTTCAGCCAATCCGCTCTAGGATTTTTCCTATCCATTTTACAATATGATTTATGTTCATGGTAAAGCTGAAATTCATATCCTGTCATGCAGGCACAGTGCAGTTGTATACACATGCAGTAGTGCAAATCCTGACAGTAGGCACTAAAACTCTGGAGCCTAAAATCAGTTTATGTTCCCAAATCCCAATAGATAGAAGTTGCAGTTTGGAGTAGGAGTAAATCATGTTCTGTGGTTTTGGTACCATATCACTGAAGGGAGGGGACAAACTAATTCAACACCTGGCAGCATCTTGGTCTACCATTTCTACATTCCAATGCCTGGTAATGCAATGGCACTGTTACGGTATACAATCTTGTGGGCTGGTAAGCACAAAGGTTGTAATGTTAGGGGGAAATTACTCCCCAAGGAGGATGTCAGGGCTGTGGAGTCACTTAATGAGTTCAAACCTGAGCTTAAGCCTTTATTTATTTTCACTAGCCTTTGAAGTTAAACTGAATTTGTTCTAAAGTGCTTAACCATGTCAGTCCTGATTTGTGCTGGACTGATTTTGACTGGTTTAACTTCCAGATTCTCCCCCTTCCCAGCTGTTTTTGTTTGTTTTAAATTTGTAATGATCTGGTAGCTCTTGAATGAGCACCTTGCGATACTTTTGTAAGCTATTGTACTCAACAAGCTGAGTGAACCTTTTCATTGGAGGGTGCTGTCAGAACTAGTTTGAGAAAGATTAGAAACTGTTTAGGGCTCAGGGGCCAGATTTACAAAGAAACCAAAAAACAAAACCAATGTGTGGTAGAAAAATTGCACGGGTGGGGGTGGGGGCTGCATGTATTCCATGTTCATAGGGGTGACCTTATTGCAACTGTTTCATGATTCATGGCAGATTATGCGCACTTTATGTCATGCTGCTGTGCCGTATTACCAAGCGGTAGTTCCCTCACTCGTACTAAGGAATTGCTGCCCATTGGTAGGAAATCCTGAAAATAGCATTTTTCTGGTGTGGGATTTATTGCCCGCGTTGATGAGTTCCGCATGTTGTGAGTTGCACGTCAGGCCCTTTGAAAATTGGGCACCAGGTTTTTATGTCTGCCTTTTCTTTTGGACTTACTCAACAAAAATTCCTGGTCAGGAATTAAGCCCTGATGGCAGCAGCTTTTACCAGCTGAAGGGTAATTATCGTTGTTATCTATCCTTAGCTGAAGCTTGTACATGCTTTGACCCAACCTGAAGCTCCTGAGACTTACCAGTAATGTCACCCCTGCTCTAATCCAGCTCCAAGACTGTCCCCTCTTCCCCTCCCCATATTTTTCTTTCTCTTTGTAAATAACTTCTTGACTACTACCTCTCTTCCTTCTTGAACCTTGTTGCCTGACCATCCACTGTTGTTTTGCCAGTTACCACCCCTGACCTTCCTTCTGTCAGTCTTTCTTGTTATGTTTGAACATTCCTCACATTTCTCTCTATATAACCTTACTATCTTATTAACCCTTTCACTCCACAGGTCGGGTCTGTGGTTTCTGCACTTATTATATATCTTACTGCCAATATCTGTATAATGTTTGCCATTATTTTTTGTTGTTTCTACCCATTGTATTTTTGTAGCACTGCTGTACTGTTCCTCTATTTGTATTATTGTACCCATGTTGCTGTTGTTCAACTGTTCTCCTTTTGTTGTACTCTCCCGGGTCGTGCCTGAAAATAGTCATTTTATGGCTAGTGCACCTACCCGGTTAACAAAAACTAAATAAATAAAAAAATAAATGAATAATTCTTGTTAGCTGGGTAATTTGACTGGTAATTTAACGTTCCAGCACTGTCAGCTTTTGAGCACTAGAGGGCAATGATGCTACTCTTCTTCTGCACCATGGACGCTCTTATTGCTACCTCTCACATCACCTCTGGATGGCACTGCTGTTCACAGCTGCTTTTTATGTACAGTACACAACACACACCACAGATGTTTATTTATAGTTTTTATATAGTGTATGGGAGAACATTATTGCCGATGGAATTCCATGAGTGGAATTTCCTTGTTGTGCTGCAGTAGTGATATCACAGTGTTGCTGTGGTGCACTAGCTACATCACTACTGCAGCACAACAAGACAGAACATCTTTGTGCACGTGCGATAAGGCGGCCATGGCAGTGAAAGCTGTCCCAGAAAGTGAGCGATCCTGGAAACAACCCCTACTGCCCTCAAATACAGCGGGAACCTTTTCTTGGACACAGGATACTAGTAACAGTTGCCCACACACTATAAAAGATTGTGCATGAGCAACCATACACATACAAGACTGTTTTTTTCAGTCTTGAGGTTTCCATAGTAAAGAGACCTCTCCAGCTGCGCTCTCAAGGTCTGTTGTTACTACAGAAAACTCTTGATTGAAAAACAGCCTTGTTGTGTATGCTTGTTCATACACAATCCTCCATAATATGTCACTCTGTCTACTTTATCTAACTAGCTAGCTATCTATCTATGTATCTGTCTATCAATCAATTTATTGGTGATTGTGTGGAATATTGGCCCACTGCTATTAGCGTAGTGCAAAGCTACAGAGACTACAGTGTAATTTTGTTGTGTGCTTGCTGCACTATACTGTAGCCATGCTAGGCTACTTTTCATTGTGTGCTTGCTGTTGAATTAGAGTTTGTCAGTTTATTTGAGTTGGGGGCTCTGCCCCCATACCCCCTTGTTTTTTTAACATGGGGTGTGGGGGAGGACAAAGCCCCCCAACTCAAAGAAACTAATAAAAAAATAACCAATGGTCCGACTTGGCATACAGCGTGCTATAAGTGAGGTTTTGTCAGTTTATTTGAGTTGGGGAGCTCTGCCCACACACCCCTTTGTTTTTTAATGCGGGGGGGTGGTGAAGCCCCTTACTTCAAATAAACTAATAAAAAATAACTGACAGGTCAATGTGGAGTAGAGTGTGCCATAAGGGGGCAAAGTAGTGTAACTTGTGCTCTACGCTAATAGCAGAGGTCTGATGGGGGTCCAATATTCTACACAATCGCCTATCTATCTATCTATCTATCTATCTATCTATCTATCTATCTATCTATCATCTATCTACCTAGCGGCCTGTCTCTGTGTGTGTTTGTGTGTCTGTCTGTCTATCTATCTATCTATCATCTATCTACCTAGCGGTCTGTCTCTGTGTGTGTTTGTGTGTCTGTCTATCTATATCATTCAAATTGTAGAACAGAAGTACAGAGGGGGAAGGTGAGGAATAGGAGAACATGAGGGGTTAAAGAGATGGCCCAGCAAGGTGTACATGCTTTTTATCTGTATGCGGCAATGGCAGATGTAACCTCTGACCCGACTGATTAGGGAGCATTGATGTACCTTGTTGCTAAAAGCTTGAGGGATGGATTAAAAAATGTATGTGCCTGCAAAGGAGTTGCAAAGCAGGGCTCCATCTGTGCCGTAACTGAGCTCTAATTCAGTACCTGGGGGGCACTGTCCGGGAGACTGGACAGGGCTGACAGAGGAGATTTAAACTAGAGGATAAAGGAAGCTGCTGGTGCAGGGGGTAGATGCATAGAATCACTGAAGGAAGGATAGCAAGGCTGGGGAGCACTTGGAGAGGAGACCTACCCAGGGAGAAGGAGGAAGCATATGGGGAGAGTATCTTCACTTGTATGCAGGCCAACATGAGGAGTGCATTCAGCTAAATGGGTGAGCTCAAGGGTCTGATGCACTGTGATGGCCAGGACATAATGGCACTCACAGAGACCTGGTGTGGGGGTGGGTGAGGAAGCAATGGCTGGGACACCAGGACAGAGGGATGCGGACTGCTGTGAAGGGATACGTCTGTCAGAAAAAGGAGGTTGGGCACCTTTCTCTGTAAGGAAGAGAATCACTGTGGAGGACTGGTAGGGGGACTTACTTACCACAGAGTCCATCTGCGTCAAGTTAGGGGAACCAGAAGTTCTCCAGTGGGAGCGAGGATTAAGGGCTAGTGGATAGCTGAAGCAGAACCTAGTCCACTGGAGGGAAAAAAAATAATAAAGAAACCCCCCACTGAGACAGCCCAGTGGCACAGCACTTGCACTACCTATGTAAGGGAGTAGGCGCGAGTTGTTTGGGGTTGGCTGGGGGAGAGGATGGAGCATCCAAGGGACAGCTCTTCTCTCTCAGGTGGGGTGGAGGGGTCCCAGTGGGGTGGAAGGGTTCCAGCATCCCACCCTTAGGCTGCCACCTGATGTAGGCCGGGTGGTAGTGCAGTGGGTTCTTCCTAGCAGTGAGAGGGCTGCCCTCAGATGCTGACACAGGTGCGGTGCACCCTTGCATGTTGGAAGCCCTGGGGAGAATGTATGAGGGGAACCCCAACATACTTAGCTATTCCCTGGCCCCACACAGGCTCCACGCCATCTACTGGGCAAGGTTCTGGAAGCTGGATTGTGTTTTGGGGGTCAGTCCTTCCCCTCTCTGATCCATCATGAGGGGAAATCTGAGGGGGACTCAAGGAGCCAGGTAAGTCCCAGAGAAGGTGGGTGATGGGGTGGAGGGGTAGGGATGATGGGGGTTGGCAGGCAGTAAGCAGTCTAAATAATTGCTGAAAAAAATAACTTTCTGATGAGCTTACAGTGGCAAGGGCTGGCAAGTAAGCTTTCCCCCAGGCAGTTTGTGTTGGCCACTCTCTCCGACTGCATTCCTTTAGTCACTCATTATGTCATTAACATCCCCCCTCCACTGAAAATACTGTAAATGCTAATACCAGACCACCAGAGGGGAAAGAAATGCTTGTTAGCTCTTTGGGGGCAGTGCGCACTAATCTTTTTCAGTCTGACATTAATTCATACATGAGCTCGTGGCTGGCAAGGAAACGGTTGGAAAATTGAGTCTAATGTTGTTTTTTTACATGCAAAAAAAGTCCTTTATTTTTTAAGGCATCGTTTGATATGTTAGTCCAGCAAGGATTTATTGCTCCAGAAAGCAAAACAGTGAATGTCTTGGATCAGCCAGTCTTTACGTGAGACTAACGGGCAGACCAGTATTGAGTTATTTTACTGTATGCTGGGAACATGCAGCTTTATTTTGCATTAAAAGTAATTTACGTTGATTGTTAAAAAACTAACCCAAATGACCTTTTTGCAATAATGATGTCACAGTCATCAGCACTGTGCATTTTTCAATTAATAAGCCATGTGTGTGTTTTTTTTTTGTCCACAGATTTATTTGAACTGTAAAATTTCAACTGAATTATGTCTTCTCACCAAAGGCAGAAACCAGTTAGACGTTGCAAGTGCTCTTGGGAAGCATATTAGAAGCACAGACCAACTCACAAAATCCATATAGCACCCATAAAGTAGTGTGTGTGTGTGGGGGGGGGAGTAGGAATATTCAAAGAGGGACAATGAAACATTGTCAAACACAAAAAGAGAGTTCAAATACACCCACTGCAGGACTGGCACAAAGCAAGGCACAGATCACAAGTCACACACAAGATACACCTGTGGCTACACTCACAACCCCCTGATAGGGACTCTTATGTGAAAAAGCTGGCCACATTTAGCACACAGAGGTCATCATATGTGATAAAAACTAGAAGGGTTATCATGTGACCACTCGAGTCATTTATATAACAGTCACATAGAGCTTGTATAGGCCACTAGCATATGGCAGTGCGAAAACCCATTTTTCCCAGGTGATGCCCCTCTAGTTTTGTGTCATATGTGATTTAGCAGTCTTTTTGTACTTTGCTGAGCACAAAAATCCAGATTGGGAGGCACAAACCAAAGCTGTTCGGCATGTGGAGTTTGTGCAGAATAGCAATTCTGCTTCCAAAATGCTTTTTGGAATTTCTTTTTTAATACTGCGGAATTCTGAAATGCGTTTCTGTGTAATCCACGGATATTCTGCAGATTATGAAAGATTGAAAATGAATCTGCGGTTTACATGAACTGCAGAATATGATTTTGTGGTTAACATTCTGGTTTTGGGATTTCAAAATTCCCCTTCTGGTGGAATTCTGCAGAAATAAGCATAATTTTCAAAATATGAAAATCCCGCACAGCTCTAGCACTAACGCATTTGCACTTGAGCATTCGGCAGTCATAATCAATGCCACTGATTTATGGAGTTTGAAGTAACGGAATTTCACATTCAAGATTTGAAATCCTGGGGTTGGACTGGTGATTGCTAGCCTAGTTTCCAGATTTTTACCAGAATTCTTCTGTCAAACTTTTAGTATGTGTAAAAATATTCAGAATAAAAAAGGCCAAATATACAGCAAATGAAATAAAATAAAATGAAAATAGTACAGGAAAAATGTCAGAGAAAAATGAAAGTTCTGTAGATTCACTGATCTGGTAAAATAATGACAAATTTCACGAAATGCTTGTTTGATACTCATGTGTAGAAAGACCACATCCTGGAATTTCACCGGGTTTTCTATTAAAAAGTGAAAATCAGCAGTACTGACCAGTATTGCTAACTCCCTTTCTTTTCTGCCTCATATCTTTAAACATGCTCAAAGACTAATACCAAGCAGGCCTGCTGATAGAAACATAAAAACATAGACTCTGACGGCAGATAAGGACCACTTGGCCCACCCAGTCTGCCCATTTCCCTACCTACTGGATAAGCTGCAGATTCTAGTTAACCAACAGCCTACTTTCGGGCCCCCCACTACAATTGCCTTATGTCTGTCCCATGCATGTTTGAATTCCCCCACTGTTTTAGACCCAACAACCTCCCCAGGAAGGCAGTTCCATGCGTCCACCACTCTCTACGATGCACTCGATGCAGTGGTGGTGATGATACGCAAGATGCCAATGATCTTGGCTGGGGTACAACCATGGATCATCGGCGGCCTTCTGGGGGGGGGGACTGGGCATCCCAGTGGGTGCCTTCCTCCTCTCAGGAGAAAGGGGTTGCTTCACTTGCTTGGTTACTGCCACCTGTAGTAATACAGAAGGCAGTACAGCAGTCAGGACTTGGGGGGGGGGATGTTGTAGAGCGCATTGAGGTGTTGCGCTCTGAGCACGTTTCTGCCTGGACCACAGTCCCAGTGCTGACATCTCCACGGGGAAAAGGAATACAGCAGCTGGGAGGGGCTTAAGGGGTAAATCTCCTCTGTCCATGTTCCATGACAGCCTACATGGCCAGATCGTTGTATATCTGCCCTCTCGGATGAAGGAGAAGAAATACTCGGGCAAAAAAACTGTTACCAAAGTGGGCGCCCAGCGCAGGATTGCTGCCTGTCTGCCCCAAGATGCGCATACTAAAATAGCAACTCAAATGTTACCGCTGCTATTGAACAGTCATTCAGAAATATATACTATAGACATGCATCCAAAAAGATCTAAGCAAACTGGATATAATTTACAATAGAATAGCAATATTTATAAAATGTACCTTAGTGCTTTTTCGTTAAAATAAAAGCATTATTTGAAACATAGAATCCTCACTAGTTAAATAAATGCTTTGTCTCACTAGTAGGGTTTGTCACAGCTGTTTGGCTGTACAGTGAGGTGTGTCACTCTGTGTACCTCCCACTGAGCACTGTGCATAGGTGACATGGGATCAATAGCAAGTGGCGGACAACGCGGCACAGAACCGTTTAACATCCACGCTACACATGCCTGTACAGTGAGGTGCGTCACTCTGTGTACCTCCCACTGAGCACTGTGCATAGGTGACATGGGATCAATAGCATGTGGCAGACAACGTGGCACAGAACCATTTAACATCCACGCTACGCATGCCTGTACAGTGAGGTGCGTCACTCTGTGTACCTCCCACTGAGCACTGTGCATAGGTGACATGGGATCAATAGCAAGTGGCAGACATGGCACAGAACCGTTTAACATCCATGCTACGCATGCCTGTACACCAGTACTGGGCCACTGCAGCCACATGTGCATGGTGAAGATGGACAGAACCATGCATGGACCTGTCAGACAAGTATTTCACAGCCTTGTCATGGCACACTGATAGGTGAGACCAGGGACTGGGCACGGAACCAACACTACCAGTGTTGTAGCCAGGAACTGGCACTGTGTAGGCAGGAACCATCTGGTGCCCATGTGCCACTTTCCTCGCTACCCCTTTCCAACATACCCATACATGTCAACCAAACCCCTTGTATACCCCACATTTTTTTTTATTTAAAGGAGAACTGTGTAAATGCACGACCCCCTGCCAGCAAAAAGCTTACCCCGATCCAGCTTTTTATTTAGAAAAGCGGTTTTTCTTGTGCTGCTACTTACTTTATTTTTGTTCCAAAAGTTAGGAATCGAATATGGCAGATATCAGTTTCCATTTACCGAAGGTGGCCACACTGCTCAAATGTATTGAAGCTAGCAGTGTGGTGCCACACCTTTACAGTAAATGAAGTCCCCAGTGTCCGCTATATTCTCGTTCGTGGACTTTTGGAATAAAATAAATAAGTAGCAGCACGAGAAAACGCACTTTTCTAAATAAAAAGCTGGATTGGGGGGGTAAGCTTTTCGGGGGTTGGGGGCTGTGAATTTACACAGTTTTCTTTTAAACATTTGATAACCGTGAAAAGCACACTGAGCCGAGGCTCGTTTCCAGGTGCTACTCGTGAGTGAGGGGGAGGGAGTAACAAACAATATACATACATAGAATAGATACGTGAGAATATTATGTACAATCACATAATTTTGTACAAAGGAGTTATTTACATTCAGTTGCATATATACAGTTATTTACAATCAATTACATGAATACAGTAGTATACAGTACAGAGGTTTTGAAGTTTAAATCATGTTCATTTGGCTAAAGGCAGACTAGTTGCAGTTACAGGTGGGGAAGGGGAGATGACAAAGGTGAGATTTAATGGAGTTCTGCGAGGGTGAGTTTCTGAGGGACTGGGGAAGCTGGTTCCAAAGGGAGGGGAGATGGTAGGAGAAGGCAGATTTGCTAGTTGATGAGGATGGTTTGGGCAGGGAGAAGGAGCGGGAGTCCCTAGAGCGCAGCGAGTAAGGAGAAAAGGCTGCAGGGGTTAATTTCTCGGCCAGGTAGGGCCTGCATTTCTTAGCTGGATGCATGTAGTATGAGCTTTTATGTAAACTGAGCACAATAATCATACCGCCACAACAGTAAGGGTGGATACCAGACAGTAGGAGTAACCAAACACATTGGCAGGTCCTAGATTGGAACAAACACTCCAATACAATTGTAAGCCATGGATTACGTGGTGTATGCATACCTACACCCATGCTATGTACCACAGACAGTATACATGGAACAGATATGGGCTACGGCAACATGCTGTTTGGTATACACAACACCCTGGCTGGTGTGCACACCAAGGTACAAGACATAATCATCCAACCTGATACAGTGCCAAGCAACACACAGTGATTACATGCCTATGTGGTATTGCACAACCTCGGTGGCATGGCAAGCAGAACGGCGCCCAGATCCACAGTGATTCCTGTACTGACAGAGAAATGGGGGCAGCTACAGGGACTGTGGTCCCATTGACCTGCATTGGTTTTACAGGGCAATACAGCAAATCAGTTGCCATAGGAAATAATATAACCTACCTGTCCAGCACCAACTCAGCCAGGCTGTCCAGCTCAACAACTGACCACCTTGAGTCCCTCTGTCTGGCCCCCCTTACCCTACTGTGCCTGTCAGACATGATAGTTTTCTTTGGCAACTCCCTCTCACTTTCAGAGCTATTCCCTGGACTGCCAAGACTCTACTGAGCACAATACAGATTGTTTGATCCATAAGGTAGTAAATTGTCCAGATTTTCTTGCCTTTAAAGATTTGTTGCTTGTCAAGTCTTTGTTCCATGATTTGCATTCAGAGGTCAAACTTGTATCATTACAAATCGTTCCAAAACAAAGACGGGGCAGAATGCATTTTCCAATACTGCACCTTTTTTCTTTCAGAACTCACTTCCAGAGGATCTCAAAGACTGTTAGTCCCATCCTGTCTTTGAATCTCATTTTCATCAATATTTGTTAGAAAAATCTATTTATAATTATGGCAGTTTGTTATTTAAAGTAAATGTTTAAGATTCCCCAAATGCCTTTTCTACATAGTATGCCATTTCCAGACATGCTTCAGATGTTGAAGCTACAGTTTGTTTTGTAAAACAATCTGTCATAGTCACTTTATATTATGTTTTATCAGTGTTTTGTCCTCCAGTTTCCTGTGTGTGGCCACACCCCCCAAAATGATGTCATACCAGAGAGCTGTCATTGTTTTACATACAGCAACAAGGAAGTCTGGGTAATTTATAATATTGCCTTAAATGTGCCTTACTCAGACATACAGTCCCTTATTTTGCTGGTGGTGAGCAGTAATATGTAAATAACTGTAATAAGGCATTGTGGGTAAAATATGAACCTGTTTTACAATTTCCTTACTCTGAGATGCTGTCCCATATTTGTATGGTGGTGCCAACAATATAAGCTTTTGTTTGTTTATTTTCACAACAATGCATTGTACATACTGTATCTAGCTACAAGACTTCTATACTGAGAGATGTTGGCTTCTATTTCTTCAGTGAGCACAGAAATTTAATACCCTGTATACTAATTTACATAGTGAGGCATTAGGGGCACAGTAACTTTGTTTCCCCTGGTATGATGTCGCAGCACTGAGAACAAAAGGGGTGGGTTATGCAAATGAAGCAGAGCACCAAAATAAAAGGATTTTTTTCATGGAAAACAGCACTGTTTGAGAGTTTGAATGGTAGGAGACTGATTCACAACACCTACAGGTTACTACTCCCATTTGATATGGGAATCTTCAACATTTACTTTAATTTCATTGTATGGTTGTATTGTATTTTTATAGTTGTGTCTTTTGGTCAAGGTTGACTCTGAAAAAGGATCTTGGTCCCGTACTCTTACCCAATAAACAAATTAGCATACATGAATAGATAATCAAATAAATAAATAAAAGCAAGCTTTCTGTGATCCTTAATTTTGTGAGCACAGATGCCAGCTAGTGCATTTACTGAGGCTTCCAATATTTATTTAGTTTTTGTTGACCAGGTAAGTGCACTAGACAAATCCTGCCTATTTTCAGGCACGACCCAGAGGAGGGGGAAACAGATGAATGCCAACTGACCATGAACCAGGTGAAGCTGTTGGTGGTATTTTTTTTTAGTGAATGAGGGACATTTGGCCAGGACACTGGGGAAATTCCCCTACTCTTTTCGATAAGTGCCATGGGATCTTTAACATCCACCTGAACTACCACCAACCCAGGCAGATGGGACCTCGGTTTAACGTCTCATCTGAAAGATGGCATCTCAGAAGTACAGCACCCCTCTCATGCTGCACTACAGTGTTAGTACTGGGATATTAACCCAAGTGCCAGATGTGGGAACTGAACCCACAGCCCTCTGATCTCGCGGCCTCAGAGGCGAGTGTGCTACCTACTGAGCCACTGACACTGCACAGTACCATTGTGACTAACAGTGTTGGCTCTAGATGCCAAAAATATATAGCCATTTGGCTAAACTCATATTGATTTTGTTAGCCATGGCCTCTTTTATTTCCACCATTTAGCCATTTGGACACCTGCTAACGTGGCATAAAAAGCACTAGCCAACAGTGGCTCATGACAAAATATATATATACTGTGTGTATATATATATATATATATATATATATAGATCGATATAGATATATATTAGCCACATGATTAAAAAATGTCTTGGTGGCTAATATGTAGTGCCAACACTGTTAACCAGTGTGCATGAGTCTGTCTCTCATTAGCATGTGCTTTGGACTTGTGTGACCATGCAAATGGTTGCTTCCAACATTGCTCTTGCCTCACAAACTACTGACTTGGCACTCCCTAACTCAGCTTGTGAGGCATAAATCCAGTCTGCAAGGCACAAACCCAGCTTGTGAGGCACAAACCCAGCTTGCGAGGCGCAACCCGAGCTTGCGAGGCACAAACTCAGTCTGTGAGGAGCAAAACAATTCAATAAGCTGCCCTGTGACTTTTTTAAATATAATTTTTACTAAGCGAAGCACATCTAGTACTTTACATCAAAGACATATTACATATAAAATGTTATAAAATCATGACAGAACAAGAGTTACAAATACAATTCTACATATAAAACTTCAGCTCTACCCTGGATAGGATATCTATGAAACTTCAGATACTTCTACAGAACCCAACTCGCTCTATTAAGGTTTACCAGGAGGAGAGTCAAATGCCATCTCTTCCTTCATCCCTCCCCAGTGGGAGCAGCACCCCCCTCATATTCTATAAGAAGGAAAAGTTGATCATGGGACAAAATCAAGATCTGTCTGAGCCATATACCATACCCATTTTTTGCCATTTAGTATTAAAAGGGGTTAGCTTTTCATGAAGCCCAGCCGTCAGTTTTTCTAGTTGATCAATATCCATTACAATCTTCCACCAGTCAGAAATCGTGGGGATAACAGATGTCATCCATGTGGAGGCAGTATAGCGCAGTGGTCTAAGGCTCTGAGCTGCAAATCTGGTGACACCCAGCAGACCAGACCTGGGTTTGAATCCCACAGCTTCCACTTGCATATTGTGTGACCCTGAGCAAGTCACTTAACCTCCTTGTGCTCCCAGGTCGCTCCTGTAAAAAAGCTTCCAGCTTAGTATGCTATACCTGGTTAAATAAATAAATGTACGAGTGAGTGCCTTTTTGGCAGCTAGGATATATAACGGTAGTAATGTTTTGTGCCAGGAGGGGCAGTGCTGCAGCAGCACCATTAATAACACCATCTCAGCTGTCAATTCAACTGGCTCCCCCAGACATTCCATAAGTTCGTCCTGCAGAGTACACCAGAAGGGTGTCAAAAGTGGGCACAACCAAAAAATATGTCCCAGATTTACCACCTGATATCTGCATCCCCTCCAACACACCCCATAAGTTGATGGTAAGTATTTCATAAGCACTGCAGGAGATCGAAAATATCTTGCCCTGTGGCTTTTAACACTTCACGTTGACCACCTTCCATAAACGTCATTCTTTATTGGATAGGCTGTACCTCATGCCTTACACCACACCCAAGGAAGTCTGAATACCGCTCAGGGCATGGCCACCCAATGACCCAGTGGGTTTGTGCATTGAGATCCCACACTTGTGACCCAAGTTCGGAAGTGGACTGGGGAGCTAGTTGGGCGGCTGGGGGGCTTGGGAAGTGCTCCCAGCCACGGAGGGATG
This sequence comes from Neoceratodus forsteri, assembly GCA_016271365.2. NCBI lineage: Eukaryota > Metazoa > Chordata > Ceratodontiformes > Ceratodontidae > Neoceratodus > Neoceratodus forsteri. The sequence continues at coordinate 43,848,501 of JADMNL010000034.1, read as the reverse complement.
GAGCTGTGGTTCCACCACTACAGTGACTCCTGCAGTGGGCTAGGAAGCTTGCCTCCCCTGCCGGGATGCTGTATGGGTGCTAAGTCTTTTGAGGCACCGCTTGGCACAGCAGGGTTGGGGGGGTGGAGAAAAGCCGTAAATACCAATGACCAGCTAGCCTTCTATATGATGATCATGGGTGCACTCTTAGCCTCACCCTGTATTGATCTCTGCTGGTCAAGATAGTAGAGGGGGTAATGGTTGGGGGAGCACTAAAAGATGCAACTGATGAAGTAAGGTTGGTATCTGGGGGCCAAACGCTAAATAAAAAACAAATGGATCTCAGGCCACAAATAATTCAACTGGAATGTGATATCCAGATAGGAAAATGGTTGGATAATCCACTGGCTCCCATAGATAATCCATTCTAAGACACTCTGGTAGCCCATCCTTCACAGAGTATACATCTATAACTCATGCATAGAGCTCAGGTAAGCCATGATGACCTTTCTGACCAGAAGCCCTTCTGTTAGCCATATACGACTGGGCTGATAAATTTGTGCTTCTGACTCCTTCAGAGCTACATGGAAAGCACTAGCTGAAACAATTGCCACTTGGTAGATGACTGTGTTTTTTGGCTGTGTTTTTTTCACAGAGGTCCGCTGGAATCTGACCCTTAACGACTTAGGGCAGACCCTGGACTCATGTGTTTTAATAAGGCCAAGCTGAAAACAGCAAAGATACAGCTGTTCCACTGCTCCGTACTCCTTGAAGGAGGGAGCTGTCGGCAATCCCTGTGAAGTCACACTGCTTTGGGTTCCCTGCAGCTGTCTCCATTCTCCTGGGGGGGAGGCAGACTCATTAGTGCAATTGCTAAGTTCAGAGTAGCAGCAGAGAGATTGAAAACCTGAGTGTATCGGCTGGAAACAATCATAACATCAACTATTCTCATTAGTGATTTTGCAAGAAACACGTTTCAAAGCTTCAGAGGGAAATGGGAAATTAAACCTGACAATTTTTATTTTTATTTCTGATTATTAATTTGCCATACATAGCACGCTTACAGTACTTGCTGACTTTGCTAAGCATCTTTGCTTTTTTGTACATGTATGATCATTAGTGAATCATTTCTCAGTGCTTGTGAAAGGTACTGGACTAGCAACACTGGAGACTGAAGTCCTCGGTTTATCCACAAGTTAGGTACAGCATGGGCAGTCACAGTGCAAGCTTCCCTGAACACTGCCCTGCCAATGTGCCTCAGCCTAGTCATGGAGGGGGTTGTTTACACTCCATTATAAAATGGGTTTCGGAATCCTAGAAACATCATTGGTCTCAAAACATTACATGACCATTCATTAATCGCCAGGAAATGCACAGTTCATGACTTACCTAACCTAATTTGCCTATCTACATGAAATGAAACTGTTTTCAGTTTAAATAGAAACTGTTCCATTTTATAACTGCAACAACCCACACCGGGGCATGGGTTTCTTGAGAATTAATACACTTAGCTGTGTTGAAAGGCACATTTCTCCTGAAGTATACATTATAGAAACCCAGGCACTGTCATGAGTCATTGGTTGCTAAACTGCATATCCAGTTCTTTGACGCTCATGTGAGACTGCCAACAAGGGTGCTAATTACAGTAATGCCATTTGTGTGGGTTATTTGGTGATATGAACACCTGCCCAGAGAGAAACAACACTGTGGCCAACCACCATAATTCATTTCACAAACAGCAGGGCACCACTCAGCTATTACAATATATAAGTGATCACACATGACAGGTGTGTGTGCACAGTCAAAAGAGAATAATGCATGCCGTGAGTGTTTAAGATAAGAACGAGGCGTAATGTGGCAGTATCTGGTGACTTTGCTGTGCCCACTCGCCTTCCACCCAGCAGTCATCATTAGCGGTGTTAGACCATTTTGGCATCCCAAAAAGGGAGCTATTTGTTTCTGAATTCCAAAATAGGAGCTACTGTGTTTTGATAAGCCAGAAGGGGAGCTGCAGTTTGACATCCCAGCCTGGGAGCACCACTCTATTCAGCATCCCAGAAGGGGAACTACCTTTTGTTGTCTACATTTATGGACCAGGAGTGACATTTGAGGACTTGTCCATCCTGAACTGGTTGCTAATGGTTTCATTTAGGCAGGGGCATGAACCAAACTGTTCACCACTCCTGAGTGGCAAAGGGAGTGGGGAACTGTTTCTGAACTATGTCCTGTCCCAGGCACTGCGAATTTGTCAATGCACTTAGAGCCCATGTTGGGGGTCCATGAGCTATTTGAACTGAGGGACTCCCAAGTCTTGTGTTCTGGAAACATTTGTTCCATGCAGGGAGTGAATGGACATTTTATTGCTTTGGACCACGTGTGCATTGCTTGCATGTTGCACCTGTTATTGTGACCTGTTTTGCTTATTTCAGGAAGCTGTTTATGCCTCACCCAAGGTGACACGTTTGACAAGGACATCAAATATTTAGGCTGTGGAGAGTGTAACTCCCCCACCGTAGAAGGGTGCAGGTTACAGTGCAGTCTGTTTTGCCATAAATGTGCATTAAGGGTTAATGTTTCTAGACCTGTAAGAAATGTATCTGCTTCCCATTTACTGTTTCAACAAAAGCAACAGTGAGCTGTCAACTGCTGAGTACATCCTGCACTCACTGGCTCCTGTACTTTGTGGTCTCCTCCTGGGTATAAGTAACTCCTGGGAGTCTTTTTGGATGCAATGTGAGCTCCAGCTTTGACCTGCCAGAGAGGATCCATGTGCTTGGGATGATGGCAGGGCCCTGGGTCCAGTGTAGCACTGACTCTCTCTGAGGTGGGTCTCTGGAGTCTCAGATCTTGGTAAGAATCTGAGGTTGGGAGAACAAGGGCCTGTTGGGGGTACACCCTCAAAGAGGGATGCCTGATGGCAATCATAGCAAATGTCCTGGGGTCCAGAAGATGGGACCTGCTGCTTTTGTGTGAACCATGCTCCCATGCAGGGAGTGAATGCCATACTGGGTTGTCCTGAACCAGAGGTGTACCACTGAAACATCAAAACATGCTGTCAAAGGAATTGATTTACTGTGTAAAGCTATGCCATCTGGTACATGGGTAAATCCTGCATTTGCCCTCTTTCCTTTGCAGATTTGATGGAGACAATGTGAAATGTAAATAACTTATGCTGCTGATAAATTCAGTTCCTGCTGCTGTTTGTCTTGGGACTTGTAAATAAACTGTTGGTTTGCAAGCAGCAGTTAACAAAATGGATTGTTTCAGCACGAGCACTTCATGAGCACTGGCACTATAGCCTAGAGATTAAAGTAATGAACCATGAATGAGCTTGGTACAGTACATCCAGCAGACCTGGGTTTGATTCCCACAACCTACACTTGCACAGTGTGTAACCCTAAGCATGTCACTTAACCTCGCCCATGCTCCTGGATCACCCCTGAAAACGGGCTGTGGGCCTTACCCAGTTAACAAAGAATTAAATTACAAGTAAATTAAATTGCTCTTGCCTGAGCTGCTGTAGTGGTATACTGTGAATTATTGGTACTTCTGAGACTTGACTCTACAATAAAGAGATTGTGCCCATTGCACATGATCTTCGGATGCACCCCTTATTCCTTTATTTGGAAACTGAACATAAAGGAGGAGTTGCTTGTGACACAAGGAACTCAAGGGTCAGAAGACTCAAAAGTCACTTTCAGCTACCATTTTAGTCAACATTTGCTCTGGCTACATTTTGCTCCCCCCACTGCCTTTCCTTCTTCCCTCTGTTTTACTTGTATACCTCCTTGTCCTCCTTTATCTGCATTTCTTTACACCTTCTGAATGCCAGTCTTTTTTCCTTTACCATCTTGTCCCCTTCCTTAGAGAACCATAATGGTCTCTTTTTCCTTCTGCGTTTACTCACGTCCCTCATGCAGATGCTGGTTGCTTTAATTATGCCATCTCTTATTGTTCCCCACTGTGCCTCTTTCTGGCAATTTCCACCTATGAGGCAGTTTCTGAGGCAGTCTCCCAATTCTTTAAAATTTGCCGTCCTTAAATCCAGGACCCTCGTCCTCATGTCACTTGCCTCTGTTCCTGTCTTTATGTTAAACCACACTGTATGGTAGTCACTGGTACCCAGGGGACTGCCCACTGTGATGTCTGCAATGGTGTCCCTGTTAGTAAGCACCAGGTCCAGCACTGCCCCATCCCTAGTGTGTTCTTTGACTAGATACCTAAGAAAAGCCCCTTGTAGGGAGTCAAGGATGGCCCTGCTCCTTGCCGAAGCTGCAATTGAAAGGCTCCACTTCACTTCTGGCAGATTGAGGTCACCAGCTAACAGCACCTACCCCTTACCATTCTGATGATGTCCTCCCCAAGTGCTCTAGCCAAGCTCTTTCCCCATGCTGGAGGTCTGTACACTACCCCGGTATGGGTACTGGCCTCTGAGCCTGTATCCAGGAAGACTCACAGCACCTTCGGCCCTTCCTTTACCTCCAGGTGACCCTATACCTCTGTGGCCTTGATTCCCTCCCTCACATGTAGTGCAGCCCCTCCTCCTCACCCTGTCTCTCCTGAACAGAGAGTAGCCAGCTATGGCCATGTCCCAGTCATGGTGCTCAGTGCGCCACGACTCCATTATGGCCACCAAATCCAGGCTAGCTTTCACCATGACAGCCTCCAGGTCTGGAATTTTGTTTCCATGACTCCTTGCATTGGCATACATGGCTCTCCATACCTTACTCCCTCCCTGTCTGCTTCCCTGTGTTCCTCCCCCTTCCTGCCTGTGTTGTCCCCTAAAGCTCCACCTGACCCACCTCTTCCCTTTTTGCCTTTTGTCTGTTCCCTGTCTCCTTTACTTCATTTTCTTGCTTACCTGATTTATACCCCCCTTTTCCTCTTCCTTGTCCCCACCCGTCTTCTTGCACCCCCAATGCTACATCATCTGGGGGTGCCATTTTTGCCTCCCTTGGTTTTACACCCACCCCGGATAGTTTAAATGCTCATCCAAGTAGCATTTAAATCTCCCTCTAAGGACTTGGTCCCCTTCCTGAAAGGATGCAGGTCATCTCACCTATAAAGGCGCATGTCCTCCCAGGTTGACTCCCAGTCCCCAATGTAGCTGAGGCCCTCCTCTATGCACCATGCCTTGAACCAATTGTTAAATATCCTGGTGTGGAGTACTCTTTCTTCTTCCTGGTCATACACAGGTAACACCTTTGCAAAAGCCACCTGATTGAGGCCCCTCCCCAGTTCCCTAAAATTATCCTGCACTACCCCCTACCCTTTCCCTTGCCAGGTCATTTGTCCCCAAATGGACAATGATGGCTAGCTCTCTCCCAGCTTCTGCTGCTCTAGCAATACTCTGGATACACTCTGCATCCCTCCAAGCTGAAGCACCTATCAGGCTCTTCACTGCCCTCTTTCTTCCTCCCCCACATCCAAGTCTATTCCTCTTACTATAGAGTCCCCCACCTGTAGTTTCTTCCTTCTCAGCTGGGGGATGCTTCCTCCCTCCTTGAGGCTTCCCTTTCTGAGGACCCCCACTTCCTTACTTTGCACTGCTATGGGTGCCTCCTGTCAGCTGGCCTGTCCTGCCAGTATGGCGAAGGAATTCTACAGTGGTACAGGCTGAGGCGAATGCAGCAATCTCGCCACCACCCACCCTCCTGGAGCCCACCAAGATCCATCCACTGTACCTCTGCTTAGGCATCCTCTGGGGAAGCAGTGGCAGACTTGGTGGCCCTTGGGTGGGGCCGAAGGTCCTCTGCACCCTTGTCAGTTGGGCCTGGAGTCCTGCAACATCTGCCCTCGACCCAGAGAGGTGAGTACAAATGGGGCATCACTTCACTTTCCAGAAGGTGTCCCGAAAGACTACAGCCCCACACCCAGGTCATTGCACCGGTCCCCTGATCTTTCCTTGCTTCACTTAGTGTCTACTGAAACTGATCTGTATCACACTGCCTCCTTTCTACTCTCTTGTATTGCTATCTCTCCCTTTTGCTTGCCTGAAACTTATGTGTTACCCTGTCCAAGATAGGGTGTGTCTTATTTTCCCTTTTCTAACCCACCCACCTGAACTAACTTATCCTGGCGTTTACTACTCTTAACCCACTCTTGTGGATTAGAGGCTGTACATTTGGGACCCAGAAGGGGAAATCAGAACGATAAGTTACTTGAAAGGGAATCCATTTGGATTTATATGTTAGGTGCTTTAACTCCCCCTGGACTGAATGGACATATTGAGTTGATGCTTTGTATTAAGAAGAAAAAACAATGTTTCTTAAAAGTTCTTTTACATGTCACACACAGGTGTAGAGATCTATGACCCCTCTGGACTACCCCCCTTTCCCCGTTCTCCTTCTCTTTCTCCTTCTCCCTGTCCTTCCTTCCCCTCCTTCCCCCCAATTACTCGCCACCCCTCATCCCCTCTTGGCCTTACTCTCCCTTCCCCTCCACCAAAAGTACCCCACTTCTCACACCCTCCTGTCCCTTGCCTTCCCTCTTTGTTTCCCCAACAAGTGTTTCTGCTCATATATAGGTGTGTGTGTGTGTGTGTATATAGGTGTGTGTGTATTTATTAATTTTTACGCTTTCTCCTCCCCAGGTAACTATTTAAAGTATTGGACCTCCTCCAAATATGGAAAGCTTTGGTAGAGCCCTATGGAGCTGGTACCCATTTCATGTTGAATGTTGTGAGCTTTAATACCTATTCTGCTGCCGTAAGAACTTTTTTGAGCCGCAGCACTTTGGTCCTGTTGTATTTGAATGTTCTCACTACTATTTATGTATTTGCACTATGCACTTTTAGCTAGCTTAGATGTGAGTTTGATGTTATGAGGACTGTCACTTTAAATACTATCTTTTTAAACTTGTATCTGTTGGTATGGCTCATCCCCCTGATGATGTACTAGTTGCACGAAACTGGTCGGGGTACCTTTTAGCCACGAGCCCTTTACCTGTATGGTGTTTTTGCTTCGTTCTCCGTGTATTAAATAAAGTGTTTTTCACTATTTGCACACTGCTGACTGAGGAGTGCATTTTTTTGCTGCTTTCTATCTTAACACACTTGCCTGAGCTTTAATTGTTACCCTACCCTTTCATGTGCCTGAAACGTGTTACCTTACCCTGGATTGGATGTCTCTTTCCTTTTTTTACCCTCCTACCTGTACTTCCATTATCCTTGTTGTCTACTGCTACTTTTCCACTTGTGGTATGTCTGCTTCCTACAGGTACTGTTCTTTTTGCTGGCTGTGTACTGTAAACAGTAATGAGTTATCTCCTTTCCTTGGTCTGGTGTCACCCCTGCAGAGTTCCCTGCAGACTATATGTGGTTGCGCCACAGATGCTTCTTAAGCAGATGCTTCACTCCTGTGTAGTCCCACTCACACGATAGGACACAAGGTGCTGGAACTGGGTGTTACTACTTTTATCTCCCCTTCTTGCTTCCTGGTGTCCCCCAATTGCCTGTCTCCACTAAATCTCTGGTGATAGCCTAACTCCCCAGTCACACATCTGATTCACAGGACTCTTAATCCACTCACATCCAAGATTAATTTCCTGCGCTAGGTTCCTCACAGCACCTGTTACAAATTTAAAGAAAAGTCTCAAAGGGCCCCTAAAATTAACTAAAAATCTCTTTTCTCCACCCACCCACTAACACTGCAAATTTAAGTATGGAGAGAAAATATATATACCTCTAGGTTTGAGCTGGGTGTTTACTCTTCTCTCTGTCAGCAATGCCAGAACTTTAACGTTTAAAAATCAATTTTAATACTAACTACTACCATATCCTGTGCTGGTTCACCTAGGAGCCTGTTTGGACCCCCCTTTGCTTTCCTATGGAATGGAGCCAGGTAGCACTTCCACTCATTTCTGCAGCAACCCGGGTTCCGGAATTATCTTGGGCTACTGGGAGTGGCTGGGGAAGGTTGGACGAGTGACCCATTGGACAGCTCTTCTCCTTTGTGGGGGGGAACAGACTGACAGGATTGCACTGGCCCCCTCCAGGCTCAGCACTGCTGATCTGACATCTGCCTTCAGTTGGATCCTGACTCAATCGGGGAAGTGGTGACTGGACCCCACCATGAGGGTGACAAGCCATGGAGGAACAAGAGGCTGGGGTAAGTATTAGGGAAGGAGGTTGATGGGGTGGGGCAGCCAGATGGTGGTCAGTTGGAGATTGGAGAGATAAGCACAGAATTAAAAAATAATTAATAAAAAGCGAATGGATGACTTAAAGAGACATTGCCAGCCCTTTTTGCTTCATATTATTTCTAGCTGAAAGCCCACATTTTTAGATTGCTTACCTTCCATAAAATTCATTGATGTTACTTTATCTGCTTCATTTCTTAGTAGAACTGAAATGCATACAAGTGGTGTAAGGTATATCCAACCCGATTTTGTTTCAAATCCTTGATCATCTCTTATTGCATACTTCCTGACCTGTAGGAACACCCTCAAACAGTGAAGACACTCATGATGCAATAGTCTCCTCTCTTCCCACTGTATCATGAGTTGCTAGACTGTGTGGAAGTGTTCCCAAGTACAGGAAACAAACAGTGGGAATTGACCAAGGATTGTAAACAAACATATTTTTGTGTGGTAACACCAATTGGAGCAGGCAGTCTGCTGTTCACTTTTAAAAAGGAAAGAGGAATCAGAATTAACCTACCAGCTACATCATCAATCTCTACAGAATGTGACCAATCATAACGTGTTTTATAAAGTAGGGATCATTTGACGCCTAAGGGGGTTGACGGTGTCCCTCTATGTTTTTTGCATTCTGTGAGGATCAAAACGTGAGCTGCAAAGAGGCAACTGCCATTCTTCTCAACATAATAGATCAAGGAAGCACCCCTGACTGATCACAGCACTCCATTCATCTGAATGTGAGACACTCTTACTCTGTGAATTGTGTCTCACGCGCAGCTGCTTTGCAACAGGCAAGTTTGGGGCAGGTTTTTTAACATTTAAAGATATTACTAATTGATCTTGATCAATAATATATTAGTACTGCTGCTGAGACCACATTTACATTTGTAAGCATAATCTCACTTACATACCTAGGGTATCAGAATCAGTTTTCATACTCAAAGAATGCGTGTAAGAGTGGTCTCAGTAGCGGTATTAACATAAACCATAAGTGCGCTTTCATTCTCGAAGCCTTTAGAACATACAGCTGCAGGTCAAGCAGTGATGGACACCTATCTCTTCACAATGGACACATCACTTCTCAGCACATCAAAAAAAAGGGGCAAAGCTAAAGTCTTAATCTCCATTTTACAGCATGCTGAGTTGGGGGAAGCTGGTGAAAAGGTGAGTTATTAAAACAATAAATACATTATAAATCCTTCATGTTTGTAAAAAAAAGATCCTGGTGTTTCCCTTGGTTAGGCTGATAGCAGCAGCAGGTACCTATTAGACTATCAACCAAATTTTAAAAACTGCAGCACTAAGGGCTGGACTTTCAAAGGGGCGTCAAGGACTTGCAGCATCTTTATACTGCGATTGAGCAACTTGTGACATAAAAAGAGACCACATGAAACGTGGTCTAACACTTTGATGTCACTGTAGCCATCTGCACACAGAAAATGATGCAGGCATCCCAAAAATGTTTCATGCATCACTTCTGTGCTGTAAAACAGGTAAACTGTTACAAATGAGTAAAAATGTTTGAAAATGTCATTCAGCTGTTTGGGCATATTTTGGATGATGCAGGTGCAGCCCAAAATTGGGAACTGCATCTGCGTCATCATGTTTGGAAATCCATCCCTAGCTTTTAACAATTTGGGACTATTTTGACTCCACCCCTCCCTCACGCCCACAAGCAAATTGAAAATACTTGTGATATTTTGTTTCCCTAGAGCTTTTTCTCCATTGGCCATGTCATCGTCTGGGATATACCCTATTCAGGGAGTCACATCGCTGTCTGGGATATACCCTGTTCCGGGGCCATATTGCTGTCTTGGATATACCCTGTTCAGGGGGCCACATCATCATCTGGGATATACCCTGTTCAGGGGGCCACATCATCGTCTGGGCTATACCCTGTTCAGGGGCCACATCATCATGTGGGATATACTCTGTTCAGGGGGCCACATCATTGTCTTGGATATACCCTATTCAGGGGGCCACATCGTTGTGTGAGGTATACCCTGTTCAGGGGGCCACATCATCATCATCTGGGATATACCTTGTTCAGGAGGCCACAGTGTTGTCTGGGCTATACCTTGTTCAGGGTCCACATCATCATCTGCGATATACCCTGTTCAGGGGACACATTGTCATCTGGAACATACCCTGTTCAGGGGGCCACATCATCACCTGGAAAATGCCCTGTTAAGGGGCCACATTGTTGTGTGGGTTGTACCTTGTTCAGGAGCCACATTATCATCTGGTCTATACCCTCTTCAGGAGTCCACATCATCACCTGGGCTATACCCTCTTCAGGAGGCCACATCATCATCTGGGATATACCCTGTTCCGGGGGCCACATCGCTGTCTGGGATAGACCCTGTTTAGAGCTGGCCTGCTGTTCCTCCACCCCCTGGGTCCAGCTGCCACCTGAAAGCTCCTACAGCTTCCCCTCTGTGATTAAGGGCTCCGTGGGAGGGCCTTCCTTGACCTCCAAGGCAGTACACAAGGTAGACAGGATCCAGTATTGGGTCACTAGGCCCTAGGGGAAGCCAGGAGCATCAGCCTTCATGTAGACAGTCATGGGATTTTAGTCCCTGCTTTCTTCTCTGTCCTCCCTCCTCCTCTGGTGTGGGTGGAGCATTCTGCTGGCTTTGGACACACGCAGTAACATCCATGGAAGGAGCAAGATCCCATGGCCAACCACAGGAACCACTGTGGCACCAACTGCCCACGTACCTACGTCTTCCCTCCCAGCTGCAGTGCACTGCTAAGCAACAGCTGCTGCAGTACGATCTGCATACTAGCAGGGTGATTAGTTCACTTGCAAACCCAGGTTGCCCGTACGACAACACGATAACGCTGCTGCTGGGCCCTCAGAGTAGTCCAATACTTCTGATATTTGACCAATGAAATTATTATACTTCTACTGAAAAGTACTTGAATCCCCAACAGAAACCTTTCGAGGGTGGTGATATTCAGTGTGAGCTCTGGGAAGAATGACTAGGCACAGGCAGGGTACGAAGACCAGTTGTACCCAGGCACATACTAGGCTGAATGCCAATCTGAACAATGGTGTTCTCTACAGTAAGCAGTATGTAGGACAACTAGGGCACAGCAAATTCTTTTCATACACATTTATTTTGCCGCTTAGCTGGTGCCCCCTCCTTAGGCATGCCAGTGACCCCAGCCCCGACACCATAACCGAGCAGCTTTGTGTGGCATGGAGCCCGACAATATCCTCGATTGTCATTCTGATGCCCAGGGTTGCAATTCTTCTGTAGTTCTCCCTTGGCCTTCCTCTCTGCTCTCCAGGCACTGTGTTCTGTTAGGAACAGACCTTTTGGGCATGCAGTAGTCTCTTGGGAAGGAGGTGACCCTCTTAGGAACTGCACACATGGGGTCATGGCAGCTGCAGAATGCACCATCCCCATCCCCAGTCATGGAATTGCTGTCACCAGCAGCACTTCTTGACCATGGCTGTTCACTTGCTGACATCCCTGGCTCATTCCCGAACTTTAGTCTCCTGCATTGAACAGGGCCCCCCCCCCCAGCACAGACATTTTGAATGGGGTATGTGCCCCATTTGGCCCAGGCTTGTAGCCATCTCTAGGGATATTTCATCCTTCTCCTGAATATGTGGCTACAAGAGTTGAAACACACCATTAGGCAGGCCAGACCCTCTATCTGTTTTTGTAATCATGTCCTGCTGAAATTTCCTTTTTGGGCAACAACGAGTTACAAGTTTGTGATAGTGGCGGAAATGGGAGATTTGGCTGTTTGCAATTTTTACTTAGTGGACTGGCAGGGGTGCCATCAGTGACCCTCATGACCTCATTTCTTGGGGCTCCATTGCCCTGCTGTTCTCCAGCCCCCCATACAGTCAGTACATCATTAGACACTTCTAAATGAAAATAATAATAATGATGATAATAAAAAGGCAGCGGGGGAGGCATTTTTAATGGTAAGTGAATGCAGGCAGTCTTGTTTTCATGGCTGACAATTAAATTGCTTCCCTGATATTTTTCATGAAATCGCAACACAGACAAAAAAAGGTTTTGGACATCTGTTCCCCATTAATAGGGTTCCAGTTATTACAAAAGAAGGAAAAAAATGGGGGGAGGGCAAATAATTAGTTCCTGAAAGACGTATTTCACTTGGGGGAAGGGGGGTCTCGATTTAATCTGTACCAAATGTAGGGAACAGCCACCCCTTCCCCCATTAGCATTCCTTAGACACCTGTAGGCACTTAAGCTTTGGCAGAAAACGGAAAACATTGCCGTTTTTTTCTGTGCCATGTTTGTTCACAAAGAGAAACAAAGGTTTGGTTTCGATTAAGGGAGCTGCCAAGCTGAGAGTTAATTGCAGAACTCTGGGAGCGGAAGGAACATACTGTATGGTGCAGCAGAAAGAGTATTCCCCTCCCTTGAACCCTGAAGACATAAAGCAGAAAGGTCCATTTTTTGATTGTTATTGGGGGGTTGGGGTGGAAAAATGTTCTGTCCTGCAAGCTTTGACATTTTTACTAGCAGCTTACAGTTTACCATAAGGCAACTTCTCTGCTCCCATGGTATCAGAGAGTACTTACATTTTATATATAGAATAATACATAGGACACTATACACTGCAGTATAGCGCAGTGGTTTAAGGCTCTGAGCTGCAAATCTGGGTTTGAATCCCACAGCTTCCACTTGTATACTGTGTGACCCTGAGCAAGTCATTTAACGTCCCTGTGCTCCCAGGTCGCTCCTGTAAAAAAGCGTTCAGCTTAGTGTGCTACTCCTGGTTAAACAACTAAATAAATAAAATAGTGTGTATACTGAGAATTTTATACACACCCAAAGTGTAGGATGCTACATAAAACCTGAGAGAGAAGCTGGAGGGGGTTTATACAAGCATCCCACACTGAGGGTGTGTATAAAATTTGAGTTTACACACCTCCCCATGTTTTATTTTATATAATGGGTGGGGTTCACTTTTTTCACTTCAAAGAAGACACAATCCCTCTGCTGATAAAAAGCCGCACTCGCTCTGCTACCCTCACCCACTTCTGCAAATAAGCCCCTCCGGGCATTTAAACATAGCTGCATAAGTGGCATAATGGGTCAGTGGAGCAAGGCACTCAAGACAGCCTCCTGCACCTCCTGACAGTCATCGTCTGCCTCCTCTCCTACCCGCACAGAGTGGACCACAGCCTAAGCTCCATAGGGGCTGAGAATTGAAAGTGTCAACCACGCTAGGCTGCTGCTGGCTGTGAGTGTGACCATGCTTGTGTTAGAGGAAAACCAACAGCTGTTCACCATTATAACCAGTGAATTATAACTGGGTTTCCCTATGGGAAAAAAACATACACAGTTATTATAATGTTTTTCCAGTATCCAGGAAAACATTATTAGTAGAGCTGCTCAGACAGAGTTTTTGACTATGCTGATGGGATATGACGGTTTGTCTATCTATCTGATTCTGGATCTGAGATCCTATCTGACCCCATTTGTAGTTCAGATCCAAGATCAGATAGTGGGATCCAAGGTCAGATTTCTACCTTGGATCCCTCAGATCCCAGATAGTTGGTATCTGATTGTATCCTAGGTGATAGGACCCAGTAGTCAAATACTAATGGTATCTGATGGTATCCAGTATCTGAGAGAAAATTGGTGGCATCCGATGGTATCAGATTTTGCTGGATACTATCCAAACAATGCTACCTTTAGAAACAGAATAATTGTTTTGCAGCTACAGAACCACTGAGAGGTTCTGGTAACATATGAAGCTCTAGAACCGAGCTCCAGTAATGTATAGAATAGTAGATAGGGAACTATGGCTATACCATCATCAGGTTCTAGTGATATGTGAACCTTGACAGCAAAGCTCAAGTAATGTATAGAATAACGGATGGGGAACTATGTGTTACAAAGCTTTAATTGCATCAAAATGTTCTGGTGACATAAGAACCTTGAGAGTGAAGCTTGACTGGTTGCAGCATGTCACCAGAGCCCCGAGATAGGATTATAGCCAAGCCATGCACAGTCCCCAATTCATTTATTTTTATTTTTTTGTAATATATGGATCCAGACAGGAGCTTATCTCGATGCTCCTGCCTGGAGCTGCAACGAACAGCACTACCCAAGCAGCTTCTTCTGCATCTGGAGGTGGAAGCCTCATGTTTCCTTTGCTTCCTGCCCTCTCCCAGAAAGAAGAGTGCAAACTCTTCACTCCCCCACCCCCATGAATAAGGAAGCGATGGGGCATTAGGGACTGGTCACAAGAGTGGGATTTCTCTGGCACTCATTTAGTTTCTCATCAGCTAAAGAGTCATCCTGCTTTTACTGCATGCAATGGTTGCAGTAAAACCCAGCTTGAGCTCAGCTGGGAGAAGTGCATGCAGTGCTAGCTCAGTTTTTTTTTCCATAATAATGTCATTGGAGCTGCATCGATAGTATTATGAGATCTGATAATACTATTGATGGATTCCAACTATGGTATTGCAGGACATGTTAATATGCTTCTGACAGGACTATTATGAAGATCCATATATTACACAGAATAATGGCTGGGTAGGGGGTTATAACGAGAATTTTACACCCCTCCACCCGAGAGTGAAGCTCGGGGGTTTATAAAGGCATCCCACACTGAGGTGTGTGTGTGTAAAATTCGAGTTTTACACACCTACCCAGCCTTTATGTTATATAATTACTGGGGAGCGTTTTTTTTTGCATCAGCAGTTGTGTAAAATAGAAACATATTCTTGTTCAGCTGCTGTCTCATCTGGTTCAAGTGCCGTCTGCGGCTGGTGAATCATTTTTTTGTTTGTTTTTTGAAATTTGTCAGGCTCCTTTGCCCATGCATACTAAATAGTTGTAGGGAGGAAGGTTTGTAGTCTGTTTTATTTATTTTTTTTAGATCACCACCGAGAGTGAGTGATGGTGCAGTGCTCTGCATGACTTCAGGGAGACGGCCAGCTAGCACACGCTCAGAGTGAGGGAAACCCAGCGTATGTTTGCCATTATTACTAGCTGTTTATAATGGCAAATTATAACTGGGTTTCCCATGGGAAAAAAACACACATCAGTTATTATATTATAATAATATTGAGACACTATTCAGCTTAAATTTCATTATATTTTCGGTATTTAAGTCCCCTCATTCTTTATTACTGAGGTCACTTGCATGAAAACAAGATCTCTGTCTCCAGACTTCATCTCATCCTCCTGCTTTGCCCCCCACTTAAGCCATAAAGCTCTGTTCGTGACATCAGAAGCAGCTGCTGCAGAAAAGACTGTGATCTCATTAATAGAGAATTATGCCTTTGGTTGGGGGGGGGAGACGCACGTGGATGAGATGAAGTGTCAAACTCAGTGATCATGATTTCAAGTAAATGTCTGCAGCAATAAAGAATAAGGAGGCAAAACTATGGTAAAGTAATTAAACATAATCAGACTTGTGTTTATGTTTGTTAATTGATGGGAAGTGACAAGACCAGTGAGCCAAGGCTGATTTACAGTGACATCCTTTTCAGTTATTATAAATCACTTTTTATGATTTCAGCCAATCAGTACACAGAGCTGCTGCAGTGCTTATTCTCTGTATAATGATCTCTCATTCAAGAACATTAAGAGTGGAGGGCTTCACGTCCCAACCAGGGAAGATCAGATAAAGAAACTTCTGAAGTGCAAAAAAAAAAATGTACTTAAAACATATTATAAATGACTCGCGCTAACTTGCATGATTTATAATAAGTTAATAGGGCCTCTGAGAGGTGTCTCTTACAGTGTTAAGAGACTTCATGCATGAGGTTGGGCAAACAGAATCGCTCAGCTTTGCTGTCGTCTTCCCCAAACCCCATGCACGGAGTGTCTTATACTATGAGACACCCCCCCTGAGGCCTATTATCTTGCAAAATACATTCTGTTTCATCAAAATTCATTACATGAATTAAACATATAGAGAAAAATAAATTTAAAATTCATAAGCATATACATAAGATGCCTACTAACTGAAGCTAACAATGCCCACACCATGAATGTATATGTGTTGTACAGAAATAGATTCAGATAGGACTCTAAGTCCATTGCTCTGAACCCCCAAAGTTTTCCTGAATACAAGGTAAATTCTTTAATGATATTTTCTAATTTCAGATCAAACATTTACAGTTGGTATTAAGTTCCTTCCAAATTTGTGTTTCTAAACCTTCCATGCTTTATATTATTGAAATCCTTTTCATTACATAGTAACATAGTATAACTGATACTGTAGTGCAACATGCAAGCGATGCTACGCTGTTTAGGTGCCATGCTTTGGATGAGACCTTAAACTCCTAAAAGGTCTCTTCTGCCCATCTTTGGTCACTTCCCAGGTAGAAGTACAACATCCCATGGTACTTGTCAAGAAGCGTAGGAGGGTTTCCCCTCGAGTTTTGTCAATGTCATGGCCAACACTCCTCCTTAAAATAAAACAGGTCCATTTAACCCCTCCAGATGCACCTGAAAATAAACTATCACAGCTTAGTGTGCCTTTCCTGGTTAAAAATTACAAATAAATAAACAGTAACTTAAAGAGCTTGTATTTTGTCTTAAATTAATTTTAACTTTGAAAAGTAGGTAACTATTCAGGAACTATTTTATATCTGAAGTATCTTTTTCTTTTTGCTTATTAAAGATTTGCTACCTGACAATACTTGGTGTGATGTGTGGAACAGCATTCTGTCTGGAGGCTGACATAGCTATTTGTGTTCCTCTTCAAATGTTATGAGCCTTATAACCTCACTGACTGTGGCATCACCTCTAACCAAGAACAGCTAACTGCACCCCTGTATGTTCTGTGTTAAACTCAACATTTTGCACTTTAATGACTTCGCAACTGTCCAACCAATTTGCATGAACTTTTGCATGCACTATCAGGGACAGAAGGTCTCTTGATGTTCCAAGTTTTGTTCCAGTTGGATGTGTGGGTGCAGAGATTATGAATGTCACAAAATGTGAAAATTACTGTTTTTTGTAAAATTCATTGTCACGCTGTTTCGCAATAATGGCTAGGGATTTTGCTTTGAAATTTTCAGGGTAGAAAGGCCATGGATCACAGATTTGCTTTTGAAGATTTGGTGGAAAAATACTAATCCATTCAAAAGTGATTAAACTTTAAAATGTCCCATTTTTTTTCAATTGGACAAGTTAGAAGTGCACCTCAAAACAGGATTCTGTGTCGGAATGGTGAATCTTTATTCATGCTGCCGCCATTTTGTTTTTCAGTTAGTGAGGCAAACAAAAGTAAATAATTCAAAAAACTAATGTGTTGTGTAAAAACTAACACATGTATTCTGGTAATTGAGACCCCCTCAGCTGAATTCAGCACTTATATGTTGAAGACATGCTCCTGAATTTTTTTTTTTTAACATTGTAAATCTTTGTGTGTGTCTCATACAAAGAAAGATTCTTTTTTGTATCACGAGTCATGAAAAAGGATCCTTTTTCATGATGGAAAATCCTTCCCTTGCTGTCTAGTGGCACCCTCCCACCCTCAGATCACTGTCCCCATTCTTCTGTTGATGTCTAGTGGCACACCCACAATCTGATCACTAGCCCCATGTGGGTTTGAATCCCACAGCCCCGAGTTGCATACTGTGTGATCCTGAGCAACTCACTTAACTTCCTTGTGTCATCAAGTCAGACCTTATTTATTTATTTAAAAGTTTCAGCAAGAAGACATACTGAGCAAGTTGCTCATTTCCAGATGTGGACCTGGAAACAAACCTCAACTTATGTGATTTTCCTGATTAAATAATTTCCCCTTTACCCATTTCTCTGGTGTCTAGTGGAACCCCCAACCCTCCAGTCCCCATCCCTGTTGTTTCCCTGGTGTCTAGTGACAGCCCCTACCCTCTGATTACTGTTCCTATAATTTCCCTGGTGTCCAGTGGCACCCCCGCCCTTCGATCACTGTCCCTGTTATTTCTCTGGTGTCTAGTGCCACTCCTACCCTCCAATCCCCATCCCTGTTATTTCCCTGGTGTCTAGTGTACCCCACACCTTCTGATTTCTGGATCCTTTGTTTCCCTGGTGTCTAGTGTACCCCACACCTTCTGATTTCTGGATCCTTTGTTTCCCTGGTGTTTAGTGGCACCCCCCACCATCTGATTGCCATCCCCACTGTGCTCTGTTGAAGTGTCCTTTTTGTTTTTTTCCTGTAAAAAAAAAGGTCCCTTGCCAATCTGACCCCGCACCTCATCTCCCACTCAGCACCCACAACCCTACGACCCCCACAACTGACACCCTCACTCACCTGATCAGGTGCCAAGGTAAAGATCCTGTCTCCTACGGAAGACTCGTCTTGCTGCTGGAACCGCCAACTGCAATATGAGAAACTAAGGTATGTGCAGTTCAATGTATTTCAACGAGGGTTTCAACTCTGATGCATAACTTCATCATTTTTCCACATTTTGACCCCAGTTTTCAACATGGCATTTTGGAGACCCCACCTCATGGACAATGTCACTGGAATTTCATAAATCCACCCAAAAGGCAATTTCACAGTTGGTTGGTGAAATCACCTGCTGCGCGTGATTTGAAAATGTTCACTGACTTTGTTCATTGGGCCGGGTCATAAAAAGGCTACAGTATGTTGAGAATTTGGGGTCAAAATACGCATACTCCCGATGGGTTATATGTATGCAATTCAGTTTAATTACTCTTGCTTGTAACTTCAGTAATTTTAAATATTTTCACCCAAAATGTTCAACTTAGCCATTTTTTACATCATCTTACGAATGTGACAGCTGTCACTTTTCAATTCCTTGCCAAAATGTGTTTTCTCACCTGTGGTGTAGAGTGACATTGCAGTGGCGTGGAATGATGTTTCGATGGCGATTTGAAAATTCTCAGTTCAGCGTTAATGAGTTGGGGTAATAACAAGGCTATGCTGACAATTTGGTTGCTGTTTTTACTGAAATGCTTCCACGGCAACATGAGAGCTCAAGGCCAGGAGGGTGCTGCGCTCCCACAGGCAAATGGGATATGATTATACTATCTCAAAAAATAAGGAAATTCTTTGCAAAAAAAAAAAAACTTCATTAATGCATTAGTTAGGGTTGGTTACAGTGCCAAAAGTAAGTAAATGTGGTGTTAGGATTTCCAGCCCTAACACTCCACCCCCACTCTGCATGCAGCAATGGGGTGGGGTGTGCCTTGGAGTTCTCAACCTTAATGCTCACCCCATTCTCATATACTGTACTCCTCTCAACTTATTTACTTATGGAATGGGGTGAGTGTTAGGGCTAAGAACCCCAAGACATACTCCATGGGTCAAGGTGTTCGGGCAACACTGTCATGTGGCACCATCCCCCAGCCTGAGAAGGGAAAAGGGCCCAAGTACATATAATGAAAACAACTCTTCTCTTGGCAATGGGCCCTACACCTCTGCAACAATGGCTTCCAGAGGGATCCATACTTCAGCTGATAGATGGACTCTTTGCCCTGCATATCTGCATCTGTAGCCACATGAAAGTGCACAGCCCACCAGACAGCCCCAGAAATTCTTGAGATCCATTGCTGCACAGACAATTCCCTTGGTGAAGGACCCAGAGGGTTCTGCACATCTGCATTTGTTCATGAATGAGGATATGATTGCAGTGTGCATGCCACAGATACAAATCTATGAAGGTAGCACATCCATGCTACAGCATTTGTGTAATCTGAAAACAGTTGTTCATTGTCTGTGTTACCTGATGATGGTTGCTTGTGTGGTCTTGTCATTTTGCTGCTTGGGGGAGAGTTAGGGTTGAAACCCTGATGCCACATTTCCCTACTTTTGTGGTGGTAAGTTGAACACTCACTGGTGCATTAACACATTTTTTTGCAATGAATATAAGGTTCTCTCCTTCCATAAAGAAGGTTAGCCCTCCACTTCTGGCAACTTCTGCCCTGTCTCCATCCTCCCTTCTCTTACAAAGCTATAGGAGAAACTAGTCTAGTCATGGCTTACAGACTTTCTCCACTCCTCCAGCTTCCTTGACCTCTCCCCTTTCCAGTCAGGCTTTAGGAAGGATCACTATCTCCTCCCTACTTAAGGTCACTGACTCCATCCTCTCTGGGATGGATCAGGGGCCCACTGCAGTGGCCATTTTTATTGATCTGGCCAAACCCTTTGATTCAGTGTCCCACTCACTTCTCCTGGATAAGCTGAGGTCAGTCGGCCTCTCAGCTCCCACTGTTGACTGGTTCCATTCCTACCTCTCCGACCATCAACAGTTGGTAAAGGTAGGAGGCCCCCTGCCCCACCCTATCCACACTGGGGTCCAGTCCTCCTTTCCATCATCCTAAATTACTACTAATTCACCTGTGCCAATTTATATATTCACTTGTATGCAAATGGCACAGTTCTCTACACCTCTGGTCCCTCAACCGCATCTCTGGAAATCTTGATCCAACATGACTTTCACAGTGTTCTTCACTGGTTCCAGTCCATCCAATTTCAAGTCAACAAAAGGAAAATTGTGTTTATGACAATAATCCATCATCCCCTGCCCTCGCAGCACCACCACCCACCTTTCCTAGGACTTAGTTGGACAGAGGCAACACCCCATGGGTTTCCTTCTGTGGTGAGGCTGAAGAGTGAGCTGTCTCCACACCCCCCCCAAGTACAAATCCAGGTTCCTGGAATACTGCCTAGTCGGTGGTGTAGCACCTACAAAAGGTCAGGGAGTTATCTAGCCAGTCGAGGATTTTCCTCTGGCATTTTCTCCACAGGGGAGCAAAGTGTGCAATAATGCACAAGGTGTACCAGCATCCAAGGGCTGCCCTCCCCCTGCTGAGGTGATCCCTGCTGTGCTACTGCCTGACCTTCACCAGATGGCTAGCTGGTAGTAAGGCAAGGCAAGTTCATTAATGTAGCACTCAATCCAACATGGGCTCTGAGTGCTTTACAGAGTTAGATCCTAGTCATGACACAACACATTAAACATTGGGACAACAACTGGCAGATAAAATCAAGATATGGCATACTGAAAAAACTTGCTCAAACAGGAATGTTTTAAAGGTCTCTACCATGCTAGATGATCAGATATGGAAGGGGAGTGAATTCCAAAGAATAGGAGTTACCATTCCAAAGCTCTGTCACCTGAGGAATTAAGCCTAGAAAGTGGGACAGCCAGCAAACCAGCTTTGGAGGAGCAGAGAGGGCAGACTGGGTGTTATGGAATCAGGAGCTCTTTTAAGTAGTTCGGTCCCAGATCACGTAGGGCCTTGTATGTTAACAAGCAGATCTTGAAGGTGATGTGTGAACACAGAGGCAGCCAGTGCAGCAAGACTGGCGTAATGTGGTCACTCTGTGAGGAGCCCACCAACATCCGGGCTGCAGGCTTCTGCACTTACTGCAGGCAGTGTATCAAACCTTCAGATAGCCCTAGGCAAAGAGCATTGCAGTAGTCCAACCTAGTGGTGACAAAAGCATGGGTAATTGTCGCTAGGTCATCCTGAGCTAAGTATGGCTTGATCCTGGTGATATTCCATAGATGAAAAAAGCCAGATCGGACAACAGAAGACATCCAATGTTCAAATGTCAATCTGTTGCCCAAACTGACCCCCAGGTCCTTAACCGTACCAGCCACAGTGAGGGAATGGCTGCCTAATACAGGGAGAGCTCTGTCTCCCACAGCAGAAAAGCCCCAGTGACCAGGTTCAATAACCATGACCTCTGTTTTGACTGGGTTGAGACATAACCAGCTCAAGGCCATCCAGTCATTAATCTTGGCCAAACAACAGCTCAGCACCAGAGCCGCGGATGTATCATCAGGGGCACAAGACAGGTATGACTGAGTATCATCCATGTATCAGTGAAATCCCACATTGTACCATCTAATGATCTCCCCTTGCAGCAGTATATACACAGAGAATAAAATGGGGTGAGGATCGAGCCTTGCGGAACACTGCAGGACAACACAGATGTCCCTGAGGTAAAACTCTCCAGAGCTATGTGCTGTGTTCTCCCAGCTAAGGAGGACTCAAACCAGTGCAAAACTGCACTGGTCAGGCCCACATAGTTACTCAGGTGATCCAACAGCACCCCATGATCCACTGTGTCGAATGCTGATGACAGATTCAAGAGCACCAAGACTGAGTGTTACCCTTGATCCCTCCCAAGGAGGAGATCATGAGACACCCTGACGAGAGCTGTCTCAGTGCTGTGCCGAGGCCAAAATCCCAGCTGGAGAGGTTCATAGATGGAAAGAGGCTCCTGAAGATCTGTTAGTTGCTTAGCCACCACCTTCTCAATAACCTTCCCTAGAAAGTGTAAGTTAGAGGTAGAACGTCAGGGTCCAACAATGGCCTTTTTAGAATGGGCCTGATCACGGCACTTTTCAAGCCCAAAGGAAAGACACCCTCCCTCGGATACCTATTCATGATCTCTGTGAAGACTGGACCTAGGAACTCAGCACAGCTGAGAATCAGCCACGTTGGACCTGGATCCAGTATACAGTTGGTGCGATGCAAACTGAAGGACACTTGCAGGACCTCAGCCTCAGAAACTGGTGGAAACTCATCCCAAACAGGCAGATCTGTGTCACTATAAGTGCAACCACCCCCAGTCCAAGGCAGGCCACTAGAAGAAATACCCAATCTAATGGCTGATACCTTGTTAGTGAAAAAGTGCCCAGACTCCTCACACTTTTCTGCAGAAATAACTTCAATGGACTGTAGACAGGGAGGATTTAACAGCCTGTCCATAGTGCGAAAGAGCTGGGCTGAGTGGTTTTTACCTGCAGCAATCGGCCATGACAGAAATTATTTTTTCAGGTCGATTGCCCATTGATATTCAGCATAGTGAATTCTCAATGCCAGTCTGTCCTTCATAGATCCAAATCTTCTCCAGGAACGCTCCAACCTATGTCCCTTAGTCTTCGACTGCTGCAGCTCAGCGCAGTATCACTGTGAGCTATGATGGGAAGTCATGGGGTGAACGTGGAAAGGTGTCATAGAGTCCAGAGCCATCATAAATGCCATATTAAAGCACTTTTTAGTCACCTCTGGACCTTGTGCATAAATTAGCAACATATCCAAGACATCCAGTGCCTCCTGGAGTTTCAGAGGGTTCAATTTATGTTTAGGAAAGCACCAGATAGTCTCCACAAAAGGGTAGTTGGACAGGAAGCCCTACACTGAAACGCGACTGCATGATGATCCAACCAAGAGACCAGATCAACCTTGAGTGCACCAATATCATGTCCCAATGAGGAAATCAGATCCAGTGTAGGACACAGGAACCCTCTCCCAGAGAAAAAGCAAGAGAGCGAAAAGGTGTCCTTAGGATGCTCTATCTTCTTTCCTCCAATTGATCTCCAGGATCCAAATATGCACCCAAACCTGGGTCACTACTACCACAGCACTACCGGGCCGGTTACCGCCACATTACCAGGGCTAGCTACCACTGCACTACTGGGTTGGCTACCACTGCACTACCATGGCCAATGACTACTACACCACCAGGGCCAGCTACCACTGCACCATCAGGGCTGGCTAACACTGCACTACCTGGAAAGGCTACCACTGCACCACCAGGGCCGGCTAACACTGCACTACCAGGCCCAGCTACCGCTACACTACTAGGGCCAATTACCATTGCACTACTGGGGCAGGCTGCCACTGCACTACTGAGACAGGCTGTCACTGCACTACTGGGGTAGTCTGCCACTGCACTACCGGGGCTGGCTACCGCTACACTACTGGGGCTGGTTACCATTGCACTACTGGGGCCAGCTACCACTGCACTACCGGGGATGGCTACCACTACACTACCGGGGCCGGATACCATTGCACTACTGGTGCCAGCTACCACTGCACTACCAGGGCTGGCTACTGCTGCACTACCGGGGCCAGCTACTATTGCACTACTGGTGCCCACTACCACTGCATTACTGGGGCAGACTGCCACTGCACTACCAGGGCTGGCTACCGCTACACTACTGGGGCCAGCTACCATTGCACTACTGGTGCAGGCTGCCACTGCACTACTGGGACTGGCTACCGCTACACTACCAGGGATGGCTACCATTGCACTACTGGGGCCGGCTGCCACTGCACTACTGGGGCCAGCTACCATTGCACTACTGGGGCCAGCTACCATTGCACTACTGGGGCCAGCTACCATTGCACTACTGGGGCAGGCTGCCACTGCACTAGTGGGACTGGCTACCGCTACACTACCAGGGACGGCTACCATTGCACTACTTGGGCAGGCTGCCACTACACTGTCAGGGCCAGCTACCACTACACTACCAGGGACAGCTACTGTTGCACTACTGGGGCCAGCTAACATTGCACTACTGGGGCAGGCTGCCACTGCACTACCGGGGCCAGTTACCACTACACTACTGGGGCCGGCTACTGCTACACTACTGGGGCTGGCTTCCATTGCACTACTGGGGCAGGCTGCCACTGCACTACCAGGGCTGGCTACTGCTACACTACTGGGGCCGGCTACCACTGCACTACTGGGGCCAGTTACCACTGCTCTAGAGCTCCAAAAGGAAATTATTGCACTCAAGACAGTGTTATCTGTGTTTGTAAATGGTTTATTACCAAAATAAGGAAACACAGTGTACCACCAAACCACTGTACACAGCACTACTGCTCTACCTGGGCTGGCTAAGGGGGAATTTCTAGCTGACTGGTTAGAGCTGTTGCATTCAGGACTCAGGTTCCCAGGTGTGTCTGCCCAGGTTGTTGGGACAGGTATGACACCTTGTATGCTGTGACAAAAACCCCGTTACAAAACTATTGTGGAGATACTCATTCTGAGCTGACTTGCTGTACCACCTCCCTTTTCCCAGCAGTTCTCCTCCATAATGCATTCATGGCAGTCCTCCTTGTGTTTCAACTTCAAGGGCCAGCAGCAGTCTGTTTTCCACCTGTTCCACAGCTGCTCGGCTGGAGAGATTATTACTGTGAACTTTCTCAGAGGCTTTGTCAAGTCAGCAGGAAGAAAAAAAGCCGCACATCTGTAGATTGTGCTAGATCCCGCTGGCGCTGCCATCCAGTCCAAAGACCCCAAAAAGTTAACCTTTTATTTGGTAAGCCAAGCAGCTTTGCTCTCAAATAAGCTATAGATCTCAATTTCTGTTATCCAGCTGCTGTGTTTTTAATGTTGTTTTTTTCCTGGAGTTATCTTATTCTTTAGGGATTTAGGTTTTTGGTGTATGTAATACTACCACTGAGACTACTCTTTGTAAGAGTGGTCTCACATGCATTCTTAGGGTATGAGAACTGCAAACAAAAGGCGAGGAATGTGAGACCATTCTTACGACTGCAAGAGTGGAATTAGTGGTGGTATTAACATATTATTGATTGAGATCAATCAATGATACATTTAAATTAAAAAAAAATGCTTCCCCAAATGGGACAGTTTTCAGGGCAACTGCACGTAAGATGCACTTTACAAAGTAAGAGTGCCTCCCCCACAGGGGAAAGGAGCACTCTGATTCATCGAGAGTGCTCCCTCGATCTATAACTGCAAACCTAATGCTGTAGGAATGCTGTAAAGCTAGTCATTTTCATGCAAAGTAATTTTAGTGCAAACACAAATGCAAACACAACTGTGCAAGTTTAATTTGGCCTTTAGTCATTAGTGCCACATTCACTATAATGGAATAAGGTTTAATAGCACTAATTAGCACAAATTTATTTTCATACTAATCACTGCTTCAGCAAAAATAGCGAAAATTATTTGATAGAGACAATATCAAGTTATACAGTATATTTAGTCATTTAGCTTACCGTAGACACATTTTTCAGTGATAATTGAAAAAAGACCCTGTAGGACTATATCAGGCCTTAGACTAAAGGTAGCACTTGGATAGAGTGGGTGGTAGCGGAAGAGAGAGGCAAGGGATCAAAAGCAAGGTAGAAAACATATGTTTTTATTTGGGATATGAAGGGAAAGGAAGAGTGGACAAGGCAGACACATGCAACGAAGGGTTACCAGGTTGTAGGAGCTGCAGTGGAAAAGGGTTCTTTCAACAACAGTGACAAGGTTGTAGGGACAGACAACATGGAGGAAAGAAGAGGAGGAGGAGGAGTGGAAGAAACCTTGAGAAGAGCAGAGGTAGACCAGGTCATTCAGGTAAGCAGTGCAGAATATAATGGGATGCAGAATATATCTTGCTGTCTGATTGTACTGTTCTGTGTGAAGGTCAAGGAAAGTGATTATGATGTAGTTAACCTCCAAGCAAATGTTTATCTGGAGGTTAGATAGCATGATAAATTATTTTGTCAGGTAGAATTTATCACCTGTGATGTAGTATAAATCTTGAAAACTGGATCCTTGTGGAGATTTTGAGTGACTGGAAATTCTTGCGGAAGCAGAGAAGACCTTTCTAGAGTAGGCATTCAGGACTGCGGTTAATTCACTGCGCTTAATACTGCAGTTAATACTGCGCTTAAAGAGCTAGCAGAACCCAAAATAGCAGACAGAAAAATTTTACAAAATTTTAAGTAGTCAGCTGTATCTTTTTATTTCTGAGGAATACTTCTTTTTCCTTTTGCTCATTTGAAAGTTTTCTGTGTGCTAGTATTATAGTGGCTGTCCGGAATAGCACTCTGCCTGGCAGCTGACATATCTAGTTCTAGCCCTCCCACTACATCATCAGCACTGTGACCTCACTGACAGTGACATCACGGGTGACTGGCCTGGCAGCTACTGAGTGGCTGTTCCTGGGCAGCTGTGATGTCACTGTCGGTGAGGTCAGAGTCATAGTGCTGATGATGTATTGGGAGGAACAGAGCTAGATATGTCAGCTGTCAGGCACAGTGCTGTTGCACACATCGCACCTACTAACATCAGGTGAAAAAAATCTTCTAGTTAACCAAAGGGAAAAGAAGAAGTACCTTTGATATAAAAGGTAATAGTTGAGTACTTTTAAAAACTAATATTAGTTTTAGGTAACACACTAGCTCTTTAATATTGGGGTTAATACTACAATCTACAGGCAGAAGAAAGTGATGAGGCCCGTGTGGACTGCTCCCCACCACTTCTTATTGGTAGAATTTTTTTTCACTCCTTCCAGGGCCCCTGCAGCCCCACTCCTTCAGGCTGTCACATGTTGGCTGTCCCCATGCCCCTCGGACCTAACCCCCGCTGCTGCACCTGTCTCGGCTTCCCACAGAGCTCTGCAGACATTCCCCGTTAGTGGTACAGTTTATCCTTGCTGCCCCCCTGGGGTGGGGCAACGGGGGCAGGAAGTGCCTGTTACACCGGGGATGTCAGTCAGGGGCCAGGTGCAGTGAGCTGGATGGTTGGCGGCAGGAGGGAGGCCTACTGAAGGCCATCATCCTGCGCTTCAGGCAGCCATTTTTCTCTGTTCTGGGGCACCCTTCCATCTCCTGCAATGTGTACAGCCACGGCAGCATCCTGGGGGAGGGGGCATTCAGCAGCGTACAGTATGGTCACCCACGCTGCCAAGAACACCTCCGTAAACCACCACCAGGAGTCACTATGAGAGCGGTATGCTGCATCCTGCCCCAGGAAAGAAGCACCCAAGGAACGCTGTCAGCTCCCTCCTGTCAGCATCCGCTCTTGGTATCCCGGCTCAGGCATGAACCCAGATTGCCAGCACACTAGGGTGATGCCTCATCGCTCAGCACCACGGAGCCAGCGATTGGTAGAATTTTAAGCTTTTCCCATTAGTATTATGTTATTGAGATGTTTCTTTTTTCCTCACTTAGATTTAACTCCTTCATTCCCTATCGACCTGCTGCCGGACCCTTCTGATTGCCCTCCCAAGCCCGGTCACCCGCCTTCTCAAGAAATTGTCATTTGCACCCCCATTACTTGCTCTTCATGGTGGGGATGGGAGGGACTTGCCTGTGCACCTTCTAATGCAGTTTCCAATGAGGGTGCTCAGTTGGTGGTGCCAGGCCTGCGGAAGACCATCTCATTCTACATGGCAGGATCCCCCCCCCTGTGTTTTTTCTCACAGGCATGCAATGATGTGCTGTGCATCCTGCTGCTGTTCCCTCTGCTCTACTGGCCCCCGGCCTTGACTGCCATGGCACCCAGCCTCTGCTGGATGTCAGGTGCATTGTGGGAAGTGCAACCCACCCTCCCTGGGAGAGGACAGCAGTCTTCCAGATGCCTGATCCTCTTCCCCCAACCTGTCCCTTGCATGTCGCATTCACTCCTGAACCCAGGGTCACTAACGTCGTAAGCGGTAGCGTGACTATTCTCCCACCAGGCCAGCTACATCAACAATATTTCTTAAAATGTTTTTATTGTTACTGTCTATCGCTGATTGCCACGAAGCATTCCACACTCCCACCACCCATTGTGTAAAGAAGATATTGGTTTTGAAGTTGTTTGTTTTCAAGTGCTGAGCCTGACTTTTTGTTGTGGTGAAAGCAGTCTTTGTTTCCGAGTTCAACATAACTTTGAGATGACTATCTCTATTAACATCATACATACATAGTAAGTCATCCCTTAGCTGTCTGTCCTCCATACCCATCAACTCAAGTGCCTTAAGCCCTTTTTCATAGTGTAGATTTTCCATTGCCATACTGCCTTAGTTGCTCATCACTGCACCTTGTCTTCCTTTCTTTTTTAATTTCAAAAGTTTAAATATCTGTCCGTCCGTCTGTCTGTCTATCTATCTGCCTACCTGTCTGTCTGTTTGTGTCTCTGTCTGTCTATCTATCTCTACTTGTCTGTCTGTCTATCTAACTATCTAACTATCTATCTATCTACCTATCTACCTATCCATCTTTTCATGGGGGTTTTATATGCCTCCCTGAAACTTCCTCCCTCATCCCTTATCTCCTGCATCTCCGCAGTCTCTGCCCTCACATCTGCAGGTGAACTAATCCTACTCTGTGACTTTAATCTCGACTGACTCTCCCCCTTGTCTCTTAATTCATGTCACCAGATCGAAGCTTTAAACCTCACCCAGCTGATCAATGAGTCCACCCATCCCGATCCTAGATCTCAAACTCACTCCCTGCTGGACTGGGTGCACTCAACCCACCCCCACCATATCTGGTCTGCTGGTATCTTACTCAATGCACTCAGCGATCACTGCCCTACCTTTTGTGTTAGGAAGTCTCACCCTCCTCCCACCCCCCAAAATACATCCAGCACCACCCCCTCAAATCCCTTGAGGTGAGTAAACTACTCCATGACCTGGTCCGGGCAAAATGGTTTCCAGTCTTCTCCCTTTCAGTCAACATTGCCCTCGCTCACTTCACATCTATCTTCCTAAAAATCTGGGATGCCCATGCTCCGCTAAAAACTATACAGGTAAAACGCAGCCATCATCCCTGGATCACCCCAAATATTTTGGCCATGCGCAGAGCTCGCGGTCTCGCTTGGTGCCATTTTAAATCCTCAGGTAATCATGCCTCCCTACAAGCCTTTTGTGCCCTCCACAACAGTTGTACTAACAGTATCTGCCATGCCAAATCTGGCTTCTTTAAGTCACACTTTGCACCCCTCAAATAGTACACCTTCCTCCTTCTGGCAGGATCTCTGCTCGCTCCTACACCCCCTTCCCACTGAGACCCTGCCTCCCTCTATCAGTGAGGCAGATTCACTAATCTCTGATCCCACCCTTGTTGCTGAGGCCCTAAATACATTTTTCACATCCTGTGCCATTCCCCAGAAGCCCCCAACTTCTCCATCCGGCACCCTCCAATCCCCCTCACAGACTTCCGGTTTTCAACTATCGCCAATTTCTCCATCAGAAGTTCTAAGAGCTCTTGCTTCACTTAACCCCTTTAAGTCAAGCCCTGATGGCCTGCACCCTCAGCTCCTCAAAATCTTGGCCTCCTGTATTGTTACCCCTTAACCTTCATTTATAAAGCTACCAACTTTCTGAGGCCTAAAACTGGGACAGTCCATTCTGACCATGACACCCCCCTCCCACTGTGTGACTCCCACGGGCACCACCACAGACAACACTGCACACAATCAATTCCATTTTGCTGCTTGCTCTGGCCATGCCGCCCCATGGTAACACCAGTAGCAAACATCCAGATTAAAACAATACATCATTCTGCTGCAGCAAGTTCCAAATCATGATGTACAGAAAGTTCATTAGAAGCAAACCTGAGTTAAATTGTGATCAGACATTCGAGCTGTATGTATTGCTCCTCCTGACAGTCCCATCCAATCCATTTACACTCACCTCATTTGCTGAGCAGGCTTCACTTCAGTGACTCCCACCACCACACCAGATCGTTTTCACACACTTCTCTACAGCTGATCAGGTCCGGGTACATTAGTTCACTGCTGCCGGTCTCTTTTCTGTCTGGCGTCTCATTCAGTTGCTGGCAGCTAGACGTTCACATGCGCTTGTTTGCACTACTAACCAGTCTAATCTAACAGGAAGGAACATGCTTTACTGTGCTCCCACTGACATGCTTGCGGTGCAACACAGGCACTGGGGTTGAAGTTGCAAACTGCTGTCCAGCCTGAGCAGCGCCACAGTGGTGCTGAAATAACTGTCACTCACGGATTAGCAGTCAGCAAAAAAAAAAAAGGGACAAAACTGGGACAATTAAGCAAAAACCTGGACAAAAGTAACATTTTGCAAAACTTGCGGGGACACTGGAACATGCTGCCTAAAATAGGGACTGTCCTGGGGAAATAGGGACTGTTGGTAGCTTTATTCATTTAAATCTTTCATGCTCCACAACTACTGTCCCTACAGCTTGGAAGTCCGCCACAGTCCTCCCCCTCTTCAAAGGTAGTGACCCCAATGTCCCTGGAAGTTACTGCCCCATCTCCCTTCTCCCTTCCCCCTTCCCTTGCCAAAGTCCAAGAATCCCTAATTCTCTCCGGGCTCAATAAATTCCTTCTTGCTTCCAACACCCTCTCCCTGTTTCAATCAGGCTTTAGGAAATTCCACTCTACCACCTCCTCCCTTTTACACTTTACTGACACCATTCACTCTGCCATGAACCTTGCCCAGATTACCTCAGCTATCTTTATTGACCTGGCCAAGGCCTTTGACTCTGTTTCCCAGCCTCTTCTACTAAATAAACTATGCCTCGTTGGCCTGTCCTTTGTTTCAGTGTCCTTCAGCTCCTATCTAACTGGCCAATCCCAGGCAGTCTCTGTCAACAATGTCCAATCCCCCTCCCTCCCCATCTTCGCAGGTGTGCCTTAGGGATCTATCATTGGGCCTGTTCTTTTTTCCCTCTTTATTAATGATCTCCCCTCGGTATGCACCCATGCCAGTATTCACATGTACACAGATGATACTGTACTTTTCCTGTCTGGCCCTTCTGTCCAAGCAGTCCCATCCCCCCTTCAAAGCGATCTCACAGCAGTCACAACCTGGTTCCATGCCAACTGCCTAAAGCTGAATATAAAAACAAACGTTGCCATGACCTTCGGACCTAAACAAAAACTCAGCAGGCTTCCCATCCTTCCAGTCTTCTTCTCTGCAGCCAACACCCCTTTGGACAATGCCCCTAACTACAAGTACCTATGAGTCTGGCTCGATCTCTCCCTCGACTTCTCCCACTTTAGTGCTCTACACTCCAAACTGCATCCTAAACTAGGGCTCTATACCACCACAAGGCCAGTCTCTCCCTCCCTGTAAGACATGATCTCTTAGTTAAATGGATCCTCCTGGCTTTTGACTACACAAACATAGTTTACAGTGCTGCCCCAGCCACCTCCCTTGCCAAACTTGATGTTCTGTTTCATGCCTTCTGTAGGTTCGCCTCTAACTCCCCCTCTTTAACTCACCACTGTGACCTACACTCCTCTCTTTCCCTCCAATCCCTCACTTAGAGACGCTTCTCACACTGTTCCACCTTCATCCCTAAATACTGGTTTGGAACCCTTTTGTCTTACCTTGCCTCGCTCCATAATCCAGCTAACCCCTCGCTCTACAACTTGCGGTCGAATTGCAGCCGCACTTTTCCCCTCCCACATGTATGCACATCAGCCGGCAAAATTTCCTTCTCTTTTAGACTTCCTTCCCTTTGGAATAGTGTTCCCCTCCAAATCCATCTTTCTCCCTCCTTCCCTGCCCTCAAGCACCTACTCAAGCCAACCCCTACTACTTCCTGTATCTGCTCCCCTTCCTAGTATTTACTTACCTCAGTTTCATTGTTCCCCTCTCCACTTGCTGCAACTCATTGTATATAACCATGTAAATATTATTTGTATTTATTAGGTATTTCTCTATTGTGAAAAGCATTCTTTTTTATTATGTATAATTTCTACATTTTGTTACAACTGTTGTCAGTGCTGTATTTTTTTCCTCAGTACCCCCTCCCCCGGTTTGCACCTGGAAACAAGCTTCTGCTCATGGTGCCTTTCCCGGTTACCAACTTTTAAATAAATAAATTCTATCTATCTTCATTGCAGAAAACTGTGTTAATGCACTAGTTAGGTTTAACTCCCCGCACCCCCAGCAGCAAAAGGATAAGACCACATAAGCATCGACAGACAACCATTATCAGGTAAGACAAACAACATATAGAGGATTGTGTATGAGCAATCATACACAACAAGGCAGTTGTACGATCGAGAGTTTCTCGTGGTAACCAGAGACCTCGAGAGCACAGCTCGAGAGGTCCGTTACCATGGAAACCTCAAGATCTTACAAGTGCCCTGTTTGTCTTACCTGATGATGGTTGCCTGTTGATGCTTGTCTGTGTGAGATGATGTCTAGATTGTAGTGCATAGTGAAAGTGTGTAAAGTGCTCCACGTGGCAGCAGCACAAATGTCAGCAGCAGAGACATTCTGAAAACAGGTGACAGAGGCGGCCGTACCCCTTGTAGAGTGGCCACATACAGCACCAGGAAGTTCCTTGCCATACGTCCTGTAGCAAAAAGTAATACAGTTGTCCAGACATGCTGGCTTTGGTCTTGCTGTTCTGCAAGGCCTTCTCTCCTGATTTCAGATCGGACTTTGCCATCCTCCCTTGGTACTTTGTACTACTTAGAAATCATTCCAAAGGTGTAACCCAATGGAGGAGATATCCTCGTTGAAGATAGAACAGTTACTCACCATAACAATAGATTTTTGAGAGAATCTCCTCACATGGGCCACAGTGCACCCACCCTTCCTGCCCCGTCTGAGGTATAAGCTGGAGGGATGTTCCACTACCCTTGCAGAAGGTATCCATACATCTGTATGTCTTATGTTTCTAGTCCCATGCCTCTTCTTGAGTGCCTGGTACTGATATGTTCTCCTGGTTCCTCATGGCATGTGGCCCCACGAGATTATCTCTGGTGGGGAACTAAGGAGCAAGAAACCACCCACGGTTTAGTGGAACCGATGTTGTACATCATCATGGGTCCCCCCCAACTGACAAACATTTCCGAGTGGTCCTGCCACCAACAGCTTACAGTTCCAAAGGTGAAGCCCAATGGAGGAGAATCTCTCAAAGACCTAGAGTTGTGGTGAGTAACTGTTCTTTTTCTGTTTTTTTCCCTCACTCCCTGGCCATCCCCTAGTGCTGCATAGCCATCTAACAGCCTCCATAAGGGCACACAGTGGTCCAAATGGGGGAGGAGTAAGGTTCCTGGACCTCCATTGGTGCAGATCACTGGGATGTCAGATTGTGGTGCCATCCCTCTCCAGGCTGCGCTGTGCTGCTGGCAGCAAGGCCTAAGCCCTTCAAGTCTGCACCTGAACCAGGCTCAGAGTACAGCCATGCAACAACCTGTCACTGGGTCATCAGGCCACCCCTACTCAAGGGTATTATTATTTTTTTTACATTCTGTTTTTCTTCCACTTTCCACAGCAGCCATATCCACTTTGTCAGGTGACCTCCCAGCCCCACCTATGCCTTCTCTGCCACTTACTATGTCCTCCTCTTATTCTAGACTTTCTTTTCCAGGGTGGGGTCAGTGAGAAGCTTGCCAGACACCCCTCCCCCAACAATGTAGTTCAGGGAAGCAGTTGGCAGTCGGCAAGTCGAGGACTGAAAGTGACTCCAGTTTAATCCTGCTCATCTGCAGTGTGTTTCCTTTTTTCTTCCTATCCCCAGAGACACCATCGATGGGGACTTGAGTAGCTGCACCCATCAGAGCCAGTTGTCATCCCCTTCCCCATTTACAGTTCCAACCTGCAATTCTATCTGTGGACACTCAGGTGGCAGTGTTCCCAAACCCGGGTCTCCAGTGTCATGAGCAACATCTCCGACACCACACCAACAGACTGACCCGCACAAGGCACAGTCACTATCCACATAGCTCTGCAGAAAATGCACACACACACACACACACACACACACCAGACAGAGGATACCCAAAGGATGCCTTAGGATAAAGTGTTGTCCTTTATTTCAGCAAGCTAATAAACACACAGCAGTATCTCATCCACCAGTGCAGCAGTAGCGCTAATGCTTACAGTGCCGATGACTCAGGTTTTGAAGCAAACTCAGGATGTTGGAGGGTTGGCCAGGAGGAGGAGGAGGTGGAGGAGGACTGAGTGTCACAAGGACTGCTCTCCTACTCCAGGGAGGGAGTGGTGCAGTGCCCAAGGTAGCACTGCCCCCTAGCAGAAGCTAGGGGGCCAGTACACCAGGGCAGCAGAGGAGTAAGAGATGTCTAGCATGTCATGCACGGGAGCGTGCATGGTGTTGCCATTTATGTCATTGCACCCTGCTCCTTCATGCGACAAGAGAGAGGAGGGAAGCACAAAAGGGGGAAAACAGTCCAGATTGGGGTGGATGACCGCCACATCTCACAGTCCCCACACTCAGCTGCTCCGGCACAGCCACCAGATCTTTGACCAGCAGGACGGGCATGCTTCCCATCACCCCCACCATGGGGGATAAGCTGCGGAGGAAAGCCAGGTAAGTCCCAGGGGAAGCCGGGGTAGGGGTGGTGGTGGTGAGAAAGAGAGCCATGCCAGGACAGGGGGAGAAAATGTAAAACAAACAAAAAAAAAACAGCAGCAGTAGGAAACCAGACCTCCCCTTCAATGATTCAGCATTTTGCACTGTTCTTGAGCTTGTTCAAGGATGAAAAAATCATGAGAATGGTATAAAAATGCCTGTGCTCGTTTAGCCTGTGAACCAGGTTTGGTAACAATATCAATGCACCAAAACTGGAACTATGTTTTTGTCTTCTGCTCATATAGAATTTGATGGCAGATAAGGACCGCTTGGCCCACCCAGTCTGCCCATTTCCCTACCTAATGGATAAGCTGCAGATCCTAGCTAACCAACAGCCAACTTCTTCCTACCCCCCACCCCCTAGAATTGCCTTATGACTGTCCCATGCATTCTTGAATTCCACCACTGTTTTTGACTCCACAACCTCCTCCGGAAGGCCGTTCCATGCATCCACAACCCTCTCTGTGAAAAAAAACTTCATTACATTACCTCTGAGCCGCCCCCCCATCTTCAAATTGTGTCCCCTTGTTCTTGCACATCTCTTTTTCTGAAAGATGCTACCCTCTTGGACTTTGTTGATTCTCTTGAGGTACTTGAAAGTTTCTATCATGTCCACCCTCTCCCTCCTTTCCTCGAGGCTATACATATTAAGCGCCTTAGGTCTTTCTCTTCATATGTCTTCCAGTGCAGACCCTGCACCATTTTAGTTGCCCTCCTCTGGACTACCTCCATCCTGTTTATGTCTTTGCGGAGATTGGGTGTCCAGAACTGCACGCAGTACTCAAGATGGGGTCTCACCAGCTGTCTGTACAGAGGGATAACAACTTCCTGTTTTCTACTGGTGATATCTCTCCCTATGCATCCCAGTATCCCCCCAGCCCTCCTTACTGCCCTCTCACATTGCTTGCCCACCTTTAGGTCATCTGATATGACTACCCCCAGGTCCCTTTCCATTTTTGTTGTTGTTAGTATCTCACCCCCATTGTGTACTCTTCCCCTGGGTTTTTGTTTCCCAGGTGCATTACCTTGCACTTCTTAGCATTGAATCTAAGCTGCCATACATTTGACCATTCCTCCAACCTTGCCAAGTCCCATCTCATCCTTTCCACCCACCTTGAGTATCAACTCTGTTGCAGATCTTTGTGTCATCTGCAAAAGACATACTTTTCCTTCAGTCCTCTGCAATGTAAGCTATAAAGACATTGAAGAGGACCGACTCTAATACTGAACCCTGTGGTACCCACTAATAATCCCCTTTCTTCAGAGTGGACTCCATTTACTATTACCCTCTGTGTCCTGTTCTCCAGCCAATTCTTTACCCAGGCTACCATCTTGGGACCCATTCCCAGGCTGGCTAACTTGTATATTAATCTTTTGTGTGGGACTGTGTCAAATGCCTTACTAAAGTCTAGGTAGGCCATGTTCACAGCCCCTTCCTGATCTACTACTTTGGTCACCCAGTCAAAGAAATGTATTAGATTTGTCTGACATGACCTTCCCGCTATGAATCCCTGCTGCCTTGGGTCCTGTGCCCCTCTGGCCTCTAGGTACTCGACAATTCTTTCCTTCAGAAGTGATTCCATCATTTTCCCTATCACTGAGTTTAAACTAACAGGTTTGTAGATTCCTGCTTCTGCCCTGCTCCCACTTTTGTGAAGTGGAATCACATCTGCCCTCCTCCAGTCCTCAGATACCACCCCATCCTCCCATGATTTGTTAAAGAGGGTAGTCAGTGGTGTCACTAGTTCTACCTTAGTTCTTTTAGAATTCTGGGATGAATCCCATCAGGCCCCATTGCTTTGTCCACCTTCAGTTTTAAGAGTTCTTTCAGAACCCTTTCTTCTGTAAATGGCTGGTATCAACTTCTGTATCCAGAGTGTTTCTATTGTTTGGTTTAGGTACCTCCCCTCTTCATTTGTGAATACTGAGCAAAAATATTTGTTTAGTATCTCTGCCTTTTCACAGTCACCCTTTGCCCACCTCCCTTTATTAAGCCTCACTATCCCTCCCTTGGTCTTCCTTCGGCTCCTGATGTACCTATAAAGGTTTTATCCCCTTCTTAACTGAGTTGGCTATCTTTCCTCGGTTTGGGCCTTTGCTGTTCTGACTGCCTTCCCAGCTTCCTTTTGCTTTAACTGATACAATTCTCTGTCCTGCTCCTTCTGTGATTCCTTGTACTTCCTGATGCTTTCTTTTCTCTTGAACCTTCCTACCACCTCCTTTGAGAACCGTAGTGGTTTCTTACATCGTTTTGTTTGTTTATTTGCTTCACACAAAGGCTTGTTGCCTCTGTGATAGCAGTTTTGATTATTCCCCATTGTTCTTCCACCCCTCCTTCACCTGCCCGTGCTAGTGCATTCCTTAGGCACTCACCCATTTTGGCAAAGTGACAGCCCTCCTAAAGTCCAGTACTTTTGCCTTTGTATGGCTTGACTCTACTGCTGTGTTTATCATGAACCATACTGTTCGATGGTCGCTAGTTCCCAGATGGCTACCCACTTCTACATCTGTGATC
Source organism: Neoceratodus forsteri (assembly GCA_016271365.2). Classification (NCBI taxonomy): domain Eukaryota; kingdom Metazoa; phylum Chordata; order Ceratodontiformes; family Ceratodontidae; genus Neoceratodus; species Neoceratodus forsteri. Next base: position 43,811,049 of record JADMNL010000034.1, on the reverse strand, counting down.
CTCTCTCCATCTCCATTTGAGAGTACCAGGTCTAAGATTGCTCCCTCTCGAGTGGGTTACAATACTAGTTGTCTAAGGGATGCCCCCTGTAGGGCATCTAGAATAACCCCACTCTTAGAAGTGGCTGCTGCAACTGCACTCCAGTTAACATCTGGTATATTCAGATCCCCCATCAGCAATAGCTCCCCTTTTTCTGCCATTATAAATATACTTTCTATCATTTCCTTGTCCATTTCCTCCCCCTGAGAGGGGGGTCTGTATACAACCCCTGTGTGGATTGTGGTGCCATTGCCTGTCTCCAAATTGACCCACAGTGCTTCCTCTCCTCCCTGTTTACCCTTTTGTTCTGTTGCTTTGATTCCTTCCCTTGTGTAGAGAACTACTCCTCCTCCTCTTTTACCTCCCTGTCCCTCCTGTAGATAGAGTATCCTGGTATGTTTACATCCCAGTCATGGTTCTGTGTGTACCATGTTTCTGTGACTGCCATGATATCCAGATGTTCCTCCTCTGTCAAGGCCACTAATTCAGGAAGCTTGTTACCCAGACTACAGGCATTGGTACTCATTGCTCTCCATTTTTGATGACTTTACCTCTTGTAGCAACATCCCCCACTGACCTTTCTACCTTGGTCTTTTCCTCATTTAGTACCCTGTTTTGTAGGGGGAGGTTGGGAATTCCCTGTTGCTTATCAGTGGCTCCCCCTTGACTAGTTTAAAAGCTTGCCAATGACGCATTTAAACCAATTGCCCAAAATACTTTTTCCCTTCCTGGACAGATGCAGACCATCCTGCCAGTATAGGCTGGTATCCCTTCAGGTGGAACCCCAGTCCCCAGTGAAGCCAAACCCCTGTGCTTCACACCATTTTTTTTAACCATTCATTGAATCACATGGTGCGAAGTACCCTCGCCTCACCCATGCCATAGACAGGCAACACCTCTGAGAAGGATACTGTGTGTGCTACTTGTCTTAGGTCCCTCCCCAACTCCACAAAGTCCTCCTGCACTGCTCTAATCTTATGTTGAGCCAAGTCATTCATCCCTAGGTGGACAATGACATCCAGCTCAGTCTCCCGTGCAGCTGTTCTCATGATCCCGAGGATGCGCTTCCTGTCCCTCCAAGCCACGGCACCAGGCAGGCACCTTACTTCAGCTTTCCCTGCTCCCCCAGGTTCTATCCCCCTAATAATTGAGTCGCCCACCAGGAGCTGCTTCCTTTCCCTGTGGTGTCCTCTGCCTCCTTCCTGTGGGCCTCCCTTGTGACAGTTGTCCGCAGCCTCCTTAGTCTCCTCTGTGGGTGCATCCATAGGGGAACTGTGCTCCCCCAGAATGGTGCATGGATTGTGGAGTGATACAACTGACTGGGTATGCCTCTGTTCCACCAACCTCACCCTCCCTGAGCCCATTGTGGTCCAACTGCTGTGCTTTCTTGGCACTCTCTGAGGCAGTGGTGTTGTTCCTAGTTCTTCCTGGGTGGGAGAGGTTCCCTTACTACTGTCCAGTGTGGCCTGAAGATGGGCAATCTCCTCCCTCAGGGCAGAGAGTTGCCTGCAAATAGGGCAGCATCTGAGCTTCCAGAAAGACTCCCAGAAGACTGCTGCCCCACAGCCAGTACATTGCACTACTCCCCACATGTCTGTCTATCTTCCTGTTTATCCTGTGCAAGGTTTTTTTTTATCTTGTATTTTTCTCTCTCTCATTCCAGTTATTGTTTTGTTACATATAAATATACATATATTATATAATGTGTACATTTATATTGTCAGTGCACTGTTCTGGAAAGGATATGACAGTGGTATGCACCTTCCCCGTTTGAGGAAATGTCAGAACCCCTGGTATAAAGGAAATGGTACAGGGGTGGGTGGGGTTAGGGGAAGGGGGGATTTGGGCTCAAACTGTGCCCTCTCGAAACAATCAGCTGAAAGCTCTGACCCACCACTGCGATGAGTGTTGACCTTCCTGTCAGCAAGACAGCCTACACAACAATTTAACAGAGAAATTACCCTGCTAAACAAACAGAGAAAAATCAAACAGCTGAGTCAAACACAGGTAAACCTCCCCAGCCTCAGTACAGCCTGGTGATTTGTGCTCTGAAAGCAATCAGCCCCTAAAGAAGTCAGCTGTGCACCAGGAAAGAAACAGTAAACAGTTATTTCAATCCCTTTGGGTTTAAACTCCCAATCTGTAAAGCAGTACTGAAAAACTCCACTCAGAAACCCTTGACTGACTAGTGTCACACCTGAGATGTAAGCAGGCCTTTTTGTGAAGATAGTCTGCTCTGTCTGGGTTGAATACACAATCCCTCCACTCTGAACCCAGGAATAATAATTAAATCAAACCTCAGCCAAAGTACAATTCTAAAAGGTGCAAAAATATCCTTACAAATACTAGGTCTCTACTCCAATGATCTAACACAGTGAAAAGCAAATTCAGTAGTAATTTGCTCCCTCTGCTTATAAAATTAACACTCCAGAAAGTGAATCCTGCAAGCCTCTTCTTAATTCAAATAAGCAAAAATGAAAGTATCAGTAAAACTGTATTTCAACCGTTCCTCACAGGTCCCAATCAATATTGTACCTTTCCAGGCTCCCAGTTCTGAAAAACGAATATTGTTGAGTTCTCTGCGATATAACAAAGTCTTCCAGCCTTTTCCACAAAAAAGTAAATTCAGCCTGAAAACAATATTTTGTTATTAAAACGTATAAAAAAAATTCTTAAGAACATTTATAAGTAGAACCCATGTTATAAATGCAATAGGGCACTGCAGGGATGTGTAATTATGGGCAGGAATCATACTTTTCATGAAATGTGTGTTTAAAAGCACTGGAGGCATGCAGTTATTAACCTGTAATTACCCAACCTGACATGTCTCATCGCATACGTACTCTCTGGAAAATTATGTTTTTCAGTTCAAAACAAGTTCCCTATGTCCTCCCTCCACTAGCTCTTAGTTGCCTCAGTTTTCACAAATAAAACCATTAGGTCAGAAAAAATGTGTTGATCCTTGGATTTTTCTGGTCATTTTCCTAGAGCGGTGCCAGCAAGCAAACATTTTTCAATATTTGTTTTGACCATCTCATGCATACATTTTTTTAGTTATGATGACAAAAACAACTTTTACTTTTGTCCAGGGGGAATAGTACCTTCGTGTTGACCTCCTGCAAAATGATAATAAAGTAAAACTTCATATAAAACACAAAATAAAAATAAAAAATTAAACGGCAAGAGGTGAATCTTGGGGAAGTTATGGTTATGCAGAGCAAAGTGTTACTGTTTACTGAATCTATTTTTAATAAAAGCAAGACTACAGGAATTGTGCACAGCCTGTAACAGTTTTGCATTTTGGAATAAATCTACTTCTGACTTTTGTGACATATGCCAGAACAGGATGTTTTTCAAGTTTCTGAGGTTTCGCCTGACCTTCTTTTTGTCTGGGAACAGAGCAGGCAGAACTCAAGGTCACAGACATTAAAAAGGAGAAAGGGGGAGAATCATAATTATAGGCAGGTGCTCTTTATTTGTTGCAAGAAAAAGTGGGTGTATGATTACAGGTAACGACTTTTGGAAAACCTTCCGGAATTTGCGTAGAAGGACATCTCTCCTTCCAAAAAAGCATTAAGGGGTCAAAAGTGAAAGAACGAGCTGGAGGAACATTGGCCAAAGTGCAGGAAAACATAGAGTTAGCTGCAATATGGAAGCTCATTTGCTCAGTAAATGGCTTTGTCTGAATTTAACAAGCTGTCTTCTCATGCTAGTTAGAAGCCCAAGAATCTGTACATGCTAAGGCTTTCTAGTTTCTCTCTGTGCTGGGATTGCAAAAGAATGATCTCAGTTTGTTTTACAATGTATTAACCAAGATATCCCAGCTGAGAGGCAAGAGCTCATTTACGGTGTTGTCCTGTTGCTATCCCATTTTACAGCTGGGTGGACTGGCAAGAAGAGGGTTCTTGGGTTTAACTGGTCTGAATCAAACTCCCAAATCACTAAGCCCCACAGAAAGAAGCCTCGCTATTTGCTTGACATCCTCACACAGGTGGTTTTAGGTGCCAGCGATCCCATGGGGCCTCCAGCTAATCGGGACTCCAAGCAAGCCAGTGTACTGCATTCATTTTTAAGTTCATTTTTCGATTCATTTTTTTTAGTTATTGCCTTGTTAAAATCACTGATTGTTTTTCCTTTTGTCCTGTACCATGTTTTCATTTTTTAGCAAGCACATTTTTCGACTCCACTGACTTGTTTTTTTTTTTTTACACTACTACTTATTCATGTGTATTAATTGTAACCCCCTGATGTTGTTCTCGATTTATGTATACTGTTACTGTATATTTTCACTATTGTTAATCTGTACTGTAACTCTCCCAGGTCATGCCTGAAAATAAGCATATGTATGCCTAGTGTAGCTTACCTGGAGGAGGGACTAGGCAGCTTACCTAGAGGAGGGACTGGGCAGCTTACCTGGAGGAGGGACTAGGCAGCTTACCTGGAGGAGGGACTACACAGCTTACCTGGAGGAGGGACTAGGCAGCTTACCTGGAGGAGGGAAGGGAAGGAAGGGAGAGAGAGAGAGAGAAAGGGAGGGAGGAAGGAAGGAAGGGGCATCATGAAGCTGTGTAGCATCCCAATATCACAAAAGTACTCAGCAACGGATGGCCTGGTCAAAAAGGGGAAGATGGGCAGAAATGGATCAGATGGGTAGAAAGGCTACACAAACTCACATTGCTGCTTCCCCTAAAGAAATATGAAGATCTCATTAGTCGTATGGAAAATAAATGGGGGTGCATATGACTTATAGAGTAAAAGATATGGCTGAGGTTGTTGGGAAAGTGGAGGCATAACTAATCCTGCTTGGGGGGGGGGGGGCAGAAGCAGACGCTGCATCCAGAAACCATTCTGCTACCCAGCTGCTGTAGACTGTCAATTCTGGATCTGCCCTATTCTGAAAATGTGGAACTGGCTGGCTACTGTCCTGGTCAGATAGCAGCTATAATATCTGATCCAGTTGCCCCCTCCATTTTTTTGTTAATCCTATTTAAGACTGTACTGGGTTTACATGCTTACTGCTATGGACTTAGTTAGAAAATTCAGTGAATTGTAAAATCTGTGTAGCCTCTGGCTTGAGCCTAAGGCTCCTGCCCTTGACTTTCATTCTTAATCATCTTCTTTTGTCCACCTGTTCTCCTCTGTCTCTGTTCTGTCCCTCCTGCCCTCCCCCATCAGTCTGTTCTTTTGGTGCTTGTTTTGGATTCCCGAGTTAGCCGGCACCTTGCCTCTGTCTGAAACCGCCCCCTGACTTGTCTTTCAAGTTGGTGCTCAGCTCTCTTTGTGTGTCTCTGTTTAGACACCCCCCATCTGCTCCTATTTAATCTGCTGTTTTCTTCCTTACAAGTGCTACTTGCCCCCATGGGCAGTGGTCACAATCCAGCCATAGCACCTCTATGGTGCAAGGAACCTGATCCACCCACCTCCCAAAGAGATAGATAAGGTTCGACGCTTGAAAAATTGCCACGATTTCTCTGGGCTGTGTGAACGCTGAACTGGATTATCACTTGCAATTTGCTGTTTTCAATTTCAGTGCCTTCTCAGGGTAGCGCTATTGGCTCCATGCCTGTGTAGAGCTCCCTGATTGGCTGGTCTCACTCACTTGAGACAGGAGCACCCAAGATGTGTGGCTTAATGTAAGCCTGCATCCCTGTACTCGGCTTCTAATTTATATATTTTAATTTAGCCTGTTCTGCTCGGCCTGTGTAAAGTAACTTACCATTCCCCACCGCTGCAGTTTATCTCCAACAGTTTGTGCACTGATTCAGTGCTAGCTCTGCAAACTTGATTTTTCGTCCCACCCCTCCTCCCCCTCCCAGGCCTCCTTTAAATGCACACAAGCTCCGCCCACTCCTATCTGATGTTTCAATTTATTGGTTACTTACTGTCAACAACTGCAATTCCTCCCATCCCCTTTTTGCAACTAAGCCTTCTAGCAGCTTTATCTCATTCTGTCTTGCTGAGGCATACCATTTTGGTACTTTAGGTTTGCTTATTGCTGACTAGCATATCCTGTCTTGCTAAGGCAGTTGATTTAGGTCAGGTGATCTCTCAGTACTTAGTCTGCTCCAGGTAGTAGCTAGAAATTTGCTTCAAAGCCTCTCTGCCCTAGTACTACTCTATAGTCAGGTGAACTCTTTTCTTATTCGCCTGACTAGGAGCTGTACTTAAGGATTAGTGCTTCAGGCTCCACTGCCTATAGTAGTATTCTGCAGGGATTAAGAAATTATCCTCCATTGAGAATCCCTTCTCTTGCCCGCACCTGTAGTGCCCGTTGGGTGATAGTCTCATAATAAGGGCATATTACCTGCTTCTATGCTTGTCTCTACTCATCTTACATGTATTGGACCCGAACGTGAATCAAAAAATAACTCCTAGAGTGGAGAATGGCTCTCTTTTTACATTGTCTGACCGGGACTTTTCCAATCAAGTAGAAGAACTTGTATGTGCTCTAACTTCCTCTAGCCCGCTGCTGGTCTTTCACCTGCACTGGCATACAGGAACTCTCCTAGAGCCTGCCCATAGGACTACACCACCTTCTGCATACTCCCCCTTACTCCCATTGACTGTCTTGGTCAGGGTATTGTTGTATGCAGCATCAGGAAAACTGGGAACTAGCCTCAGAACGCCCTATACTGCCGCAGACAAATCACATAACTGAAAGAAGACCCAGCCACCCACACTTCTCCTAGGACTCTGCAGGAAACTCTTGTTCCTGCTTTTGCTATGCTCAGGAAATGTTGAGCTTAATCCAGGCCCTCTGGCACCCATGGAATCCCCAGCAGAGCTATAAAGCCTCAAGGGGCTTACATTCTTGCATGTTAATGTATGTAGCCTATTAAAAAAAAAATCATTTCTGTTCAGGCCTGGGTATGTCATACTGCTCCAGATGTTCTGGTGATTATGGAGTCCTGGCTATGACTGGTGACCAGCAACAACAAAGTTAACATCCCCTCCTACTCTTTGTTCAGAGCCGACAGGCAAACCAGAGGTGGTGGGGTAGCTATTTACATCAAGGATAAATTCCCTGCCTCCATAATTAACTCAACCTCTGTCCCAAAAGAATTCGAAAGCTTGTCATTAAAGATTGAAATTGCCACCGGTGTCTCATTATGTATAATAGGATGCTACAGACCCCCATCATCTGGACTACAGTTGTTAAAACATCTCGAAAACATCCTGGGTTTGGCATCTTCAGAGTGTATCATACTAGGGGACTTCAGCTTAGATTGGCTCTCCAGTGCATCCACCACACTTAAAATGTTCTGAGATTCCCTTGGGTTGTCACAGCTAATAATCAAATCTACTCATCCTAATAAGCTCAACCCTAATAACAGTACTCTCTTGGATATCATTTTAGTTAACAAACCCCATTTATTCTCCCATGCTGGCATCTTTTTCTCTGATATTAGCGACCATTGCTTCATCGCGTGTGAAAGATCCACTCTTAAATCCACAACTGTAACAAAATTCTCCTTTAAAAGGTGCATATGCAACTTTGATCTCCATGGGTATATATCAGACCTAAGAGACTCCATGCGATGGCAGGACTTCTATCTAGCCAAGTCCCTGACTATGGCTTATGATATTTTCTCAGAAATTGTGCTAGGGGCTCTCAACAAGTATGCTCCAATAATAAAAGTTTGTGCCAGAAACAAATCCTGTCAGTGCTTTACAGAAGACCTGAAAGATGCTTTGTGGAGTAGGGGTGTACTCTGGAGAACTGCTAGGAAAACTAATTTAATAAATGACTGGAATTCTTTCCGGAGGGCGAGGAACCTGTGCACCAAAATGGTCAGAGAAGCCAAAGCTAATTTCTACCACTCTCAGCTGGAGAGCTCCTCAAGAAATGCCTCCAAATTCTGGAAGACTATCAAAGACATTGAAGGTCACACCAATGTAAATTCCCTACCTACTAAATTATTGATCGATAATACTGTCATCTCCGACAGACCGTCTATCCTCGATGCTCTCAATACTCATTTTGCCACTGCAGGGCTAGCATTTGACTCCTCTCCCGCGAATATCCTCCACCAACAACTGAGATTGGATACACAAGAAAAACCCATCCCCAGTCCATCCTTCTCTCTGCAGCCTACCTCCCTGAAAGAAGTCGAAGATCTTCTCCTTCAGCTGGACACTAGGAAAAGTGCTGGGGTGAACCTCATTGACCCATACTTCTTAAAGGTTGGCTACCGTGTCCTCACAGTCCCAATTACTCATCTCTTCAACTTATCCTTGTCCCATGGTGACCTACTGCCAATTTGGAAAAATGCACTTGTGGTCCCTTTGTTTAAGTCAGGAGATCCTAGTGACCTCAATAACTACAGGCCAGTCTCCCTACTTTCAATCCTGTCAACGGTGCTGGAGAAAATAGTGAACTCCCAGCTTCGGAAGTACCTGGAATCAGAAAAATTGCTCAACCCGTTACAATCCGGTTTTAGAGCACAGCACAGTACGATCTCTGCTCTAGCCAAGGTGACAAGCGACTGGCAGCTTGAATTAGACAAAAAAACTTTGTCTGTGCAGTTTCTTGGACCTAAGCAAGGCATTCGATACTGTTGATCTGAATTGCTTCTGTACGTCCCTCCAGAACATTGGTTTGGATTCCCTATCCCTTAAATGGTTCTCCAACTACCTCTCAGGACGACTTCAACAAATAAAGGCAGAAGGAAGTTTCTCACCAAAACCCTATTGAGGGTGTACCGCAAGTTCCATTCTTGGTCCCTTGCTCTTCACCATTTATATTAACAACATAGATGTCCCTATCAAAGAAGCACAAATACACCTATTCGCGGATGATACAGTACTCTATGCTAGTAGCCCCACACCTGAAGTGGCCTGTAAAGCCCTTCAAAATTAATTTAATCTGCTGCAACATCAGCTTATAAACCAGAAACTGCTCTTAAATGCAAAAAAACAAAAAACAAAGCAATGTTTCTCTTGCCCCTTCAAAATGCAATAAATCCTGCAATTGCTGGGACACTCCCACAGATCACTACCATTCTAGGTGAGCAGTTGGTCTACGTACCCAAGTTCAAGTACCTGGGGGTCTGGTTAGACCATAGACTTACTTTCACAGATCACTTAGAAGAACTGGCAAAGAAACTTAGACAAAGACTTGGTCTGTTCTTTAGGATTAATAATCTCCTCACAAGAGATGCTAAACTGAAACTGGGTCAAACTACCTTTCTTTCCCTATTGGATTACGCAGACTTTCTATATAGTCAGAGACCTGCAGGTACCCTAGCCAAACTCGCTACGCTTTATCACAGAGCCATAAGATTTATCACGGGTCTTCCATACTCAACCCACCACTGTGCATTGTACACACGGCAGTGGGATGGTCATCCCTTGCTTACAGATGGCAAAAAAATGCTGTGGTTTGGACATACAAAGCTATCTCAAATAAACTGCCCCAGTATATCTCTGTCTGTTTACCTTTGTGCACTCTGGGGAAGTATGCCCTGAGAAGCACCTCATATATCTACCTTTATGTTTTCAAAGCAAAATCTCGCATTGGCAGAGCAGCCATCAGCTTTGTGTTCCCTCAACTGTGGAACAAGCTGCAAAAAACTTTGAAATTAACTCACCCCATCAGCCTAGCAGCTTTTAAATCTCTATATCTACATCATAATAAGGAGTCCTGTGCCTGTCTACCCTGAATAGTGACTCCTATAAGTCCGAGCACACTCTAATTACTACTGTTAAAAGACTGATCACATCTATAATGGACTCTTCCCTCTCCCCTTTTTCTACCCCCATATCTGTCCCCTTCCTCATTCCTTTGACTCTGGTTCCAGCTCTAAATTCTCCATACCGTATCACTATATATCTTTTATATTAGGTTTTATTTGTGTTCGGTGCACCTGATATGTATATTTCTTTACTTTTATGAAAAATTGTGTCCTATCCAAAACTAGCTGTATCTTCTGTTCCAGACATATACTACTGTCAATGCTACCTGCTGATACTTTGTATATACTGTATTATTGTATCTCACTTTATTTGTATTATTACTATTTTCTTGTGTGTTGCATTCCATGTATATTGTCCCTTGTTCTTTGTTAACAAACCCAGGTCCACCTCGAAAATTATCTTGCTCAATGGTGATCGCCTGGTTAAATAAAGACTTTGATTGATTGATTGATTAATTGATTGATTGATTTTGATCAGATCACTCTTACTCAGGTAAGAACTAACTAAAAAAAAGCACAGGAACAAAGTTTTAACCTGCAGATCCCAAAGAACTTTACTCAGTGTGTCTCTTTCTCAGTCAATACATTTCAAACAAATACATTTTGTACAGTGTCTTTCATACAAATGTGATAGGTATGTCTCCTGGCCACCTCCCACTGTAGTAGGGAGGGAGGCTATGATGCCCACGTGCCTGGTGATGTGGTGTTGGGCAGCCTGCTGATGGCTGTACCAGGGCCCTTGGGAATGGGTACCTTTATACCGAGGGGGCTGGACCAGGTGGTTTAATACAGAACACTTTTCAGAGAACAGGAACAAAAGAAGATATTTACATTGTGCTGTTCCTCCACATGGGTAAATATTCTGGCAAGCACCCCAGGTTGCTTGAGCACTGGATCCCACCGGGCAAGCTGCAGTGGGGAAACTGGGTGGCAGCAACAAGGCAGTAACTGGTTTGCCTTAACACTCTGGTCTGTTTCCCCAGCAATAACTTCAAGTCACATGGCACTACTCATGAAACCAGTCTACTAAGAACACCAACATTTATTTACACTGAACCGTGCATGGTCGCAAATGTAGTAGAGGTTTCATGCAAATGGATCCCTGTTCCGCTATCTCTTCAAAAGGGCCCAAATCATATTTATATAGACACCCAGTACCCATAAACAGCAGGATCCTAAGTTAATCCAAAAACAATACATTACTTGCTGCAGGTCCCCCTCGCAGTTGCAAGGGAACCAAGGATTACCATTGGATGTATCTGTGACCCCAATTCATTTTTACACTGGCCCTCAAACTCTTAACAAAACACTGAGGGATATACCATCCTATGCTAGTCTAGCAGCCCCTGTACATGGTCACAAATGAGGCAGATATAGTGATCACTGCATCTTACCCTATGCTCAGTCCTCGATGTCTCAGAGATGCCCCCGATCTCTCGGTTAAGGGTAACAGAGCACCCACCAAACTGGGTGCCTGCTATATGGGGGGGACATTCTAGCTATCTTTATGGACCCTAGGATTTATTGGAGATCACCATCAGTCAGCCCTCCCATGAGGGAGGGGGCTTATAACAGTACCTCGCCTCCCAACTTTGGATCCCAGGAAGGATCTCTCCCTCAGAGATTTGGCCCAGAGGGAGAAGGTGTCACTCCAGACTCAGGACCCTGCCACCAGTCCTAGTCTGGCAAGCCCCCTCCAGTCACTTACAGCTGGGGGCTCTCTCACTCCTCCACACTATGCTGGGATGTATATTCCTGCTGCACACACACACACACACACACACATATGAACCAGGGCCTGTTTATATCCTGGAGGTGGGCAAGCCAAGAAGCATTAGAAACTGCATTAGCTAAAATGAGTACAGGATGTGCCCAGAAATTAATGAGCTCCAGCTCATGAGATCTAGGTAAAACACTTAGAGTAGATACAGTTTCTTTCAAACAAAAGAGATTTAACCCTTGATGAACAATGAGGCATTAAATGGGTCTGGGGTAAGCACTGGGTTCTAGTCCCACACCAGGCTTGGATGCATATCAACGCTGGCACCTGAGTGCAGTATTAGGAAGATGCTGTACCATCAGTGTGTGCTGTCCATGGAAGGAGACGTTAAACTGAGGTCCCTTTTGCCCATCTCTGAAACTGTCCTGCAGGGCGTCCTGGTGTTTTAGGCCTTCGGGTGAATGGTGCCTGGGTTCAAGGTATAAAATGGGTACAGAATGTGGCATGGTGCCTCCACATATGGGGGTCCTTTTGACAGGGTGCTGCCAGGGGCTTGCCCAAAGAAAAAAAATGCAAGCCTTACCCAGAGTGGCAGGTACCCCAATAGTACAATCCCCCTGTTCACTTATCAGTCTAGGTATGCAATGAAGTACAGTAACACAAAAGGGCAACGTACTCAGCAATTGGCACTTGAGTGCAGTATTAGGGAGATACTGTACTGTCGGGTGTGCTATCCATGGAATGGATTGCCTTGTACTGCTCCTGTCCATCCACTCTCTGATAAACCTTAAAAGGCTTCTTCCAACTGCTCCCTATTCCTTCCTTTTTCTCTCCTCCTTTCTATCTTAACTACATCAACGGTTTGGGATCTCTACCTATGTTCCTTTCCTCTGATCGTCTGATACATACCTTTTACTAATGATTGATCACTCTTTATACCATAGGAAATGTACATGTTCTCTAATGCACTTGGCATTATACGCCCTGTTTATACATGAATGTATTACAAATATAAATCACGGTGATCATTGTGTATACCAGTTTGTAATGTTGTTATTGTTTATCCTTAAGACTTTGTATTATCTCTGTTGTTTTGTATCAGCGTTGTTTTCACTGCTCAGGTCCACTCTGTAAATGAGTTTCACTCAGTGGTGTTTCACCTGGTAAAATAAAGGTTGATTGATTGACTTAATTGCAGTTAAATAATGAAGGGGTTTATTTGGGGCCCCAGAACAGGCACTGGCATGGGGAAAGCAAAACAAAGCAAAAAAAAACTATAGCACTTTTAGTAGATCCCCAGTTTAACTCCTACCCTCCAATATGCAATATACACAGTCTACACTTCCCCCACGGATCCACCAGTTAACCTCACAGAAACCCAGGGAGCTACCAAACAGTTCACGTGTGCATGCAGCTTGGAGGTTGCAGGCCTGTGGAAGATGTACCTCAGTGTGGTACCATTAGAAATTTGGTGGCTGAGGCCACTGAATGACATTCTAGCACAAACTTGTGGGTGCAGTTAGGCTGTGCACAAAGCTCAGGGTTTAGAGTTTGTAGGCATAGAGCCTGGATTTGAGGTAAGCCCATCCTCCTCTGCACCTGAAGGTCATGACTTTTAGCCGCACACCAGAGTTGGATGCATACCACCAACACTGGCACCCGAGTGCAGTGTTAGGGAGATGCTGTACTGTCAGGGTACTCCATGCTTGCAATGAAACGTTAAACTGAGGTCCATTCTTCCCATCTCTGGTGCTGTCCTGTTGGCTGTCCAGGTGGAAGTAAAAGAACCCAAGGCACTCTTCTCAGGAGTAAAGGATTTGCCCCACTGTCCTGACCAACATTCCCCTTCCCATAAAACCGGTTCATGCAATCGTCCAAGGCTGTGTGTGGGTGTCGATGTGGGAAATGGTTGTCACTACACATTCGGTATCTTCACTACCAGTCTCTCATTGCTTCTAAAGTGCTTTGGGATACATCGTGCATGAAAAGTGCTGTATAAATGCTGATTCTTCTACTAAACCCCCCATGTCTGCCACAGGGGGGAGGAGTTATATACATTGTATCTCAAAACAATGGAGCTTAGTTCAATAAAAATTATATTTAAAAAAAAAAATTTAAATGAAACCTACAGAATATGTAATCTCCCCCACCAGCAAGGTAAGTGACTATGAATCACATTTTTTTTCAATCAATCAAATAAGGTATGTGACTAAGCCAGTATGTGGTAACTGGCAAAGGGTTTTAGGCCTTTGGGTGAATGGTGCCTGCGTTGAAGGTATAAAATGGGTACAAAATGTTGTTTTGTTTGATTTAATTTATTTAAACCTGGTAAGACCTTGGGCCAAAGACCCATTTACAAGGGTGACCAGATCATACAACAGATTAACAAACATATGGCACCCCAGTAGCACAACCCTTTCCTCACTTATCAGCCTAGGCATGTAGTGAAATACAGTAACACAAAAAGGGCAATGTACTCAGCAACTGCAATTAAATAGTGAAAGGGTTTATTTTGGGACCTGGAACGGGATCTGAAAGGGGGAAAATAAAGGTAAAAACCAACAATAACAATTTTACTTGCTCCCCCAGTGTACCCCCACCCTGCAGTGTGCAATACGCACAGTCTACACTCCCCCCACTAGTCCACCAGTTAACCTCACAGTCCCCCTGGGAACTCCCAAACAGTTCATGTGTGCATGAAGTCAGGAGGTTGCAGGCCTGCAGAAGATGGACCTTGGTGGTGATACCATTAGAAATTTGGTGGCAGAGGCTACAGAATGACACCCTAACACAAACTTGTGGGTGGGGTTATAAAGCCATACAGGAAGCCCAGTGTTTAACTGTCCCTGACTAACCAGTTGTAAAATGTGTTTGTGGATGACCCAGTACTCATGACCTTCAATGACAGTGTGCTGCAGGCTGCTTGGGGATGTCTCTCCCGAACAGGCAGATGCAGGCTGTGTAAAGGTGTGGTGAACACAATACACTCCCAGTGGTGAACAGTGCAGGCCATAATGACTCTGATGTTGTTGGTTCACCCTCAAGGCAAATGCCTGATGTGTAAAGATGTACCAGACCTGTGTTCCTGGTGGTGATGGGTGTGGGCCGTGATCACTCTGGAGATATTGGCTCCTGGGGGGGAGGGGGACTTTTCTTCATTCTCCCTGAAAGGACGGCAGTAACTCGGGGGCGTAGTAGCTCAGTCCCCTATCAAGACAAATCCAGAGAGAAATCTGAGAGAGCAGCAGCTAGCCACACTACCAGTTGCGGAGCAGCACTCATGGCAACTTCTGCTCCTGGATGCCGAAGGGCTGGGAAAAGTGGGTAAAAAATCCCACTTTTGGGACTTCACAGTCTGTTTTATAAAGTAACAGCTATAGGCAGATAGAACACAATCTGTACTCATCAACCTGTCTGATAGAGCTTACTGTTAGCAGATATTTCAGAATCCTCTGACACATTACATGCCCCATTGGTTAAACGTGGTCAACAGATCTTCTCTGATTGACTGACTGCAGCTACCAATCAACTCTCCTTCTGTCTCAAGTATACCACAACAAAGGTGGCTGCCCTCATACAATCAAGTTGCCTTCTGCATTCAAAATAGGCTTCTGTCCCTCTGTGCCACTTTCTGGTGGTTAGAACAGAGCCCTCTCAGTCCTTGGTGATGTCTGATGGGACCGGGAGACATTGTAGTTTCTTAGAAGCACTAAGAGCTTTGGTTGTTTGCTCCCAGTCAGGTGTGAGTTTGGGCCACTGAGCGGCTCGCCAGATGCAAAGGCTCATGGGGCTTGTCTTGTCACAAGCAAGCTGTGGTGTCTGCTGATGCTCCCTGACCCTGTTTGTAAGTCCATGGGATCGGGTGAACAAAATATGCTGCTGGCTATTGTTGGCCCTGATTGTAGTGTCCATGGAATCTGAGAAAGGGAGGCGCTAACTGCTCACTGGCCACAAGGATATCAGGCAGTCAGTGACACCAAGAGAAAGTTGCAGCCTCTTGATGCTCCTCTTCCCTGACTTAGAGTCCATGGGACTGGGAGATGAATGGATCAGTGCAGATTGATGGCCACAGAGGAGTAGTAGTAGTAATTCAAAACAACTTGCGTGCCAGCTGATAATCACTCATATATAACGAACGGTGTTAGATAAATTAGTTTGTTGAGCTTGCCTCTTGCATAATCACAGCTCAGAAGGATAGGCCACGCTGGGCTAAATAAACCACTATAGATATGTGAAACACCTCTTTATTCCAAATATTAATTACCCCAATGTTTCACCATTATCAAGCTTCTTTTGGGGATTCTTCTTTCTTACATCAACACCTCTCATCAAATCTTCAGACAGGCACCAGACAGGAGCAGAGCATGCTGTCCCACTAAGTATGGAATAATATAGTTTAAGCCATCTGGAATAATCAAATACAAGAGGCAAAAAACGCTAGGAGCCAGAGTGTAGCATATCTTAAGATTTGATAAGAAATGTTAGGATAAAACAAAGAAGAGTCCTCTGAGAAACCCTGATGTAGGCAAAACATTGGGGCTTGATATTCAGAATAAAGAGGTGTTTCATATATCTGAGTGTAGTGGCTTATTTAGACCACAGTAGCTTTTCCTTCTGGCCTAACTGTAGTAGTAGTAGTAGTGGTAGTTAAATCTTTTATTTTTAGAAAACAGGAACAATCAACACCATTAAGGCAAAGCTTGCCTTGTTTACGAGGTTGTCCTGCATACTTAACAACTACAAGTTATACATCTAGGGAAGACATTAATAGAATGCACAGAGAGAAGGAAAAGTAAACATTTCTGCAAGTAAGACACTTAAATGAAGTCCAGCAAAAGTCGGCGCACTCTAAAGAAGCCTGCAGTTGTGGCAAAAACAAATATATACTCTGAGATGTGATTGCTGCAAAAGTTGTATAAGAAATTATTTGTGGCCTCTAAACACCAAATTCCACATGATACAAGATAGGTGCTCCGGCACTCCGCTTTTCTTGAGTTTCGTCAGGGGGCCCCTAATAAAATAAAATTCTTATACAACTTTTGCTGCAACAAGTCTCAGAGCATATACAGTGTGTGTGTGTGTGTGTGTATATATATATATATATATATATATATATATAAATAATGGTAGGAAATATTATGTCTGCTGATTTGTTGGAACACATCACATGACCATGCATATAAGTGAAACACGACCGCACTACACTTTTACCCCCTCAAAACAATTTTGACATTTTATAAGATAGATAAACCACTCTGAGGTGTGCGGTCATGCTCTGATATACACACACACACACCTTGGGTGGTTGGTGCACTCGACCTCTTGCCCCATGCACAACACACACCAGGCGTGCGTATATCAGGCATGACCACCTACCGAAAATTCTATACACTATATATATATATATATATATATATTCATTGCAAAAACTTTGTTAATGCACCAGTTAGGGTTGAAGTGACAAAAGTAGGGAAATGAGGTGTTAGAGTTGACACCTAACACCCGACAACCCCCTATGACCCTCTCACCTCCACAGACCAACAGGTGATGGGGTGTGCCTGGGGTCATCAGCTAACTCTCACCCCATTCCATGTGTTGAAAGCTGACATGGTGCAATATAGGAGAATGGGGTGAGAGTTAGGCCTATGACTCAAGGCACCCGTCACCTGTTGGTCTGGAGAAGTGAAATAGTAGGAGTGCAGGAGTGTTAGGGTGTCAACCCTATCGCCTCCTTTCCCTGCTTTTGTTGCTTCAACCCTAACTGATGCATTAACAAAGTTTTTTGCAATGAATTTCCTTACTTTTTGAGAAAGTGTAATCTTATCTTTATATGATTTTGGAAGCACAGATATCAGTTTTTGTGAGTGCAGGGCCCATCCATAAGTGTACAGACATTGTAATGAACTGTCATCTAGCTGTAGGGACACAGGGCTCCTAGTATTGCACAATGGATGCCCCAACAGTCTAATTACTGCGTAATGCTATCCATATGTGGGCGTGCAGGGCTCTCTGGGCCCTGTACTCCCACCTACCTATAATTGTAGAGACACAGCACAGCCCTAGATACATTCCAAGAAAGCCTTGTGCTGCAAATGGTGCAATATCTCAGTAACCATAGCAACTTGGGAAAAACTTCCACTGCAGTTGTGATCATGGACTGGTAACCTGCACGCATGCTTAGTACACCTAAAGGTGTACTGAGCTGGACTTTGCATAAAATCCATATCTCAAATTGTTTTTGAGGTACAGGCACCAAAAGGCACCTCATTTGCCACAATGTTATCCTATGGAAAATTTCTCAACTTTGGAATGCCATAACTATGGAACCGATGCAAATCTTTATAGCAAACCAGCATAAGTCACATCTCTGGGACACCCCCTTTCTACCCTGTACATTTCAAGCTAAAAGTCCTAAATGTTTCTTTGCAGTGAAGTGATAATGAAACAGCAACCTTTAAAAATTCCTGTTCGTGAGCTGTCAAAATCCTTGTTCGTGAGCCGAATCCCTGTTCATGAGGTGTCAAAATCCCTGTTAGTGAGCCAATCCCTGTTCACGAGGTAGGGCCATCTGGTTGTCCTCTCACGAACAGGGATTTTGATAGCTCATGAACAGGGATTGGCTCACGAACAGGGATTTTGACACCTCACGAACAAGGATTTTCACAGCTCATGAACAAGGATTTTTAGGGCCATCTGGTCGTCCCCTCAAGAACAGGGATTTTGACAGCTCACGAACAAGAATTTCTCATGAACAAGGATTTTGACACCTCACAAACAGGGATTCCTTTTTATAATCCTTGTTCGTGAGGTTTCAAAATCCTTGTTTGCAAGCCAAATCCTTGTTTGTGAGGTGTCAAAATCCTTGTTCATGAGAAAATCCTTGTTTGTGAGGTAGGGCCATCTGGTTGTCCCCTCATGAACAGGGATTTGGGCATCTCACAAACATGGATCGGCTCGCAAACAAGGATTTTGCCACCTCACGAACAAGGATCAGAAGCAAGTGGCGAACAAGGATTTTAAAATTTAAAAACGGCCATTTTTTGACAAAACTAAAGGAAACCAAAGCCTTTAATCTCAACAGAAGACATCCCTGGGGCAAGTTACAAGGTTTTATTTGCCCAAGAAAATTGAAAACAAGTTGGCAACTCGTGAACAAGGATTTTTTTCTCACGAACAGGGATTTTATAAATCCTTGTTTGCGAGCTGTCAAAATCCCTGTTCGTGAGGCAAATCCTTGTTCACAATTTATACACCTATCCAAAATACTGAACTGAGCATGCTCAGAACCCGAAATTTCAGCATTTAATAACTTTGGAACGGATTAATATTGTTTCCCTAAACCAATGCTGGCTAGCTCTTTGGCACAACCTCTGTCTTCCCTGAAATTTTCAGACCAAAATTCCAAATGGTGTGGCCACAGTATGATGGGCATAAATCAGCAAAAAGTGGTGGAAAAAAGTGAAAAACACACTTTTTTCACTATACGCTGCACAAAAATCGCACATCCAATCAAAATGAAACTTAACACACCAAGGGATCTACCCCACAGGACAGTGCATACCCAATTGTGTGCAAATCCGTTGAACGGTTACAAAGTTATTAAAGTGCAAAATTTGGGGGTTAATATTAAACTGCTTAGTAAACCTTAACCATAGTGGCGCTACCGTGCCACTATGATATTTAATTATTTATTTCTTCATTCGGACATAACCTTTGAGCAAAATGCTCTTTTTCCAAGATTCCATGTCTTGACAAGAGGACTACACAGAAAGGTAGTTACAGAGTATGGGTGCACAAGTACAGAGACAAAAAATACAAGAAATAACTGCAATTGGTCTATTTACAATTGTAAGCTATCTCATGTAGAGGTACATATTGCAGTTAGTACAGCCCAAGGTATGTGGTGAGTGCTGTGGGTTTAAGGAACTAATTTAGCAGGAGGTAAAGCAGCCAGGGGAAGGAGGCATTGTCATTATTTCATAAAAAGTCAGGAGGGGAGAGACTCAGAATAGGCTTTCACACCCTGTATGTTAATGCAGCCAAGAGGAGGCTTTGTCACGAATTCAAGTCAGGTCGGTGGGTGGGTGGGGGTGTTAATTTTCTGTGCAGGATATATATATACTGTGTGTATATATATATATATATATATATATATATATTTTTTTTTTTTTTTGCTAAAATTACAGGCTTCCTTACAGTGCACTGACTTCTGTTGGACTGTACTTTGTGGAGATTAGTAATCCCACAGCAGTACCTGGATACTGGCAGTGCTAGAGCATGGATCCACCCAGTCTCTCTTGAACACTGCAAAAGTTAGTTTTGTTACATTTAATAGAAACATATAGAATAATGTATGCTCAAATATGGTTTTTGAAAGGTGTTTTTTATAAATAAAGCTGACTGATTGATTGATTGGTATTACAGACATAATAATAGACAGGAGACCGTGTATTACGGAGCTATAACATCAAGAGGTTCTGGTGACATGTGAACCTCGAAAGGATCCAAGGACTTTCACTTGTTTTACTGCATAAGCACCCCCCCAACTGCAGTCTCACTGGTAAACCGAAACAGATTGCTATTTCTTTTCTAAAATCATTTGAAGACCTCACTGACAAATGCAATCACCCGTGGAAGCAACAGAAGTTGGAGGAATATCATCAGTTGTTTTCTGCTGTGGCTGTCATGTGCTGCATTCTCCTCACCATCCAACAATCTGCCGACTTGCATCCTCTTACCCACTGGTACCAATGTTGGAGACCATTTTATGCGGTGAGCTGCTGTGTTAACACAGCCACATTCCAACACTTGCACATGCCCACCCAGGGTCATTTCAAAGCAGTGGAGCCTTTCCTGTAATTCAGCTTGCTGCTTGCAGTTATTTGCTGCAGAGTCCCTTTCAGCCTTCTGCTCCTTAAGTGAGCCACTACAGTATACCATTGCCTCAGCGATGGAAAAACAACAAAGACCATCACAGAGACAGAATCAGCTGCTCGCTATGATGGTTTGCGGGTTTTCCAACACTGCTGTCTCCGGGGAGTCCTCTTTGAGCTGGTAATCTATAGTGTGGGGGGGCAGAGACCCCTGCATGGGGGGTATGAGGGGCAAGGCCCCCCGGAATAAACATTTGTTTCCACTGATAGCACAATGCTGGGTGTCAGCATTGTGCCATCGATCTAATACCGATCAACAGAATTCCTGTCGTTGCAGCTTGGTAGAACCGCCACTACCATTCCCATGTACTTCTGGACTTCGTTATCAGTTTCACTTTTTAAGGCTAAGATTTTGCTGACAGTTTTTTTACAAAGTGAATTGTTTGTTCAGTAGTGGCACTTTCTTTAGAGCCATTTTTCCACATTTCTCAGCAGCAGCGAGTTGGCTTTTACTGTACAGGGCATCCAGTTTAATTCATGTCTTGTTTCTAAAGGCAACCACACCAATTCTTCATTGACTTTGCGGTTGTGAGTTCTGTAATCACACAATAAAGCAAATCTAGCCAATTTGTTATATGTGACATTAACTTTACTCAAAACAATTTTACTCACAGAAGGCTCAGGTGTTTGGTGGTGCCAAAGAAAGTGCTGTTGGGGTGAAGCTTCCCAGCCCTGGGTGCCACTGCTTTTGGGGCCGACTGGGCAAAGGAAACAGTATGTTTCCAGCCACGCAGATCAGGCTTGTTTGGGGAGGCAACCACAGTAAAAGGCTTCCAGAATGTAAGCTAAGGTAAGCCCCTTTTGGGAAGGCAATTGTATCTAGAATTATACAAAACTATAAAATGTAAAAAATGCATACTACATAATACATGAACATTTGACACTGTATATACATCATTAGACACATGGTAGTTTCTTTTTTCTTCACATGTCTTTTGCGCTTGGGACTTAGTGCGCTGTCGACGTGTTTAATAAGTGCCTGGCCAAGATAAAGAACTGGATGGCTTCTAGCTGCCTCAGACTGAACTCCTAGAAGACTGAGGAGTTGGTGGTTGAGCCGGGCTGAAAGGAGGGATTGGTGGCTGGCGTAGGAGTGGCTGGGTTTCGGCTTGGTGACTCTGGATGGCTAGACTGCTCTAGCGTGAAGAATCTAGGAGTCATACTGGATGAAGGCTTGACAGTGGAGGCTCATGTTTCTGCTGTAGTCCAGAATGACTTTTTCCATCTTCATACTATCCACCAGATCAGATCCCTTATCCCCCCCAAGACTGACCTGGCCACACTAATCCATGTATTCGTGACCTCTAGGTTAGACTATTGTAATGC
Organism: Neoceratodus forsteri; assembly: GCA_016271365.2. NCBI lineage: Eukaryota > Metazoa > Chordata > Ceratodontiformes > Ceratodontidae > Neoceratodus > Neoceratodus forsteri. The sequence continues at coordinate 43,789,336 of JADMNL010000034.1, read as the reverse complement.
CCTGTTTCTTGGGGTTAATAGAGGTACGCTATGATGTCTGCAGCTGTTGCAGAACTCAGCTGCCTGGTTACTAATGGGCTTGCCAAGATCATGCCATATCTCTCCGGCTCTGCATGATCAGCACTGGCTGCCAGTGAAGTGGCGTATCTTAACCTATAAAGCCCTACATGGACTGGGCCCAGACTGCTTGGCTGAGCTCCTGCCCCCCCACACCCCAGTTTGCCCACTCTGATTGGCTGGGGAGGGCCTTGTAGTTGGTTCTGAGGGCCAGATTGAAGACCTCCGGTGATTGGGCCTTTGAAGTAGCTGGCCCTTCCCTTTGGAATTCTTTACTTAGGAACTTGAGAGAGGCCCCCTTGGTGGATGTTTTTAAAAAGGGGCTCAATACTTATTAAGCTTTTGGAGAGATTCTATGATGTATGTATACAGCACATTTTATAGTTTTATAGTTGTATTGGGTTTTAGTAAATTTATGTCATTTACTCATTTTACTGGAGTAAGGTAGTTATTTTATTTATTGAAATTGTTACGGTTTATTCATTGTGTTTATTTTTGTACTCTTTTATTGTAATGGCACCTTGGGCCTTTGGGAAAGAGCGCCAGATAGAAATAAAGACAACTGCTGCTATTACTTTTTTAATGCTTGCTCTTTACTACCTGTATTGTTTACCTTCGACCTGCATCCAGAACCTCTTTCATCATTCCCAAGCTCTGTTCCTACCTCAGATTTCCAGAATAGAATCCCTGCCATCTAAAAGAAAAAGTGCAGTCAGTAAAATATCTTGATGTTTTGGACTCAGAGTCCTGCATCAGTTAAATCAAAAGCAACACTAACTAAGAAAAACTGATAACCTGATTGAAAATCATTCGCTTTAAGCTGACCAGTTGGTAATTCTACTGCTCGCAGCACTGGTGACCCCAGTTTGGGAATGACTTCCTAGAGGACACTCTCTTCCTCCAGTGAGGGAGGGTAGCTGTAGTCACCAGAACACTGCCACCTTGCTGACCAGAGCTGACAGTGCCGCAGCAATGCAGCAGGGAAGGCGGATGCCAGCTGGGCTTGGCTTTGCAAGCTCTTCATGGATAAGCTTGAGCTTGGTTCATGCCGGCGTCCCAGGGGCCAGACCAATGAACAAGGAAATCCCTTGTCTCTTGGCAGATAACTCCAATACACTACTTTATGTGTTTGTTTTAAAATAGTCCTATTTTGTCCTTATTTAGGGTCCATTCTTAGTGCTGCTCGTTTCCCCACCAAATATTAACTTTAAAAAAAATGTATTGCCAGTTTTTGAACACAGCTGTGGCATACATTGAGCTGAAGACAACACTGATGCTTTCCATGCAGAGCTTCTGCTTAACTGATGTCACTGCCTGGTTACAGAGTTGCTGCAGGTTTAAAAAAAAAAAAAAAGAGCACTGGTTGGGAAAAAGACTGCATCAAAAATAAATAAGGAAAAAATGGGACTGTTCCAAAACAAAATGGGGCTGTTTCAAAACAAACACACAAAACAGTATATTGGGTAATTAAACTGACTTCACACATGCCCAAATGTGCAATTATATAAAAGAATGTAAAGTACAGGGTTTATGTTCCCTTAAGCTCGCTTGTGGGCTAATATCCATTGTCGTTGTTTGGCCTCACACTGGTCCATCCAGGTAGTTCAGTGGCCCTCCGGTGTGGTTACTGATTTTAAATAAACTTCATTTAATTTCATTTTATTGTTTATACTGGAAAAGCATGTGAGCAAAATTGCCCGTTTTCACGCATGTCCAGTGACAAAATTTGGTACAATAATACATATTGGTGAACATTACATCGTCAGGAATGACAGTCATCCAAAGGGGGCAGAACATAACAGGGATGGTACTGTTAAAGATAACAGAACTATATAATAAATTTAAAGAGAAAAGCAAAAATATACCAGGGGAGAAGTGCAGGAAACTGAAAAGAAGAGACTGGAACTGAGAGCGTGGGTCAGGGGCATTGGAGTTTGTCTAAAAAGTAGGATTTCAACTGGTTTTTGAATGATGTAAGTGTGTTGCACAGGACCAAGGGTGGGGGGGAGGTTGTTAAAAGGTTTGGCACCTTTGTAGGAGAGGGAGTTTTGTCCACGGGTGGTATGACAGCGAGGAATCGTGAAGGCGTAGGTACTGGGTCCCCCTTCCCCCACTGTCTTTCCCTGTCATTTGTATTTATCTGATAATCAGGAAAAGGCTTTGTTGAGCGATGCTCATTTACAAAGATGTCCTGGTTAGGACAGCTGAAAGGTACAGCTCATCAATAATTATAGCGTAACAACTGGCCCTGCTGTTGTAGCAGCAGCACTACTGCTTGCAGCTCCAGCGACCTGGGTTTGGAAGCAAACTTGGGATGTTGGAAGGTCAGTTGGGGGGAGGAGGATCAAACATCCAACGGACTGCTCTCCTTCTCTGGGGGGGGGGCAGAGCTCGGTGCTTGCCTGGCCCCTAGCGCAAGCTGGGGAATGGGCACCCCGGACTGCATAGAGGGCAAAGGCATGTGGCAGTCGCTGACACGCAGTGCACGGGAGTGCGCGGTGCACATCCTGGCATCATTACCCACCACGTCTCTCAGGGAAACCAGAGGAGGAGAAAAATGTCACTGGCAGCAAGAAGGCATTAGGCACCAGTGGGCCCCACCCCCAACCAGTAGGGCTCACCAGTCAGGAACTTAATCCTTATCTGATGGCAGTTGGGGATCCCTGTTGGCCCTGAGAATGACTGACAGGTAAGTCCCAGTGGATGTTGGAGTGTCTGGCAAATGGGGGCCATCTGGTGACAAGAGAAGAAAAAGATTAATATATAAAAATAATATAGCATAATAGAAAATCATAGTAAATGATACAAAGCCATAATACATAGCATAGTCATGAAGCCATAATACATAGCATAGGCATGAAGCCATAATACATAGCATAGGCATGAAGCCATAATACATAGCATAGGCATAAAGCCATAATACATAGCATGTCAAAGCAATAGATGCAGAATGTCGGCAAGAGAACATAGTACAGAATAGCAAACAGCAGCAATGAGAAGAGAATAAACAATATGTTTTAAATCAAGGAACAAAGTACAGTTACAGAAATAAAAGCTATTTTGCAGTAACAGTATTGATTGCAGTGGCTATCCCATCCCCCTTAACAAAACTTTTGTTCGGTTTCACAAGCCAGTGACACTCTGTAGAATTGTTTTCAACAGATCTTCCTGGGTCAGTGGTTGCTCACTGTGCCTTGTGACCAGTGGGGATAAGGGACCGTATTGCGACAGTATGGGCCCCCAGGTATTATAATCCTCTGCTTGTGACATTGCACGCAGTAGCTGTGGAAACATTATCATGTCATAAAGAGGATTGGGATCTCTGGTGAAGACAAGCAGCCATAGAAACATAGAATTTGACGGCAGATAAGGACCGTTTGGCCCACCTAGTCTTCCCATTTCCCTACCTGAAGGATAAGCTGCAGATTCTAGTTAACCAACAGCTTACTTCCTCCTACCCCCCCCCACTAGAATTGCCTTATGCCTGTCCCATGCATTCTTGAATTCTCCCACTGTTCCTGACTCCACAACCTCCTCAGGAAGGCCGTTCCATGCATCCACAACCCTCTCTGAGAAAAAATACTTTCTAACATTACCTCTGAGCCATCCCCCCTCTATTTTCAAATTGTGCCCCCTTGTTCTTGCACATCTCTTCTTCTGAAAGATGCTACCCTCTTGTACTATGTTGATTCCCTTGAGGTACTTGAAAGTTTCTATCACGTCCCCCCTCTCCCTCCTTTCCTCGAGGGTATACATATTAAGCTGCTTTAGTCTCTCCTCATATGTCTTCTGGTGCAGACCCTGCACCATTTTCGTTGCCCTCCTCTGAACAGCCTCCAGATCTCGTAATGTCTAGGGGACAGGGATCCGGTTTTCATGCAAATGTGCAGAGCTGACGATTGTTATAAAAGAATCTGAAGCGAAATCTAAAACACAAACAGCCATCACTTTCAGTTGGTTTGCATCTGTACCCCTCAAAAAAAAACAGCTAATACTGTCTAGCTCTCTGTTCCCAGTCTGCAAAAGCTAAATAATAAATCCAGAAAATATATGAAATATTAGTTTAAATGTCTCTTAAAAATTATGCTTTTCTGAAGGTATTCCAGTGAAGTCTGAGACACTTTAAACCGAGAAGCACTAGTGGAGGAGTTAACTTGTGTTCTGGGGGGCTGCAGGAAGGAGAGGCCTCTGCTAGTCACGTTTACCATCTCGTGTTTAATCTGCTCTCCTTTGCGAGAGTGACAGCTTTACATATTTAGCCGATGAGGTCTTGAGAGACTATTACATCACAAGGAAGCAATGTTAACAGTTTCTGAGAGGCGAATCAGACTCCTTTAGAACAATGTGAGCAGTGTGGTGACAAAATCTGTTGATTTCTACTCCCCCTCCCAGGGCACTTTATTTTAGAGAGTGGCAATGGCAGCTGTCCCTTCGGTGTAGCAGCAGGGGTGCCGCCTGTGATGATAGTGACCTGGGTTCAGGAAATGAGCCTCAGATGCTGGATGGCTGGTGGAGGGAGGATGCCAGGGCATCCCACAGAACATGTTCCTCCTCAAGTGGCTGCATGAGTGCCACCTGGAGGTGCCCCAGAGGCACAAGCCTATCGGGGATGGCAGTGGGAGGGGACCTGCACTGGCTTCACGGCACACATGCCCATTTTTGTTAGCACACCACACATTCACAGCCAAGCGTCTCAGAGAAAGTAGACAACTGGGGGAGGAAAGTATTGGCTGGTTGATGCTGTCACGCTTGGGCTCCACCCTACCCACCCCCTCAGCATGCAGGAGCTCCCTAGATCATGGAATCTAGAGAAGCCTGAAGGGGGAACTGACCTACCTCCTGAAGGCCCCAGCTTGGGAGGTTTCCTCACGGGGCAGGTAACAGGGAGTTTCCTGGGGTTCAGGATGGTGATGAAGCTTGTTGGTTGCTAAACAGAAGGGGCAGAGTAGGGCAAACAAGGGGCAGAAAGACTAATTAAAAAAAAAAGACCCACTGTTGCTGGCATAACAAGTTAATAAATAGGCTTCAGTGACATTGTACTTCAAATTCCACCCTTGGCAGAAGCCCTGCTCGCATCACTTGTTACTGACTGAATGACTTACAGAGAATGTGTCCCATACAATCTAAAATGTAGTCTACAGCTAAGACTTGGGGAAATCGAGAAGTCTGGGGACAGGGCATAATCACTGGGTTCTCAGTTCAAAAGGGGATAGACACTGTGGAGTATACACAGCTGGAGAACGCAAGTTGAACTAGAGGACGTACCCTCAAACTGGGGGAGGGGGGTCAAGGATAAGGGACACATGCAAAAGTGTTACTTCACACAGAGGGTAGTTAACTTGTGGAATAGCCTACTTTGTGAGGTTCTTGAAGGTAGCATCATTCAAGTCTTACAAAGGGGTGGTTGGGGGGGGGTCCTGGATGCCCAGAAACCCCCTCCTATCTTGCTTCCATTATGTTTTCATAAAAAAAGCTCTTTTGTACACCTGTAGTAAAATAATGGAATTCATTGGTAGCCCCCCCCCCCCCGCTTTTCAAAGCCTGGCTATTCCCCTGCCTTCAAAGCAGGGAGCAGGGCTAAACGGATTCCTGAGGGAGACTGGCATTGAGGGTTACAACACAGCACGAGTTGGGAGGGGGGAATAACACTCTGACTGACAGCTTAGATTAGTGTTGAGACTCAAATAAGGTATGGTCACTGCCATACCGCAGGAGGGGTGGACATGGCGCACCCTCCAGTCTCTCCGTTGCCACAACACTATGTTACTATGTATAATTCATCATACCAAAACTTGTCAATCATTATATGAGGCTGGCCATGCCTGATTTTTTCCTTTTCAATAATACAGGCAGGCTCAGTCTATACTCTGTACTCAGGCACCATTTTCAGGAAGTCTGGATTCTCTCTAGGATGTCAGTGCCCCACCGGCTCCAATGCGCATAACTGTAGGGTTGTGATCTGGTAGTGCGCTGACCTCCTAGAGAGTGCACATACTTCCTAAAACAATGGATGGGAGATTGGCCTAAATCTCTGGGACCTTTACCCAAATGACCGGGAGGGTCCCATCCCTATTAAAAAAGGTGCTGCCAAGCCTGAGTACAGAGTGCTCCCATATTATGGAAAGAAATCAGTCCAGGCTGCCCAGCCAGAGAGTGAAGCCCTCCTGTATTATACAGAAACATATTGTCTCCCGGCTGCCCAGCCAGAGAGTCAAGCCCTCCTGTATTATACAGAAACATATTGTCTCCCGGCTGCCCAGCCAGAGAGTCAAGCCCTCCTGCATTATACAGAAACATATCGTCTCCCGGCTGCCCAGCCAGAGAGTCAAGCCCTCCTGTATTATACAGAAACATATCGTCTCCCGGCTGCCCAGCCAGAGAGTCAAGCCCTCCTGTATTATACAGAAACATATCGTCTCCCGGCTGCCCAGCCAGAGAGTCAAGCCCTCCTGTATTATACAGAAACATACCGTCTCCCGGCTGCCCAGCCAGAGAGTCAAGCCCTCCTGTATTATACAGAAACATATTGTCTCCCGGCTGCCCAGCCAGAGAGTCAAGCCCTCCTGTATTATACAGAAACATATCGTCTCCCGGCTGCCCAGCCAGAGAGTCAAGCCCTCCTGTATTATACAGAAACATATCTTCTCCCGGCTGCCCAGCCAGAGAGTGAAGCCCTCCTGTATTATACAGAAACATATCGTCTCCCAGCTGCCCAGCCAGAGCGTGAAGCCCTCCTGTATTATACAGAAACATATTGTCTCCTGGCTGCCCTTAAGCAGATGCCTTCACAGCTGGCATCAATAGTGCTCCATGACTGGGCACAAGGAAGAGTGCAACTATCAGGAGGCCTGTCCCCTCCCTGGGAGCTGAGTGTCAGTACCTCTACCCCACAGTGTACCCAGCCTCCCACCCGCCCAGAGAAGGTACTTGCATTTTGGTCCAGTGACTTGAACACAAGCCTTAAATGGAATTGGCCGGCAATATCATTTTGGCTCCCTACACACCTTTCAGTGATTTAAGATCAGGGGGTGGTTGTTATGGGCACCATCGTCTCGTTGAAGTCTGCAGGCAATCCGGCTTTGTTGCTGGCTGCTCCTACCCTCTGGAACATGCTCCCTGCGGATGTTTGTGCTGCTGGTATCCTCTCCTTTAGATTTAAACTGAAGCAACATCTCATGCAACAGGTGTATGGGTAGCCCCTGACACTTTGTTATTTATTAAGGAAACTGTATACTTGAACGTATACCACTGGAGTGCAAAAAATATTTGGAAGATAAAAGCTGTTACTTTCACTAGAAACATAGCTACTGTGCAAATAACATGTTATTCGCACAGTAGCTACGTTATTTGCATAGCAGCCACAATCCTTGCTTTTCACATGAACGGGCTCCCTGAGAGAAGCACATCAGACAGTAGTGCTGTCGCTTTAAAGGAGAACTGTGATTTTCCCGGATTACCAACCCCCGCAATCCTTCCCCGATTAGGGTTTGCAAATAGATCACATTTTCAGTCAATTTAAACTTACTTTATTTAATTTCGGGGCACGGCATTCGGCATTAATGGCACATGTGCTGCTCTGCATTTCGCGACAGCGTGCCGCACCTCAGCTCTGTATGGCGAGAGCAGTGCGGGCGCTGCACTTTTGTCACAAAATGGGTTACAGAGCATGCGCCATTTCCCGAATGCCAGACTTTCAAAAATATATAAAAGTAAGTTTAAATTGACAGAAAAGGGTGATCTATTATGAACTCAATCGGGAGGGGGGTAAAGCTTGCAGGGTGGATAATTTGGGAAAATTACAGTTCTCCTTTAACAATAAAAGTAAATGGCTCAGTTTGTTATCATTAATAAAGTGGAAAAGATAGAAAATCTGTAAAAAGAGAATCTGTTTACATAACACATTATTTTACCTGCAAGACACACACACACACACACACACACACACACACACAAACACACACACACACACACACACACGTGGGAACTCCCATGGTATATATCAGATATCCCATGGGGTAGCTCCAAATATGCATGTTATTTGGTTTGGAATGCTTTTATTGCCACTATGCGCTCGTGGCTGTGCCACTCGTGCAAGTGTGTAATAACATCAACATTCCAAACCAAATAACATGCATATTTGAAGCTACACTATGGGATACTCCCTATATATGTTTTATATATTCTACATATGTTATAGTTTACTGTTAGTTTTGCTGTTTATAGTTGGTTTTATGGCTGTGTTTTTGTGGGCACACATTTTTGTACTGTATGTTGTACAGGAGCATTGATTATTAAAGGGGTGTCTTGATATAAAACTAAAACCTATTATTAAACTACTACTGGAAGCATGGGAACTAGGAGATCTCGGGTTTGATTCCCACCAGAGTGTGTGCCTTTGAGCAATTTACCTGACCTTCCCAAGCTTCAGCCCTTTCCAGCTGTATGTCAGGTAAGAACTAGGACACCACTGAAATAGAGCTGTTGCTGCATTTCAGGAAGGCCATCTGGGGATAAGAAAAGATTGTAAAAGAAAAAATATGTATTTTTTCACGTGAGCTGATCAGAGATACAGGGCACCAGGTTCTACAGGTTTGCAGTTTTACAATTTGTTTTTGGCACTGTCTTTTGCTTTTTTCAACCCAGCTATTTTTCCCCCTCACCGATCTATGTCACTTTCCTCCAGTCCCCTCTCTGGGGACCTCTTAGCCTCATCTGCCACTCACTGTACCATGGTTGTTTGTCTGTGGTACAGTTCTTTGAGGGCATCCTCCCTGCCCTGGTGACTCATGCAGGATCCAGGGCAGGAGGGTGGCTTCCTGGGGTGGGGCCCCCAGATGTACCAGGCTGGGCCCTCATCTTGCTGGGGACCCAACTGTTTTTCTCCCATTTCTTTCTCTTCCTTCCCGCCTCCTGCATGGCATGGGTGATAGCCATCTATTGGTCATGCACACACACTGTCTCTGTGGGGGGGCAAGTTCTCTCCCCTGTCCATGGAAGTGTCTGTGGCCCACTGCCATTCTCTTCCTGGCTGAGGCATGTGGCCAAGTGGCAGCTACCCTGACTTGACCTGCCCCCGATGTGGCTCTCAAAGTTTCTTTCCAATCTGGGCCACTTGTATGGCAACAAGAAGTGTTGCCATGGTGGCCCCTGTGCTGTCTTTCAACTGTATTTTTATCTCCTCCTCCTCCTGTGTGCCCTCCATCAGACCCCCTTCAGTCTGCCACAGTTCTCCCTAAGTGTCTTCTAGATAGTTCTAGTACCCTGGCAATAACATTGTTATGGTACTCAACTCCCCCCACACCACCAAGTCCTCCTGGAGGGGTACTACATTTCCCAGGCATACATAAGGAGATACCAAATCCAGCAGGAGGTAGAGAAGATGACAAAAGTGTTTTGCATATGAAAAGTGGTCTGTGAATTGCAGCGCCATCTAGATGTGGTGTATGATGCAGCGATAACAGATTCCTACATTGTTAAGGCACTGTAACAGCAGTGCCCTCTAGCTGTGAGATGCAGCAATACAGAGCCCTACAGTGTTGAGGCATTTTAACAATGGTGCCCTCTAGTTGTCAGGTGCAGCAATATCAGGATCCTATAGTGCTGAGGAATAGTAATATTGGTATCCTCTAGTGGTGAGAAGTTGATGGTGTTAGAAAAGTAAGCGGAACACGCTCCCCTTCAGAGCCAGTGGGAATTTCATTTGGCAAATGACCAGATCTACTGCTTTTGGGACTCAAGGTCCCAGCTTTGATTCCCAGCAAGGAGCACTTTGTGGTCTGCCTAACAGAGGGGACAGATAAGAGCAGGAGGCCAGATGTTGGCTCCACTGAGTGCGGCTCAGTGAGAATATGACCTGCTGGCTGACTCCACCCCTTCCCACATTTTCCCCTGCTCAATCCATCCTGAGATGGGTCTTAATCAGCACCTGCCCTGATTCACTAAAACAGGGCATTGGGTCGTGTGTTGATTGTAAAGTGCTTTGAGTCACACATATGAAAGGAGCTATATAAGTGCAAAAGGTATGCTGTGGTACTGTCTTGAGCAAACTGTGAACCGTCAAGTAATAAACAAAGTAAACAGGAACAAAGCCCTTGTTCCCAGTAGCCATGGCCAAGAGCAACATTTTTCTGTACCTGACTCTAAGCCTTGTTGAAGTCGACGTGGCATACTAGCTGTGACTAAATATCATCCCACGCCCAGCAGACAGAGTGACCCATTGTCTGCAGGCAGTCAGCAACGTTTCATATTGTTATGGAGTCATAATTACTTTGCATTTCTATATGTCAGCAGGTTAGCCAGCTGCTGGGGGAGGGAGGAGGGGATATGGGATATCAATAGGCAGGGTATCACACAGTGAGCTGGGCTCGAGAGATATTCATCCCCTCTTCCCCTTCATCCCCATGAGAAACTGTAAGCATTCTGAACCTGAATTCTTTTCAGTTTAAAAAAATGTAATACAATGCGGAAGCACAATATGCTTTCATTGCACCACAATATTAATTAAAACATACTGACGCACTGCAATACAGTACTAACAACATATCTTTCTTTTCATCTTTGTAGCTCTGTTCAGCAGGGAGGCAGTAGAGCATAGTGGTTAAGAGCACTAACCTGCAAACCTGGAGAAATAGGTTTGAATCCCACAACCACCACTTGCATACTGTGTGACTGTGAGCAAGTCACTTAACTTCCCTGTGATCCCAGGATGCACCTGAAAACAAGCACTGGCTCCAGTGTGTCTTTCCTGGCCAAAAACTATATGTATATATATAAAAAAAAAAAAAAAAGACCTCTTAGAACGATAATGTTTCAGTTATTGAGATTTAAACATAGAAACAGTGATGGCAGAAAAGTTACAGCTGAACATCCAGTTTGCCCGTCCTACCAACAGTATCCACCCAGTTTAGACCCTAGTGGCCCTACTCCCCTTATCTGCCTTACCTTCCCCTCAGCCCTCGAACCACAGCTGTAATATATACATGGATACGTATGGTAGTACGGACATGGATATACAGTATATATGGTAGGAAGTCTAAGGAATGCCATTAGGGTTGTAGTTTATGCATATAGATATTTGTAGTCCTATCTAAGGTATAAATTCCTGTCATGCCCAGTGGGTTTTTCTTTGTGTATGTCCACTATCTCGGAGAAGAATAAAGACAACCACTGAACGTACAAGTTGTACCTGAGTCTCCCTGAACAGGCACATAATATACTACGACATTCCCATGACCTGTAAAAAAGTGGGATGCTTCAAGAGGGGCTGGGACAGGGCAAAAGGGGGGGTAGGGAGGAAGGGAGGGGCAGCTGCAGAATAGGGTTGCTAGCTGCAAAATCGAGCAGACTCGATAGACAAAATGGCCTTTTCTGCTGGCATATTTCATATATTGGCATGTTCGTAGCCATATGCTTGTCGCAGCCTACTTTGAAGTCACCCCCTGTTTTAGCATTTACAACTGCTTCACGCAGACATTTTCCCACCACTCATTCAGTGAAAAAAAAAAAAAACTTCTCGGCGTCCACTCTGAAACTACCCCTTCCAGTTTCAGTGAGGTCCCCCTTCCAGATTTACTAGAGAATGCAATCTGTACATTTCAGTCTTCCTTTCCAGGGGGCAGCATAATACATCTTGGTAACCTCGAGCCCAAAAATAGGCTGCACTCCTAGCCAGCAACAATGCTGAGTCTCAGATACTGCAAATGAAGGTTTTATTGTCTTCCAGATCAAATAATTAAAAACAGCATACAAACGCGGGGCTGATCCAACCAGTTGCCCCCGTGCTTCCACTGTCATTTTCTGTAGCATCCCACCTTGGATTGTCCTGTTAACACATTTTGGTAGCCTGTCCAACGGTCTGTAGGAAAAGCATTCTACTGCCTCCAACTGACCTCATTGTGCCTTTGTTTATGACATCATAGTGCTTACCATGGCAAAAGCACAGCAACTGTGAGATTCGTAGAGTTGGATGCTTTTTGAAGGAAACAGCGAATGTTGTAAAGTATCATCTGAAATATTTAGTAGACCAATAATAGAAGAAAGGAAGGCAAACCTCAAAAGCTGTTGTATTTCTTTTATTTTAGGAAAGAAAAATGAATTTGTATTTAACTAGCTATTTTAATACAGATTATATCCCAATGCACTTTAGTTAAGTTTGCTTAGTGTTTATTGATCGACTAAGTGCACTAGATAAGACATATAGCAGTGTCAGTGGCTCAGTAGGTAGCACACTCACCTCCGAGGCCGGGAGATCAGAGGGCTGTGGGTTCAGTTCCCACATCTGGCACTTGGGTTAATATCCCAGTACTGACACTGTAGTGCAGCATGAGAGGGGTGCTGCACTTCTGAGGTGCTGTCTTTTGGATAAGACGTTAAACCAAGGTCCCATCTGCCTGGATTGGTGGTAGTTCAGGTGGATGTTAAAGATCCCGTGGCACTTATCGAAAAGAGTAGGGGAATTTCCCCGGTGTCCTGGCCAAATTTCCCTCATTCGCTAAAAATACCACCAACAGCTTAATCTGATTCAAGGTCAGTTGGCATTCATCTGTATCCCCCTCCCCCGGGTCGTGCCTGAAAATAGGCAGGATTTGTCTAGTGCACTTACCCGGTCAACAAAAACGAAATAAAAAAAATATCCCTGTTTTCAGGCAGGACCCAGGAGAAACACAAAGCAGGAGGTAAATAGAAACAGTATATGGGATACAGGGTGACATACACAATTGCATATCTGTAAGGATAGGAGTACCCAGAGGAACAGTATACAAAATATAATAACTGAAAAACAAAGTGCAGGGTATAGGACAGTAAAAACATCAGTACAACACAATAACAATCTCAGACAGAGGCTTCACAGCCCAGGAAAGGGACTGGGGAGACTGTTGCTGCAGTTTTCAGTGCCGCGGGAGAGTCAGTGAGCACAGAGATACTGTGCATTGCATGGAGGTTGTCACTTGCTCAGAGTCACACTGAGAGTGGGTGGCAGTTGTGGGATTCAAACCCACACCTCCAGGTTCACTGTTCAGTGGTCTACCCACAGTGTCACACTGCTTACCAAATCCCAGCTGGCTGTTTTTTAAATTGCAGCCAACAAACAAAACTGGCATGTTAGCCCAACTCAAGCCCAACTCAAGGGTAGGACGAAGTCTTTGTCACCTTTTGCTAGCTGGTAGCAGGATTTTGGCACTGCCCATCACAGTTTTAAATCCTGGCACATAAACTGAGTGCATAAATCAAATGTATCTGGTAACAGATGGGTAGACTGGTTCTAAAGAAAAAGACCCCCAAACTGAAACAAAAAGTGTCCAGTGCTAAACTACAGAACCAAAAAAAATTCCATTAAAACAATTTAAGTGGTTTGAAATGTAAATTAGTAATCAGCCTGTAATTAGCCTGACACATTACAAAAGCATGCAAATTTAAATTTACTATTCTTTTTTTCTTCCCATCCAACCGGCCCCTTTCAGTCATCACCCCAGCATCTTCCTGGATTTACCTGCCAGCATCTGCCCCAAGCCTCCCCCACCCCCTGGCAAGGTTGGCGAGGTTGTTCAACCCCTGCCGTCGAAGGGGATCCAGTTTTGTTTGACTAGGCCTGGGGAGCTAGGTGACTGGTGTCGTCTGCCAGCTGGACGTTTCCTCTGTTCTCCCCTGGGAGGTGCACAGGATCCACGCCGTGATGAAGCACGTCACGTCACACGCTCCTGTGCGATGTGAGTTGATGGTACCACTGAGTTCTAAGCTTTCTTCTGCAGAATCACACATTTTATCTCGTACTCTCTCACATTTTGAGGGCCAAAGCCTCACATTTGTTGTGATGGGAGGTTGAGAGGTGCAGTATGCTGGCTGAATGAAACATGGAACCAATAAGCCCATTTTTAGTTTGGCAGCAATGATACTTTTATTAGGTTAACAAATAGTTTAGGTACACTCCCTTCTGAGAATGAGTTTCAAAAACTTATGCCTGAACTTCTTATGGGCCTAATGAAAGTATCATTTCTGCCAAACAAAACATTATTTTGTTGACTTTTATGTTTTTTTGCTGTTAACACTGCCCCCTTCAAACTTTTATATACTTTTATGGGTCCAGTTGGAGGGCCGCTTATGAATATGAGTGGCACCTCCCATGTTCTTAGGCTGAGAGAACTACAAACCAAAAGTGAGCACTTCTAGTATCCCAAGGATGCAAGAGCCAACACTCTTGTATCCATAAGAGGCCCTCCGAGACCCAGAAAATTAAAGAGCATGCTGATTTTTTTTTTAAAGTAGGTTTTTTTTTCCAAACTGTTGACAGCACAAGTGACCAGCCAGAAGCCCATTACTGGGAAACAGTGCATGAGCCACTCTTACACAAATAAGAGTGTCTCACATGAAACTGATGGAAGCTCTGCGATTGGTCAGGAGCATCACATGATGCTCTCTTGATCTATAATTATATGAGGAATGAATTGAAACCTATCCAGTCACAGCTAATCTGGTGCTCGAGTGGCACTATAGCTTGCAGCAGTGTGGGAAACTCTAGTGTGGGAACCATTTCAAGTTTCTCCCTCACTCAGCTCAGTCAAGAGCAGACATATGGTGGAAGGGACTAATTAAAGAGTGAATTAAACATTACTCACTGTAATAGTGATGTTTCTTCTAGAGGGTTTATTAGTGAGTCATACTAATTACATCATCTCAGCCCTGAGTTGCTGCCTCCAAGAATCACTAATAAACCTTCTAGAAGAAACATCATTATCATGGTAATTTTTTTGTCCCCTCCTATGTCCTCTCCTCCCCATCCTCCACCTTAGTGATTAGGGTCACCATGTCTGACCCTTCTCATGGCCAGGAAGGTGGGCGAGTGACTACCTTCACAGATGGCGCCAGTGCTGATCCTTGGTTGGCCAGCAGGGGGCGGTGGCACAAATGCAGGGGATATGGCTACTTCTCCTGCATGACTCACTAAGACCCCAGCCAGCCTTAGTGTGGCCAGCCTCAACATGACCAGCATCAATGTGACCAGCTTCAGCGTGGCCAGCCTCAGTGTGGCATTCCACGTCTCTCTGCTATTGAACTGGCCTGACTGATTCCAGTTTTCACTCTACATCCGGCAGACGGAAGTCCCCAACCAACAACACCTCTCACATTTCAGCCATTTAGCCAATGGTTTCCACCAATACTGTATCTAGATTCTTCCCTGTGTTGGAGGTCTGTAGATCATGCCAGTGTGAAAGGTGGCTCGTTTCCCCTTCTCCAGGGTGACTCACAGTACCTCCAAGCTCTCCAGTCCCCGTGGATTCCTTGTATCTTCGTCACTTTTATGCCTTCCCTTACATATAGCACTGCCGCTCCTCCCTTTATACTTACCCTGAGTTTCCTAAACTGAGTCTAGCCTGGTATGACAATGTCCCAGTCATGGTTTCCAGTGCACCACGACTCAGTAATAGCCACAGTATCTAGGTCTGCCTCTGCCATAATGGCCTCTAGGTCTGGAATTTTATTTCCTAGACTTCTTGCATTGGCATATATGGCCTTCCACCTTTTGTTGCTACTCTCCTTGCTTCCCCCCTTACTACCTTTTGCCCTCCCTTCTTTCCCCATCTTGTTTTACTGTTCGCTTTCCCATCCCTTTCCATTTCTACCACTGTACTCTCATTGTTCTGCATCCTGGGGGATTTATCTCCCCTAGAGTTCTTCCTACTCTTTGCTTCAATCAGTTGGGGAGGGGGGGAGTTTATGCCTTCCTGAGTCCTACCGCCACCCCCTTAGCTAGTTTAAATGTTCATCAAAAAAACATCCAAATCATCCACTGTGGACTGCGATTCCCCTTCCACATGGATGCAGGCTATCACCACTGTATAGGTCCTTATCCCTCCAGGTTGGTCCCCAGCCCCCAGTGAAGCCAAATGCCTCCTCTCTGCACCAGGTCTTCAACCATGAGTTGAAGCTCCTGGTGCAGAGATCCCTAACCTTCCCTCTGTTATAGACGGGCAGCACTGCAGCAAAACCCACTGATTGCGTTACCTGTCTAAGACCTCTTGCCAGCTCCCTGAACTCCCTCTGCCCCAAGCCAGGTCATTAGTCCCCAGGTAGATAATGACATCCAGCTCCCCCTCCTGCCTTTCGACTCTATCAATGCTTAGGATCTGCTTCCCATCCCTCCGATCTATGGCACTAGGTAAGTTCCTTACATTCCTTCCTCCCTCCCTTCCTATTCTCAGATCTACTCCCCTTACAGTAGAGTCCCCCACCAGCAGTTGCTTCCTCCTCCACTGGTGTCTGCAACCACTCTCCTTTGGGCCTCCACTACGGAGAACCCCCACATCCTTCCTGCCACTACCATGGCTGCCTCCTCCCGACAATCCTGTCCCACCAGAGCAGTGAATGAATTCTGTAGTGGCACCGGCTGAGGAATGTGCCCTCGTCCCACCTCCCTTACCCTTCTGGAGCCCACCACAGTCCATCTGTTCCTCCTTCCTGGCATCCTCCGGGCAACAGTGGCAGACTCAGTGGCCTTTGGCATGAGAAAAGGCCCCTGAATCCTAGCCAACTCTACCTGGAGTCTAGTGACCGCTTCCCTCTGCCCAGGAGTATTTTGAAAGACTGAAACTTGGGTGCCCGACAGTTGAAATCCTGATGCCGCAAGCCTGACACCAACAGTGGGATTTTGCCCACGGCAGAGTTTGTCATAATAATTAAGGTGGTGCAGGGGGCATAGCCCCCTGAAACATGAAAAGAAACCATAATCCCACTGTCAGGATGTTTTGGTGTCAGGCTTGAGGCATCGGGATTGTGACTGTTGGGCAACTGTCTGTCAGTCTTTCATAGTAGTTCCCTCGGCCCAGAGAGGTGCATGCAGAAGGGGCAGTACCTCAGTCTCCAGAAGGTCTCTCTGAAAACTGCTGTCCCACAGTCACTGCACTGCACCACTTATAACATTCCCTTTACTCTACTCACTCGAAATTGAAAGAACTGTGTACCCTTGCCCCAGATAGGGTGTTTCTAATTGTTCACCTTTTTGGCTTTGCCTAACACTTTGCTACTTGCCCCTAAATATAGGGTGTTATTAGTTTTCCCTGCCCCCTCTCTTTTATCCTTTGTATCTGTAACTCCTCTACAAATGGGGGTTCCCGAAAAGTCTTCCTTGAGCTTTATTTATTTATCAAGTCTAGGATTACAAATACCTTTGAGCTTTGGCTCTTTTACAAAGGTTTCACGTCAGAGAAATACAAATTATGGGGAACATCAAGACAGACATTACAACAATGTGGACATTGCAAACAGAGTACAGATTAATACAATTCAAGGGTAGCATTGTAAGCAAGGCAGCCAGTGGCATTTGTCAGAGAAAATAGACAACAGATAAGAAGTGCCAGAGTCATAGGGAGAGGGAAGACGGGAGGGGGGGAGAAGGAATGTAGGAAGGGTTGGGAGAGGGTGAAAAGTGCAGCATTGGGTATACCAAGATGTGAGGGTAGAATCCAGTGAGGAGGGGAGTAGGGGACCACTAGAGCAGGCAGGGAAGTGGAGAAACAAGGTTAAGTTGGGCAGTCACAGGAGGTATTGGTAGTGAGATAGTCCCAGAGCCTAGTTTTAAACATACCAATTGTTGGGGCAGAGGAGATGGTGGGGCTGAGGCCATTAAACCAGAGTGGTGCTCGATAAGCAAAAGAGCATTGTCCCTGTGAAGTGTGACAGTGGGGGACTTTCAGTAGCTGTAGCGTGGATCTCCGAAGGCACCATTTGTTAATTCGGTGTTGTAACAGAGTTGAGACCCCAGAAGGTGCAAGGCCAAGGTAGATTTTTTTCGCCATGGAGCAGGTGAGAAACTTTATGTGGTCTGATAGTTGGAGCCAGCCGGTCTGGGTGTACAGGTCACATGTGTGGGTGAGACGGTGAGCACCAGTGATGAGCTGATATGCCTTATTTAAGGCAGTTGAGAGGCGTCTAAGGGTTGTGGTTGTGGCCGAGCCATAAATGATGAGACCATAGTCTATTACAGAGATCACACAGCTCAGGACTGCAACCGTCAAAGCATCTGACGTGAGATGCTGTCTGTGTTTGTAGAGGAGACCAAGCCGTGTATTAGCAGCTCTAGCTACATTATCTACATGAGGTCCATAAGAGAGATTAGGGTCAACCAGTATCCCTAAGTATTTGAAGGACCCCACCTGATCTAGAGTGTTCCCCTGGGTGGTGGAGATAGCCAAGTGGTGTAACTTGTGTGGGTTATGAGAGCTGCAGAACAGCATAGATTTGGTTTTCTTGTCATTGAGGACCAGTTTATGATTAAGAAACCATGTCTCTACAGAACTGAAACCAAGTTGAAGGTTGTGTTGAAGAGTTGCAGGATCTTTGTGAGTGGAGAATACAACAGCATCATCAGCATATAGTATGATCTGCTCAGAGCATTGGTAAGGGAGGGAGTTTAAGAAAAGGCTAAAAAGGAGGGGGCCCAGTATGGATCCCTGTGGGACACCAGAGTGAACAGGCAGGGTGTCAGAAACAGCGTCCGCAATTTTTACTCTCTGTGACTGGTTTTCTAAGTAGCTTTTAAACCAGAGAGAAGAGTCAGGTGATAGCCTGGCATTCAGTAGTTGGTCAATGCCTAAATGCTCACTGCCAGGCTGGTGTTCTGCGTTTTAGCAGTTTAAATGTATTGTCAGGGAGTACCTGTATAACCTCTGTGTACTGTCTCTTTAAGAGCTGCCTGGATTGCAGTCATAATTAATTTGAGAGGGAGCTCTGTTGGAAGATGTACTTGTTTGCTGATCATTTGTTAGAGTAGTAATAATATTGCAGTTTGTTCTAACCTGCCTTCTTTGCAGCATGGACAGTTCTGTTTGTTTCCATCATCTTGGTCCTGGACTACAGAATGGGCCAATCAGTACATTTAGGACTCTAAAGTGGAGCTTGTCTACAGGGGCTTGGTGGGGCCAAAACTTGTAGGAATTGTAGTTTTGGGCTTTTGGCACCTAAAATAACCTTATGGGGGAGCCCTAGTGACTGACAGACAGATCAGCCAACCGAACCTTTTGGATCTTGGGGAAAGTCCCACACTGCTTGCTGTTTCAGTTAGATCTGAGTTGGGAAGTGAAGAAGTAACAGCTCGAGATAGTTCGAGCAGCAATCCATAGTGGATTCATGTGGGAGAACTGTGGAAAGGCCTGAGTTTGGATTGCATTCCTGCCTGCTGCCCCAGAGAGGGAACTTGTGCTTTTTTCGGACTGAATCCGAATTTGGAAAATGAATTAAGCCACTGAATTGTGACCAGGCTTTAACCTGAAGAAGACTGAAGATTTGAGGAATGCGATAGGCGTGTCAGGACTTCCAGCTACCTCTGAACTCCCAGATTGTGCAGAGACTCTGTAATTGCGACCAAAGAGCCATTTGCCTGGTACAGTGGAATTTCCTTGCATGTGAATGTGCTGTGTGCTTACAGTGGGTCATGATTTGGTACCCCACTGTGTGTCTGAACTGTGTTTTGCTTGCTGGAGGCTGTATCCACCTCCACGGACTGAATATGTATCCATTTCCATTTGCCTGGGCCCTGCTACACTGGCCCAGCCAGAATACCTGCTATGCAGAGAAAGTCATCGATGAGAGACCGGACTGGGAATCAGTCACCTGCGCAAGGCAGAAGCAGGAAACTACAGACCTGTTAGTTTAACCTCAGTGGTAGAGAAAATGATGGAATCACTTCTGAAGGAAAGAATTTTCGAGTATCTAGAGGCCAGAGGGGCTCAGGACCCAAGGCAGCATGGATTCACAGTGGGAAGGTCATGCCAGACAAATCTGATAGATTTCTTTGACTGGGTGACCAAAGTAGCAGATCAGGGAGGGGCTGTGGACATGGCCTACCTAGACTTTAGCAAGGCATTTGACACAGTCCCACACAAAGATTAATATACAAGTTAGCCAGCCTGGGAGTGGGTCCCAAGATGACAGCGTGGGTAAAGAATGTGGCTAGAGAATAGGACACAGAGGTAATAGTAAATGGAGTCCACTCTGAAGAAAGGGGATTACTAGTGGGGTACCGAGGGTTCAGTATGGACGGTCCTCTTCAATGTCTTTATAAGCGACATTGCAGAGGGACTGGAAGGAAAGTATGTCTCTCTGCAGATGACACAAAGATCTGCAACAGAGTTGATGCACAAGGTGGGTGGAAAGGATGAGAAGGGACTTGGAAAGGTTAGGGAATGGTCAAATGTATGGCAGCTTAGATTCAATGCTAAGAAGTGCAAGGTAATGCACCTGGGAAACAAAACCCAGGGAAGAGTACACAATGGGGTGAGATACTAACAACAACAAAATGGACAGGGACCTGGGGGTAGTCATATCAGATGACCTAAATGTGGGCAAGCAATGTGAGAGGGCAGCAAGGAGGCTAGGGAGATACTGGGATGCATAGGGAGGCATCACCAGTAGAAAACAGGAAGTTATTATCCCTCTGTACAGACAGCTGGTGAGACCCCATCTGGAGTACTGTGTGCAGTTCTGGAGACCCAATCTCCTAAAGACATAGACAGAATGGAAGCTGTCCAGAGGAGGGCAACTAAAATGGTGCAGGGTCTGCACTGGAAGACATATGAAGAGAGACTTAAGGAGCTTAATATGTATAGCCTCGAGGAAAGGAGGAGAGGGACATGATAGAAACTTTCAAGTACCTCAAGGAATCAACAAAGTCCAAGAGGGTAGCATCTTTCAAAAGAGAGGTGTGCAAGAACAAGGGGCACAATTTGAAGATAGAGGGCGGCTCAGAGGTAATTGGAAGTATTTTTTCTCAGAGAGGGTTGTGGATGCATGGAACGGCCTTCCGGAGGAGGTTGTGGAGTCAAAAACAGTGGTGGAATTCAAGCATGCATGGGACAGTCATAAGGCAATTCTAGGAGGTGGGAGTAGGAAGAAGTAGGCTGCTGGTTAACTAGGATCTGTAGCTTATCCATTAGGTAGGGAAATGAGCAGACTGGGTGGGCCAAGAGGTCCTTATCTGCTATCAAATTCTATGTTTCTATGTTTCTAATGCCTTGAACAGGAACAACGTCTCAGTGATTCATGTGGGCCCTGCTTTTCCAGGCACTCCAGCTCAATAGCCTGCAGTCTCGATTTCGTCCTGCCTGTGTCCAGTATTGGGTATCGTGAGTAAATATCAGGGTAGCTCCCTGCAACAATAGCTAAATCTAAAAATGTTGCCATCTGATTGTCTTGTTGCCTTTTCTTTCACGAACTGAGCCCTCCAGCTCCAGACTACAAATAGTGTGTCTTGTGCATGTTGCTTTCTTCCATCACAGGGTCCCAACCAGCTGCAATATTCCTGGCTAGCCTACCGTTTTCCTACCTGGGTACCCAGAGTGTGTGACTGTATTGGGACTCTGAACTGCATGCATAACTGTCTGATTAATATAGCTTTTAAGCAAATCAACCTGATTACGCCCCTTCCTTGTTCAAGTCCCCTGAATAAATCAGATTTAACTTTGTTTGCATTTAATCTGACTGTGGTTCCAGTTTGTGCCAAAAGTATTGTATTGTTGCTATTTGCTGTGCTTAACCTTGTTTTACAGGGGGTCCCCAGGGTCAAGCTAGAGGAACCAGCCCTGGTGGTAAGTGCAAACAGTGTGGGTAATTGCCTGGTGAATAAGGGTCATTGTGAAAGTGATTATTGTGTATTGTTCAGGCCACTAGAAGGGAAAGAGGGGGCTTACAGTGTCCTGGAGGGCTGTGCCCAGATTAGCTTGACCACTAACAACCCTGACCTCCAGGTGGAGGCACCCGTTTCATTACCCAGGCCCCTTAACCTGCTACTAGCCAAGCAGGCAGGGGTAGTAGCCCTTGGGATAGCGCCATCTAGGGGTTACATATCCTTACCCTTCCTAGGGTGTTACTAGTTTCCCCTTTTTCCTCAATTTCTTTATACCCTTACACTAGATACAGTGTTATTAGTTCTCCCCTTTTCCTCCTTAAATCGCTTTATACTCCTACCCTAGATAGGGTAGGAGTATAAATCTGAGGAATGCTTCAGAATCAAGGAATCTCATGTGTTTCTTGATTCTGAAACACTCCTCAGATTGGCTGGCACAGTGGCCCCAAAGGGCACTGCCACTACTGCTAGTTGCCTTCTCTCTAGGTGCCAACCAGCAACCATTACCCATGGTGCCACGAAGGCATCCTCCGCTCCAACTCCTGCTGCAACCCTGGTCCCTGAATGCGCCACTCCCTCATACCATGAGGGCACGCTTCTTTTCTGCTCTAAGCTCTGCCCACCAGACTATGCCTTCAGGCTGACACCAGACAGTCAGACCTAAGGCTGGGCACTCATAGTAAACCACCACATTCCACCTACTGGAAGGGGGGGGTTGTTACCTGAAGACAGGAGCTTTACCAGTTACAGCTCGTCAACAGCTGTGCTTTATTCTGGAGTTGACATCATGATGCCTTGCTTGTGACATCACAGTCATTTCCACCACAGCAGCCTATGATGCCACAAGCAGGGCGTCATAACTGTGGCTCCATTCCAGCTCAGCCGTAAGTGAACTATAAGGAACAACAACCTGTTTTCAAGTAGATGCCCGAATGGCACAGAAATAAAAGAATATTTGAAATGTTTTTTAATTGACTTCGGCCAACACCAACTGTAATTATGCTGCTGGTGACTGAAGCCCTTTCAGTAAAGCACTCAAACTGATTTTTTTTGAGGGGGTGGGTCGGTTATGCATTTTAGAACAAGCCATGTTCGGGGGAGGGGGGTCTTTTTATTTAGAAGGAATCATCTTATTTCCGGTACCATGATCTCCCATAGCTAGAGTAAGGGATACCACATGACAGGGTGTGCGGTTATAAGGGAATAATGCACACCTTGGGTGGTTGTTAGGCACGAGGTGTAGCAGAGTGCCACAGCCAACTGAGAAGTGCATTATTCTCTTCTGAATGCACACCCAGGAGTGTGTTATTGCACTTAGATAATGGGGGCCTTTATTCGTAAAAAAAAATAAAAAAAAATAAAAAAAAATGTGTAGCTCAGGTGCAGTGTGCAGTTACCAGAAATTAATCAACAGGCATGTGACACATTTCAACCAATCAAGTTACAGGATTTTTATGGCCCATTTTATGAAAAGCACTCAGTGCAGTGTGCAGTTTACCAAACACTGAAAGCAGGAGTTTAAAAACGTGGTGCAGGGCTTATGTCCAGCCCAGCGCCATGACACTTTGGTTCTAGCAGTGTGCCAAACCCTTCCCCTGCAACTGCACCTGATTTTACAATCTCGGGCACAATTGCAACAGTTTTCATGTATTAGGGCAGCTTGTGCCAAATACTTGGCGCAAGCCCGAGAACAGGCCCCAGGAGTGTGGCAAGGTAGACCAGAAAAAGTTGGTCTACCTTGTGGCAATTGCTGCATGGGATGGAAAATCTCGTCAGATCAGTGCAAGCCCCATGCACCATTATCACTGGTGCACCAGGGCTCGCAGCAGTGTAAGAGTTTTGAAATTCCTGCCCTATGACTCTGCTACCCACAGTTGCCCAGAGATGTTGAAGGCATTCAAGAATAAAATGAATGAGCAGTGATCCATTGCAAAGTGCAGCAGTACCAACATGGCACATTTTAGGCAGACCCTCCCGTTCTACATCAGCACATAGTTCCAACAGAAAATGGCCCATTTTGTAAGCCCAAATTGGGCATGTGAGCACCAGGAAGAAATTACGACAGCGAGAGTTATGTCTGCCCCCTCGGTTGGAAAATCACATGTCCAGTCCTTCCTGTGTGTCAAATTGAGGACCCCAAGTCCCCAAAGCCTCGGGTGGGTTTTAGGCAAGAGGCATAGCCAAGAGCCACAACAAGCTGAGAATTGCATTATTCCCCTATGACCACACCCTGGAGTGTGTTATCCCACTTATAAAATGGACTTTGAAAAAATATTCAGTTCAGCTAAGGTGTGCATTTGTCAGAAAATTAATGGTCATGTGATGTGTTTTGCTCAATGAGGTTACAGAATTTTTACAGACCTTTTTATAATAAGCCTAACAGTCACCACCAGATGACGCTCTGTTATTACAGTACCTCAGTACTGTAGGACTCCGTCAGTTGCAGCTACGAAATATCTAGATGGTGCTCCTTTCACAGACTCTTTTGTTTCTTATATACGACCCCCAAGACATGCGTTATTCCCTCCTAACAGCACGTCCTGTTGTGTCTTATCCCTTATACACACAACAGCATGTTTAAAATAAATTCTTATGCACTTATGCAAACTAGATATGCTCATACAAAAATCGTCATTTTTGTGGGAGCTCATTGAAGTTTATTGTAAGATTTTTATTTTAATGTTTTTATATAGATCTTCTTCTGGAAGTGAGTCACGGCAAATAGGCCTTACTTAGCGGTCAAGGAATGTAAAGCTCAAAATGTTATGCCCCACTGGAATTAAGCTGCCCACTTCTGATTTTCCACCCCCAGTCCAGTTTCCTCAGTTATTGTTTTCAATTACTTTATGCCCCACCCCCACCCACACATGTTGGGTCCCATAGTGCCGTGATGTAAAAAGTGCTCTTATCCTGTCAGTCTAGTGGTTTCAGTAGGCGATAAATGCACTTCCTGTAGGTTTACCAATACTGCTCACTCTAACCCCATGGTACACACAAATGTGTTTGTATGAGCCCCTTTCTCAGCTGGGGGTGCAGGTGGACTTTGCTCTGAGGAAGGTACCAGAGCAGCTTAACAGGTTTAGATGTGGAGTGGTCCACTGTGCCATGCCTGGGGCATCAGGAAAAGTCCTTTGTGTAAATGTTGTGCTGTGGAAGATGCTACACAAATGCTGGATGGCTGCTTTTTCTGTTGGACTCCCTTGAGGTCTCTCTAAACTGAATACAGCAGATCTGAAGGCTACTGACTGGCTTAAGACTGTTTAGCTATTTTATCTTGTATTTGTAAAGTGTACCTTGTTTGCCAAACCCACAGTGGCGCAATCACTGTATATACAGTATATACTGTGTTGGGATACCAGCAATGTAGGATACCTAATCAAGGTAAAGTCCCATGCATGATCAATAGAAATTCAATGCCCACTCAGGAGTGCAGGGTAATTCATTGACTTTCATTTCTCAAATTGATTGGCACTTGGTTCACCGCTACATATTTTGGGGTGCTACACCTTCATACCAATATGTATTTATCACAGCTGTAGTCCTGTTCTCAATGTTCAAACTGTATGCTTGTCTCCTTTATTTTATTAACTGTGTTGTATGCCAGTATATTGTATTATATCCTGTTGTACCACATTGTCCTTACCAGGACTTCCTTGTAAATGAGCGTGCTTAATGGAGTTTTCCTGCAAATAAACTTAAACTTGAGATAAAACTTCAACATATTTACACAGCATGCTGCCATTTCACCAGTGTGAGGACCATCAGATCCCCCTAGAATGGGCTCACTTAAGAGCACTATTGATTTTTCTGAACAACAGACCCAGGCGTCAACCCCCGGCATTCAGTCTTGGCCCAGACACTGGATGGGACAGGGCACAGGCTCCCATGGCCTCTGAGGATAAAAGTCCATCAAGACGGAATCTGTGCAGCTTTGCCTGCTGGCAAAAAGTAGTAATAAGAGTCCCCCAATCTTAAATTAGCTACCTTGCATCCTCTCTCAGTTGGTGAGTGACCGCTGGCACCAACAGGTACCCTCTGGTTCCTTCTCTATAAAACGGTACATTCTTCCTCTTCCACAAAGTCCCCACAAGTGGACAGCAGCCTGTGGAGCTGCTCCCCTCATGGATGAAATCCAGGCCTTGAAAAGCCATCAAGGCATATCCTTTGGGGGTGCCCCCCTTTCAGTCACATTTTGACCTCTCACTTCAGTCTCAAACCTCCAACTGCCAGGGAAATGTGGTTTATGCTGCAGCACTAAGCCCCACTGTTGGCAGAGACACCATTCCCAGTTCTGGAGTTCACCCTTAGTCTGCCAGCTGATAGTCTGCCCACCCAGCAGTGCAATTAAAGGAGGTGACATCCTAGACTGGAACGCCAACCTCAGAACAGTAATTCAGATGAATAGCTGGATCTCCAGATCTTTTGATCTTCATAGGGGTACTCGTCAGGGGTGCCAGCTTTCCCCAATGATATTTGATCTAGCCACAGAGCCCTCATTCTGGGTTATCGAGGCATACCAGTCAATAAATGGGATTTGTGATGGAGGGCGTGAGACCCTGTGATATCATTGTATGTCGATGACTTGCTGGTCATAACCACACATCAGCTCTGGAGGAGTCACTGTTGGCCCTGCTACATTTACTTGAAAGCTTTGGGAGCCAATTGGGATATAAAATAAAATGGAGAAAGTCTGTCATAATGCCATTTTAAACCATTCTCCCTCACTCTTCAGCACATGACCAGTTACCTTTCCAGTGGATAACAGCAGGATTTCGGTATTTGGGCATCAATATTATCCAGAAAACTAAAGATCTATATCTAGCAATCCTCCCACCTCCACTAAAACAAATTCAAACAGAACTAGAGAGAGGACGTACTCTACCGCTGTCAGCTACAGGGAGGAGCAATGTGTTAAAGATGACTGTTGCACCAAAACTACTGTATTTGTTTCAGATGCTCCCTATTCCAATTCCCCAAATGTTTTTTATGCAAATGAGGTCAGTTATCACTACCTGCCTATGGCAGGGCTAGTCCATCCGCATCAACCTAGAGACATATCTATGTGGGAGTACCACACCCTGAGTATTATTACTGGGCATCACAATGGCAATCTTACATGGGTGGCATACAGCAGACAGAACCAACATGGCCACTCTAATAGGAAATGGATGGATGCAGAGGTCTAGGTTAACTGACTTTCTTTACGGTTCCCCTGCCACAAATCTTAGCATTGCTCAGTGAAGCCCAATCCTGGAGCATCTCTTACGCTTATGGTGCATGGTGCATAGTACCTTATTATACCCTGGTCTGCTTCAGAGTCTTAACTCCCATATGGGAGCACCCATTAGCTCCACCTTTCCTTTGTGACCAGGATATGGGTTTTGGAAAGACAGACGGATCAACCTAATAGGACAACTGTGGGACTGTCGTCGAGGGCACAGGTCAGGAAGCATAGGAAAACCAAGAGCAGTTGTAAAATTCACAATGAGAGTTTTATTATTAATAACAGTAAAATAAAAAATAAAATTGTTCAGAATAACTATTTATAAAGGCAGTATAAACACAGAAAACAAAGTCCATATTCTGAGTTTTTCTTCTCAGTTGCAAATCTTAGTCTCAGTTTCTCACTCTCCTTCTCTCTCTAGCAAAAGCATTGCTGCTCTTTTTATAAGTCTTTGCCAGGGAACCTCGTTAAGGGATGTTCTGCTTCTCACATAATGTTCTTGTCAGTTTACAGAATGTTCTTGTCAGTTTCCTTGCAGGTGCAACAAACAGAGCATAGCAACCCAGAACTGACCTCTTGTTCACAGCTCTGCAGAGAGTTTGCAAACTGCATCTCAGGTTAACCACTTGAGTTCCAAATAGCTTTTTGCAGTCATTTCAATAATATAACTATATACAGTTTCAAACAAAGGGATACAGTTTCAAACAAAGGGTTGCAGTTTCAATCAAAGGAATCCCATTATCACTTACAGTTTCATACATAGATGCCCATATATTTTTATAACCACAGATACACAAGGGGAAGAAAAGATAGAGACAGCAAGTGAAGGCAGAGAGAAAGTGAGAGGCGGAGAATAGCGAGACCATCAGAGTGAGCAGTTCCAAGGTCTCACAAAAAAATGTGGTTGTGCAACCAGACAGACAGGAGACACAAAAGGAGAGAATAGAGCAGATCCTTGCATTTAACTCTTTCTGCATACCAAATGGGACAGGGTCTTATTCAACCCTGTCAAAGGGACCAAGGTATGTTCAGAACCTTTCAACGACTAGTAGACATTTATAATATTCCACCTCAGAAAATATTTCGATACTCCAAATCCAGCACTACTTAGTTTCAATATTAGGGTGGGAACTGACACTTGCCCCTCATCATCAGTAGCGCTAATTTTGGATGAGGTATACAGGGATGCTGGACTCATCTCCCTATTATGTCAGAATATCCCCTTGAGTGCCAAGCTGGCCACAGCAAAATATAAACAGAAATGGCAAGTGTGGCTTGTGGAAGACATCTCACATGAATGTTGAGCTGATGATCTCCAGGAAGATGGTATATGTAGCCCCATGCCCAGTAGGTTATGATCTGAGCAATATATGTCTTTGCACCAGGCATACTATACCCCTGGGATGCTGAGGAGCTTGTCATATAACTGTGATGGCAGTTGTCCACAACGCAGAAACAGAGATACATCGCTGCCTTAAATGTGGTTGGGTCCAAAAATCCAACCTTATTGGAACAGTATAGTTTCTACACTAGGAGAGGTATTATACAGTGATTTGGAGCTGTCCCCCAGGGATATTATCCTTGGAGATCTTGAGGAGGTGTAGGAACTACTGCCCAAATTACATCACTTGGTATATACCGCCTGGACTTGCCAAGCTGGTACGATATGTGCATGGAAGAATTCCCAGCCCCCCTCACACAGTGACTGGTTTAACTGTGTTGGAGAACCCCACATTAAGAGAAAATAACATACAGAACTAGGGGAAGCATTGGGGTGTACAAAAAGGTTTGATTGGGTTTTAATGCCCTGATTATGCAGCAGGCTGAACAGCCCCGCTTATCCAATCAATAATACATGGTGTGAGGACTGTGAGTCATAAGCAAAAATGTACTTCCCGGAGAACCCAATGTTGCTTGTAATAGCATTTAATTCTTACAAAAAAAAGAGACCAGAGAGCAGCTTCATGTTTGTATGAATTTTATCTTTATGTTAAGCAATTGTTTTCATATCTGTACACAACAGTGAAAAATGTATTATTGTTATAAAACTTTAATAAAATTATAGCTGAAAAAAAAAACTGGACTGCAGATTGTCTTCTGAAACAAGTAATGTAAACCTGAGGGGTAAGATGTCTGTTCCCCTGTGATGTCAGTTTTTCTCGGTACTAGAGTCATGTGGAGGGTGGTCTGGTTTTTCCATCCACTGACTTACAATGACACCAGTTGCTTAGCCTGATTTTCCCAGGGGCACTTTTCTTTCTCAAAACCCAATGAAAAATGTTTCCTTTGGGGGTGGGGTGGGGAGATTGAACTGCAATACATTGCAAGTTAAAAAATAATTCCTTCCCGTTTTTTTTTTAAATAACAAACAGCAGAAAAACTGTAATGGAAAGGCGTTTTGTTTTATACCAGCAGCTACATCTGAGGACCTCAGAGTTAAAGCCTTAAATGTGACATTTACAAAGATCGGAGGTGCTGGTTTGCTCATAGCACCTGGCTGCTCAGTCTGATCCCTTCATTTTCCTGCCTATGTGACTTGCTAGTCCCAGAGACAGAGCTCCCTCCCCCGAGGATTCCCAATGCAGACACCTCTGTCTATAGCTGGTCACCTTTACCTGCTGAGCTCCTCACCCCCACGATGGCCCCAAGCCCCCAGCCAGCCCCTTATATGGGCATCCGGACCACAAACATGATTTTCAGTCTCCCAGGTGACAGTGCAGTCTGCTCCTGCCATGCCATAGGACCTGCCCATTGTTGGGGGAGGAGGTGGTGGCAAGATGAAAGCCCCTCCCCCCAGTCATTTCTATCACAGATGATAAAAGCAGCAAAGGTAGATACATTTCAATGTCTAAAATACATGATATCTATTTTAAAAGCCAGGGTCTTATGTTTCTAGTCTGCATTTTAATTTTGATTATTGTGTTTGTGCTGCCAGTGCGGATTGCATTGCAACTGTACCTTTTATCTTGGTGCTGTAGTACTATTATCTGAATTTGGCAATCCAATCATAGCTATTTACCTCTGGCGCAGTTACATGGGCTATATTTTATTATTTACGCACCCTATTATTACATTGCTGGTTTGCACTGTTGCTCCCTCCTCTCCCCAACAGGGCACATCTAGAAATGAGCTGCTACCAGTTCAGTGCATCTTTCCTGGTAAAACATTTGAACTAACCAACAAATTACTTAACTAGTCTTAAACTGTGGCAATGCTGCTAATTTGTGCCCCTCCCCTTTCACAATACAGATTTTTTTCAGTGTTCCCAGATCGATGTGTCATTTTCTCTGTAATTCCAGGGCAATTTTCCTGGGTTTTCCTATAGATTACATTGTATCCTATGAAAGCCACATTGCTACATTTTCCATTATAATAACCAGTGCAAGTCTATGGGATGAGTTTCCCCCATAGACGGCTCCATTTCCCTGTAAAATACAGGAATCCCTGTAGATCTGGAAGCCCTGTGTTTTTCCCTAGTGGTGTAGAACGGAAAGCAGAATATGTAGACCTGAACCCTCTTGGGTGTCGTCCCCCCCCCCCGAATACATAGCTGTATTTGTTCCCCTGCCTCCTTGTACATGCCACAGTATACCTCAGCAAGTGCATAATGCAGGCAAAAGAATTACAGCAGTACTTGTGTATTATGCATTTACCATTATGTTTAAATTAAACAATGCACAGCACTCATATGTAGCATGCGGGGGAGGGGAACAGCAGTTAAAGCAACCAAAATCAATGGCCAGGTCCAGAATCCTTCTCCCCCCAGATCAAATTGTAAGTCATAGTTCATATGGCATATACATTCCTGTACCCATGGGCCATCCTAAGTATGGTTTCTTCAGCGGTTGAATTTATAATGGGACAGTTTTGCCCTGCTGTCAGTGGTTGTTGGCGTGGAGAAAGGGTACTCTATGCCTTTAACTACTGCCTTTCTGGACTCTGTAGTGCCAGCCAGGTTTTCTTTTGGGGGGGAGGCTATTTCAGGAGAAGGAGGAGGAGTAGAAGAGACATGCAGTCCATCGACTGAATCCCCCTGAAAGCTACTATTGTTGGGAAACCTCTCGGAGACAGAACCCAGAGCAAAAGGCGCTTGTTAAAGAGGCAGGCCTGAATACAAGGGGCTCTCAGAGAGTCAGTGAACCATGCTAAATTACTTAAACTAACATTATTGACATTACACCCAGCCCGCCTTGAGAGGGCAACTGCGTTTTCTGTTCATCAAAAATTCATTCTGGGGGAAGGGGGTGTTCAGCAAAAGAAAGCCCTGGCCACTTTCTTCCTTAGCCTTGCAGTTCGAGTGGGTGTTTGTTTCCACTCCAGTGGCTTTGAATGGCAGGGAGGACGATGCTTGATGGAGGAGGCTGTGGGGGACTTTGAACTGTGCTCCTAGGGACAAGTGAACCGGCTTCTGGCTGTTGTGAAGTGAGGATATGGGGGGGGGCGCATAATCTCTCCAAATAACATCTCATCCTTTGTATTTCCTCTGGTGGAAGAGACTCTTCAATATTAAAAGTCAAGAGTGTTCCTAAACTACGGAGAACAGGGAGGGGGACTGCATGCCACATACAGCAGCTCCAAAAGATTCTTTCTGTGGATGGGTAGCGCAAGTTCTCAAAATGCCCGCCACCCCCCTCCGTGAACTTGTCTGGGTCTTACATGTAGAAACCAAAAAAAGATAGTCTTCGAAAAACAGTCTGAGTGGCTTTACATGCATATTAGCGATCAGCGTGCAATTAGCATATCATTAGTATGTAGATGCATGTAAATTGTGAGCGTAAAAAAAGACTCACAAACAATAACATTTTTGAAGCACTGTAGGATCTAGTTGGAACTGAAACTGGTCTGCGTAATACAGACTGGAAAAGGCTTGCTGGTGGGTCGATGGGACTTATTCCTCTTCTCCCTTGGAACCCAAAGATTTGTTTTTCATCAAGCTTTTTGGCACCCCATCAGCCATCTGCACCTTCTGTTAGGCATTCCTCCTAATCTCCCAGGCGGCCAATACACATAGAGTTATTTTCTTGTTTGCCCCGGACCAGGCTCACCACCCACACAGTACCAGGCTTCACCCTGCTAGGCCATGCTGGCACGTAGCATTCCACAAAAGATGAAAGAAGCTTCCTGGCTGACAGCTAGGATCACTAGTGCAGAGGAACCTAGTGCCTCTCCTCCCTGGCCGGAGGCGCTGCCACACAGCAGTGCTTCCCCAGCCCCCCACTGCCACACAGCAGTGCTTCCCCAGCCCCCTGCTGCCACGCAGCAGTGCTTCCCTAGCTCCCTCCCACCCATAGCCTGCAGTACATGTTTTTCCATATTTTCCATTATGCTCCTCTGGTAGGCTGGGTGGCTGTATCAGCTCATCCCTTCTGGCACCATTGCTGTCCCGAGTCTCTGAACTCCTCTTTCCTCCGAGCCTGACTGTCAACGCAGCTGAGGGGGCTTCATTATGCCCACCCCCCCAGTTTTTCCACCTGTTTCCTCCCACTATTCCCCAGAGCCCCAGACAAGGTCGAGCATGAGTGTGGAGGTGCGCACACATGCCTTGGCGTGAAATGACTCCTCTCCTCCCACCTCTGGTCTAGCACTTAGCCCCTCCTGACACCAGCGCCACCAACATGCCTCCACATGGTGGCAGTCAACAGCTGAGAGAGCTAACCTCCCCAGTCCGGGAGAAGAGAGCTGTCTAGCGGCCGCTCAATCTTCACCCAGCCCTCCCCCCGCTGACCCCCATCAACCCATGCTCGTCACAAAACATGGGTCGCCGGTGTGGCAGGAGGTAAGGCACCAGCACCTCAGCCCTCCACGCCACTGGGCCCGTGCCTGCAGTACATGTCGAAAGATTGTATAAGCTCAGATCAGATGTCTGCCAGTTGCGCTGTTCTCCGACTGCTAGATATAGCCCTCTGTGACTGTATTTAGCCCAGGGAGGAGAACAGCATCAGCAAACAAAAGATCAGAGCCCATAACAACTCTAACATGTACTGCAGGCTATTGAATCTTCCACTGCTGCAGGACTACTCCTGATGTCAGCTGCAGGGGATTGTGGGATTTCTGGTTACAGAAAATGTCAGCTTACAAGTCAACAGAATCAGACTGATATAATCTACTATACTGCAGTAAAGAGTAAGTAATAAAAATGTTTTGCATGCAAGGTGCAAATTAGGACCAGCCCCACACTCAGTTGTGGGGATCTTTGTGCTGACTATTACACTTTAAATTTCTAAACATCATTACTCAGGCTTTAAAAGGAAAATCAGGCCGCCGTCCCAGTGGCACTGAGGGTTGAGGCGCTGGACGCCACACCCCGCGCCACGCTGGCAACCCAGGTTTGGGAATGAGCCCGGGACATCGGGGATCAGCAGGGGAGGGAGAGGACTGAGCATCCGAGGACAGCTCTCCTCTCCTGGAAGGGAGGGGGGACACATGCTCGGTGCCTGACTGGCCTCTGGCGGAAGCTGGAGGCATAGCAGTCACATGAGCGCACAGAGGGGTTGGGAAGTGGCAGACATCAGCAGAGATGTCTTGATGTCGGGGCATAGCCACTCCCCCAGAACATCAGAAAAAACACCCGTGGCACTCCCGGGTAGACGGAGCGCCAGGCCCCAATCCCCACTACCCCTACCTGCCCTGGTGACTGGCATCCTGATGAGACTCAGGAATTCGGGTGCTTGCCCCCCCACCTCATCCCCACCTGGGGGGGTAAGCCAAGGCTATGTGGAGGATGAACCACCATAGGATACAGGTAGGAGGTGGGGACTAGAACGGCCATAGGTGTCTCCCAAAGGGAGTGGAGTACCACAGGAGGGGAAGGGTATAAACAGATAGTTAAAAAAAAAAAGGAAAATCAGAAGAACCATTTTATAACTACAATATGGCACTGCAGGGTGTGTGTAATAGCATGATAATGGTACTTCTCATGTGCGTAAGGCACTCGGGGTTGCCTACTGGGTCAATATCATGCATGAAAGACAGCGTGGTGAATACCGCGCTATTGAGCACATGTAGTTTCAGCAACAGGGGTAGAACAGCACTAGTGAAAGAGTGCTGCCCCTGTCATTGTGTGCGTTTACCTGGTATTATCAAATTGCCATGTGCTGGGGGCTTGGCCAAGCTGCTCCTCTGGTGGAGTGGCTAGGGCAGCAGCACATGGCGGAATGGGAGACTTGGGACCGTGGTTCGGTTTCCTCCAGGGCTTTCTGTGCTGCAATTTTCTGCTGGTTTCTTCTTTAAAAAAAAAAAAAACTTTCCTCCCAACAGTGTTTTTCCTCATCCCCAATGTCCACCCCCCCCCAGGAGTTTTTTATTTAAATTCCGGAGGGTGCGGGGGGTTTGGTGAGTGAAGCCCCCCACAAAAAACAAAGAAGCTCATAGACTGTAATGGCATGCACTGCTTGTGTTCATTGGTGTTTTGCCCAATGATACTGCAGCGCACACTCTTATGGTTGCAGCTTTAAGTGCCGCGTGATGTTTCTGTGCGTGGTATCGACTCCGTGCCTCGGGATTGCATCATGCCTCATTTCCGAAGGCATGCCATCATTCCACAATAACAAACACCCTGGAGTGCCTTATTGCTTAACTAAATGGTATAGCTGCCAGGATGGCAGAAGACTGACACGATGGACATGTAGTCTTTTTTGTCCAGTATCCAGTGTTCCCATGTTCCTGTATTCTGATTATCACAGGGACCAATTTAGCACTTTGTAGAATTTTCAAATTCTTTTTTTTTTTTAACTTTCTTTTTATCCCACCTGTCCTACCCTTTTTGTCCACTCCCTCAGACCAATCAACCTCTCAGACCACCATCATGGAGTCTGCCCCTAGAGTGCCAGGCCTCTCCATTGTACTTCTTTGATGCCCGGTTATCCCCCCGGGTGGGGTAAGGAAGGGCCCCTCTTCCTCAACCTTCAAAGGAGAGCTTGCACAATGGGGTCTGCTAGTGAACTGGTGGCTGGGAGGCATGGATCAGTCGTCATCTAGGACCAAAGAGGGTTTTTTTCCATTTTCTGAGGTCCCCTTCCATCCCTGAGGATGCCGGCTCAGGTAGACAATGTGCTGACGCATGACGCTACCAAGTGCCTAACGGTGTCCTCCCCTTCCCAACTCCAGCGCCACTGGAGGCACCAAAGCCGCAAAAGTCAGTGCTCCCACCAACCCTCAGGGATGTTGGGTCCATTAAGCACCCCTGGAAACCCACCCCAAAGGAGGAGAGCATCCATTGGGATGCTCGATCCTCCTTCCCCCTGTCGACCCCCAGCGACCCGAGTTCGTTGCCAAACTCAAGAATTTTCAAATTCTGATAGAGTGGAATTCCATAGGATTTATGAAAATTCTGACCAATTTCAATGAATTCCATTAAAATCAGAATTCCAAAATTCCATAAGTGGCATTTACATAAAATACAGATTAGGATTCTGCAAACCATGAAAATGAGTCCACAGTTTACGTAATCCATGAAAAATGAATCGTCGGTTTCAAATAAATGACTTTTAGAATTCCATGGGATTTCTTGAAAATTTCAGAAGAGCATTTTGGAAGCATAAACACCATTCCAACTGAATTCCACCAGCAGAATTCCAAATTCTACACAGCTGTAGTACTAACCCAACCTAGAGCAAGCAACCATGTCTAAAAGGTTAAAGGGCACATTATGAGCAACTGCAGGATTTGAAAGGTGGGTTTCTAATATTTTTTGACTTAGACAAAAAGTTGGGGGAATAAGTCTCATCCCCCCCAACCCCACCTGCCCCAGAGGTTGACCATATGGGCTAGGTTGCTGGCTGGAACTAAGGACTTTAGGATGTTTTGGTTGGAGTGTGTGGGTGCACCCCCCAGTGGGGGGGCACAAAAATTGCATATTGACACCTACAGAATGTTCAGATTAAGCGACTGACTAGAATTTACATAACATGATGAGTTCTGACCAGGGAGGCAGTTTCGGATAATCTCTCTGCATCTCTCTATTCAATTTTCTGCAGTTGGCAACTCCCCCCCCCAGACGCCACAAGACCTGCAGTTTCGCATAGAGTGACAAGGCATGCACCGAACCACAGTGGAGGAGTGGAGCCTAGAACACTGAGCCAGTAACCTTGCTGTGTTCATACTGCAGATGTGGGAACCATCAAAGAGCATATGAGGGTCACGAACTGGAGTGGGCATGTAATGGGGGGGAGACTTATCACTTCAGAATGCCATTATCACATGTATCTTTCCCCCCGATATTTCATTTGTTTACCTTTAAATTGATACAGCAAGAAGTGTAACTGTTACATACAAAACACTGGAATAGAAAATACAGAATAAATACTAACTCATAATCAGAGTCAGAGGCTCCTGTAATCCATATCACATATGTGATATTAAATCTTTTCTAAATATATGCAGTATATATAAATATTTTAAAGTTTCCATATTGCAGAAAAATATATCTTTTTTCCATTTACTGATTTCTGTATATAATAGAGTATAATATCACACTACTGTACTTGTGTATTGTCTTGCTCTGTATTACTCTAGGCATTTGTAATTCATTTGTTACTGGATTTTGTCATTTGTGTTAATTCTATGAAACTGTATTGCCCCTCCGCACCTTATATATATTACTATGTCTAATCTTCTATATTGTGATCTCCCAGCTCTTGCCTGAAAATAGGCAAATATTTTGTCAAGTGCATCTACCTGGTAAATAAACGTTAAATAAATAGTGATGATTAGGTTCCTGAAACCACCCTTCAAAATGCAAGATATCCTCCCTCCCTCCAAAAAAATGTATATTCAGTCAAAGTGAATGGTATATCTGAGCTAGGGCACTTCCAGTTGTTTAAGACTAGCCGCTTAGTTCCCATAAAGGCAGTGCCTAATAGCGTTTTAACTTCATATGGAGTTCTTAAATTCTAAACAAATGCAAGATCCAGAAGCAAATGGTTTGGTAACTTTTATTGGGCCAATATAGATGTTACAACAAAAGAACAAAGTGCTCTAGCTTTCAGACTAACCAAGTCCTTCTTCAGAAGCTTAATGACAGTTATTTAGAAAATCCCATACTATTAACACCCAGATAACGCATAAAAAACAGAAATAATTCTCACTGGTTTAACATATTCATTTGAAACATAACAGAATATTTCATCAGAGAAGCCAATTAGCACCAGTATAAGGTTATCAAGAAATAGCAACAAGCAGGGAGTTTTCCTCACATACATTTTAAAATGTCTTAGTATGTTTCAAGAAAACAGTCTACTGGTAACAACACCTTAGGATACGATTCTCCCTAATTACATGTAAGATGAGGAGCTTACAACTTAATTGCAGGTGCCCTTGTGTATTAAAGAACATAGTCAATGAGAGGCAAACCTGTGGATAATAAATACATGATAAAATGTGACATAATTGCAAGCTAAAAACAAGCCCCAAAAATAAAATAAACAGAAATTATATATATATGGCACACAGAGGGTTTAAAGTGAAGTTTACTCAAAGTGAGCAAATGTTTCACACAAAATGTAATACACAGCTTAGTTTGAGACATTTTCCCAACTATATTCTCAACCAGTTAATACATTCCATTAACTTTAAGGCCTTCAGTGTTGTAACAGGATTTAATACATGATAATATCAACTGTAAGAATAAGTGCCAAATAAAACAAACAAACAAAAAAACTACTTGTCAAGGACCCCCAAGAAATTGAGACCATGAGTCTGATATGTACAGATTTCAATACAGTGTCAGCATATAATAAAACATGTGCAGAATCAGCCTAAGGAATCTGAATAAAAACTCATAGGAATAAAATCCCCCAGCGCCTCCCCCCGGGAAAGGTAACTAGTAGGAATGAGATATATGTACAAGAGTCCTAATACATCATCATTCACATCAATCTTTGCAATATTTACCCAAAGGAATTAAACCTTTCATGAACTCCCAAGTAAATGAGATATGCATCTTAATATGTGCAGAATTAAAAAATGTGACAGTATGTAATCCAACCACTGACAACCAGTAGAAGGAAGTAAATATTCACTATATATGACAACTAAGAGTCCTAGCCACTGTTACACCATTTATGTCATCTGCCTGAATAAAAGCCTACCTCAATATCTCCACAATAACCACACCCACTATACCCACAAAAAACACACCAACACCCACATAAAAATTGCCCCATGCCACATTCCCCCACATACATGTATGTGCATACACACACACACACACACACACACACACACACACACAATGCTAAGGTGAGAAGCCAACTTGTAGATAACCAGATAAAGGGGGCTCTATAAGTATAAAAGTAAAAAAAACTAAAGGCTCGCTGAAGAACAAAAGTGTTTATGTCCATCTTTTAAAGTAAAGGTCTGTGTAAGTTTAAGTGGAATAATGTGTCATATAACCAACATCAATGTTCAATCCATCCGCCACCATATTGAGAAGTAAAATAAGTCTAATTTCAGAAGCCCGTCTCTGTTGTGTACTGTTGAAATGTCCTTTTAAGACTATCACAGACATATCTGAGAGTGAGCAGCCATCCTGGGAGAAGTGTTGTGCCACTGGTTTGTCAGTCATCTTCATATTAATACAATGCCTGTGTGAATTCATTCTAGTGCGGAGTTGTTGCTTTGTCTCCCCCACATAACCTGTGCAAGGACATTTCTTGCATTGAATGAAATAGACAACCTTACTTGATGTACATGTATAATTCCCCCGTATCCTGAATTGTCTGTTTTGTGATGTGACCACACAATCTGAAGTGGAAATGAGCTTACAAGTCTTACATCTGCATTGATGACAAGGGCATGTGCCATATGATGTCATGGTGTTCTGTTCTGGTTCGAGCTGACTCCTAATAATCAGGTTGGCTAAATTAGGTGGTTGTTTTAAAGATGGTAGTGGTAGTTCTTCCTCACTAATTATTGGGTGGAGGTCCTTAATAATCTTATGTAGAAGTTCAAGGTGAGGATGATACCTGACTACTAAGTGTAAAAGGACTTGGTTGGTCCGAAAGCTGGGGCACTTTGTTCTTTTGTTGTAACATCTATGTTGGTCCAGATGCTGGTCCAATAAAAAGTATCAAACCATTTGTTTCTGGATCTGTTCTTACTAGGACCAATACAGCAACTACACTATTTGTTTGTAAACAAATACAAGTGCACAAATTTATTGTAATTTGTTTTTCCAACACCTTTTTTTCTTCCTAGAGTTTTCAAGTTGCTTTATTTGTCATTCATCCATATGCTATTATGATGATACACAAAAACGTTAAGACATAAATAAAATGACATTTAAACCAAGTATAATCAATAGTTATGCAGGTCCACCAATGCAGTGGTAGTGCGGAGGTGAAAGGGCCGCCTGACAATTGGACATTGGCTGGAGGGGTTGGGGCGTTCCCTCCTACCCCACCCGGGGGAGGTGATCCATGGCTGGGGTGAGCCCCCTCTCGCACCACTGGAATCACCATTGGGACCCCAAGGAAGGGAGCAGATATGGAGACAGAGAAGAGGAGGTACATATAGCAAGTATATAAAAAAAGCTAAGTATAATTGATAATTATACCAAAACAGTATACATTTCATATTACTAGCAATTTAATTAACAGTATTTTGAGTTTGGGCAATTAAAAAGGTGAGGTACTAGAATTATTTAAAGGGACACTGTCAACCCCTTTAGGCCTCGGGAACACATCAATTCATCCTGGTCATTTTGCTCCACAACAACTTGCCCTGGACTATTAGCTCCAGTGTCAATTGGCTCCAGTGTCAATTTGTCCCCGGACAGTTCACTTCCACTGCATATTGTACTGTACTCCAACAATAATTACAGTATGACTTCCACTTCTACAACCCTTGAGCACATTAACTCATCTGATGGGTGAATTGCGCCAACCTGGAGTTTAATTTATAATATTTATGTTGGGGCAAGTTGCCTGGGGATGAATTGACATGGGAGCTGATTGACGCTTGAGCTAATAGTCTGGAATGAGTTGTCACAGAAAGAAATAACCAGGATGAATTGTGATGTAGCCTTAGGCCTCAAGATGTTCCTAGTGTAACAAACACATGTTATGATTATTCACATTTTGAAGAGATTGCCAATGTAGCTAGTAGTTTGATTCTAACTAATGTTTCTTATAAAAAGTAAAAAAAACAGACTGCCCACCATACTGGTGTTACCACACCCAAACATGTTTGTTTACATTCCTTGATCAATTCCCACTGCATATTTCCTGGACTTGTTAACATTCAACACAGTCTAGCCACTCATGATGCAGTGGGAGGAGAGGAAATATTGCATCGTGAGTGGCTGCACTATTTTGGGTGTTGCTAAAGTTCAAGTAATATGCAATAAGAGTAGATCAAGGATTTGAACCAAAACAAGATTGGGTATTGCTACACCATTAGCATGTGTTTCAGTTCTACTGAGAAAGGAAGCAGATGAAACAACCAGCAACATCAGTGAATTTTATAGACAGTGAGCAATCATAAAATGTGTTTTTTTTTGCCGGCCCATCAGCACAACAATTGGATTTCCACTTGCGATGCCGGCAACTCAGGACTGCTCACCTTCTCCCGGGGGGAAGGAGGGGATGCAGCTTGCTGTGTGCAGTCTCCTGGCAGAGGTCAGGAATGCAACAGTTCGGAGAGCCCCACTGAACACAAAGGGCATAGTGGATGTTGGCATGTGCCTTGACGTCTGTGGCACACCACACCCCCGGGGAGCAAACCAGAAAAACTGCTTCTCAGTCGGCTGGATGATGGCTGCCAGCTCCTGCCACCGCGAGTGCCCTGTGCACCTGAAGCCACCTCAGGGGCTCCCAGAGACTAAACAGTTAGTGCACTGGTTGTCCTCCCTGGTGTCTTCCCCCTCGGAGGAGAGGGAACCCATTCGGTAAAGGGATACACCAGGCTACCCACCGGGAATGGCTGCAATATGAAGTAGGTAGAGGGGGATGGGGAAAGGGTGTTGGTGTTGGTGGGGTCCATGGCTGGCCAGAAGGAGAGGTGGGCTGGGAAGCCTAAGGAAGGAGCAAAAAAAGTAAAATGTGGAGTTTTAACTAGAAATCATTTGATTCAAAAAAAGGTTGACAGTGTCCCCTTAAAGGAAAACTACACCCAAAACTTGAAAAAATATATGTTGTGCAGAGTGTTTTAATTTGTATGTGAAGTTCTAGTGTTTCCTTCCCTCTGTCTGGTATTAGGAGTTTTTTCTAAATTAGCCTGCTAGCTTTAGGGTAGTTTTCCTTTAAGTTATCCGATGAATGGAAAATTTATCACAGGACTGTTGATAACCATTTATTTCAGCCTAAATACAGTCTGGCATCTCAGTTTAAACTATATGCCAGAATGAGATCATTCCCCTA
Source organism: Neoceratodus forsteri (assembly GCA_016271365.2). Lineage (NCBI taxonomy): Eukaryota > Metazoa > Chordata > Ceratodontiformes > Ceratodontidae > Neoceratodus > Neoceratodus forsteri. The sequence goes on along the minus strand of JADMNL010000034.1, from coordinate 43,748,085 downwards.
CAAACAATGGCAGCTGTCATTTTTCCACCAGAATATACAACTATAGTTAAATAATGTCTTTAGTTCTTAATTCCCTTGTATGGGAAACTGATAGCCATTCAAAACTAGCCAAGGAAACCAATATCTTATTAGGTAAGTAAATTGTCTCCTTCTGTCATTGTTTAGTTCGTTTACAGGACCTCAAAGAGCGAGTTATTCCTGCATCTGGCAGCCTGTGTCAGTGCCATGAATTTGGGCTGTTAGATAATCCCATTTTCATTGTCACATGGATCTTGAAGTCCTCAGTCATTTACCTTGAGAAATGAGCCAGGGTGGCAGCCCTGTGGCCTTGGTATGTCTCTGTTTTAATTAATCTTTTGCAGCACAGCTCGGGCAAGGTTGCATAGTAGTTGGTGAATAAGTCGTTCATCAGCTGAGCCCAGCTTCGTTTGGAAGGAAGTAGGGGCCTGGCGGCATGCTAGGCTGGGGTTTTGTTCAATATTTCAGGTCTCTTCTCTGCCTGCCTCACCCTTTGAATTTCCATTATTAAAAAAAAAAAGTTACTGATTTGAGTAATCAGCACTGGGATCTGGCTGCGCGTGAGAATTTCTCATAAGTTTATAGGGGTGTGCTAGAAGGGCCTCTTATGGATTTAAGAGCGTTGCCTCACATGTTCTTAGGGCAAGAGATTTGTTAACCAAATTTATTGTACATTGTGCAATGATTAAAAATATTTTTTTGCAGTCCCTTTCTTTCTTTTTTTTTTATTCTCCTGTGGCCACCCAGATGCTTCCCTGTAGCCTCGCAGCCCTACCTATGGGGATCTGGCCGCCGTCCATCTCTACCGGGACCGCTGACATCCAGTAACCCCTGCGGCTTACCCCCCGCAGTGGGGTGGCAGGAAGTCCCCTAACTCCCCACCCCAATGGATCCAGTTCAGGTGCCAGCGTCTGGCAAACTCGCGGCCGGCCATCAAGCTGCATCAGGTGCCACCATTTTCCCCTGTACTATTTCCCCGAGTCGGTGGCATGCAATGACGCCAGTGGGTGTAAGAGCGCACACATTCACATGCGTCTCACCCAAGTGTCTGCCCCTGACTCTACCCCTTGTACGGCGTGCATCCCTGACCCCCAGCCTCCATCAGGGGGCAGTCAGACACCGACTGTTGTGAACCCCCCACCCTGGAGAGGGAGAGCAGTCCATCAAATGCTCAATCCCTCTCCTTCCCTGCCAGCCCCCATTGATCCATGCTCACTCCTGAATCCGGGTCGCCAGCGTGGCGCGAGGTGTAATGTCCAGCACTTCAACCCTCAGTGCCACCAGGCCAGCTTGCAGTCCCTTTCTGTGGCAGGAGTGGTACTAGCCAGAAACCTGTTAAACAGGAACAGCACATGAGACAGTCTTTAAAAAATAAAAGTACCTGTTGAGCAACCAAAGGAATCCCCGTGATTGGTTGGGAGCATCACATGACACTCCTACAATCTACAATAACCATTATAAATACCTCCTGATATGTCTGACAACCAATCAAAATCTGCAGAGACCAAGTAGCAGTACAGTCAGGTAGGTGGCTGCAGAGTTGTGTCATCCAGACTGAGACAGGCACGTAGGCAGACACCTGCATGTGTGTGCTTGCATGCACACATACAGTGTGTCGTTCCATGGCCAGCAGCCTCTAGGGGAGAAAATGGTGGGGGTAAATCCCCAAATGGCAGAATGTTGTTCCAGGCCCTCACAGGCCCCACACCACCAACTAGGCTCCCATCTAGAATCTGGATTGTGGTCCAGAGGGGCTTGGTCAGTCCCAACAGCCCATCCACATGGTACATTCCATGAAAGGGGGAACTCAACATGAAGGGGTGCATGGCAGAGAAGGTTGGTGACAGGACTGGGGGTACCAGAGCAGATGGCAGCCACCCAACTACCAGGTGGCATAAACACCTTAAATAAAATTCAAGTTTGTGGTAAAAAGTAATTTATGTATAGAATAATACACGGGGTAGTACACATTGCAAGAATTTGAAACACACCCAAGGTGTGTGATGCTCCTAAACCCCAAGAGTGAAGCTTGAGGGGTTATCAAACATCACACAGCAAGGGTGTTTATTAAATTCAAGTAATTACATCATTCCTTGATGTATTTTACATATTCAATGGGCATCAGTCCATCTCCCCACCCCCCAAGAAAAAGTACTAGCAACTAATAAAAGCAAATATGAGCTTTCAAACAAAACTTATGTCTGGACCTGAGCAAAAAAAACAGAGCAACAGTGCCATACAACTTTTCAGAGGTCAGTTTTATGTTTTAAAATTAATGCTAGAAGCTGCACTGACAGAGGTTCGCACCATCACAGCTTCACTCTGTAACATGGTGATCTAGGAAGTGTTGCACTTGAGACACAGACAGTTAGGCAGGCTCGAGCGCAGCTGTGTGTAGGGCACTATATGTTTTACTTCAGCTGGGTTATTGATTTAATTTATGCAGAGTTGGTTGAATGAATCCATTTTTGTGGTCTACTTTTACTTTTTAAAATGAAACAGTTGTGATTGCAGAATGGACTGCTGCACTCAAGACAGTGTGACACAGCGAGTCTTGAGCGTAGCTCCTGTATTGAACAGCACATGTTTGCTGTAATAACCATCTGGTTATTACAGCAAATATTAATGGGTCATCAACACGGACCAGTTATTATAACAAGTTAGTTGGGACTCAGCTTCATGGTCCTCATGCAAAAACTTGTCCAAGGTGGCATTCGTACTATAAGAGAAGCATCTTGGTGGCCCCAGTAACATTTGTTAACAGGTTAAAAGGAACTGCGTACAAAAAACAAGAGCTGCAAGAAAAATAAGATATGTTCAGTCTGCTCTTCGTAAGTCAATATTTGCTGCCAGCTTAAAGCGTGTTGTCAATTCCACCACTGCTCTTCTGCTGGGCAGTCAGCATTCTCCTATCATCTCCCCTCCCTCCCTTCCTCTGGAACCTCCTCCCTTCTGACATTCATCTCTCACCCTCCACAATCTCCCTTAAGCACCAGCTTAAACTCTTCCCTACCCCCTGCACCTGTCAGCTCTCTACCTGACCTGCCTCCTCCCTCTCCCTCACTAGTTCATGCCCACTCTCATGGGTTGGTTTTACACTTCTTATTTCTTTGCACTTAGTGTTTCTACCAGTCATTAGTTTGTACCTTAGGATAAAGAGCGTGTCTTGCTCCAGTTGCCTGTTATTTTGAATTTTTGCACTTTTGCGATGTTGCAGTACTACTGTTTTGCACTTTATTTGTATGTAAACAGTTATTCTATTGTATTTGCATTGTAGTTGCATTGTATTGTATTTTATTATACTGTTAGAAGGGTGCCATCATTAGGGCGCTGTAATGTGGGCGCTGCAACCAGTTCGCCTGTCATACTGGCAAACTGGATTTTGCAGTGCTAGGCATGGGCGTTGACTGTAGGGGTGTTGTGCCACTTGCCCCATACACCTCCAACGTGGAGGTGATTATATTACAGCTTTAGAGGGTGCGGGGGAAATAGCCCACATTTGTCTCTGTGTATTGGGTGCAGCTGGCGTCAGGTGGCACAATGGCTTGGCACGATGATCGCCGTCAGCATTCTGCTGGCACCCTAATGTCCCTCACCCTTTTGCCTGTTGCTCTGGCATGGGTGAACCTTGTACTGTATTGTAATGTAACTGTATTGTCATGTGTTCTGGAGTGTATCTGCTCTATGTTTCTTCTCCCCTCCTCCCCCGGGTCACACCTGGAAGTGAGCCTTGGCTCAGTGTGCCATTCCTGATTACCAATTTTAAAATAAATAAATAAATTCTAAATAAATCTGCACTGCAATAAGTGGATTGCTGGACTGTTCAAAATGTTTCGAAACTGAGAGGGTGAAAAGAGAACAGAAAACAAAACTGTTTCTTGCCCCCGTTTTTAGTGTTGCTCAAAGGCTTTTCAGATGTTTCCCCCTGGAAAAGGCCTGCAGGGTGAGGGGGATGAGAATGCATCTTGGGATGGTGTGTTCCTCTGTTCCCACTGAGAATTCTGAAATTAGTCTTGCACAGTATCTGAGGAAAGAGTATCAGAGTATCAGTGACCAGTACTGACACTGTAGGGCAACATGAGAGGGGTGCTGCACTTCTGAGGTGCTGTCTTTTGGATGAGACTTTAAACCAAGGTCCCATCTGCCTGGATTGGTGGTAGTTCAGGTGGTTGTTAAAGATCCCATGGCACTTATTGAAAAGAGTAAGTGAAGTTTTTATTAAAACAAAAACACACTTTTTTTCCAAAACAAAAACAAATCACACAGTCATTATGATATCCATATTATCTACCCAATTCCAGTTAACATTTTTCCACAGCTCTCTTGCTTTCTCTTCTCCCCATAATTTACATTCATCTTGAAAAATGTTATTTACTTCATCTTGAAACTTAAAAAAAAAAATCCTGTACAGTCAAATCCTTATTCTGCAAAAATCTTGAGCATCTGTTTTGCCATATAGACCATTTCAAAACTGCCAAAATAACATAGACTGTATTTTTATTAACTTTTTCCCATTCTTTTGTTAACTGACCATAGATCAAAATCTCGTATGTCATATTTTTGAAAGCTTGCATCCCCCAATAACTGGCTACCATATCCCGAAAAGGTTTAATAAAGTCACAATAAAAAAAATAAATGCTGCATGCTTTCTTCTTTTGTCCCACAATCTCTTTCTCCACATATCCTTTCCTCCATTCTTTTATGTTTATGGTTACCTCTCACGTTTAACTTCCCATGACTACACATCCATACTACAGCTTTCATTTTTCCCAGAATTCTTTTTTCTAATGTAACAGCTAAAATTTCCTGCTCTTTTATTCCTTTTTCTACCTTAAAAACTTGTTTTCCCAAATTCCTCTCCATAATTTCTTTATACATCTGTTTTCTGTTACCCCTAATTAGAGCATCCACCATTACCCCCCACTGGGTTAAATACTTCCTTCCAATTTCCATATATATTGGCCACACTTTACCTCCTACTATATTCCCTTTCTTCCCAATACATTTAATGAAAGGTAAATTCCATTGCTGTGTTAACCAAGACCAAGCTTTGTTCTCACCTTTTACTAATGGTACAATATTTGAAAACACAAAAATATTAATATAAAAATAATTGGATTTATCATGTTTAAACACCCATCTTTTATGGTTCTATACGTTATCCCCCTTTTAATAGGATTTAACTTGCTACCCCACAATAACTAAAAAAAGACTTTGAATTTTGGATTGCATTTGAAATGCTACTGGAAAAATGTATGCTAAAAATAAAAATATTGGGACAATAAACGTTTTTAATAAGTAAATTCTTTTCTCTCGTGTCATACTCCATTGTTTCCATTTATGTACTTTTATTTAGGCTATTTGATACTTTTCTTCCCAGTTTTGTTGTATTGCATCATCCCCTCCAAATCTTATTCCCAGCACCTTAATGCTTTCATCTGCTATCTCCAAATCTCCTCTTTTCCTTTTCTCCACTGCCCCAACGGATAAATTCTACTTTTCCCTTTATTTATCTTAATCCCTGTATATTGGCTATACTTCTCTACTGTCTCTATTAACTTATCCTCTGAACTCTGATCTTTTACTAAAACTAAGCAATCATCTGCATAAGCACTTGTTTTATTCAGTTCCCTATTTTGCCATACAATACTTTTAATCTCTTTCTCCACCTCTATTCTCCTCAGAAGTGGGTCTAGACAAAATACATATAGTAGGGGACTTAATGGATACCCTTGCCAAACCCCATTCCTTATATACATTGAAGTCCCTAGATGCCCATTAACCATAGGACAAATTTGCATTTCCTTATATATTGCTTTTATTAAACTAATTAATTCTGTTGGAATTTTAAACTTTTCTAAGGTATCCCATACATACTGATGCTTTACAACATCAAATGCCGTTTCTTGATCCAAGGCATACAAATACCCTTGCAAAGAATCCTCATGTCCTTTATTTATGACTTCTCTAATATAAATTAAATTTTGTTGTATGCTCCGTCCAGGAATAGCACATGTTTGAGACTGCAATATCAATTTCTCTGAAAAAGTCCTTAACCTATTGTTTATTACCTTGGCTAAAAGTTTGTAATCTGAAGTCAATAAACTAATGGGCCTCCAATTTTTAAGTTGTGTTTTTTCTCCTTTTTTATGTAAAAAAATCATTATTCTTTTTTCCATGCTTTCTACCAGATTGTTTCCATTCATTATACCATTGTATACTCTTGTTAAAATGGGAGCTATTTGTTTTTCCAAAATTTTATAGAACATATTCGGAATCCCATCCACCCCAGGTGCTGTGTTATTTGACAAAGATTTTATTGCCTCTTTCACTTCTTCTTCTTTAATTTCCCCCTTTATCGCCTCTGCCTCATCTTCCTCCAACTCTGGCGTCTCAATTGTCAGAAAAAAATCCTCACTTTACCTACTTCTTTGTTGCTGGTAATTTTCCTTCAAAAACTTTTGTACTGTACATTTAGTATTTTCTATATCTGTATGTATCCTCCCTTTTCCATCCTGTAATTTGTACATAACTCAATTTTCTATTCTTTCTTTACTACTATCATAAGGATTTGTATGCTATTTTATTCCCTGGGTACCACTTTTTTGTTCCATAATTAAAGACGTGACCCTATTATATCGGTATTCTTTCATTTTAACCTTAATTTCTTCAATTTGTTTAGATTCATCCACCTTATCTTTAACCTGCCATGTCATATGTTTATATAATCTAGCCTTTAATTTTAAATACTTCCCATAATTTGTTGCCTCTACTTTCTGTCCTTCTTCGATCATATATTGTTTGATTTCATTTTTAGTATCTTCCCACCATTCTGTTCCACTATCATATAATTCCATAACTGTTAACTTATCTTCCAGTATTATTTTAATCTTTTCTGTACAAGTGTAACCCCTGTTACCCGGGGTTACTAGTATCCCAGTAAGACCTAGTGGTAGGCAGGGAAGGCAGCTTGTGAAACTCCAGTTAAATGGATTTCACACTGCCTCACTCTGTTTTCAGTCTCAGCTGAGACCGAGGGATGACATCACCATAGAACTATCGCAGCTGCATGAGCCACATTGAAATCTGCAGAAAGGAGTTAGATAAGAATGTTGGGAGTTTTGAACAGTCAGTCTGTAGTCTGTAGTTGGAGATTGTTGTGAGAGGAGCACAGCAGTTCTGTGCACAGGCTCTTGAAGCCTCAGCTCTGAAATAGAGCTACATTAGGGAAAGGTGTGTGTTTCCACCTAAAGAGGGACACAGTAAGCTGTTCTTTAAAGTGGTGGAGACCACTGATACGGGTCTTTGTGCCCCATCCCTGAGGGGATGGGGGGGAAGGTTTGCCTGCTATTCTAGAGGCAACCCCCTGGTTACTGCTAGAGAAGAAGCTGCCTTATTTTTCCCATGTGTGTGGGGTACAAGAAGATTTCAAGATTCACCTGTGGGGCACCTGCAACTGAAGGGCAAGTTCTGCTCTTTCTAAAGGGCCCATGTTTCATCCTGAACTGTGTTAAAGTGGGAGTTGGACTACTGAAGTAATGGGAGGCCTAGAGTAATAGGCTTAGCCAAAAGTAAAAGTATGTTCAAGTCCAGCACGAGGGGAAAGTCAAGACATGTAGAGGAGATGTGATATACGTCTACCCTGTAATCTACGTTGCCAAGCTTTCAAAAAGAGTTGTTTAGTGTCCAGAGAAATGGCTGGGTATGGATTGTGGGAGCTGGAGGTGGGACACCCCCCATCTTTAGTAACCAGGTCCGCCTCTACAGATTTGCTTTGTGGATTTCTACTTTGCCTCATGCACTTGGCCAGTGATGAGGGAAGTACCCAGATGTGGGATTGGAAGGAAAATTTCCCTTAAGGAGTCAAAGGCTCTAAGGTGGTTTGCGGAGCCACCAACAGGAAAACTGGTTCATTCCCATATGGACCACGATCAAGTGGCCAGCAGGGGAGCCGGGCCATGGGAAAAACCCAAGTAGTGTACAAGTCGGGCTGTGTACCCAAAGCTGCATGCAAGTCTGGGCTGTGTGCCTGGTGGGTTCAGAGCCGGAGGGCTGGAATAGTGAAGAAGTGTTCTGTGCCTCTAATCTGCATTACCAGGAATGTAGCCCCGTGGGGGTCCATCTACGCTTTGTTTGTTCAGTTTGGATGTGAATAAAAGCCACACTCTAGAATCCCATTCCTGGTTTTGGACATTACAGTTATTGCTTCCTATGTTTGGATTTACTTGGGTGCCCCTGTGCAGAGTAGCTAAACCTAGGCCCCCTGTGCCAAGTAACCTAGTCCTCCCCGAACCCAGTCCCCATCAGGTACTGCTGTCAGCTTCAGCAGCATGCCACCTGTCATTTTGCAAAAAGGCAGGGTTGCCGGCCGTTACACAAGTATCTTCTTGTAGCTTAAAAAGAGTAGGGGAATTTCCCCGGTGTGCTGGCCAAATTTCCCTCATTCACTAAAAATACCACCAACAGCTTACTCTGGTTCAAGGTCAGTTGGCATTCATCTGTATCCCCCCCCGGGTTATGCATGAAAATAGGCCGGATTTGTCTAGTGCACTTACCCAGTCAACAAAAACTAAATAAATAAAAATAATAAATTTACCAGTATTTACCCCTGTTTCAAAGCTCTTAAGCCTTTGCCTCCGCACTCAGTGAAAAATACTAATCTTCTAGCCCACTGTAGATCTCAAACCCTGTACCCTCATCAGAGATAGTAGCTCTACCAGTAAACCAACAAATCAAGCTAAATTACACACAGTTTTCAAGGCTCTTAATGCCTCTGACGCCATAGTCTGCTACAATAAATTTTCTTCAGCCCCATTGCAGGTCTCAAAGCCTGTACTCTTGCCTCCAGAGTCAGCAGCTCTACCAGTAAACCAGGCTACCTTACTCACACTTTCAAGGCTCTCAATGTCTCTGACCCCATATTCAGCTACAATAAATTTTTCTCCAGTACTACTGCAGGTCTCAAACGCTGTACTCTTACCACCAGTGTCAGCAACTCAACCAGTAAACCAACAATTCAGCTAAATTACTCACTGTTTTTTAGGCTCTCAAAGCGTCTGACTCCATAGTCTGCTACAATAAATTTCCTTCAGTCCCTCTGTAGGCTTTAAACCCTGAACCTGTGCCACCAGCAACAGCAACTCTGCCCACTAGAACTTGAACCTGGCACTTCCTGCACCAAAGTCCATCACTCTACCACTGTACTACTGAGTCCACCACAATGATGGGTGTCAGTCCGCCCACCTTATATCAGAACTGGTATAGCAGCTCCCACTGCCCACAGCCCAACCACCTATTTCCCAGCAAACTATCCTGTCTTCTACCAATTGCACTTATCATACTCCTTACTGGGTTAGATTGCTATCCCCCCACCCACACACCCACCTCACCCCTACCTTCTCTACCTATTACCATCGTCCTCCCACCATGTCAACGCCTGACAAACATCCATCCCCCCACTTAACCTGCCACCAACATGCACACCCCAACCCCCCTACCGACTCATCTGCCTTACCTTTCTTACCCTCCTCAACTTATCCATTCCCTGTGCTACTCTCTCTAAACATGTGCCCCACCCGTGCCCAACCACCAAATGGCAGTCCCTCACTCTTCTCAGAGCCCTATCCCTACTACTTCTCATATCCGGCAATATTCACCCCAACCCAGGCCCCACCACCAATAGTCAACAGAAACTACACCAAGGGCTGTGCATAGCTGCCATGAATATCTGCAGCCTTCCCAAAAAAACAGCATCTCTCCAAAGCTGGCTAGCGCAACACCAGCCGGATGTCCTTGCACTCACTGAAACATGGATTTAAAAAAAAAAACAGATTCATTTGTCAGCTTCCCAGGCTTCACTCTACACAGAGCTGACAGAGTGGGAAAACGGGGTGGTGGATGTGCCCTCTGTGTTCGAGACTGCCTACTGAACCAAGCTCTCCCAATCCCCTCACTAGACTATGGCGCCCAAGCCTTATCTATAAAACTTACCTTGGACCCTGCTAGGGCTCCCCTAACCATCACAGCGGCGTATGTTCCCCCTCGCAATCAAGCTATGGCCATATAATCCTTCACAAACTATATCTCCAACTTCCCTCCCAAAACAGAGCATATCCTGGTTGGTGATCTAAATGTAAACTGGCTTGCCAATTCGGCAGCTGCCATCAAGGACACCTTTGCAGTGCTGGATCATACCCAGCTGGTCCACCAACCCACCAGGGTAAACACCGCAAATGGCTCCCTGACCCTACTAGACATACTACTAACTAACCGACTGAATAGAATCTCTGACCTAGAGGTCCTTCCTGACTGTCTGAGTGACCACTCCCCTATCCTCTTCTCCTGGTTATGTCACCTGCCCAAACCCCAACCTAGTGTCTCCACCCGCAGGCGCTTACAATCAGGTGGCCTTCGAAAATCAAACAATATCTGGCCCAGTGGGACTGGGCCCCTATAACCCAGGCCCCTAACATTGACCTGGCCCTTGACTATTTCACATGCTCATTCAACAAAGCATGTGACATTTTTGCACCCCTGACTAAAATGCAAACTGCAAAACATAATGTCCCATGGATCACACCCTTATTACGGCAGCAACTTAAACAAAGGGATGACCTCTGGCACAGAGCCATTGAATCAGGCTCCCAAACAGACAGACTAGCCTACAAAGCAGAACACAATAGATGCACCTGGGCCATATGCAAGGCCAAGGCTGACTATTATAAAGACACCTGGCTTCTTCCTGGGGAAGTGCACAAAAGTTTTGGGACAACATTAAAGAACTTAATGGCAAATCCCGTCTCCCCCCACCCTTAAAGCTACCAACTGTCCTGGTTTTCCCAGGACAGTCCCGTTTTTAGGCTACATGTCCCGGTGTCCCCACAGTTTAGTTAAAAATACAGAAATGTCCAGTTTTTTTAAATTTCTCTCGGTTTTGTCCCGGGGTCAGACAACTTACTTGGCCATGTTGTTGTGCTGCCACTGCCGACACATAAGTTGCTTGGCTCAGCTCAGCACTGCTAGCTATGCGCTGCTGACTACTGACAGCTGACTGGAACAACCTGAACCTTTAAATGCTGAAAAATGCCCAATGAAATGCCTGCACGAGTCATCTCCGCTAGGCTAGTCTAGACTCCACTCTTGTGTCTGTCTGGTAGGTCAATCTGGCTGGGGGATGAACTGAAACACAGAGTGTGTGACTGTCAGCCAGTCAGCAGCAGGGGAAGCAATAGTGGGAGGAGCAGAGACACTGTAGCAGTCACTGAATGGTCTGCTTGAGCACAGGTGCGGGTTCTACTAATCGAAGTTCACCCCTGACCCCCAGCCCTTCCTGACTTACTTCCTCCCACCTCCAACCTGTCCTCCTGCTGCCTGCAGCCTGTGTTTGCCATGCTAATGCTGTTCTCTCAGCTCACAGTACACTCACCCGCCGAACTTTTGTCTTCGACCACCAATCACCGGACGATAGCGATAAATTCTGGGGCGAGTGACAGAGAGCAGGGCGGGGGTCTCTGCTGCTGCTGCATCAATCTCATCTCTGCCTGTCTCTGTCTGCATCTATGAGGTCTACCTACTGGGCAGCCTGGGCAGACCTGGGCATTTGTGACAGCAGGGTCGGGACAGGAACAGAAGAGCTGGAGGAGGAGGAGGAGGCCGCCGCCAGACTGGAAATCTCAGATGTGGGGACATCAGCAAATCAGCTGCATCTGCAGCTATATTGTGCTGCTGCCGCAGCCGGATCACCACGCAGGTCACAGGCTGGGTCAGGTCGTCAGTCAGGGAGGGTGCAGGTGGGTCGGGGGTGCCGGGGTGGGAAAACTAGTGAGAAAAGCTGGAGCCTGGAGAGGAGTGGAGGATGGAGGAGGCCAGAGACAGACTGGAAAGATGGCATGGGACATCACACAGCAGCTGCATCTGACTGTGAGTCGAGTCAAGTGGAGATTGAAGAGTCGGACTCGATGTTCTACCATCTTCTCGAGGTGAGCGACTATTAAGTCAAATATTTAGTTCATTTTATTAACTGGATTGTTGTTTCTGATGCAGACTCTGTAATTTATTTTATCGCAGTGCTTGCACTTGTGCGACTTGCGAGTGAGAAGAGCCGGGAGGGTCACTCGATTCATCCCATCCGTGATCTGACCATCCAACAATGCAATACAGTCATCTGTCGTCGCGATGCTGTGCTGATTCTTTTTGTGTGTGTGTTGGGGTTTGGTTGGTAGGTTGCTGGGCTGGAAGGTCCAGGAAAAATCTTCGAAGTCTGTGGGAGCCTGGCTGGGTCGGACGGAACTGTGGGTTGTAATTTATTTTTGTGGCACTGACTGCTGTCTCCCTCCCTCCCGCCCTTGACCTAATGTCCTCCTGACCCTGCTGACTGAGCTCCAGCAACTTCCTGCTACCTGCTGCAGCTGTTCTCCCTCGTTCTTAGTAGCTCACATGGTGGACGGTGAAGCAGTCTTCTCTGGCCTGCTGCTTGCTTGCTTTGCTTGCCTGGGCTTGGCTTGCTGCTGGCAAGGTGAAAGGTCAGGTCAGTCAGTGACAGTGTGAACTGTGTGATTGTACCGAGGTAACTTACTTGGGGCCTTTTTAGAAGTCAAGTGCAGTAGAAAGCAAAGTTCTCAAGAACAGTTGTGTACAGTGTATAGGACAAATAGGGAAGGAACAGAGAGAGAGAGAGAGAGAGAGACACTAGGTTCTGCAGCCCAAGATCAGAGTAGTCTGGTCTCTGGAGAGGAGGAGAGAGGTCAGAACTGGAAGACTTGCTCAGTCAATTGTTTTATGGAAAATAATTTTAGAGAGACGAAGGAGACTCTAAGGCATTGGCTACAAAGATTCTTCCAATCTGACTAGAGAGAAAGTAGAAAAGAGGGACACCACTGACCAGCCTCTGCAGCCCGAGGTGTAGGAAGACAGAGAGAGTCTAGAGAGAAGGAAGAAGAGACCGTTGTTAAGAGAGAGTGTAAGTCAGATCTGACTAGAAACAAGAAAGAAAGAAAGAGAAAGAAAGAAAATAAAATGGGGAAAAGGAAGACTACTTTCAATGAAGACTTGCAAAAAGAATACCCATTTCTTCAGAAAAATGTCGAAGACAGATGTATTCTGCAAGCAGTGCAACTCACAGTTCTCCATCAGTCATGGGGGGAAAACGGACATAACCTGTCACCTTAAAACATCTAAGCATCAAAAGGCTGTGGTAGCACACAGTTCCAGCTTTTCATTAACCAGGTTTTTTAAAACCGAACATGCCAGTGACAGTGACCTTGTCCTAGCAGCAAAGGAGGGCACTTGGGCCTACCATTGTGTTGTGCATTCACAAAGCTTCAAATCGATGGATTGCACCACAAAGTTGGTGAAGAGGATGTTTGAACCTCAGTTTAGCTCCGCCCGTACTAAAACCTAAACAATTGTGACTGGTGTACTGGCTCCTTTTTCTGAGGAAGAAACCAGAGCTGAGTTGATGGAGGCAACATTCCTGAGTGCTGCCATGGACACATCTAACCACAAACACATCAAGATGGTTCCAGCTGTGGTGCGATACTTCAGTCCTGTCAGTGGCATTCAAACTAAGTTACTGGAGTTCAAAGATCTGCCAGAGGAAACAGCAGAAACACTGGTGGATTTCCTCAACACAGCACTAAGAAAGGAAAATATTGAGAAGTAGTGCATAACCTTCTGTGCGGATAACACTAACACAAACTTTGGAGGGGTTACTCGAGGTGGAAAAGGCAATGTTTGGTACAAGATAAAAGCGATCACAGGACGAGAGATTCATGGCATTGGTTGCACTGCTCATATAGTGCACAATGCCATGCAAACTGCTGCTGACATGTTGTCCATTGATGTGGTATGCATGGTGGTGAAAATTTACTAGTATTTTTACCTATACACTGTCCGAGTGCAAGAATTAAAGGAGTTTTGTAACTTCGTAGAAGCTTGCTATAAGGATGTCCTGGGACATAGCAACACTTGGTTATCACTGCTTCCGGCTGTTGAACACATCCTGGAAATTTACGAGGGGTTGAAGTCCTACTTCATGCCACAAGAAAAGTGCCCAACAACCCTGCAGAAGTTCTTTGAGGAACCCATTTCTGAACTTTGGCTGTGGTTTCTGCATGGTCAGCTGACACTGTTCAATTCAGTTACCAAGAGACTGGAACAACAAAACTACACAGCCATTGAGGCAGCTGAAGAACTGCTAACTCTCAAAAAGAAACTGCAAGGACGAAGGCAAGAGCACTTCATTGGGCTAAAGGTGAAGGGAATGTTGAGGAAGTTATCTGACGAAGGCGTCGTGAACACCACAGAATTCCTCAACAATGTGGATGTTTTTATGACACCTGTGTGAGGTATTTGGAGAAATGGGACTCACTGAAGCAGTACAGAATTTTCTCCTGGGTCCTCTTGAAGCACACTCCAGACTGAGCATCTGTGGAGGACTGCATCCCCCTTGTCACTTCACAAACAAACCTGCCTCTTGATGATGGTGTTTTATTTGATGAAGTGTCATGTGTGAAGTCCTATGCTAATACCACTAAAGTCTTTGAGTGGAACAGAAGCAACACTGAGCCGTCGTTGAGATGGTTGGAGATCTTCGAGCCCTTCAGAACAAAAGAAATCTCATATAAAAACATTTTACCTGTAATTGAGTTTGCATCATGTCTGCCTGGAACCAACGCTCTGGTAGAGAGGGTGTTCTCTCTTGCCAACAAGTTGTGGACAGAGGACAAGACAAATCTCAAAGTGTCAACACTTAAAGCAATGTTGATGCTTAAAGTGAATTTCAAAGACTCCTGTTCTGAATTCTATGACAAACCACTTCACAACAAAACTATCCTACATAAAATACATGCCTCTGAAAAATATCCTTTCAAAGAAACTTCTTCAGCTAGTACAACTGAAAGCGAGGAACCCACACCATCTACATCTCAGACTCAGTGACATGTTTATTGCCCTGTTTCAATCTGTAAATATGTTTGCATTTTGCTCAGTCTGTCATGACAGGACAGGACAATCCATGTGTTTATCATTTGACCTATTCCTTCGTTTTGAATGGATTTTTCTTGTTGGTGTTGGAGCACAGTTACAAAAGAACTGAAACCTTCATGTTTACCAGCGAACTTTTTCCTGTTGGTGTTCTGGCACAGTTAGAAAAGAATTTAAATCATTGTGTTCTGCATTTACCAGTGGATATTTTCCTGTTGGTATTGGATAGCGTAGTTACTTGCATGTTACACCAAAAGAAGTGAACCTGTTGGCGCTGGATAGAAAACAAAATAAATCTTCATGTTTACGGTAAGCCACTGTCTGTGTCTAAACGTTTATATACACACACACACACACACACACGCAAACATTTATTTATTTATTTATTTACTTCCAAATGGCATGTCACAGTTTTAGGCTTCAGAAAGTTGGTACCCTTACCCACCCTCCCAGCTCTGCATCAACAATGCCACCTCCACCGACCCACAGGCTATCGCTAACTGCCTTAACTCAACCTTTTCCGATCTTAGTGCAGTCCTCCCAAACAACTTTTTCGACCCTATCCCAGCTACCTCTGAACCAAACCTCCAGTGCCCCCCTTTCTACCTTAGGGTCATTACAAAATGGGAAGCCAAATCCAACCTCTCCAAAGCTCTCAGTGGCTCCAACTATTGCAAAGACTCTTTTGACATGAAAATCCTTTATTGGGTCCTTGACACTGTTCTTTGCCCCCTGACCAACCTCCTTAACTACTTCCTATGCTTTGAGCAGTTCCCAACAGCCTGGAAGACTGCTACAATTACCCCAATACTAAAAAGTGGAGACAATACCAACCCCAACAACTATAGGCCCATATCCATCCTTTCCCCTCTCTCAAAAGCCCTTGAAAAAATCATTGCAGACCAACTCACCGAGTATCTGCGAGCCCACAATTTATTAAGTAGTGAACAACACGGCTTCAGATCAGGCCATAGCAGAACCACCGCCCTCATCGAATTCTCCAACTTCATTCACTCTGCCCTTGACCATAAACATCTTGCCAGAGCCATCTTCCTGGACCTCTCTAAGGTCTTTGATATGGTCTCCCACCCACTCCTCCTGGACACACTCCACCACACTGGTCTATCACGCAAACCACTCTCCTGGTTCAATAGCTACCTTACTTCTAGATCCCAATGTGTTAAGATAAATGATACCCTATCTTCCACCCTGCCTGTCCACTCGGGGGTCCCCCAAGGATCCATTTTGGGCCCACTCCTCTTCAGTATCTACTTAAATGCACTACCCAAATCCTGCTCCGGTATCTTACTGCTATACGCCTATGATGTGGTTCTCTATGCCGCGCACCCTTGCCCTGACAACCTACAGTCCTCCCTCCAAGACTTGTTCAATCAGATTGAAAGTTGGTTCACCAGTGGCAGACTTGTGGTCAACATCAAAAAAAACAAAAGCCATGCTATTTGCCCACCGGCAGAGCAAGGTCAAGGACACTGAACTAAAATTCCTCTCCCACACTCACCTCCCCCTGGAACAAGTACTCACTTATAAATACCTCGCCCTTACCTTTGACACCTCCCTATCCTTTCATGCCACATTAACATCCTGACCTCAGCCATTAATACCCGCATCAGCCTCCTATACCGGCACAAAGACTGCCTGACACCAGAGGCTCTCAATCTGGCTGTCACCTCTTCTGTCCTCTCTCTCATTGACTACGGGCTCCCCATCTACTCTGCTGCAGACAACACCATCCTAAACACAGTTCACATAGCCATTAATAAAGTGTGCAGACTCCTCCTTGGTGCAGATAAACGCTCCCATGCTTGCACCCTATATGCCCTAACAAACATTCTCACCCTGGAGGAAAGACTACAATATCAATCCTGTCTCCTCACCCAAAAAATCCACCTAGGGTTAACTCCACTGGGGGTCTCTGCCTCCCTACTCTCGTGTTCCCGCACTGTGACCACTCATTCTGCCAACAAGCATCTGTGGACTGTGCCCAGGGTCAGAACCTCCCTAGCTCAGAGATCATTCCCCTATAGAGCTCCTGCCTGGTACAATGAGCTCCCCCAGCCATAACCTCCATTCCCAAGCTAGGGCACTTCAAGACCATCCTAAAAAAACACATTCTCTCTGTTCGCCAATGCCAGTGCAACTGCTAATCCTCCTAACTGACCTGCACAGAGCTGCACTAGACAGCTCCCCATTGACATTGCAACCAACTGTATAGGACTAAATGTATAGGACATCTTCACTGCTGATCACTGTCTCTGCTATTTGACAATGCCCTAGAGGCTGCACTCTCACTGTAACTATATCATTTGTACTAATACCAATACCCTAGCTACCACGTGTATAGGTCAACAGTCATCCAGGCTATTATATGTAAATACTTTGCTTATACTGTGTTGTCTCACTAATGTATTGATCACTGTTTCTACTATATGACAATGCCACAGAGGCTGCACTTATTCGGTAACTGTTTCTCTGTACAAATATCAATACCCTAGCTACTGCATGTATAGATCTTCAGCCACCCTGGCTATTATATGTAAATACTCTGAAATGTGATGTCCCTCAAATGTACTACCTCTGAATGCATGTCTATGCTGATGCGGAGCCTTTGTAAATGAGTCTATGACTCAAAGGGTTGTAATTCCTATGACTGACTAAATAAATAAATAAAATAAATAAATGTCACTGGCCAAGGGCTGGGTTCCAGTAAGGGCGATACTGATGAATGAAGTAATCAGATACTGCTGTGTATCTGCTGGAGCTTTGAGAAGTGGTTCTTCTTCCTGGTTGCAAAATTTCACCTACAGAGTAGTAAACAAAAGAGGTTTCCATCTCGGGAGGGGTGAGCTTTCTCTGCGAGAGGGACACTTTCACAAGGCAGTTTCACATTCCACCATTGGGGAGTAACAAAATGAAGAAATGGGGCCTCTGATGGGGTGTTTCTTATGGGTATAAGAGACTCCTTTTGTGAGATCTGGGCAGACAGAACTGCTCACCTTTAGCTGGCAGCCCTCTCCTGCAATCCTCATATGAGGAGGCACTTATACCATAAGAAACACCCCTCAGAGGCTCTATTAACTTATAGTGTTACTCTCTCTTTTTAGTCAGAGCAAGCCTTAGTAGGGTGTGAACTGTGCATTCGCACAGGTCCCCAAGAGCAGAAGGGCCCCCAAACGCCTCAGCTGTCTAATTGGCTTCCTTTCTTCCTGGTCCTGTATGTTCTAATCGAAGGAAAGGGCAAAAATGACACACAACTAGCTGAAAATAAAGATATAGGGGGAGGCCAAGGTAGGGACGAGGATGTTCCTTGGGCGCTCCCTGACTTCTGATATGGGGCCCCAGCAAGGAGGTTTGCACAGAGCCCCATGATAGCCAGGGCCAGCGCTGTTTTTAGTGCTGGGGAAGTAGGCAGAAGCATGGCTGCTGTACTTCAACACCGTAAAAATGCAAAGTGACGTACATGAAAGTAAGAACATTATCGAAGCAAATTACTGTCTAAACAACACCGAAATTGCTGAAACTCAGCAGGAAATGAGCCTGTGGGTTTGCACCCTTTGCAAACTGTGTGAGAGGCCTTTCGGCACCATGCATTTCTGCTTAAAGTTGAACCAGCATAATATTCTGTGGTGATTTGCATATGCAGCCCATGATGCTTTGCATTGTGGGGGCATGTGTGATTTTATATTTCTTTGAAACTTGGCTTCCCGGCCAAATGCCTTTTGGGGTAACCATTGCCTCAGTGCTTGCCCACAGAGGTTCTTTGTCTTTTAAATTGTTTTTTGTTTTAATTGGTTTCACCACAACATAACCCAGATAGACCATCTTAGGGTAGCTAGTTCATTCTACTGGGGTGTCAGACAGACAAGGCATACTGATGAGTCCTGGTAGGACAAAACATGTGTCTATGTCTCCTGTTGGCACCCTTTGCAAACTGTGTGAGAAGCCTTTCGGCACCATGCATTTCTGCTTAAAGTTGAACCAGCATAACATTCTGTGGTGATTTGCATATGTAGCCCCTGATGCTTTGCATTGTGGGGGCATGTATGATTTTATATTTCTGTGGGTAATGATCAGCAACAAATTTAAATGATGTGGTGCCACAGTGAGCAAAGCAGGTAAAATCATGGCATGTCTCAAGAGAAACTTTGTAAGCAGATCAATGTATTTTATATTGCTCACATACAGATAACTGATCAGACCCGTGTAGAGCACAATGTACAGTTCTAGGATAAGTGTTTTTTTTTATATATAGGTTTTTTGTCGGCCCGTTGCCACTTTTGTCTGCCTTCGGGCCCTGGTTTCGGGATCCCCAGTCCTGTCTGCCGCCCTCCCTCCCTCCATCAGGCTGGCTAGGATCCACATGGTGCAGGACTTGAGAGTCCCAAGGGCCATCCACACACACAGCAATGGGGGACATGCTGTTTTCAGTTTCTCCTTCTCTAACTCCTTGGAACTCAACTGGGCCTTTGTGCGGCGTGGAAGCACCCATGCACGCATAACCAGCAACCCTATTCCACCCACCCGGCTTAACACCAGACCCTATTTTCCTGACACTACCACCGGACCTCCACTTAGTGGCAGCCAAGAGCAGGAAGGCTCACTTCCCCAATCCAGGAGAGGGGAGCTGCCAAGCAGCACTCAGTCCTTCTTCCAACCCTCTCCCTCCAGCCAACCCCTAGCAACCCAAGCTTATTCCCAAACCCGGGTCGCTAGCATAAGAGAAGTATGGTGCTCACAGTGCCATAGCCCTCTGCACCACTGGGATGGATCATTTGGACAAGATTTTCAAAAATTGCGCACATACGGAAAAAAAGCTATGCAAGGGAGGGTTTACATGTGAAACCACAGTTCTTTCTGCATGCACTCAAGTTTCAAAATGGTCACCTCTTTGCTACCTTTTCCCCCAGTTTACTGCATCTTGTGCATACTTTTTGCGCAACTGTGGAAAAATGGAAAATGATGACCATTCACATTAAATGCTGAAAATAGCGTTTTCATAGCTGCAGGGATTTTTCCCCACACCAGGGAGTTGCACACAGGGTCTTAGCCCCCAGGCCATATCAGGCTCTTTCAAAAGCTGGCTCCTGATCCCCATATCTGAGGAAAGACAGCAGCAGGATTGAGAAGTTGCAGAGGAGCATAGCCAAGGTAGTCAGAGGCCTTTTTGATTACGTTTCCCCCAGCTCCTCAATGTCCTCCTTATACTTTGAGAGCCTTCTCCATCTCTGCTAAGTGGCAGGCACTACATCAGGGTATATGAAAACATTAGCATTCCTGAAGTTATAGGCCCCTTTTATACAAGCCAGTTTAATGATGGTCTCTCTGTCTAATAAGGGTAAACTGCACAATGGCTACTGGAATTTTTTTTAATTACTTTTTCTCCCCCTGCAAATCTAGCCAAGGCCCCCTTCTGCCTCCAATCCTCCAGCCCCATCATCTCTGGCACATACTGTGGTCTTCCAGTAGTTCCCATGGCTTGTTCCCCCATGGTGGGGCGAACCCTCCCCTCCAGAGACTGGATACAGCACAGAGACCAAGAGTGCAGTGAATGATCGGGGCCTTTGAGGAGAGGGTGTCATTCTGTCGCAGCATCATTTTCTCCCTCCCCAGAGATGGCGGTGTGAATTTTTCATCCACATGTATACAATGGGTGTGCACGGCACTGAGCCAAGCAGATTCTCCTGCCCACTGCTGTCCTGCATTGCTGCTCAACTTGTTGGCCCCCAGGTGGTGCTAGCATAGAATGGACAGCCTCCGACCGTGGAGGAGGCGAGTACCCACTAGGACACGCCAGTCTCCTTCCCTCCCACTGGCCCTCCAGGGCCCCAGGCTTGTTCCGGAACCTGGGTTGCTGGCATCGTGAACGGTAGCATTCACGCTGCGCTAATGAGTCTGGCTGCAGTAACTGTTTCAGATTCTGGTTTTCATTGCTATTCTGCCATGAATGCAGACAGAAAAAGACTACAGATGCATCGGGTCGGCCCTGAGGCCCCATGTGATTTGATCAGTGCTGTTTACACCTCGGTCTCCCAAATGTACCAGCCTACCTTCATCAACAGGCTGCATGTTGTTTTCCTTTTCTTGCACTTTTTACTGGACTTTTTAAGTTTATGAAAAGTTAAGAGACCCGTATTCAAAGCATTAGGTCTGTATCATGCAAAGATTGGATTCTGTGTGCAAATTAGGGCTGTGCCCAAATACTGCTATATTGGAACAGAAACTGCATACGTGCAAAGTGCACAGCTGCTGGTTCAGTGCAGCTGTATTTGCACAAGGCACTGACTGGTGCCAATATGCAAAACAGAGACACCTGCTGGTCACAAAGTGATGTTTAAGCATGCTGCATATGAATGTGGAGGAGAAATGGGATGGCACCTGTGCTTTGCACTGCTATATTCAGAGAACAAAATGGTAACGACCCCATACTGGATGCAGGTTGCAAAGGACACATTTGCATCCCATTATGGGGCTTTCAAGCAAACTGCACCATGCTTCTGTCCTACGGATGGCACTGAGGCATGGTGCAGCTTGACAGCCCTGCACCCACCTGGCACATAAAGGACTAGCCCTCTCCCACACCCGAGCCCTTAGGCATAGTAATAATTAATTCCCTGCTGTCTAGTAGTCCCTCCCCCTCCCAGTCTCTCCCCCCCCACCTTCATGACCTGAGTCAGCATCCAGAACTGACCCTCTGTTCATCACCCTGGTCTCCACTATCTGCTACACACATATCCTGTATCAATATACACTACTATGTATCAATACGGAAAATAATACTAAGTCTGCATAAAGCTGTACCACACATGCACATGGGCTTAGATTTTTTCTAAGCAATTTTACTTTTAATCATAACTTGGCCAAACTAAAAATGTTTTTTTTAACACCATGTCTGGGCAATAGCTTTAGGACCACCCCCTCACAACCACATCAGTGGTCACCCGTACTGCAACTCCCTCCCAAAATGGGTGTTTGGTGGTCAAGTGCTGAGCATCCATTTTGAATGGGAGTTATGTGTCACCATAAATGTGATTGTTTTTTTTTTGGGGGGGGGGGCTCCAAAAGCTATCATTTAAGTTTTGTGTAAATAGCTTTCAATATGACCAAGTTATGAGCAGATTACCAACAGAGTGGCCATGCACCTTGATACATAGGGGTAATGACAGTTCTGGTCCATTGGTCGGTTTGGGTTTGTTTGTCCTCACTACATTTTGTTATGACTCGCTTAAAATGGCGCCAATAAATTTGTAACTTCACGGAAGGCCCCAAGTGGACGTCCCTTGTTCGGAGATATCGCACAAGGACTTTTGCCAGTTACGCATCCTGCTTAGCAGGGACTTGCTTTTGGCCACTGGCTGTGGTCGCCCAAGACCATGGCTAGAAACAGCTCTTGGTCAATCAGGATGCAGGAGTTTCCCTTCCCATTTTATTAAGTGGTATTCACCACCAGCGTGTAAGTCAGAAAACCCCCACTAAATTAACTAACAGGCCAGTAAAGATGGAACAACAGCAGAACCGGAACTATTATTAATGCATCTTTACAGAAAATTCACTTACTGGTTCAGCGCAGTCGTTTCTTAAATACTTCATTGTTCTCCTCTGTGTCTCCCACCATTCCCTGTTGAAACAGCACTCATTTAGCTGGAGTTTTGAAAGTCCACCTGCATACTTTGTGACAGATTTTCTGTTGCAGCTGTGACACCCGAAACACGCCCAAATCCTTGCGTTCAATTTTCTAATGCTTGGGCATGTTTACAACAAATTCCTCTCTCTGTGGGGAAAAAAATGACACCTGCATCATTTTTGTGCACAGATTGCAGTACTTGTGGCAAACCAGTAAACCACATCTGGGGCCAGATTCATAAAACTTTGCCCAGGTGCAAACCAGGGTGGCTTTGAGAATAGTTGGTATTCACAAAGCCCAGGTTACTCCATAAACTGGGTTTGCACCTGGGCAAAGTAGTGATGGGGCAGCAGTGCAAATGAAGGGGAGGGGACCTGCATATCTCCACAATCCAATTCATGAAGGTTTTGCTCCATGCAAGAGCCTTTGTGAAGGTCCTTGCATGGAGCAAAGTACCACTGAAACAACCTGGCAGTAATCTGCACAACCCTAGTGGTTGGTGGAGGTACTGCAGTCCCCCACTCCCTTCCCCGGTGCCTGATCTCCCACCCAACGTGAAAAACTAACTTTTCCATAGTGTAGTGTCCCACCCCAGTGCCCGATCGTCCATCTGATAACAAAGTATTTTTCATAGTGTAGTGTCCCACCCTAGTCCCTGATCACCCACCTGATAATAAAAAAAAAAAATTGCCATAGTGTAGGGCCCCTTCCTTCAGGGGCGTAGCTACAAGGGTGCAGGGGGTGCAGTCACACCCAGGCCCATGAGGTTTGAGGGGCCCAAATCATAATTTTGATGTCTATTCAAAACCAGGGGGGCCCTATAACATACCCTTGCACCCAGGCCCTCTGGGAATTTGCTACGCTACTGCCTCCCTGGTCCCCGATCTCCCACCCAGTAATGAAAATCCTGTTTTCCATAGTGTAGTGGTCCCTCCCCCCCTACCCAGTCACCAATCACTGTCCCCCTATTACTGTCAATGACAGCATACAGTATACACTACAAGCCCAGTGGTCAGCCAAGTGAGGTGTGAGGGGGGCTGTGCTGCTCGCTGACTGACAGTCATGCTGGGGGGGGAAGGGGTGGTTGGTGATTACCTAAGTGGGTGGGGGGGGCCACTAGACCACCAGATAATATATGTGTGTGATAGGGGGATGGCAGTCGGTGACTGGGGAGGGGGGGGAAGGACCACTACACTATGGAAAATGAGATTTGAATTACTGGGTGAGAGATCAGGGACCTGGGAGGGACCCTACATTCTGCAAAATATTTTGTTATCATCGGGTGGGAGATCGAGGACCGGGGTGGAACACTACACTATAGGAAATTATTTTGTGGCGATTGGGGACTGGGGTGGGACACTGCACTATGGAAGCCTGTTTCTCTTACTGTCGGGTCGGCGACTACCAGGGAATGCAACTGCATGGGCTGGTGGGGGGGAGGCATGCAGCAGCCACACTAATGCCACGCAAATGAGCCCATAATGGGCATGCTAATGGCCACTAGCATCTTGCATGCCCAATGGGCTCATTTGCATGGCTACTTTCATAAATAGAACTTTAGTGCGTGAGCACTATTGGCTGCGGGCCCATTTTCCTGGCTGGCTGTGGGGGCAGTGCTACTGGATTTCCCACTGCTTTTTCTAGGTTAGTGCAGCCCCCTGCCTGCACCTATTCACAGTCGGACGGCACGGTGCGCTATCCAATTGTGAATAGCACTTTTTGCCCCCTGCGCCATGGCAAGGTGCAGTGCAAACTTTTGCATTACACTTTGCCATTTTTTGTGAATGCTGGCCCTTATGTCATGTGTCAGTTGTGCTGCAAGTGTGCTAAAACAGTGGCACAACTCTTTGCACATACAGACCAAGAAGTCCAGGAGTATTATTAGGTTGGGTGAAAACACCCAAAATGGAATCCTACTACTGTCAGATTAACTGTCAAGTTGCAGCTCGACTGATATGAGGCAAAAGGTTTGAATGAGTCGGGGTGGGAACAGGGTTTTTTCCATGAACTCCCCTTATTGGGGCCCCAAAAAACATTAACATGTAACTGGCTCCCTTTATTGCTTTGTTCGTATGGATGAAAAAATAGAAATCACAGCTGAAAGAACAGGACGCAGTTTTCTGTGGGTGTGATCCCTGCCCAGCCCATGCCTAGCGGCTCCAGCTAAGATCACGCTGTATTACACATTCCTCTCTCTTTTCTTATCAAAACTCAGACCAGCTCAACTTCAATGACTATAGAAGGTGTAGGGAGGATTTTTAGATTGCATTGGAACTTAGAAACAGCGAGAGAGAGAGACAGCTCAGCAACTGTCTGATACTTTGCAGTTTCTGTGGATTTCATCCAGAGTGTGACTCATTCCTGTCTGTCTGTGATCCATCGACTGCAGTTGATGAGCAAACTGGACATAATAAAATGTTTTTCATAAACGGCACATCATAAAAATGTACAGGGGAGGGAGATGCTTTGCCAAAGCTGTCATGGCAAGATAAAAGAACGAGTCTGCCAAGGACATTCCAAGAAGAAGTCTACCTCATTTGGTAACCCCATACATTTTACAATAGGTACCGAGACTAGGGAGGTAGTGGCCTAGTGGTTAGAACCCAGAGCTGTTAACCTGGAGACAGACACAAACATGCATACATATGTATATATATATACATTCATACATACAGTATTTAAGGAGGAAAAAAAGACCATTGGTCCATCAAGCCCCCCCCCCCACCAGCTCAGTGGAAATGCATAGCCATCCCCATTCAACATTTTCATAGACAAACTGGAACCTGGGGTCTAGAGTAGAGGCTGCTTAAGCTGGTCAGAGAGGTGGACTACCTTGAGGATGGGGACAAATGTCCGGAGGACCTGAACAAGCAGGCTAATTGGTCAGATTCCAGGAGTCGTAGAAACAAGCTGAGCAAAGAAGTTAGCTTATACAACATACATCAAGCTTAAAAGGTCTAAATAAAAATGTTAACTTGGCACATAGAACCCTGACGAGCCAGATACATTTTTTATCTAGCTAGTCAGGGACATCATTGCATTTATCTTCATGGTAGGATATGTCACACACGCACGCTGACCAAGACCAGACCTGACGACATACACTATGAAAAAACAGCAACAAGGAAACTGTTTACATTTCAAATGCCAAAATAAAAACTGCGGTATGTGGTATAAACCACACCTGTGATGGGTGGCTATAAGATATCACTTTTATCTTCATTTGTGATTACTGCCCTCTTATACCCTCCTGAGTGGTGAAGGTCATTTGCCACTCATGCAGATAAAAATGCTATCTCATGGCCACCCATCCCATATCCCCCTATTTATTTGCTGATAACACAAAGCAGTGCAGGAGGACGGATACAACAGAAGGAAAAAAAAATATGAAGAAATATAGGATCAGTATGAACAGTGATCAGGTGTTTGGCAGTTAAAATTTAATGCCCCAAAAGAACCCCCAAGACAAACAGAATATAGATGGAATTACCGGGGAAGAGTCCCAGGTAGAAAGAGATCTGGGCATAATAATAAGGAATAACTTGACAACATGCAAACAGTGTAACAAAGCTTACGGGAGGGCAGATATGATACTGAAGGGTATTAGGCAAGGACTCACAAGCCGATGCGAAAAGGTAAAAATGACACGTCACTGGTCAGACTATGTCTGGAGTATTGTGTGCAATTTTGGAACCCTCACATAAAGAAGGATAAACAGAAAATAGAATGGAGACAGAGCAGGGGGACAAGGATGATTCAAGGACAGCAGAGAAGAAATTACCAGGAGAGGCCAGAAAGTCTTAATATGCACTTGTTGAGAGATGAGGAGGCAGTGGGCATGGTAGAGGCCTTCACATTACTGTAGGGCTATAACAGGGTAGAGATCAGTGAGTTTATTCAGACCAGAGGGTCAAAGAAATACCCACGGGCACAATCTCAGACTGACAAGAGGAAAAGTTAGAAAAGACATGCGGAAGTGTATTCTTTACTGAGAGGATGGTGAACCCAATGAAACAGACTGCCCAAGGAGGTGGTTGACATGAAATGCATCCCAGACTTGAATATCAAAGGGGACAGACTCAAGGGGTTAATGAGAAACTCAAGAGAGGCTACTGGTACTGAGAATTCGAGAGGGAGCTGGTAACTCTTGTTAGGACTACTGGAGCAGACCAGATGAATAAAAATCTTTACCTGTCCATAACTATCTGTATCAATGTAGTCAAATTCAAGGTGCTAACCTTGGCAGGGGCGGGGAAGGGCACTGGTAGGACCTACACTACACATGGTGAGGGGCTTCTCTTGCTGCAGTGCAGGAGGAAAAGAACCTAGGTAGAGGTCATAACAAACAAGAGCTGAAGCACGACAAGCAGTGACCTAAAGGTGGGCAAGCAATATGAGAAGGCAGTAAGGAGGGCTGGGGAGATCCTGGGATGCATAGGGAGAGGCATCAACAGTAGAAAACAGGAAGTTGTTATTCCTCTCTACAGACAGTTAGTGAGACCCCATCTGGAGTACTGCGTGCGATTCTGGAGACCCCATCTCCACAAAGACTTAGACAGAGTGGAGGCTGTTCTGAGGAGGGCAACCAAAATGGTGCAAGGTCTGCACCAGAAGACATACGAGGAGAGACTAAAGCAGCTTAATATGTATACCCTTGAGGAAAGAAGGGAGAGGGGGGACATTATAGAAACTTTCAAGTATCTCAAGGGAATTAACAAGGTACAAGAGGGTAGTATCTTGCAGAAGAAGAGATGTGCAAGAACTAGCGGGCACAATTTGAAGATAGAGGGGGGACGGCTCAGAGGTAATGTTAGAAAGTATTTTTTTTCACACAGAGAGTTGTGGATGCATGAAACAGCCTTTCCTGAGGAGGTTGTGGAGTCAGGAACAGTGGGAGAATTCAAGAATGCATGGGACAGGCATAAGGCAATTCTGGTGGGGGGCAGGAGGAAGTAAGCTGTTGATTAACTAGAATCTGCAGCTTATCCATCAGGTAGGGAAATGGGCAGACTGGGTGGGCCAAGCGGTCCTTATCTGTTGTCAAATTCTATGTTTCTATGTTATGAGTGGCCATTGTCAGGAGGGCTAACAGAATACTGGGGGCCATTAAGAGGGGGTGCCCTGCAGAGCAGGGGATATAATCCTGCCAATTTATTAGGACCTAGTCAGGCCCCACTAGGAATACCACATGCAGTTCTGGGCTCCTCCATACAAAGAGGACAGTAAGGCAATCGAGAGGATGCAATGCACGGCCACCAGAAACAACCAGGGTTAAGGGTGGGGTGGGGCAGAGCTACGAGGAGAGGTTGGTTGCCCTTAACATGTTCACCTTGGAGAAAAGGATGCTGGGGTGGGGGGGAAGTCTCTTGCATACTTAAGGGTATTAGGCAGGTGAAGATGTTTGATCTGGTGTCATCTAGCTGGATGTGGGCACACGCCCTGAAGCCCAGTGGTGTTAAAATCATAGGTAACATTAGGAAGTATTTCTTCTCTCAGAGGGCGGGGAACCTACAGAATAGCTTAAGGAGTTAATCAGGTCCATCTTGTAAATGAGCTTGCTCAATGATGTTCGCCTGGATAAATTAAGATTTTGATTGATTGATTTAATTGATTACTAGTGGAGACGGTGGATATGAAGGCAGTGTAGGCCTTCGAGGGTTAGCCTGGACAAATTTCTGCTTACCAAAGGAATCACAGGATACCCTGCATAATAAAATGGGTACAGAATTCATATAGCTTGGTACATGCTGAACAGCCCGGAGTCATCCCTGCTCATGAAGGAAAGGAGTGGGCCTGCTGGACCTACAATCCTTCCCGACCTTAAATTATTATATTGCTACGTACATATACTATACACAGGTGCCCTTATTTGCACTGGTTTATTTTAGCAGAAAATCTCCACTGCATTGTAAACTCACTTAGTCCTGAATATAAATAAAAAAATGCAAGGTTGCAGGCATAATGTACTTATAAAGCTCTGGTGAATGAAATCATCAAATTCCATTTTTAGGAATTTTAGGTTTAAAATTCCAGGATTGGACTGGTAATTGCTACACTAATTTCTAGATTTTTATGGGAATTCTATCTAGGATTTTTCATGTGTACTACACAACTATATTGAATGTGCAAAAGCTCTACAATTATTTACAGTAAAATACACGTTGATGCACTGCCTGGGCATAAAATGCCAAAGTCTCTGAAATTCTTTGACTTTTATCAGAGTGAAGGCAGACAAAGGTCAAACAGTAGCCCTGGCCGTAAGCTAAAGTTTATCAGAGCCATCTGTAGCCAGTGCGGCATTTGCAATTACAGCTGATGACAGAGTCCCCAGTCACTGATGGTTTTCAGAAGTCATTTCCCCCACTTTATCTGTGGTATCCACCACCACCACTACACACATACACACATATGCACCTCTCTGAAGCGCTGATAGATAGGACTGGAAAGCTAGGCTAAGGCAGACGGCACAGAGAATCTCTGTGGTTCAGTGCCTGTCACTAATACCCCAGGAAAGGAAATGTTAAACACACTGAAGTATTGTGTAAACTTAGCTGGCCGCAGTTTACTCTGCTGTCAGAAACCTGTTAGTGAGTGTAGGCCACAGGGCCAGAAGGAACATTTGTGAGCTGTGAAGGTTCTGCTGTCAACAGCTGTTGCACCATGAATTTTCCCATTTGTATTTGAATTTTTTATATCTTCTCTTTATAAAGTGTTTACACTGTTTTTTTCTAACATCAATTTCATTAAAGTGAACAAGTTATATACTCAACAGTTAAAATACAAGCCTAGTGTCACTTAATTCTTTTTTTATTATTATTGTTGTCACTAGGCATCTAATGAGGGTTAATTTCAATTGTGGATCGATTTCTATTCATTTAGATTTTGTTTAGCCAGGAAAGACGCAATGAGTCAAAGTCCATTTCCAAGTGTGACCCAGGATCAGAGGACGGTTAAAGGGAAAGCCCCCTCAACCTATTTTCTGTATACCTATGTAGTTTGTATACATGAACAAGGATTCCCTCTCTTGCATCCCCCTAATTTCATTCTAATTTAAATATAAATGAGGTTGCTTCACTCTGTTTTGCCCTGATATGAAAACCTGCTTGTCTACATTCCAAAGATCATGACCCCACTTATGCAAAGCATCATGGGAGTTGATGATATGTACATACACAAGCCAGCAGAAGTCATATACTCTCATTCAGTTTTGTTACGAATCTTGTGAAGTCCTTGTAGTCTCTAAAAACATTTTTTTCTAACTCAGATTCACTTTAAACTATAGAAAACAGCAGGGCACTTACTATGCCTTGAAAAGTGTCATGGCTAGCATAAGACAAGAACATAGGGACTGCTAAGGACAGCAACAGCACTGACTAATATAGTATAACTACTGCAGGCTTTAGCACCAAAACATCATAAAACTCTAGGATGCCTTACATAGGTCAGGTCATGACCTTTGCAGTGGAGTACGGCAGGTTTTCACACTAGACTTAGGTACCTTCATTTACATTGAACTGATGAAATTAGGACGGTGCAAAAGAGGCGATAATTGTTCATGCCTACAAATGACATTGGTAAACAGAATGCAAGCCTGTGTGTCCTTCCCTTTAAAGCAGCAGTGCGTGTGATAGTGAAAATGTTGGCCTCTGCCTTATTTTTCTTTAGACTGCCCTTTATCTCTTGTCTTGTACAACGCCCTTTTTTCCTTCATTCGATTTAAATTTAGCATTTTTTGCCATTTGAAAAAGTTAAAAGGAGTGCTCCTTTTAGTATGACTATCTCCAATCTTTAGCAATATTCTCTGCTGTTTTTGAATATCCACAAGATGGGGAAACTGAGGGCGAGATTTTCACCCATGTCCATTTTTTGGACACGAATGCGGAATTCTGCCCAAGAAGTTAGACCACAAAAAAGTGATCTAATTTCTGGGACAGAATTTCACAGTTGTGTTCAAAAAATGGATGCAAGTCCTGCAGTTGCAGCAGAAATTACTGTAAATGGCAGCAAATCGTCACAAAATACATCCGGATGTCTGTGACTAGGATGCAGATATCTGGACGTATCTGTATGGATGCAGCAGGCATCTGAGATATGGACCCAAGTGTTGCGTCCACACTTTTAAAAATTCTGCCTGTTTTTTGTATGCGAGTTTACCTTAGTCCTGAGCAAACTGACATTTAACAATGACAAAAAAAGCTACAAATACTGACAAAAATTAGGAACTAGCCAGTTTAAAAGAAAAGCTCCTTTTAATAATTTCAAATCTAAAAGAAAAATACAAAAGCAGACACAGTCAGGCACAAAGGGCGTCTTGCAGGGCAAAGAGGGCAACCTAAAATGGCATCAAAAGGCATTGGTTCAAAATGTTTATTGCAACATGCACTGCTCCTTTAAAGATGATAGGAAACAGTTTTTCTACACCTCTAGATGCCCTCCGTTTGGCCCTTTAGTGTCTGTCCAGCATCCTGATACATTTATGACCTTTTTTGATAAAGTACAAATCTAATTTTGTTGCTTTTTAACTACCTTGGGTCTCTCTTTCTCCTCAGCAGTTGCTGCTGTCTGTTTTTATAATGCCTGAACATTCTTTGACATCAATATAGAGAATAATGCCTGTGCAGGTGTGTGTTATGAGGATTTTTCACACACCTGAGGTGTGTGATAATCCATAAACCCCCCCAAGAGCGAAGCACCTGCACAGGCATCAAGTGAGCTTGTCCCTCAGCGGCCGCTGTACTCGCACAAATACAGTGTGCTTTCTTTCATGCTTCAGTGAAGTGAGAGTGTGAGGAAGAAAACGCTTACCACTATTGAGTTATTATGGAATTCAGCAGGTTATTACGCCGGTTTATCAAGACTGGATATCCAGTCATTATAGGGGGTCACCAGTTATAATAGCATTCCAAGCTATTCAGCTGAATATCATTGAATGGTGTTATTGATGTCATAGAATGTCTTAGAAATATGAGAAGAAAGAACATTAGCTGGTGAGGGAAGTGGCACTCTAGGTAGCTCTGTGGGCACCCCAAAGCTAGATTATTTCTCAAAAAATGGTCAAATCCTATCAGAATAGATAACTAGTGGGCAAAGGAAGATGGGAAGAGTGGTTAACTATATAATAATCATTTTCCTGTCTCCTTCAAGTGACTTGATCATGGTCACACAGAATGCAAGTTGTGGTAGTGGGATTCAGTGCCAGCTCTGCTGGGTCTCCAACCGCATAGCTCATTGCTCTAACCTCCAGGCTATGCTTTCTCCCTAAAGTTTAGAAACTGCTAGATTTGCTGTAACAGATCAAAATTTGATGTACCCTCTGCTAATTTTGTTTTTCTTTTCTGCTTTTTAACTTCAGTTTCTAGAATGAGGCAATGCACTGCAGTGTTTAGAGCACAGGCTTGCAAACCAACAGACCCAAGTTTGAATCCCAGCACAATCATTAAACAAATCCCATTACCTCCCTGTGTGTATTGGTATTGTAGTGGCATAGGTCAGGAAGCACAGGCAGACCAGGAGAAGTTATAAACTTTGCAATTGGTGTTTTATTATTATCGATAACAATAAAATGGAACAAATTTAAATTATATGGGATAACTCTTCATAAATACGGTACAGACAAAAAAATCCTCCAAGTCCCCCCCCTGGAAAAACATTACTCTGATTATATGAGATGTTCTTGCTTGGCAGTTCAAACTCTGCATCCTTTGTTGTAAGTTACATCTCCTGTTTTCCACAAAATGTATCAAAACTTTGTCAGTTTCCTTACTGAGGCCATCCTGAAGAGCACATCTAGTGATAACAGGTGCAACAAAATAATGCATTTTTGTCCCAGATCTGGTTTCCTGTTGGCAATTCTATAAACAAGTTTGTAGAGGTCAAAAATGCATCTCAAGGTCAACCCCCCATGTTCTAGATTGCTATCTTTTCTATTAAACTCAAATAGCTCTCTGAAATCATTCCAGCAATATAATTATATATTTTGCAAACCAATGAATCCCAGTTTCACATACAGATTCCTGTATATTTTTTTAACCACAGAGAAGCAAGGGAAGAAAGAAAGAAAGAAAGAAAGAAAGAAAGAAAGAAAGAAAGAAAGAAAGAAAGAAAGAAAGAAAGAGTAGAAATAGCAAGTGAAGAAAGGGAAATAAGGGGGAAATTGCAGGGCCATATAAGTGGCCAGTCCCTCCGTGTCACAAGAAAATTTGATTGCGCAATCAGACAGGCAAAAGACAGACAAGTGGCAGAACAGGAGAGGACAAAATAGATCCTTGCTTTTACTGTAACTCTCTGCATAAAAAATGTGATAGGGTCTTACCCAGCCCTGTCACACTTTTTAATTTATTTAAAATTTTTGAGTGACTGGGAAAGGCACACTGAGCTGAAGCTTGTTTCCAGGTGCAACCCGGGGACAAGGTTATTGTGTGATACAGTATAAAAGGAGATACAAAATACAAGGTACAGATACACAATACAAAAAACAGAATAGTATGTACAGACAGCTGGCCCGCCAGTGCAGCGGTATGGCGTCCGTCTGCGATGTTGACATCCCGGGTTCAGGAATGGACCCGGGAAGTTGGAGGGCCAGCTGGGGGGAGAAGGACTGAGCATCCCATGGACGGCTCTCCTTCTCCAGGGGAAGGGGTTCTGTGTTTGCGCCACAAGTCCAACCCCTAGCGGAGGCTGGGGTCTCACTGCAACCAGCGCCAAGGAGGCATGTTGGATGCTGGCATCATTGCATGCCATGCCTTCTTCAGGACTGATTCACCAAAAATCCTAGCTGCCGCCGTCTAGGATGCCCTGCTTCCCCTGGCCCAGATCACCCACAGTGGCACTCCTGGGCAACCTATTCCATCATCCACTGCATCCAGCCAACTCCATGCCCCACCCTGGGGGGCAAGCCAGGGAGGCAATGCCAGTAGGTGCTACCCCTGCCAGCATCCTTCTCCCTTCATTGCAGGGTCGTGCTGGTGAGGTGGCACCACCCTGGGGGCAATCCAGGGGTATCGTCTGCAGGGAAGGTAAGTCTCGGAGGGTGAGAAGGGGGCCGGGGTCAGCGAGGGATGAGCTATGGGGGGGCGGGTGGTCCAAAAAGCATACAAAAAAAAAATAGTATGTACAGAATATAAGAAGAATGATAACAAAAACATGGTGAGAAAATAGATTTCAAAAACAACAGTACAATGGGGGTACCAAGTACAGACCTCAAGTGAAGTGCAGATAAGGAAAGAAATATCTGTTATGCAAATCTAAGACTCGTACACGTTGTCCAAGAAAGTTACCTAGGGGACTGACCTGGGGGGATACCAAGTTGGATGGCAAAATAGCTGCTGGGGTCACTGTGGTAAGAGGAGGGGCTGATAGGGTGGTTGTAGGATTGGGTGAAAACTGATTTCTCCACTGAAAACTGGGTGTTATGTCTCAGTTGGGTTACGAACATTGAATGTACAACTCTAGGAAAGAAGAAAGAGAACCGACCATTTGAGTTCTTTCTCCCACTAACTCAGTGGGAATACCCTGACCCCCCTTTTCCTTCAAGGTATTTGTTTGTTAGAGTGATGTGTCAGTGGTCCATAATGGCACAAGAAACCAGCGATAGAAGTATTGCCTTGCACACTGCAGCATTGTTTTATTTTGTGTGACTCAGCAAATATCCAATCATGGGCTAGTTTTAAATAGTGATGAGGAAACGAAGAGAGGTAGTTCAGGAGTGGCAATTGGAGACAGCGTAAATGGATACAGGTAAAGTCAAACAAAGCTTGGTTACACAGTCTTAGGACAAAAAGGTCTAAATGAAAGTTTTCAGTTTACTGCATTTGACAATAATGCTGTATGGTACCTCAGATCCTAATAGATCTCTAATGGGTCTCTTTGTAAGTTTGCACTGCATGCACTTTTCTATTCACGTTTTTATTCACTTTTGCTCACTTTAGTTTCATATTTATTGCTACGACACTTTATGCGTCACCTTGCACTTTTGAGAATAAAGAGATCTTGCCGCTTTAGACATCATGTATGAAAGAGGGGTGCCTAGTGGTATAGTTAGCCCTGAAAAAGCACATCCATGTGAAACATTGGTGGCTGTCTAGGGAGCAACCACTGCTGCTTCAGTATCTTGAAATAAATTATGCACAATTATCCTTTGAATGGTGCCAGTCCTTGGGGCATCCCGAGACTGGGTAGCTGAGCTTGGTTTGACTTTACTAGTTTTAAATAGTCTGCTCCAAGGTTCCACTACTAATTCTGGGAAGTATGGTACTTCCTGAGATTTCCTCTGGATCTTCATCCTGTCAGATCCATTGAGTGTCCCCTCATCCTTTCATCCCCATAAATCCTGAAGAACTGCATCTAGCCTGAAGGTGTCATCGCTTTCTGGCATTTGAATATTGTAACCATGTCGCCCCGAGTCTCCTCGTTTCCATGAGGAACAGTCTCAGCTCTGTCACTCGGTCTTTATGCCCATGTTGTCCAAGTTTAGAACAACTCTGGATGCTCTACCCTGCACCCCACTTAATCCTGATGATATCTTTCCTGCTGGAGCTGGCTGAGGGGGGAGGACTGAGTATCCCAAAGGACGCACTCTTCTGGGATTGGAGGTTAACTGCCTCCTCTGCAGTACTGCCACCTTGATGACCATGGGTGGCAGTGCAGTGAAGATACTGCGAGGAGGGGGTGCCGGCTGGGTTCTGCACATGCATGCATTGCGAGTGTGTGCTTGGAGTCTCATGCACATCATAGATTCTGGGGAGGGGGTTCAGAAAGCCTAAAAAACTCAATGGCATGCTTGGACCCTGTCTCTCGCTACCTGATGCTCCTCCACCATGGATTCTCCTGCCTTCGAACTCAGGAGGGGGCTGGCGTAGTGGCCACAGTTTCTGCCAGAGATTCAAAATGGTAGACCAGTTCTAAGGTGATGACATCACAGAGTCATCTGAACTGACTAGGAGGCTGTGTCTCCCGCACCCCCTCCGCTACATCATAGTGGATCAGTTAGTTTTAGGAGGCCCCTGAGCCTCCCCTTGCCACCCGATCACCTACCTCCTACCATTATTGTGCTGCTATTACTACTAATAGTTGCTATGTCATCACTACTACTACTACTACTAATAGTTGCTATGTCATCACTACTACTACTACTACTACTAATAGTTGCTATGTCATCACTACTACTACTACTACTAATAGTTGCTATGTCATCACTACTACTACTACTACTACTAATAGCTTAGATGTTATCAGACAAGACTTGGGTATGACATTAAAATCTTGTCTGATGACACATTTCAGGTTGAATGAGTGCCAGTTAGCACTGAGATTTTGATGTCATCTGACATGACTTCTCAAAATCATGTCCATAGCCAGCCAACTGGTGCAGGGGCAGGGGGCGCCAACCTGTGACGCCAGTGACCTGGGTTCGGGAACAGATCCGGGTCATTGGAGAGCTGGCCGGGGGAAGAAGGATTGAGCATCCAGCAACTGTTCTCCTTCTCCAGGGGGGAGGGGGGTGGAGTGATCGGTGCACTACGGACACCTAGCAGAGGCTGGGTATACCATAAAGCACTGACACCAAGCTCAGGGGGCAGACACTTGTCATCACTACATGTCCCCACCCCCGCATACAGGAGAAAAATCTCCACTGCCAGCCGCCTAGATGAAGCCAGCCTCTCCACTTCAATTAGCTTCCAGAGCTGGCTCCCCGACCTATCCTGTCGATTGCGGCACATAGGGCCAGTGCCACAACCCTGCCCTAGGGGAGTAAGCCAGGGGGTATCGGGGAGTCACGGCTGGAAGTTGGGAGTGGAAGCAGAAGGGGTCCATGACCTGGCAGAGGTACTGGTGGCAGGACGGTGATATAAAGCATGCAAAATAAAAAAATAAATAAAAAATAACGTCCGATGATGTCAAAGTCTAGGCCACCATTTTGCAGCCAGCAAAAACCACAGCTGAGCCAGGGCTGGCAATACTGGTCAGCTGTGGCAAGGCCCCACCTCAGGAGGGGGGTAAGCTGTGGGGCAATGGAGGATGGAGGGCAGCAGGGAGATTGGTCTTGGCCGGGCGAGGGAATGTGAGTAGTACCAGAGAGCAGCAGCACAAGGAATAAAGTTAAAAAAAACAAGTAGTTCTGAAAACTAGGCATACTGTAGGTAAGACTGCAACAGCAAATCGTGAGCACAAAGTTATGCACAATAGGCTCTATGCTTTGACCTTTTAAACTTAGTATAGGGGAACATTTGCGTAGCATACAGATGAGGGACAGTAAGAATGCATTGTCTAACCACTGTAGATCGACATAAAGTTCAGGAGCCACACGTCCTTTCATGTATTTATTTATTTATTAGAATTTCAGATAAATACATTTGAGCCAATGGCTCTTTTACAAAGGTTCCACGTCAGTATACAAAGACTAGAAGTACAGTTTGTGTGAGATTAGCAGGCAAGCAGTCTGAATACAAAATGCAGTACAGGGTATACATGGTCTGAAAGCTACAGGTAATATAAATAACAGTTAGAACAACATAGTCAAGCATACATTTAAGAATGAGGAGTCACTTTAAAGTTTCGTGGACTAGAAAAGGTCAGCTTAGGGCCTCATGGGGGGACCTTGACCTCAAATTGATTCAGAAGGAGTCTTTCTGGATTTACACCTTGAGAGCCTTACAGCATCCTGGATTTAATGATAGAATTGAAATTCTGAAATGTATTAAAAAGTAAATACAAGGTTTGTTTGGGTTTACTTCTAACTGTTTTTTCTATGTTCTCTCCTAGGGTGCAGCGGATTGGAAATGAGTTTCACCTCAAGCATTATTTTTATGTTGGCGCACTTGTGCAGCCAACATCTTGGGACAGTGGGGATTTGGAGGCGCGGTCGCTGTTGGGCGAATGCAGGGCATGCACCAGTAGGTGCGTCCTGCATTCCCCAATCACCCTGCATGCCGGCGCCACACTATACATACATAATGTGGTGAGCACATCTAAGGAAAGGTCCACTGCAATCCTAGCAAAGCTCATCAGACGCAGTGGAACTTTTCTTGACGTGCTCGCCGACATTATGCACATGGCGGCACACTGGCTGCCGAACTGCCGACCTTGGGGTGCACAATCACCCTGTCAGCTGCCCTGCCCCTGAATGTGCCGGGGGAGTCCACTCCCGTCAGCATAAGCACCCTCCATTTGTGATATGCCGGTGCCCCAGTCCCCTCGGCTCTTACCCACCCCTCTTTCCTTGTGTGCGAAGGGTGCCCACTCCCGTTGGCATAAAGAATCCCCAATTGTTTTAATGCTGAGGAGGTGTCCAATCCCCTCAGCTCTCGTCCCCACCCTTCTTTGTGTGCCAACAGGGGTACCCAATCCCGTCGGCATAAATTCCTCCCATCTTGTGTTGTTTGCCAATGGGGGTGCCCAATCCCCGTCGGCTACAGACACCACCCACAAACAGTTAGGTGGCACACTGGGAGCCCACCCCAGCGTGCCAAATACCTGCAAATAAAAAACTGTCCTGCGATGTTTTTTTCTTTTTCTTAACCTGTAAAATGAAACAGTCCCTCGTAGTCTCCGTGCCCCCTCCCCACCTGCCCTGCACCCTGCCTCCCCACCCCCTCACCCCCATACTTATCTCAGGTCTGGTGCGATGATCTTTGGTGGACGGGAACACATCTGCACTCTTCAAAGCCGACCGTGAACTGAGGAAATGCGGTAAGCTGTATAATGGAATAAATAAGGTTTTCCAACTTTGATGCATATCTCAGGCTTTTGCGAATTTTGGCTCCAAATTTTAACATAGGGTTTTGGACCCCTTCTCATGAATTCTTGCACTGTCATGGCGTTATCGGTCCCGAAAGGTGATTTCACAGTCACTGCATGGAATCACTTTTCGGGACTGATAACAAAAAATGACAGTGCCACTATTCATGAGGGGGCTCTCAAGTCTATGTTGCAAATTTCAGTGGAAAAATCAAAAATGACTATTTCTGACGCGTGCGGCTATTAAGTTAGCAATTCGTAATATTTTCATGCCAGATTCTCAACAGTGGCATTTTACCATGCCTTCTTGTGAACCATGCAGCTGTCATTTTTCACATCCTGGCCGAAATGTGTTTTCGCACTTCCGGCGCAGAATAGCGTGGTTGTGGTTCGAAATCAGTGTTCGAGACACATTACGAAAATGACAGTGACACTGTTCATGAGCAGAGGTTCTAAAATGCCTGTGTTGAAAATTTGGTGACAATACTACATAAAATGACAGTGTTACGAGCATGTGTTGTGCAGTTTGCGTGCATGCTCGTACGTTCGCAAACTTGTAATAGTTTCACTCCAGATTTTCAACAGTGCTATTGTTCTGCACCTCCTAATGAACAGTACAGCTGTCATTTTTCACATCCTGACCAAAATCTGTTTTCGCAGTTCTGGCACAGAATAGCGCAGTCGCTGTGTAAAATCTGTGTTCAAGACGCATGATAAAATGACAGTGACACTGTTCATTAGCAGATGTCCTAAAATGCCTATGTTGAAAATTTGGGTACAAAAGTCAATACAATGAGTGTTTTACGAGTGTGCGTTGCACAGTTTGCATGCACGCTCATGACTTTGTGAATTTGTAATAGTATCACTCCAGCTGTTCATCATTGGCATTTTTCCATACCTCCTTATGAACAGTACAGCTGCCTGAAATGTGTTTTCACATGTCCGGCACAGAATTGCACGGTTGCTGTGCGAAATCAGTTTTCGGGACAGTTTGAGGAAATGACGGTGACACTATTCATGAGCAGAGGTCCTAAAATGCCTATGTTGAAAATTTAGTGCCGAAAGTCCATACAATGACTATGTTGCAAGCGTGCATTGCACAGTTTCCACGCACTCTTCTAACTTCGTCAATCTGTAATATTTTCATGCCACATTTCACCACTGGCATTTGTACATCTCCTTATCAACAGTCCAGCTGCCATTTCTCACAGCCTGCCCAAAATGTCTTTCCGCTGCTGTATGCCATACCCATGCTCGGGCCAGCAAAATCACCTTGGGACACATTAACAAAATCACAGCACTAGGCGTCCCTAGCTCCACCACTCCCACTGCCAATGCCAGCATGACAATATTTGGAATTGACAAATGCTTGTTAGGAAGAGTCACAAGATACTGCATGCTTTGGAAAATACATTACTCCTGCATTCTATTTTAATGTTATTATTTACATTAGTTTATTGGTGTAGGTTTATTGTGTGAATTTTTACAGTTAAAGTATTTATTGTGAGGTATATTTAGTATTGATACAGTGTACAATAGTGTAGTGCTGCTCTTAGTACATGTAATGTAAAATGTGATACTGTGCCTTTAAGAACATCATATTTATTGATGTGTGCTTAATGATCCAGTTATCCTCCTGATGACGGATGAAGTGTGAAACTGGTAAGGGATCATTGTACCACCTGCTGCTGCTGCTGCTTGTGGTAGATTTTATGTTTTTGACTTGTTTGTAATAAAGCCTGATCTTATACAACAACAGTCTGGAGTGGTGTCGGTTTTGTTTGCTGCTCTATGCACAGTGTCTGTGTGCCACGGTTACACAGCATGTAGGCTTCCCTAAGTCCCAAAGCAGTGCAGTGGGTGTCCAGTCACACTCCAGTGGCATGTACGAAAAAGGGAAGCATGCCCCTTACATGCACCAGCCCCTGTCATAGCCGCTATGCACCCCCTCCATCTGGTGGCCTGGTGGGGCAGGCAGCTTTCCATATCCAGCTGCCCCACACCCCCAGAACATGCTTGTACTGCAGGTGGCTACTGGAGGTGTTGTACCAGTAGCTCTATGGGAGTACCTACAATCCCATGCTCTGCACGGGGCAAGGGCTCTAGTGGGTTGGTGGGACGGGCATTCGATTGGATGCCTGCTTGTGTCTGGCACAACAGTTACATTCCACCCCTGCCTCTAAAGTGCTCCAGCACTTGTGGGGCAGGGCTATGGATGGGCTCTCCAGCATCGTGGATGGCAAGTGGTGCACCCATGTCCACAGGTGCGAAAGCCCCAGCAAGGGTACATGCCGGTAGCACGTACCCTGCACCCCTTAGAGCATAAACCCCAATATCTGTAGATGAAAGCAGCTGAAAAGTTGTCTCTTCCAAGCAGTAAGAGCAAGCAACATTTGTGCTAGGTTTCATCACAACTGGACATGCAGTTGTTAGTAGGAAATGTGAATGTTGGTAAAACCCCTTCTAAAATCTGATATGTGGCAAAATAGACCAGAAAAATATGATAAAAATGAATGCCCGATGACCAGTGGAAGCATGTTGCTTTTCTGTACCAGTGAATGGGTCAAAGAGTGTACTCAGGGCACTGGAGTCGGCCAAGCAGGCTGGGTGTAATGCTACCTAAGGCTACATGTCCCAGCTGAGGTAAAGTAGTGTAGTCACACACCTAGTAATAAACCCTCATGGCATACCTCTCAGCTGTCACACATTACGAGGCACGTCACTCATTTCATCTCTTAGAAACCCTCTGTTGCACACTGAGACGGTAACGTCAAGCATTGATCACTGAGACTTTTACGCATAAATGTATAATTATACAAGATGGTACATTATCAGCAAACAATATAAACATTAGTACACTAATTTCCATAGTGTTCTGAGCTTGCAGTGTCATGTTTGATGATGTGTTTTTGTCCAGTTGTCACACATCTTGTCACACATTTGAGTGATGAAAGGTTGAGAGGTATGCTTCATGGTTGGCCATAAATCTGCTCCCTCCTGAGGTGTGGAACATGCTTCGAGACACTGTTGGGGGCTCCGGTGCAAGAGGAGTCACACTGCATGCAACCATATCTCTCAACTGTCCCTGATTACGATGTACATCACTAATTTTACCCCTTCAAATTGCTCTGTCCTTCATCCATCCCTCATGGAAATGGTGCTGCCCACACAGAGTATGTGCTGTAAATTTAGACTTCAAGGCAGAAATTCATAATATTCTAAAGATGCTTAATCAAAATAAACTTTGTACTATCAAACACAATAGTTTACAGAGTATTCTGAGCTTGTCTGTCCATCTTTGTGGATGTGCCCCTCATTATGAGGGCCATTATCCCTTGTTGTCTCTCATTTTGAGTGCCAAAAGGTTGAGAAGTAAGCACGCAACAGAACATGTACTTGATAAGAATATAAGGGGTAAAATACCAACTAGAAAGCAAAAAACCAGAAAACTGTTAAAATCAAGCGCACAGAGGTTTTGTTGTGAAATGTTAAGTGTCTTTTTCCGAGGGTAAGCACAATTTTGCACCAGCTGCTTCAACTCATTAAAAAGTACTTTACAAATTGTAGGAGACCAGCCTGAGTTTTGTTTTATGTTTTATTGCAGTGTCGGTGGCTCAGTAGGTAGCAGACTTGCCTCTGAGGCTGGGAGCTCAGAGGGCTGTGAGTTCAGTTCCCACATCTGGCACTTGGATTAATATCCCAGTATTGACACTGTGGTGCAACATGAGAGGGGTGCTGCACTTCTGAGGTGCTGTCTTTCGGATGAGGTGTTAAACCGAGGTCCCATCTGCCTGGATTGTTGGTAGTTCAGGTGGATGTTAAAGATCCCATGGCACTTATTGAAAAGAGTAGGGGAATTTCCCTGGTGTCCTGGCCAAATTTCCTTCATTCACTAAAAATACCACCAACAGTTTCATCTGATTCAAGGTCAGTTGGCATTCATCTGTATCCCCCTCCCCCGGGTCGTGCCTGAAAATAGGCAGGACTTGTCTAGTGCACTTACCCGGTCAACATAAATAAATAAAATAAATGTACTGGTGAGGCATAAGTGGCCCAGTTTTTGCTTCATACTTCGTTTCACCGTGAGCAGCACTGTCAGTTTCTCTGCGCAGTTCTTTCTGGACTTGGTAAAATGCCAATTCCCTGTTGCCCAGATGACAGCAGATTTGAACTCTAGGACCCTGTCCAGCACATGGGACTTCAGGAGGACCTGGAGGTGAGTGAGCTGGGTTGGGCGTGGAGCTGGAGTTACCAGAGGCAGCCTGAAAGCTAGACAGGTTTGGGACGGACCATCATCAGCTAAGTAAAACAAATGGTTACAGCTAAGCCTCAAATCAGATAATGTGTCAATCAAAAATGTGAGGCTTATAGAAACCTGCTTCAAGTCAAATGAAATATGTCTGTTTCACATCACAACTCATAGGAAAATATGCAAGGACCAGTTAAAATATGTTGAGCGATAACCTGTTCCATATCAAATAAAAGATAAAGTATTGATAAACTATGTTAAAAAGGTAGCCTGTTACAGAACCTGTTACAGATAAAATATGTTGACCTATCCAGCCAAGCTATGTTGAGATAACCCAGTAACAGAATGGTGCAATTATGTTCAGACCTAAAAATGAGATCAAATATGGGAGAAGATAACTTGCTGCCAACAGAATATGTCAAAAGATAAGCTGACATGAAATAGCTCATATGTTGAAGTAAGACGCTAAAAACTGGATAAAGGGGCCGAGCACTACTGAAAGCCATAAACCCACTGGGAACTGTTTCACTCCGTGAGCACCTCCTGACTTCCAATGCTCCAGGCAGAGTCATTCGTTTCATAGGCCGGGACTGCTAAGTGTCCCGCCATCTAGATTAAAATCTGTAGGGGGCTTAGGCTGGCCCTTCAGTGTAGAGTTAGACCTACTGCTCATAACACCAGAAACCTGGGTTCGGGAACAAGTCTGGGTCGTCAGGGGCAGGTGGGGGTGGGGTGGGGGTGGATTGAGCCTCCAAAGATAGTTTCAGCAGTCCAGTTTTCACCCATATCTGGGACTAGGTAAAAACTGGGCTGCCAGATCCAGACCAGATTGTTATAAGCCAGATGAGCCCATTCCACCAGACTGGCTGGATCGGCAAATGTCACCCAATTTGCACCCAGTCTGGCTGGCCCAGCTGTTACTGTCTGGCTCTGGAGGTTCGGTTTCCACCCATACGTGTTCTGTGAAAGTAGAGTTCTTCATGTGTTTTTTTTTTTTTTTAACTAGCTGTTTTTTTCCCCTTATACTGAGGAGCTGGGTACCCCTTCCGCATAGTAACACTCCTGTAACTTGCCCCTGGGTACCCCTTAAGATGGCACCCCACCCTCAACCCCAACCCCAACCCCAACCATGCATACCTCCACGGACTTTCAGCTCCTACCTGATCTGCCTGTCTGCCGGCGCAGCCACCACCCTACTTCTAGGTGAGCTTACAAGGGGCACTGCTCTGGGGTCAGTGTACTATCAGCAAACTTTCCTTCAAGAGATACCTATTCTTGCAGTTAACCATCAATGTAGAATGTCTCGTCCAACAACATAGTGCCATGGAGCACCACTCTAAAGGGACTCTGAGGGTGAAAGACAATTAGGGAGAATCAGGATTCAAACCCCTGACCTCCTGGTTTGCAGTCCTGTGCCCTAACCACTAGGCTGTGCTGGCAGCTGAGTGTCTTGGTTCTGTTGGTAATCCTGAGGCAGAAGCACTGCCCACCCCCCAGTCACTGCTACACCTGGGTCAGTATTCGGGGAAACAATATGCAATAACCCTTGCGCTGCATTCTGAACCTACTGAATTGTTGTTCACAAGTAGGTTCTTTCTGGGGCTTGTTCAAAACTGGACCACCAGAACAGAACCAGGTCAGATCGGTGAAAGCTGGACCAGCCAGATTAGGCACAAGGTGTGTGAAGTTTTCCAGTTCAGCCAGTCTGACCGGATGTGCTGATCTGGCTTTTGCCAGTCTGGTCTGGGCCAGTTTTAGTGGTCTGGTGTTTGTTCAAATCCAGGACTAGGTGAAAACTGGCTGCCAGAACCAGATCAGATTGATAAAAGCTAGACTGACCTGACTAGAAAAATTCACTCAACTTGCTCCCAGCCTAGCTGATCCAGCTTTTACCGATCAGGTCCAGTCTGGTTCCAGAGGTCTGGTTTTCATCCATGACTGTTCTTCCTGGTACTGTGTCTCAGAACCAGCCAGGTTCTGGGGGATGTTGTTTTTTTCTCCAAAACA
The DNA here is from genome assembly GCA_016271365.2 of Neoceratodus forsteri. Classification (NCBI taxonomy): domain Eukaryota; kingdom Metazoa; phylum Chordata; order Ceratodontiformes; family Ceratodontidae; genus Neoceratodus; species Neoceratodus forsteri. Next base: position 43,703,455 of record JADMNL010000034.1, on the reverse strand, counting down.
GGTTCTGTCCATCTCTAGTTTAAAGTCACGAACAGAGACAAAGCCAGAGTCTAGAACAGAACCTGCATTCCACTGAGTTGGTGGGGGGGGCTCAGTGGGCCAAAGGTCTCCTTTGTTTCCCAAGTTCATAAACTTGTAAATGGATCCTATGATCCCCTCACCCCTCTGGGGTTGCTCACATGGCGAGGGACTGTCAGGGCCATGCCATCAGGTGCAGATGTTGAGAAAATGAACTTTTGGAGTGCGAAGCCAACTGCCTTCAGAAGATTGATTTATGACACATTGTTTATCTTTCCCCTCAGATTAATCGGGAATAAATAACCTGCTGGAGAAAGTAGAGTCAGTAATTAAAATATATTTGCAGAAGGGGGGAGAGCCTTTTGGTGAGGGGACTGGTTTCTGGGCGACGTGGCAGCTTGGATTGTCTTGGAACTGTTTGGATATGAAATTAAAAGGGGATTCTGCCGGTGCACTGCTCTGTGGTTGCCAGGCTCTGAGACAAAGAATTCAATTCATTATACAGGACAGAGCAGGACACAAAACAGCACATGGGAGAGGAAGGAACAGGCTCCTCAGAGCCGCCAGCTGCTCAGGCCAAAAAACACGAGAGACACTGCACTCCCAACTAACAGGATAAAAATCAGACCAGTCCGATGGAAGGCCATTAACTCAGTCTTAAGAGTACTCCTGCACTGCCAAACAGGGAGGGGGTGATTATGGTTCTGATTAGGTTTTGGGAGCTTTTTTTTTTTTTTTTTTGTAGACACACTACTACCTTCTGTGTCATGTTTCCTTTCTACAGTGTACAGTATAGTTAGTGTTTGGGAAGGGAGATTGATGACCCTTTGGAAACTGAAGCCCTCTGTTCAGCCAGTGTGCCAGCACAATGCAGAAAGCAGGCTTCTCCCCCTCTGCAAGACTTACATTAAACTGCTCCCTCTGCATGCCGCTAGTGACACACAATATTTCATGAATACCACCAATGCTAAATGTGCTTTCCAAAAAAAAAGAAAGAAAATTCCTATAGTGAGGGGCTTGTGCCATACAGTACTAGTGATGGGTAGACCAATTAAGTTTCAAATCACACCCCCCATCCTGTCTCCTAAGCAGGCTGATTGGCCTAAATAATCCAATGCTAATTCATTGCAACCCAGGTAGAGCCACGCCAGAATCCAATCCAGGTCCCTGAGAGGCTGCATATACTGTAAAATGTTGCCCCGCTTTGATTAATATCCTGAAACTCTCCACCCTCCGCAAAGAAGAAGGCTTCCTAAGATAGGCTCTTGGCTCATCTGCAACTAAATCCCCGGAGTTCCAGCCAGAATCCTAAGTGGGTCACACAGCTGCCTCACCCACTCCTAACCATGCCCCAACAGCAAGTGCCATTCTCTACATAGATGGATAAGAAAGAACAAGACCTGTGAGCCCATCAACCCTGCTCAGATGTTCCGAAGTTGTTTTACTCTTCCCTTTCAGAGCTCCCCAAGCCCTTGTTTGACTTCCTTTTGTTTCTACTTACCCCCTTAAAAATGTCCCAAAGGAGCCAGACCAGTGGTGCGGAGGGCAGAAGCACTGTGTGACTTACCTCCTGCCATGCTGGTTACCTGGGTTCGGGAATGAGCTCAGCTTGCTGGGGAGAGAGAAGATCAAGCATCTGCAGGGTAGCTCTTCTCTCCAGTGGTGGGAGGGCACGCTGTCTCGGTCCATGGCTGCCACCTGATGGCAGTCAGGAGGTAGCGCTGGAATTATGAGACACACAGCAGGGAGGGGCAACGGTTCCGTAGTGTGTGCGTGCCTCCACATACACACGCCTTTGTGCTGCCCCAGCTGGGGAACATGGGAGAAAACAGAAAAGGGCTGGCACAGGCTTCATGAAGCCCTGCCCCCTTACCCCATTCCCACCCTGCCACTTAGACCACCGACCCCAGTTCTGGATGAGAGACACTGGGTAAAGGGGAGACGGCCCTCCCCTTCCTGGCCCACCTCACCACAGAGGGCAAACTGTGGAGATTCACAGGCAAGGTGAGACTGGAGGAGGTGGATGCTGGCTGGGGAAGGCAGGGACAAGGCTGAATAGCCCACCCACATCAACTGTGGGAGAAAAAACTTTAAGGGAGAAAAAAGTCCCAGTGGGATTTTGAACCCCAAAATGATCTGGGCATTGATCACATTACCAGGCAGACTATTCCACCAATCGACCATCCACTCCTGGAAGAGACCTGCTCCGTGAAAAGAAACTTACCTTTCCAATTTAAGATTGCTCCTCCTGGTGGTTGTACCCCAGCCCATGAATTGCATCAATTTAGTGCCTGCCTGCAATAAAGTCAGTTGTGCTTCAGCCAAAATGGGGTAATACCTCCTTGCACCAGCACCCACTTCCCATCCCCCTACCTAGATTCCTGGACCCCCTGGTCCACCTGTGAGTCATTGTTTGGTTGTTCCCTATTGGCTTTCCCCTGAGACAGGGTTGTCTGTAGCTCCTCAGCAGCTTCCTACTGCATCCAATTAGCCCACAGCAGAGTTGTAGGCTGGGGAAATCCAGACCCTAGGCAGGAGAGGCCCGGCAGTGGACGTGGTGGGCAGGGTGCGGTATCACCTGCCCAGTCAGCAACAATTTTCCTGTTTCGTTTCCCCCAGAGGAGCAGATATGCAATGACATTGTGGTTGATGCGATGCGCACTCCCACACATGGTGCATTGGTGTCTGACACCTAAAATCCCTGATCTAGTGGTCCTTAGGCTCAACCCCCCCAGTCATCACTATTGTTCAGGATATCCCCAAGATTCACATCCCTCCCTCCCTCCCTGAAGGAGAGCTGTCCCTCAGTGACTCGACCCTTTTCTCCCAAGCTGGCCCTGCAATGCACCAAGCTTGTTCCTAAACCCAGGTCATTGGCATCATGAGTGGTAGCGCTACCACTGCACTGATGGGCAATATGGACATCAATTCTGTTGAATAAAGGTTTCCATACTTGACTCAGGGGTGGAAACTGGCACTGACACACTGGCCAAATGCTGGTGCATTTGGTATTGGGTTAGTAAAATCTTCTTTTAACTCGCCCTGCTGGCTTGTATTGGAGGAGGTGACCGTTCAATAAGTACATCAGTTGGGCATGTTCACATTTGTGCTTGTACCTTTAAACATGCTATAAAAAAGTAAGCAGCAGCATGTAAAGCCACACCCCCTGAAGAAGCGTCACGATTATCGCGTGACGCACCAGGGCTTAGTGCTGCTTCCTTTTGGGTGCATTAAACTTGGGTTATCTACAATGTTGCAAGTACAATTTTTTACCTCAGATGAGTGTTGCCATTGTACTTTGTTTAGATGCCTGGTTTGGGCTCTGCACCCATTCCTACCATGAACGCATGTTTTTGTTTGTCTCAATAAGTACATCCATTTTGCCACTGGAAAGGTCTGTGAGGACAGTAGATTTTCTCCGTCACAAGCCCTGTTGTCTACTAGCTACAAAACTTAATTTCAACCCCACTTTTGACTTACTTGACACTGTGAACTCCAATTTTTGCATGTTCAAGATTGTGCGTCTTCGATGCCCCCCAACAAGTTACTCTCTCTGTGGAGAGAACCCTGACCAGCCAACCTTGCTTTCTGGGGTAAGCCCAAAAAACCCAGTTGCACTGCCTTGGGCTGATACCAACTTCTCTTGTTTTCTAGTGGCCAGAGTCCCAATTTAAATGTCTCTGCTGACCCGAGCTAGAAGTCCTGGCCTCGATGCTTGAACCTAGGTCTCTCTGTGCCATGGTAATTGATTTACATAAGATAGTCCAGCTGAGGTGCAACATCTCATTTCAGTGGGGTCCTGCTGTTATCCATTTCCACAGCTGGGTGGACAGGAGCACTGAGAGGTTAAGTGGCTTGCCCAAGGTCACACGGTAAGTATTTCATAGAGCTGTGCCAAATGTGGAATTCTGCTGTCAGAATTTTTGAAGAATGGCAATTCCATTTCCAAAATGTTTTGGGGAATTTCTTATTTAATTCTGCTGAATTTTGAGAAGCTTTTCAGATTACATAATCTGGGGAAAACAAATCCGTTATTCACGTAAACCGCTGAATATTATCTCTGAATATTTATTAGTCTACAGTTTATGTACACCATGGATGACTAATTTGCGGTAAAAAAAAAAAAGCTGCTTTTGTAATTTCCCTTTCAATGTAATTTCTGCAAAATTCTAGCAAGGTAGATTTTTGAAAATTCATCACAGGCCTAGTATTTGGTTGTAGAAGGGTTCGAACCTGAAATTCCCCTGTTTCTAAACTGGTGCTATAACCACGAGACTGCGCTGTCTCACACTGCTGTTGCCTCATTAGCTGCATTTAGGACATTGTTTTGGATGGACAAGTGGTCCCACTTTTGGTTCCTTTTCAACGAGAGTAAGTCATTTTACTGGCATTGTAGCTCTGGGGCTCTCCAGGATAAAAATGATGCGTTTGGGGAAGGCTGGCCCACCGTGGTTTATGTGCAAGCCATGAGAACCCACATGGTAATCAGCCGGAGGGGGGAGTCAGGTGCACTGTGGAGGTGAGGCGTTTGACTGGGGCGGGAGGTGCGGCAGTTCTCACCACACATTTGTGCATCCAGGATGGAGCTGTATTGGTACTGGCTATAAAAGGATCTGCTCGCTCATCTTCAGTCAGAGGAGAGGAGTTGCCATGGCAACCCCTGATACGCAGTGGTGGGAAACGGGGGACCCAAAAGGGTGAAAAAGCAAAAAAGAATAAAAATCAGCAATGACTAGCTTGTTGTAAGCATTAGTTATCTATAATTCATCACTAGATGTTTTCATCCCCCAATACAAATGTTGAAAAATGTAATGTTATGAATGTCCCAAGTTGTTTGTATTCCTTCAACCACCTGTATTTATACCAAAACAAAATGTCAATAAAATGTTTTACAGAAAAAAAATTAAAAAACAATAAAAGGCTTGGTAATTCTGGTAATTGAGTAAAATGGGCCAAATAGAAACCCCCCCTTCAAATCAGAGGCGGCATTTTGCAGCAGGAGCAGTGGTCCCAGCAGCGGTGGGGGAGGAGGGAGAATCCAGAGGATAGTGCTTACAGCAGCCCTGGACAGCTGGTTCCAGATCAGGCCAGTTCAGATTTGGGCCAGCTCAGATCAAAAACTGGCCAGCTGGGCTGAATTCTGTGGCTTGCACAACCCTAACATTTGAACTAGGGCTTGGCGATCCTCTTCAAGTTCTAGTTAAGATTTGCTCCAACTAAATAAAAAAAAAGGTTCTAAAGGCTCTTATTGTAAAATCTAAAAATTTCCATTTATTTACCTTCAGTCTACTATGGAGACACCATATACCACTGGCAAACAGCACCACTCTGCTGCCACCGGATTGTTTGTACAAGCTCATCCTCCCCTGTGGATGGTCCACCCATCATTGTCTACTGTATGACCTGCTTAACTGGCCAACCCAGCTGAAAAGATAGTGATTTTATAATGATGTATCACAAATAATCATTATTAATTATGTTCAAAGATCACGTTCAAGCTTCAAAAACCATCATTGTGATTATAATTTACAATTAAACATGAACGTTACATGGCCACCAATCAAAAATCATGATGTTATGGAAATGGTAATTGTGATTAATGATGATCTCATAACATCATAACTTTTCGTGATTGCCCATGGTCAAGATTACTGGAATACCTTGAGAAAAATTAATTTTTTTTTCCATACTTTCAGAATTTATCATCTTCTATTTAGAAATATTTATTAGAATTATCAGTTATGATACATCTTCTATTCAAACACACTGCTTTTGGTTATACTTACTCTGACACCTCACTTCTTACTAGTGTTACAAATGCTCAGATTGGTTTGTATTGCTCCATTCAGTGGTTTCTTTTTGGCTGTGTTCAAACCCCTTCCTAACAGTCTGCAAATTAACACTGTCAAGGCAAAGTGATATTAAAAATAGAAATTACCACTGTTTTGGTCCATAAGCTATGCAAATTAGTTATGCAAACGCATATGCTGTACCTAACACTGCATGTACACTTCCTAAACAGATTGAAACTTGTCTTCTCATTAACATTATAATTAATTTGCTTTTGCTGATATTTAACATTCATATTTTCATAACAGTAACACCTAAAACATTCTTAAGTATTACTTATGTGACTTACAATCTTATATTACCGAATTAATATCAATGATCATCAATGACTATCCCTTGATGATCCATAGGTCATCAAAGATCATTATGCTGATTTAAGCTTATAAACATTATTGGTAATCATTAGCTAGTGATATGAAAGTTCATGTTTGATGATTAACTCATGACCTACATGACTATTTTACATCATAATCTCCCTTGGTGTTCATATGGTAGCATTTAATGATTATCGATGATTATAAAACGGGTAAGGAAAATTGAACATTTTGATTGCCTGCAACTGAAGTGTCAAATACGTTTTACACATTTACACTGACTTAACTAAAGCCTTCGACACCATCAATCATCGCCTCCTACTTGTCCAGCTTCAGAACACTGGGCTGTCAACCGACACCATTGGCTGATTTAAGAGCTACATTGAAGAACGGTCCCAAACAGTAAGAATCACTGATACACTCTCGGACCCTAGACCGGTCTGCTCGGGAGTGCCCCAGGGCTCCATTCTGGGACCCCTCCTCTTCAGCCTATTCTTAAACTCACTACCAGACAGCTGCCCAGAATAAATAATTCTCTACGCCGACGATGCTGTGATCCTCACCTCGGACCCTGATCCAATCCAATTACAAAATAAACTTCAGCGGGCCTTCTCCTCCATCGAATCCTGGTTCCTAAATCATAAACTGCTTCTCAATCAGAAAAAAAACAAGTCTATGGTCTTCTGCAGCCTCCACAACAAAAACAAACAACTTCATTTCTCCATTGCAACCGGACAAGGAGCCATCCTAGAGCAAACACAATCATTCAAGTACCTTGGCATCACCCTTGATCCTCACCTCTCATACACTGTCCATATCAGCAATGTTGCAAAGTCTGCCAATGTGAGGTTAGGCATATTATTCCAGCACAGGAAACACCTAACCCTAGAAGCACTGTCAGTGGCCCGTCCAAAGCTCCATTGTCAGCATCATAGACTATGGTCTTATCATATATGGGTCTGCAACTACCACTGTTCTCAAACGTATCGCGACCTCCCTGAATAAGGCCTGTCGTCTCATCACTGGCTCACATCGCCGCTCCACACATGTGACCTTTATTCCCAATCTGGATGGTTTCAACTGGACAAGCGATAAAATACCAAACCTGCATCACGGCCAAGAAAATTATAATGGGGCTTGCCCACCTGGTGTCTGTGCCCCTCCCAAGTTCAGACATAGGAATGTCACTACAAGGAGATCCAATTCTCATCTACTATATCCCACGATGTCGCACGACCCAAGGACAAAGATCATTCGCCTATCAGGCATCCAACTGGCTCAGCTCTCTTGGCAGCAATATACCGACCGCTCCAACACTCAGCCTCTTCAAGTCCAAGCTGCACCTCTCACTGCTTGTATCCTGTGATTGCCCATCTTAACATTTCCACCGTTTCAGCTGCACATGCCCCAGCACCCAGCACTTACAATCGGTCTTTGCACCCCTAGCACCTTACCTGTCATTCCCTTAACAAGGCCCCCTGGCTGCACTGTCTCCCGCCCTCGCCCACCTCCCCCCCGTATCTCCACTCCTGCCCCTGCCCCCAACCACCTCCCATACTCCCCCTTACCCCTAAGCCTACTATCCCCTCGATCTCCTACCCTCACTTCTCCCCCACCGACCCCACCCTTGTCTTGCTCATAGCTGAAGTCTTTGTACTGGTTATTACATGTCTGTAAGTCAATGACTATATGTTTGTAACTAAAAATGATGACTGTTGCACACGCGACGTGGAACCTTTGTAAAAGAGCCTCGGCTCAAAGGTATTGTAATCCTAGATTGAAATAAATAAATAAATAAATAAATAACACATAGAAAAAAAAAAGTACTGACAAGTAAATCAGTGACTGCACTGCACAAAAAAAATCAGTGTGCAATTAGAACGTTCGCGTTTGAAATGCCGCCATTGTTCCCCGCTAAGGCAGGTCATCGCTATGAAAGAAACTGGTGCCATTCTGTTTCCATTTCTTCTCTGGCAAGGCAGCAGTATATTTCCCCTTTCAAAACCCCACTCCTGATAACTCACTTCTCACTTCATGAGCAACTAAAAACACATAGTGGGCTGTTTTTCTTCTGTGTGGTCAGTTCCGTAGTCGGAAAGACTCCATGGAACAAACACATCCGGCTTGCTCAGCAACAGCGTTCAGGAGAGACGCTGCTCAGTCCTGCACCATTGAAATAAAAATAAATTAAAAAAAATATAGCAGGCTCTCCCCAAACCCAAGAGTGTGTGTGTGTGTGTGTGGTGGGGGGTTCTGCCTGCCTGGCAAAACCATGACATCGTTTTCTTGCTGGCGGAAGGACTATTTTATCAGAAGTTCTGATAAAAATTGCCCTTTGCTGCTTACAGATGTGCTATTTTGTAGGAGCAAAATTTTTTTTTAAAAAGATTCCCATTTTATAAGCACAATAAAGCACTCCAGGGTGTGTGTTGAACAGATATTACTGCACTTCCAGGGGCTGAAGGCACTGGGCAGAGTCGTGCCTTACTATGCCTGAGGCGTGTGGCAATATCTGTTCAACTACACTATAAATCTTATTGCTTACTCAATCAGCAAATTGGCTTGGTGGTCCCTCAATCAGGTGTTAACTACCTCTGCCTTTCTTTTTTGTACAGCTGTGTGCACGACAAAAAAGCCCCTGGTTATCTCCTACTCACCTCACACAGTCAAGCAGTGCCTACTCACTCCATTGAACAGCAGCACTCACCTTCTCAGTTCCCAAGATGAAGCGAGAAATTGGTAAGAAGTGCTTCGCGTTTTCAGCACCAGGCACCTGGAACAAACTCCCTCTCTAGGTGCGCAATGCTTTGCACTTTCAAGCATTCAAGTTTAGTCTTCAGCCATCTTAGAACCTCCTGTATTTGTTCTGGACCAGAATCCCCCTCCCTGACCGTGATCATGTTGCATACCAATGCTCATGCTTTTTACTTGATGCAACCCCACTTTGTTAGATTACTTTGATAACTGTTTGGATACACTGTACTTACCTTTACTAGGTTTTTTTCTGTGTCTATTGTAGCCTGTGTGTAACTATTTCTGCTAGACTATGTTAACCTGTTCTGTTCACCGCTGCTCTCCTTCCTGGGACCCCCATGAAAACAAAAAAAAATGCTGCATATCATGGTGATATCCTGGGGCATTAGATTACAACAGTGAGGTGTACAACAGCACTGTCAAGAACAGTGCAGTATAAACAGTGCTCTCAATAACAGCGCCACTGTATAACGCTGTACTGAAAACAGCACTCATTGTAGCAGTCGGAAACCACACCGATGACTGCTACCATTAAATACATAACAAACACTACATTTGTTTTTTGAGCCCCCCGCACCCCCTGTTAATTTTATAACAAACTCTGAGGGGGTGCGGATTGTGGGGAAAAGTAGTAACTTGGGGGGGTGACATTTGTTTTTGGGACAAAAGCAAATATAACACACTTCGGGTTGGGGGGAGGCAAAAATGGCATGACTCAGGAGACTGGAACAGAACCCTGGTCTCCAGCTCTCTGCTACCCAAGCTGTTTCTCCTTTAGCCCTCTCTGCCACAGGAGCAGCTCAGCCAGCTTCTGCTTTTTTCACTCCCTTATCCTCTTCCACATTGACACAGTGCCTGGATAGTGACAGGGGTAGTGGTTTTAACAGGTGCTATTCTACCCCTGTTGCTATTGAGACATGGCGCGGTTCATGCAGTGCAGTTTAGACAGTGCTGTTCAGGAAGCACTATTCTAACCAGTTACTATATCCCGATTGGAGTAATTTCAACCAAATACATAAATGAATAGCTTATATAAGGTATTTACATATAAATTATATGCTAATGACTATTTTGCGTTGAGAACCACTTAATTGTTTTTTTAACGGGAGGCTCATTTGAGTTCTGCATTTTAGAACTGGCCCAGTTGTAGGAGATTCTTTGTTTCTTTTAGAACTGGTTCTGCCCATTCCTACCTAGAGTCAATGTTCTACAAGCCAGGGTTTAAGACTCCAAACATGGAGCTACATCGTCTATGCTGCGCCTGCTTTTCATTTCCTGCCGCCTACATTCACGTCTGGGGTGCTTTTTTTTTTGTTTCCAGTATCTGGTCGGAAGTGGTGGGCGGGTTTCCAGTTGGACAGAGCAGCACTGCAGGGAGAGACCCTTTCATGTGTATTTTGGGGCTATTTCTCTGAAGCAGGTGCCAAATCAACAGAGTGCTGGCAGGGGCACTTGGGGTGGGGGAGGGGTGGTGTGAAAGCAGTTGCAATTAAAAAAAGTTAACATTTTTATAAAGCGGGAAATACAGCCAGCTGTTTAGGATGTTTGAATTATTTTTCCACAAGTGGATGATGATTAGTAGTAGCTGTTTGTAGCTGAAATGGTTTTTCTAACCCTTCCCAGGTACCCCACATCTGGATGGCAGATGTCCTTGTAGTTTGATGCTCTGCCTGGACCTGCCAAGCAGTTGGAAATGGTATGAAGTTCGTAGCTATCACTGAAATCCATTTGAAGGTCAAGAGACATGAGCAGCGGTCAGTCGCTGTCAAAGCAAGCCTGTGTTGCACTTTTCATGGGCTCCACTGGTAATGAATTCCTGGCCAAAGAAGTTTGAATAATGTAGAACAGTCCTCCAGCCGCTCTTGCGAAGGGGCCTTTCAGTGTCATTGCTGTGTAAATCATATTTACTTCTTATTTCCAGCCTGTGTTTTTACAGCTACAAGTACTGCCACTCTGGCTGATCAGGTTAAATGTTTTATTCCAAATGCTTGCCTGTCAGGTTGGGGTACTGTCTTGGCTGATTTAACAAAGTTCTTAGATTCACAGTGAACAAACACGCTATTATATGGGGTGCTTCAAAAAATTACAACATTTAGTCTGTCAAAATAGTTAATGCTCAACTTACTAAGAGCTTGTATTAATCCCTTTTGGAGCAGCTTCTTGCTGCCCTGCTGTGCTAACATTGGTGTGGATCATGTCATCATGAATGGGGCACTGGGGGGGGGGCTCCCCCTTAAGAGTCTTCATGAACTGTGCTTCACTGAGACATCCTCTCTCTGTCCTGGTTTGTCTCCACATCTGCACCATCTCAGTCTAGTGTGCTTACCTTTGGGACAGTAGCAGGGTTGGTTCTGCAGTGCCTGGCAGGAAGCAGAGCAGCACAGCCCATGCCAATGTTTTCTTTTTCCGGATGTGGCTGGTGGGTCAGAAATGTAGAACAGATAACATTAGTCATGGTCGTGGGGTGGCTGGTAGATCAGGCAGTGGGCGCAGAATGTCTAACACCAGTGCTGGCTGTGGGGATGGCCAGCAGTTCAGAGGAGCAGAACACTAGTGCTGGTTGTGGAGTGTCTGGCAGATCAGTGGAACAAACAGCTAACATCAGTGTTGGTTGTAGGGTGGCTGGCATGTCCGAGGAGCAGAGCAGCTGACATTGTTGCTGGCTATAGGGTGCCTGGAGTGCCAGAGGAGCAAAACAGCTAACACTAATGTTAATTATGGGGTGGCTGGTAGCTCAGAGGAGCAAGACAGCTGACATTGTTGTTGGGTGTGGGGTAGCTGGCAGTCCAGAGGAGCCGAACGGGTAACGTCAGTGTTGGTTGTGGGTTAGCTGGCAGCTGGTATGAGTAGAACAACTAACATCAATGTTGATTGTGGGATGGCTGGCAGCTCAGAGGAGATGAACAGCTGACATTGTTGTTGGTTGTATGCTGGCTGGCATGTTAGAGGAGCAGTACAGCTAACACCAGTGTTGGTTCTGGGGTGTTGGCAGAAGGAAGAGCAACACAGTGACTGGAGGGACAGACACAGCCACAATACTATACTATGTCACTGTGTCTCCATCTATTTCTCATTTTCTTCCTAGTTCACCTCTCTCTCCTTCACCCCCCCTTGTGTTCCTCTCCCCCACAGTTCTGTTGCTTCCACCTCACCAAGCCACAGATCTCCTGTGCTGCCCACTGTCCACCCCATAGTTTAACTTAACTGTAACATGCACTTTCAGAGTGGAGACACCGCAGTAGAGCTCTCAGCAGGGAGGGGTTCAATAGGAGGGGGTGACTTCTATATGGGACAGACATGCAGGAGCAGTGGCTTGTGTACCTGTTGTGCACACACAGTGTGCACAGCAACACATGTTGGAGTGGCTGGAGGGGTTCTGTGCACCACAACATGTGTTGGAGTGACTGGAGGGGTTCTGTGCATCACAACACGTGTTGGAGTGGCTGGAGGGCTTCTGTGCACCACAATATGTGTTGGAGTGAGTGGAGGGGTTCTGTGCACCACAACATATGATGCACTGGCTGGAGGGGTGCTGTGCACCTTAACACATGTTGGAGTGGCTGGAGGGTTCTGTGCACCACAACAAGTGTTGGAGTGACTGGAGGGGTTCTGTGCACCACAATTTGTGTTGGAGTGGCTGGAGGGGTTCTGTCCTGTATGTGTCCCCAACCAGGTCATGGACATGCTGTGACAAATGCTGCTGACCCTCCAAAAAGACTTTGCACAATCAACGAGATGGCATGCTCAACTTCTTGCCTGCCTGACTTGGGGTCCAAGGCTTGGAGCGCAAACTGGGTCCCTGTAAAGAAAGGGGAATGCCTCCTCCACAATGCCAGGAGGTTCATTTACTTGTTTGTTTGTTTGTTGTAGAAATGAAGAAAATAGATCTGTCACTGTGGTACAAGCCTCACATTTTTTATATATTGAGGTCATGCTCAGCACAAATGAACAGGGGCGCTATGCTTAAAAAAATAATCAATAAAACTTATTTTCAAAAATGGAGCTCCATGGTATTTAATGTTTTAAACCACCGTTGTCAGATCCCACTTACCTGACCCCCAAAACAGCCACTTTAGTGGCTCCCTTTCATTGACTTCTATTTAATTCAGGAATGAAAGGGTAGAAAAATGTGCTCATGGGAGAGGTTGGCTGTGTCCCTTTTAATCTGACCAGAAATTTGTGACAGGTGCCTGCAACAATCCCTGACGCTGTCATCTTGTGACATATTGCAATCCCTTTAGACATAAGTTGGCTTCCATATACGTAACTAGAACAGACTGTTTTTTTGGGGAGGTGGATAATGTATTAATTTAAATAAAACCAATGCTGGTTAAGTATTTCAAAATGTTGGAAGGAATAAAACAGACCCTTTGTACAGCCCTAGATATTTTGATCAGTGCTGACGTCTGAGGCCAGGTTAGGTATAAAAAAAAAAAAAACTTAACGATTGCAGATTTTTGTTAGAATTCTCTGTCTCCCACAAGCTACTTTCTATTGCTGTGATGCAGTGTAGGTCCTCAGCTGCAGGGATGGGGGGAAGGAACACAGGAGCATGTAATTTATATGTAACATCAAGTCATGTTCGCTGGTTATCCCATTTGGAGGAGACTGCCACCTGCAAATACCAGAGCATCTGGTTGTATCATCATTTTGACTTCTCTTTCCACGTTGACACCATTCATTAGAAACTCCACACTAAACTTTGTGCACTGTACAGCAACAAAGCCAGTATCCCCCTCACCAGGGAATAGTCATGAGAATGGTCCTCCCAGCATTTGATCATGGGGGATAAAGGATATAATGCTGCCCCCAAATTTACCCTCACCGTTTTTTCCTTTGACTCTCCTTCCCACTTGCATCACACATATTGTTAGGCTTCTGTCTCCTTCTCCTTTCTCTCAAGGGTAGAAGCCGCTCCCTGTGTGCCTCCCTTATTTCCAAGTTCTGCTCCAAGTCCCTTCCCTTGTGTCTCTGCTCCCTCCTCTCCTGTTTCCTTCCCTCCTCCTACCACCTCAAAAACTCAAGACCACCACTCTTTCTCTATTCCCTGTGCTAAAACCTCGAATAGCCAGGCTGCTTTCTCATTTAGGCTCCCCAGGCTTCATCTAGCCTCTCCCTGCGCCCCGCCCCCCCCACCATCCATTTCTCCTCCTTCTCCTCCCCATGTGACCAGAGGACATTACTACATTACCCCAGCACTCACATAAGGGAAAAGAAACATTGTCAGAGTCCCATAAATTGTGATAGCCCATGAAAAGATCTTTCAAACAACACTTTGGGCTTATTTATATATCAACAGTCCTGAGATGTAAATATCTATTCTAAATCATCCATAAACTAAATCAAGGCAGCAGCCATTTCATGGAATCTTGAAACAGAAAAAAATGTCACTGAAGGGCAAGTCATAATTAGCAACATACAGCTTGCCCCGCAGTGACATCACTTCCTGTTTCAAGATTGCCTTGTACCTCTTTCCCGCAGGACGCATCTGCAAATGAGCTGTTCGCAGTTCAGTATGTTTTTTTCTGGTGAAAACTCTGAATAAAAGGGGCTGTCTGATGGCCAGCTGAAACTCATTGCACTTCCCTACTACTGAGTAACCCCTGGGGTTAGGAGCGGACTCGGAGCACTGACAGTCAGGTAGCCAGCTGGAAGACTCTTCCATAGGCAACACATTCCAGTCTGGGGGAGCGAGAAGGCAGCATGTTCCACCCGCTGTAGTGACACCTGCTGGTGGGCTAGGCAGCCTGCTTGCCCATCAGGTGCACACTGCAAGTGCACACTAGGCTAATAGTAGTTGTGCGCTCCGCCGCCGGGAAAAGGAAACGGGGAGGCCATCTAGAGGACAGTGGCACACTCGGGTCTTTCACTGCCTGCTCTGTTCCTACATCCATACTGTGCACCTGATAGGGGTTGGAGATGCCTGCCTGTCCCTTGTGTCCACCACAGGAGTGGGGAGAATCCATGGGAGAGGCTGAGAGCAGAGTTGAGCAGTGACAGGGCTGGACTGTAGCCTGAAAGGGGACGTCCTGCCTTAAGGAGCATAAATATATGAAGGGAGAAAAACTTATTTAATAAATTAGTCTGTTGTAAGGGGTGATTGGTAACAATATGCACTAAGCTCCCCCCTCTTAACAGAGAGATAATGCATCACCCAGCACCCAAAAAATCTATTGGGCTTGTAAAGTGATTTATCTGTTTCCAGCAACAACATTACAGCTGGCATGGGCAGGAGCCAATAGTCGTATTCTAAAAATGTGGATTTCAGGACATATCATGCTTTATTGTTCATTATACAATGGATCTTTTACATCTAAATGCCTGATTGGCTGACTAGGTCTTTTATCCATGAGTAAGTCCCAGTATAACTCACAGATAAAGATCCAATCAGCCACATCAATGACAGCTCCAATCAATCCGCCCCCCCCTCAAAAACGTAAACAAAACCCCACCATATTTGAAATCGATACCACAACTCCCGAGAAGAAACAGACCGGAAACCACTTCAGAGACAGTCACAAATGCACCTCTCAGTTAAAAAAACTCAAAAAAGTCCTATTTTAATACAAGCTTCCCAAATGTAAACAAAACACCACCATAGTGGCTGATGCAGAATGTGGGCCAAAGTCGCACCGCGGCTTTCTCTGCAGTCTGTCCCCTGTATCAGCAACCCTCCCCAGCTCCACTCCTGTGCACCCCATACCACATGCTGACTCGGAGCTCCAGCAGCCATTTGTGGTGACCAAAGTAGTAGATCAGGGAAGGGCTGTGGACATGACCTACCTAGACTTTAGCAAGGCATTTGACTCAGTCCATAGTCGTATTCTAAAAATGTGGATTTCAGGACATATCATACTTTATTGTTCATTATACAATAGATCTTTTAAATCTAAATGCCTGATTGGCTGACTAGGTCTTTTATCCATGAGTAAGTCCCAGTATAACTCATGGATAAAGATCCAGTCAGCCACATCAATGACAGCTCCAATCAATCCGCCCCCCTCGAAAACATAAACAAAACCCCACCATACTTGAAATCGATACCACAACTCCTAAGAAGAAACAGACCAGAAACCACTTCAGAGACAGTCACAAATGCACCTCTCAGTTAAAAAAAAACTCAAAAAAGTCCAATTTTAATACGAGCTTCCCAAATGTAAACAAAACACCACCATATTGGCTGATGCAGAATGTGGGCCAAAGTTGCACTGCGGCTTTCTCTGCAGTCTGTCCCCTGTATCAGCAACTCCCCCCCACCCACGATCCACTCCTGTACACCCCCATACCACATGCTGACTCGGAGCTCCAGCAGCCATTTGTGGTGACCAAAGTAGTAGATCAGGGAGGGGCTGTGGACATGGCCTACCTAGACTTTAGCAAGGCATTTGACTCAGTCCCACACAAAAGATTAATATACAAGTTAGCCAGCCTGGGAGTGGGTCCCAAGATGACAGCCTGGGTAAAGAATTGGCTGGAGAATAGGACACAGAGGGTAATAGTAAATGGAGTTCACTCTGAAGAAAGGGGGGTTACTAGTGGGGTGCCGCAGGGTTCAGTATTAGGACCGGTCCTCTTCAATGTCTTTATAATCGACATTGCAGAGGGACTGGAAGGAAAAGTGCGTCTCTTTGCAGATGACACAAAGATCTGCAACAGAGTTGATGCACAAGGTGGGTGGAAAGGATGAGAAGGACTTGGCAAGGTTAGAGGAATGGTCAAATGTATGGCAGCTTAGATTCAATGCTAAGAAGTGCAAGGTAATGCACCTGGGAAACAAAAACCCAGGGGTAGAGTACACAATGGGGGGTGAGATACTAACAACAACAAAAATGTAAAGGGACCTGGGGGTAGTCATATCAGATGACTTAAAGGTGGGCAAGCAATGTGAGAGGGCAGTAAGGAGGGCTGGGGTGATACTGGGATGCATAGGGAGAGGCATCACCAGTAGAAAACAGGAAGTTGTTATCCCTCTGTACAGACAGCTGGTGAGACCCCATCTGGAGTACTGTGTGCAGTTCTGGAGACCCAATCTCCGCAAGGACATAGACAAGATGGAAGCTGTCCAGAAGAGGCCAACTAAAGTGGTGCAGAGTCTGCACCGGAAGACATATGAAGAGACGCTAAAGGAGCTTAATATGTATAGCCTCGAGGAAAGGAGGGAGAGGGGGGACATGATAGAAACTTTCAAGTACCTCAAGGGAATCAACAAAGTCCAAGAGGGTAGCATCTTTCAAAAAAAGAGGTGTGCAAGAACAACGGGGCACAATTTGAAGATGGAGGGCTCAGAGGTAATGTAAGGAAGTATTTTTTCACAGAGAGGGCTGTGGATGCATGGAACGGCCTTCCGGAGGAGGTTGTGGAGTCAAAAACAGTGGTTGAATTCAAGCATGCATGGGACAGCCATAAGGCAATTCTAGGGGGTTGGGGTAGAAAGAAGTAGGCTGCTGGTTAACTAGGATCTGCAGCTTATCCATTAGGTAGGGGAAATGGGCAGACTGGGTAGGCCAAGTGGTCCTTATCTGCCATCAAATTCTATGTTTCTATGTTTCCACTGTTCATGTTCCTTGTCCGTGCCCTGCGTGTTAAACTGCTGCTCTCGTGATCACTTGAAACAAAAAAAAAAAAAAAAAGAAAAAGACAAGTAAGAGCATAAAACTGCCACTTTCCCAAATGTCTTTTTAACTTGCTGCGGAAACCCCCTTAGTGACCTAACGAATCCCCACCCACACTTCAGTAGGGCTCTCATGCTACCAGCATAGAAAATTAAAAGAAAAAAAAATTCAGTTCCCAATTGAGTGGCATCTGAAATACCAGTGAACGGGACTGAAGGGTGCTGACAGTCACCCTTCATATTGCTGTCCCACTCGGTTGTCTCTGTGCCATACAAGTACAAAAGTTAAAAAAAAAAATGTCCGCTCCCAATTCAAGGGCAGCTGCAATACCAGTGACTGCCTCAATATTCTGCCTAGCAACAGGGAACAATTTTTTTTCTGGTGTAAGAATAAATTAAAGAAAAATTATTTAAACTGGCAAAAAAACTATGTCTATTTTTTGTTACCAAAAATATACGGAGACATTGGCCCAGATATTCAAACTGCGCTATTCTGAGGCGCAAGCCCTGCTTCCTCAAAATAGTTGCGCGCGGGGTGTGGCGGGTGATATTCAAAGAGGCTGCGCTGTTGAGCAACTCCTTTGAATATCACCCCCAGCACAACACTTGCGCGTATAGCGCAAATGGAACTTTTCGCCACCGCTAAGTTGCCAGAGTTGAGCATTAAATCCTAGTGTAGCGCAGTACCATTGCGCCATGCTCAAATTTCCGATATTCAAAAGGTGACATGCAAATGGGGCCATAATTTATGCAAGGCGCATAAATGAACATAAGTGAACATCATTCACAAATCTGGACTGTCATGTACGGTATGGGCTGCATGCCCATTGGCTGTAGCTCTGCACCAATGGTGTAGTCCTACCGACAGTCAGTCGGCGATGGGCGGGCGGCAGGCGGGGATGCTGTCGCCCGCCGCTGCGGGGGAGCGGTGGAGGGGCTTGTGGGTGGGTGGGGGGACACTAGACACCAGGGAGATGTTTGGGGGTTGTGATGTGACATTCTGCCCGCGATCGGGCTTTACGGTCCACTGGACCACCAGGGAGATATTCGGGTTGGGGAGGGTTACATTCTGCCCGTGATCGGGCACTGGGGTTCATACACGTTCTGCCCGCGATCGGGCTGTGGGAGATGTGTGGGGGGTTCATGTAACTGTACTGCCCGCGATCGGGCTTCGATATGTGTGGGGGTTTCATGTACCTGTAATGCCCTCGATCGGGCTGTGGGATATGTGTGGGGGTTTCTGTAACTGTGATGCCCATAATCGGGCTGTGGGAGATGTGTGGGCGGGGTTCATGTTACTCCATGCCTGCGATCGGGCTCGGATATGTGGGGGTTTCATGTACCTGTAATGCCGGCGATCGGGCTGTGGGATATGTGTGGGGGTTTCTGTAACTGTGATGCCCGCGATCGGGCTGTGGGATATGTGTGGGGGTTTCTTAACTGTGATGCCCGCGATCGGGCTGTGGGAGATGTGTGGCGGGGGTTCATATGTTACCTATGCCCGCGATCGGGCTTCGGGATATGTGTGGGGCTTCATGTACCTGTAATGCCCGGCGATCGGGCTGTGGGATATGTGGGGGTTTCTGTAACTGTGATGCCCGGGCGATCGGGCTGTGGGATATGTGTGTGGGGTTCTGTAACTGTGGATGCCCGCGATCGGGCTGTGGGAGATGTGTGGGCGGGGGTTCATGTTACTCTATGCCTGTGATCGGGCTGGTGGGGGGCACAGGGACCGAGTTGGGGCCAGCCAGGGTGGCAGCTGCTGTGTTGCACCCTGCAATACAGCGCTCACCTGTGGGTGGCCTCAAGCGATCCTTTTTTGGCTCAAGGTTGTGCAGAAGCGCAGGTTGGGGTTGTACATAACTCTCTGCACAACCCGACTCATCATCGGGGTTGCGCAGGTTATGCATGATTCTCCCTCCTGTTGAGCATGCATTCATTTGCATTGCTCTTTGCTAACCTGTTGCCAGTGGAGCAACTGCCTCCTGCTGAATATCGCAGAATGGCGCAATGTAGGACTTGGCGATGCGCAACCCCGTTGCGCATGGAGCAACCCTTTTGAATATTCTGGGCCATTATATAATGGCAATAATCCTCTCCAGGATGTGGGTTCTGCTGGGATTTACTCACGCCTGGTGCGGATTTGGTCATGAGGCTGCACAGCAGGCGAGAATAAATCCCAACATAACCCACACCCTGTAGTGGATTATTGTTTAAATATATTTGCATGAGGACTTCATCTGTTGCTGCTGCGTCACCTACTAGAATTCATAATCCTCTCTCTCTCTCTCTCTCTGACATCAGAGTAATTTCTGTGACAACAGACCATGATGTCATAAGCAGAGAATTATGACATTGCAACAGGATTAAGCAACAAGAATGGATGAAGTCTAAGGAAAAGATCCAACTTTAAAAGCAATATCTTCAGGAATAAACAAGACGAGGTCCTGAAATTTAGATTTTTGAGCAATTTTGTGTAATTCTGCTGTCGACAGTGCATGTTTTGCTAACAGTGAAAAAGTCACATTACAATATATCAGTGGCCACTTAAAATGTTGCTAGAGTAGAAGTCTGAAGAATTCTATGAGTCCCAGTGTGATCTAAGGATCCTGAAGTATAAAAAATATCTGTGAGGAGTCCAGTCAAAAGCAGCCGCTGATTAAATATTAGGTAGTTTGGATAGTACAGCTGGACCGACCCATTCACCATAAGTTTTGTTAACTTATGATTTTTTGTTGTTAGCCTCTCAAAACACACAAGCATTGCACACTGCCAAATGTTTGCCTGTTTGTATCTGCTGTGTAGTTGTTGGGCATAGAGGGCCCCATATTCAAAACTGGCTGGGTGCACCGCGCAAGTGAATGCGCCTCGCATTGACTTACGCCAGCACAAAAGAATGGGATAGTCAGAAAGTGCAACAGCAAATGTGATCATGCAAACACGACTGAATATCCTGATTATGTGCGATTGCATAGTGGGAGATGCGCGGCAGGTGACCAGCACGGAGCATACAGAACAGCACGATGGGGAGCCACTTACGCAACACGCACATTTGCAATATTCAGCCAGGATATGCAAATAGCCTCATTGCACTGTCTGCACCCAAACAGCACATTTGCATCCCATTCCTAGAATGTATTCAGGCCATTTGCATGCCCAGTTCCAGATATGCAGGGCAGCACCACCACTCCACAGAGGTGACCAGGAGATACTGCAGCCTTGCAGGCAGGTGAGGACTCAATAAGTACAAACATAATTCCAACTGCACAGTGGACATTTATGAAGGCAGTGATGAAAGAATGCACTGAAGTCACTACTGTTTTAGTTATAAGACAATTTATTTTGGCATAATACCCGAAAGTAACACAAGCCTTCATTACATTGATTCAACGGGAGCCTGCCTTACCTGTCTCAGATACCCCCTGTAGTAGATGAGGAGTCATGTTTGTGCATGTGTATGAAATGCATTGGTCTGTGTACAGTGCTGATACCCATGGCCATGTTCATGCCCATGGTGTCTGCATTGGCAATACTGGAGGGTCTGATGTCAATGCAGCATGCCCGTGACACCTCCAGGCCGCAGGTGGTGCTATCTTTGCCCCACGCTGCCTACAGTTGTGCAATGTCCACATCCAGTACACCACACTTAACCACCTCACAGCCACTGTGGCATTGTCACAATGCATGGCTGGCATCTGGGACATGGATGTGGTTCCTGGTGGTGTGGGACTGGCATGGGCGTGCTGAGTGCACCTGTGGTATGTGCCAATGATCTGTCCCTGACCCATGCCAAGCTGCCACCAGTACCACTATGCATCCTTATCACTTGTGTCCCAGAAGTGGCCATGGGTGCATGCCACCACTGGGTGGCACTCTGATGGCCACAGGTGTGCAGGCAATGGCATCTAGTACGTGGGCTACACTGTAGCTGTCCTCACCGCTGGTGTGTCAGTGTGGCGACTGACCTCACTTGCATAGGGCAGCTGTGCCTCTATGACCTGGGTGCGGTGTGGGAGGTGGGTGACCAGGTACTGCCACTGGTGTCTCCCACTAGTATCTGGCGGGTGCCTGTGGTGTGCAGCCACAGTGCAGCTGTGGCTTTGGGCACTACCATCCTGGCATGTCTTCTGTATGTGGGTTCCTGGAGCTCATCCTGGAGCAGCTCACAGAGCTGTCTCAGGATATCCTGCCTGCAGTTCAGCAGCCTGCCTGTGGGTGTCCTGCTGATTTACAGCAGCCCCTTCCTTGTCTCATTTTGTACAGGACATATGTGGGATGCGCGATACATGTGCCATGCAGTTCCTCTGAATATACACATGCGTGGCATATGCAGGTGTCCCCCTCCCCTTTTTCTGTGAGGTATACATTATTTGTGCGTGATCTCGCAATCAAATACGCACAATGCATTTCACACTTTTGAATATCGTGTCAGGATGCACCACATCTCCATTTTGTGCTACGCAAGTCTTTTGAATATGGGAGCCAGAGAGTGCAGAGGCTAGCATTAACAATAGCATAAGCTATAATAGTGAAATTGTTATGACTGGGAAATGAAGTGGTTCACTACTAAGGATTTGGATGCAGCAAAAGAGCTGTGCAGCCCATAAAGCAGCGCCTATCATCTACCCATAACTAAGGGATAACTCACGCATTAGCGCTGTTCTTTTTCTTAGACTGTGATCTTGAATTTTCAGAACAGTAGTTTTTATTATCCTAGCAGGATGTATGAACATGGCAGCCCGGTGACATGGCAGTAGCACTACCGCCGACCATGCCAGTCACTGGGTTCGGGAGTGATCTCAGGTTGCTGGGAGCAGGCGGGGAGCATAGACCATTTGATGGACTGCTCTCTCAGGGAAGGAGGGTTGCTGGCTCGGTCATGTGACTGCCACCAGGTGAAGGCCTGGTGGCAGGATGGTCAGGGAGCAGCACGAAGGGATGGAGCTGTGGGAATTCTGCAGCGTGCATGCCTCTACGCGCATGTGCCAACATGTGTGCCCCAGCAACAGTGAGGAAGAAAAATAAGGAGGAAGAGCATGCAGATTGGATTCATGAAGCACTGCCCTTGCAGTCATGACCCACTCTGCCATCCAGCTAGGGCAGTCTGGATATGTGTGCTACAAGGGGGGGGAGATCGCCCTTCCTTCCCTGGCCCTGCTGCCGGAGGGGGGGATCCATGGAGGAACTACACCTGGCTGGTGCAGGTAAGAGATGGCTGCCACACACAGGAACAGGGTTGATAGCTGCCCATCCTGTATGAGAGGATAATAATCTCTATGGGGAAAAACAGAAATGTGACCCAAAACATTATTTTGAAGAACAACCATGACAACAGGTTTTGGAGGGTGATTTAAAAATGACACCTGTTATGTTCATTCGATGGTGGTAAAAATAATGACTATGTTGAAAATGTGGGTTCGAAAAGTAAAAATACTGCAGCATTGGCCCTATTCACAAATGGGGTGAATGGGTTACGCGCCGTGTAAACCCGGAGCATAGCCCACCTGCACCTGGCCATTCACACTACGCCCCCTGCATGCCATGCATGATCCCAGAACACCGCCCATGTGCCCAGCACACTGGCTGAATGTGCATCTCCCCATGGGGCAGACCGGGGACAGGCATGGGACGTGTTAGCACTCTGAGCCATTCACCATGGCGTGGGTGCCTTGTGCAGGAGGGTGACAGCTATGCCTTCTGGAGGTAGCTGTAATCATTATGTGCCCCCTGGATGCCGCTGCTGAGATTGGTGGGGATTGGAGGGCTCAACAGACCCCTCAATGTGTCTGCCCCTGGCTGTGGGGCACATTTGAGAGAGTGGGGGATATGCAGATGGGGTCCCCCACACCTTGGATCACTGTCAGCCCACACACCCATCGGCAACATGGCAATCAACGGGTGCAAGTGATATACTAGAGGTTCCAGTCTGGGCAGCCAATTGGCTGCATGGCCGGGTCCGTAGCCCCGCAGCGAACCGCCACCCGCGCAGCTGTGCTCCATGGGGGATGTGTAACTGAGCTGGGTGGGGGCCACAGTTCATGAATGCAGTCCCCGCATGGATCTTTGGTGGGTGTGGAGCTGCACATGGGGGGATATGTGCAAATTGTGCATATCCCCCCACTGTTTGTGAATAGAGCCCATTATGAGTGAATATGGAAAAACATTAACGTTTGTTCATAACTTTGTTGTTTTTTAAGATTTTGAACCTAAATTCTCAACATAATCTTTTTATGACACCCCTTATGAACATGACAGGTGTCATTCATGAAATCCTGGCCAAAATGTCATTTTACATCACAAGCGTGGCAAATTGTTTTGGGCCAAATTGGAAAAATGACAGCTATCAAATTCATGTGGTGGGATGACAGAAGGGCTTTGTTGAAAATTTGGAGTCAAAATATCTGAAAATACCAAAGTTATGCATAAATACAGACAAAATTCAACATTTCTTCACACCTTCATTGTTTTTTGATGTTTTTACCGGCAATTGTTAACATAGTCTTTTTATGACCCCAACTTATAATTAAGACAAGTGGAAGTTTTAAAATTGTGTCTGAAATATGACTTCACAGAACAACTGCAAAAACAAGTTTTGGGGGGTGGGGTTGAAAATCCTCATTTACCTGAGTCATGAGGCAGGATAAAAAAAGGCCATGTAGAAAATTTGGAGACAAAATGTGGGAACAAGCAAAGTTATGAGTAAATGCTGAAGAATTTAAATGTTGCTTCATAACTTTGTTGTTTACTGAGATTCTGACCCCACATTTTCAGCACAGTCTTCTTGTTACCCCACCTTATGATCAAAACAGGTGAAATGTTTTAAATTCTGTCTGAAATGGGATTTCATAGAGCAACTGCAAAAACATGTTCTGGGGGGATTTTTAAAATTTCACCTACCTGGTTCATGAGGTGGGGTAAAAATAAGGCCATGTTGAAAAGGTGGGGTAAACATATTAAAAAATAACAGTTATGAGTAAAAGTTGGAG
Organism: Neoceratodus forsteri; assembly: GCA_016271365.2. NCBI lineage: Eukaryota > Metazoa > Chordata > Ceratodontiformes > Ceratodontidae > Neoceratodus > Neoceratodus forsteri. The sequence goes on along the minus strand of JADMNL010000034.1, from coordinate 43,678,922 downwards.
ATGCATTAAAAAGCCATTAACTGACTTATCTTTTTTCAGTCATTTCTGGGTCAGACTGCAGAGCTGTAGGATGCTCAACGGTCACAGAGAGGATTACAAGTGTGGATGCCAATAGGTAACGGGGGGGTGATGAGTGCTGAAAGGGGTGGTTGGGTGGTCAGTTGGGGAGGCTCGTAGACAAAGATGGGTAGTTTTCTTTATTCCAGGTTTCAAAACAACAAAAAAAGGACAATGAGGGATGTATGGACACTGGGGACTCAACACCCCAGTGTCATGTATTGTTTTGGCGGTACCAGGGGTGGGCACCCCATGTCACAGGGAGTGTGTGGGGGAACACAGATGACTGTTCGATATTCAGGGGGCCAACATGGAGGATTGGGCAATCCAGTGTCGTGTGTTGTTTGGCAGCATTGGGGGTTGGTACCCCAGTGTGGGAGGGTGTGAGGGGGGAGACACACAGATGACTGCCAGATTTTCGTGGGGGACAATGAGGAGCAGGATGATGATGATGCCACTCAGCTGGCTGCTGGGTGGCACCTTGTAAATGAAAGGATTCAGCCACACTGTGATACGTGAGGCCGCATCCTTTCAACTACACAGAGTTTCTGCCCATTAGTCAGGCTGAGCAACATCATCATCACAAAACAAAAGAAGTCCTGTCAGTTTAATGAATATCCCTGTTAATCTAGAGGCCCCTCCACCCCCAACCAATACATGCTCCATGACTGTCAGATGGTGGCTGGCTGAAGAGGTGAGCAGAGGGCTGTGCTGGCTGCCACTGAACACCATTAGTCATGGTGAGTGGGGATCGGGGTGAGGGGATGGGGCAGGGCTTCAGCGGGTGGAGGGTTATCGAGCAGTTGGGCAATGGGGAGCCAGTAAACTATCAGGAAGAACCATTAAAAAGACAGGATGGGTGATCGAGGGATGGGGGAATCACTAAACCCCTGGGATATACTTGAACTATGCAAGACTTGTGATTATGGGGATTGGGGGACCACTAAACCACAAGCGTTCACTTTAACCATGCACAATAAGTGATCAGTGGTGGGGGACAGCTTAGTACAGGGGTGAGCAGCTGCAGTACAGCAGCCCTGCCTTTGGGGGGTGGAGGTGCAGGCTAAGTGCCCAGATAAAACCCGTTCTTTTGTCAGTGGTAAACAATGCCACCCTAGGGCTCTTTCCCAACATCACACATTTTTGAATATACTGCCGCATTGGTATGCATAAGGGACTCTCTCATTTGCATAGGCGCTGTGGTATATGTAGCTCCTTGGCACTGACAGGTTTGGGCAACACTCTGGGTGGGCATCTAAATATGTCTCCGTCCAAAGAGCTGGCATGAACCAAGGTTAGCGCAGGTGCTAACCACATTCACACCAGCACCAACTTTTGAATATGGAGGCTATAGTGAGCACTTGTGGAAGGCAGACTAAGTCCGTATTGCTAAATGGGATGGTAGCAACAAATGTGGGACAACATTTTTGTATGGGAAAGAAGCCACAGAAGCACTGCAGTTTTTATTACTTTATTAGGTGTATAACCTGCTGCATACAGCACATGCTGATGTTGTGCAATTCAAAAGTCATAGGTGCCAAGTACAATAAAAATATTTTAAATGATTCCCACCCAATAATATGAAATCAATCAAAATGGAATGCCTTATCAAACATTGCCAAGCAACAGCCACCTACCCCAGTGCCTCGCCCTGGCAGAGCTTCATCAGGGGTCACATGGTTTGAATGACTGTTTGACGCAGGGTTGGCATTATCCTAGCTACGGCAATACTCAATGGTGTCCACCTGGTTAAATAAAGATTTTGATTGACTGATTGATTAATTGTCTTTCAAGGCATGAGAGTTGACTTCCACACCAATTCTTTGAGGGAGGGTCCTTACCTTTCCTTTCTCCTTTCCCCTGAGTCCTATTCCATTTAACCTTCACTCTGCTTCGTGGTCCCTGCTTCTTTGCTCTCCACCAATACACAACTTCCACCAGGCAAACTGCCTTTTCCTTCTGTCTCCCCTTCCTCTGGAATAACCTGATTACATAGCTCTGTTTTTCGCTCTCTTCCCTCTCTTAAAGAGCTGCTGACGCCTCAAAGAAAACTTTGAAAAACATATTTAGCTGCAATTCAGCTTGCATTCCATATATATTCACTAGATTTCTCCTCAACATTTTTTACTGCTGGGGAAATGTGCATGAATACATGATCTTTATACCTCAAAGTCCATCTGCCTCTATATCTTACTCCCTACTTTAAGTCATAACTCATAATCCTCTGTTGTGACATCACAATATGTTGCCATGGGAGTAACTGTAATATCATAAGCAAAGCATTATGAGCTCAGGTAGGGAGAAAGCAACAGCAATAGATGAACTCTTCAGGAACAAAGATCCTGTTTGCATGCAAATTACATTAGTAACATAACCCCCCTACAAATGGGGGTTCTCGAAAAGTCTTCCTTGAGCTTGCCTAAATGCTCACTGCCAGGCTGGTGTCCTGCGTTTTAGCAGTTTAAATGTGATTGCCAGAGAGTGCCTCTATAGCCTCTGTGTACTGTCTCTTTAAGAGCTGCTTGGATTGCAGTCATAAGTAATCTGAGAAGGAGCTCTGCTGAAAGATGTAACTATTTGCTGAAAAATATTTAGAGTGATAATGATAATGTAGTCCGTCTAACTTGCCTTCCTTGCAGCAAAGACTGTTTTGTTTATCCCTACTATTTGGCCCGGAACTGCAAATTGGACCAATCAGTACTGGTGGGACCTAAAATGGAGCCAGACTACAGGAACTGTCTGGAGCCAAAATCTGTAGGAATTGTAGTTTTGGGCTTTTGGTGCCTTTTTGCACCTGAAGGGGGAGCCTTTGTTGTGACTGACAGACAGATCAGCCAACGGAACCTTTTGGATTCTGAGGGAAATCCCCAAGCTTGCTGGCAGTTGAGTCTGATCTAAGTTGAGAGCTGAAGAGGCACACAGCTCAAGTGATTTTGAGCAGCAATCCTGAGTGGATTTGCATGGGAGAACTGTGGAAAGGCCTGAGTTGTGGCCTGAATGTCTGCCTACTGCCCCTGAGAGGGAGAGAAGAGAATAATTTCGGACTAAATCCAAGTTTGTGAGAACGAAGTAAGCCACTGAATTTTTATTTTATTCATTTATTTATTTATTAGATCATCAGTTTACAGACCTTTGAGTCAAAGACTCATTTACAAAGGCACCTCATCAAGAGAGCAATACATCACAGCAAACAAACAGTACAGTACATAACGCTTAGATTAAAAAAGCAACCAGTGTTACAGGCATTCACTGGTGGGACACGCTTGGTAATAGGTAGATCACAGTAGTCATAATATAGGCACACAAGTACCACGTCAGGTAGCAACCAGAGATATTTTATTACATTAGTCAGCAGATGTTGCCTGAGACCCCAGGTATATACAGCAAACGTAGACAGGGCAGACCCAGCCTAGGGGTGAGGGTAAGGGGCAGGTGGGGGATTATGCGCAGTTGCAGCAGCAAGTTCTTGTCAGATGGCTTCTGAGGGAGACCTTGAAAGGACCAAGCTTAGTGGAGTCAGCTATGTTGGTTGGGAGGGAATTTTACCAGGCTCATACCTGAAAAAGACTGAAGATTTTGCTGAATGCGATCGGTCTGTCAGGATTTCCAGCTGCTTTTGAATCCCCGGTTTGTGCAGAGACTCTGCGATCGTGACCGGAGAGCGGTTTGCCTGGTACAGTAGAATTTCCTTACACGTACTTGTGTTGTGAGTTGTTACTGGGCTGTGATTTGGTTCCCCACTGTGTGAACTGTGTTCTGCTTGCTGGAAGCTGTAACCAGCCCAAAATGGACTGTATCCGAATCTGTCTCCATTTGGCCGGGGCCTTGGCACACTGGCCTAGCCAGACTACCCGCTGCACAGAGAAAGCCATCAACGAGAGACCTGCCTAGGGATCAGCCCCCTGCTCCACACTTTAACTAGGAATGATGCCTCGGCGAATCATGTGGGCCCTCCGTCTCCTGACACTCCAGATCAACCACCTGCAGTCTCAATTTTCGTCCAGCCTGTGTCCAGTCTTGGGTATCGTGAGTAATCATCAGGGTAGCTCCCTGCAACAACAGCCTAATCTAAAAGTGTGTCATTGGATTGTCTTGTTGTTTTCTTTTCACGAACTGAGCCCTCCGGCCCCGGATTACAATTAGTGTGCATGTGGTGCATGTTGTTTTCTTCCATCACAGGGCCCCAACCAGCTGCAACATACCTGGCAAGCCCATCTTTCTCCATCTGGGTACCCAGAGTGTGTGACTGTTTATAGACCCTGAAGTGCATGCATAACTGTTTGAATGAGTCTTTAAGCAAACAAACTTGATTATGCCCCTTCTTTGTTCAAGTCCCTTAAATAAATCAGATCTAACTCTTTTTTGCATTTACCCTGACTGTGGTTCTGGTTTGTGCAGGAGTACTGTACTTCTGTTATTTGCTGTGTATAACCTTGTTTTACAGGGGGTCCCCAGGGCCGAGCTAGAGGAAAGCCCTGGTAGTAAGTGCAAACAGTGTGGGTACTTGTGTGGTGTATCAGGGGTATTGTGAAAGTGATTAGTGTGTATGGTTCCGGCCACTAGTAAGGAAAGAGGGGGGTTACAGTGTCCCGGAAGGCTGTGCCCAGGTTAGCTTGACAACTACCAACCCTGACCTCTGGGTGGAGGCACCCGTTTCAGAACTCAGGTCCCTTAACCTGCTACTAGCCAAGCAGGCAGGGGTAGTAGCCCTTGGGATAGTGCCACCTAGGGGTTACAGTAATAAATAATGGGTTGGAGGAATATAGAACTAATGTGAAATACAAGCCCAACTGTGTTTGAATATTATGTTTTGTTAAAGTTCTCCTGAAGGCGTCAGCTGCTTTTTAAATATCTCCTAAAGCTTCACTCTGCTCTCTCCTGTTCCCACTTCAATCCTCCTTCATTCTTTCTACTTCCCCCTAGTTTAAGGCTTGCCTGTATTGCTTTTGCCTGTGTGACACTGTTAATCTGAATCGCAGTTCAACACCATGTAGTTATGCCCCCCTTCAGTTCCTTTTGTTTTCTTTTGTTTAATCCCCTTCACTGGCTGGCCCCCATCCAGCAGGTCTCCCCATCGTAGTCATCCCGACTTCCCCCAGGATTTACCTTGCATCACCGTTTGTTCCCACAGGGCTTGCTCCCCCCCCCCTCCGCCCCCCGGTGTGGTTCCCCAAACCCAGCACATGACAGATCCTTTGGACAGTGGTGGTGCCTGAATCGCTGGATGCAGGGTCTGCAGGATATCGGATTCATGCTCCTGACCAGGACTTTCTGCTTTTCCTCCCCTTGGAGGAGCAGGTGTGCAATGCCATCAGGATGTACCATTCGCACCTCCATGCACCATGTGTCAATGGCTGTCAGTCCTCTGCCCCAATCAGTCTCGAGTTGCCTGCCCCCAGCCACCGCTAAGAGCCAGGCTTGTGCTGGGAGCTACAACCCTCCCTCCCAACAGAAGGAGAGCAGTCTGATGGACACTCAGTTCCCCCCCATCGCTGACCTTACAACTCCCCGAGCACGTTCCTGAACTTGGGTCGTAAGCACCACAAGTGATAGCGCTACCACTGTGTTGGGGTGCCAGCCTGCTCCCCTTCTATTTCATTGCCTGTTCACTCCTGTATATATCTCATGGTTCTAGTAATGATTAGAAATCACTTACATAATTTCAGCCAGTCAACGCACAGAGCCGCTCACTGCACCTCGCATCCTGTATACAGAGGTCTTTGTGCAATAACATTATGAATGCCCCATTCCACATTAGGGCTGAGGGGAAGGATGGGCATTATTTAACTTTTGAAATAAAATAAACATATTATAAATCACTCTCGCTATCTTGAGTTATATATAATAAGCTATTAGGGGCCCTGCTGGTTATCTCTTATAAGGTTTAGGCAGCCAGAACTGCTCAGATTCACGGGTCTCTTGCATGAACCTCACACTTGGAGTCTCTTATACTATAGGAGACACCCAGCGGTCACCCTATTAATATATAATACATTTTTGTTTTAGCAGTTTTTAGTTTGCTATCTGCACTACACTGTGTTTTTGCACTGTTTTGATGCACGCACTATTACATACCATCTGTACCATTTTACATACCATCTGTGCCTTTACCCTGGTACCTTTCCCAAACCACAAGGAGAGGAGCAGCTGTGGCAGCCCAGACTGCAGGGGTTGGGAACAGGAGGAAGTGCAGGGGTACATACCTAGTGAGAAATTATTTTATAAAATTAAGAAAAACAAAACTGTTAGAACACACGAAAAAAGATGTCTGCCTGTTTTGCATTACAGAGCTGCTACCTGCTTTTAGTTTATTAGCGTCAGTGTTTTCCTGGTCGGCCCTCACATGCTGCTCCATCTGCTTCTGCTTATCCCGGTGTTATGAGCTCATCACTGTGGGAGCAGAACCTGTGCTGGCCCAGCCGTTCTGCTTTCTCTCATCTTTATTACTGAACATTTTTCATAATGATTTCAAAAAAGCCCTGGAAGAAGGAATGCATAATCTTTAAAACTGCTGGCTATTTCACGCACATCGAGGCAGAACCTTCATCAGAAGCCAGAAACAGTCAGAGAAGGAGGTCATGTTTCTCTCAAGCTTTGCTGCTGCCTTTTTCTCAAACTTTATTGGGGGGGGGGCCGGTAACACCTGTATATCGGAGCCACTGAACTCCCAAAAAGTCATATACCCATGGTCTAGAGTGCTGTCCAAGGCGCTGACGACTACAGATGGGACTGGCAGAACTAGTTGTAAAAAACGAACCTTCTAGAACCTGCCTGGTTCTAAAAGAACCATCCCTCTCCAAGAGTCAATTAATACTTCCCCCACAGCACTTGTCAGTCTTCTTTGGCCCTAAATGGTGTGTCGTGCCATGCTGTGAACCCGGATCTCCCACATGGAACTGCGGAGTGCCCCTTCTGTGCCACTGTCATGGGCATCCCATTCTGTTCTTTATTATTAAATAGAAAATGGGTTTCAAAAATCATGAAACCTGATTGGCTGGGGGCCATTTTTATCTGTACTGTTACCTCGACATAACAGCACTGGCTGAAGAGCCAGCAGCCTCTTCACAATAAAATCAATGCTAACCACACATCCTTAGTTGCCATCAGAAGCATGGCTGCCACCTTTATTCACTAAAGATGTTCAAACAGGCCCTATTTGGCTTCATAATTCTCTTCTTACAAAGACACAGACACACACAAAGTACTACTGTACTTACAGTTTTAATTTCTGATGTTTCTTTGCTGACCATGAAAAATCCCCCTCCAATCCTTTTTTTTTCCTTTGGTAACTGAGTAACGCCTACTAGGCACAAGTACCTATTTTCAGGGGCAACCCGGGAGCACTCGGTGGTTAAGTGACTTGTTCAGAGTCACACAGTATGCAAGTGGAGGCTGTGAAAATAAAACCCAGGTCTGCTGGATGTTCCAAGCTCATTCACAGCTCCTTACTCTAACCTCTAGGCTATACTGCAGTCCTTATCTACTTACAAGGGAAATCTCTGTTGTTTAAGCAAGCAATGACACATGACGGGGTGTGGTTTATTCTGGATAAACATATGCCTAGGGGCATAGTGAGGCACAAGGCACAGCTGAGTGCCTCACTGCCCCTAGAAGTACATTTATCCAGAATAAACTACACCTCGGAGTGTGTTATTGCACTTATAAAATGGGTATATGTTTAAAAATACTATAGCTTTTTTTTAAAAATTAACAAATTATTAAAAGGTGTTCTTGTTTGATGTAAAATAGTCAGTAGGGCGCTGGAGAGGCACTTTCACACTGGATGAATGGACTGAGGCTACTTCATGACAAAAAGAACTGCACTGACTGAGTCTTGCTGCCAATCTGAATGAGGGAAGTAAGACTTTTTTTTCCTTTTTGCCCACTTTCCACCATACTTTACTAAGGCGCAACTGTGGCGGGTCACTAAGCTGCCAGCAAGACAAAGATTTCCTTGTGGTCTTATCGGCAGCATGCTTTCTTTATGGTAGCGGATCCATAAAGTGCTAGCAGTCTCACAGACAGAACTGAGAGTAAGAAACCACCAGCAATTTGGGTGACAACAAATTCCCGCCCCCAACACACACACACACACACACACACACACACACACACACATACACGAACAGCAATTCCGTCTCTCACCCCAGCATTCAATTTAATTTTCATAACATTTTCTCTCCCCCCCCCAAACTGAGTGACTTAAGTAAACTAGTTGTGTGTTCTGTGAAAGTGCTGACGGTTTCACTGTCTGTCAGATGGAAGCAAAAGACCACCGGCAAGTCAATGAGGAGCACAGGTCCAAGAGTCCGGTCCAGGAGAGGGGGAAAAAACATTGGCTTCTCTGTTGCTACGTATCTTTTACTTTTTTCAAATGTACAGTTTTTTTTTGTCAGTGTTTTAATATCAAAGGCGCTGACAGCTACATTTCTACTTCTGACCTCTCATTACCAAGAGAATAAGATTGCGGTTTTCGGAGGGTGGCACAAGGATATCTTTTGGTGGTGCTTGCTGTTTGGGGGGACTTGCTTTTTTCCTGTGGTATATTCAAAATAAAAGACATAGCTGGCGAGGGGTGCCAGCCAATCAGCTTCATCTACTGTCTTTACTCATTTTATAACCTGCTATAGATACTGTATAAGCTCTGGTTCCATCCAAGGCCTTCTGTTGTATGATTGTGGGGGTGAACATTCTGACAGTAGAACTGAGATTTGATTTCTTGTATTACATTCATACAAAACATTCCATCTGTTGAATGTAGGAAAGATAAAAAATAAACAGGGTGTGGAAAAGGAGGAAATGATGTAAAGCAGGAGGAGGAAATGTGAAGAAACGGGTAAATGGGGGAGGGGTGAGTTGGGGAAAATAGAGGGTTTACCGAATTAAGGGTTGAATACTGTCAGTAGCAGAGTGGCTGTACCCATGGCAGTTACTATAGCCAAGTGAACATTTTCCAAATTATTTCTGATTTCATGTTTTTCTGGTTTGCACTTTGTGGATTGAGAAGGAGGGTATTATAAGGTGCGTTAAAGAAGAAGAATCATGAGTAATTTTGACTCGGTTCCTGATTTTTCTGGATGGCTTGTCTGTGAATGCCTGTTAGGTTTTATGTACCCTGTAGGTGCCAGTCATCTGAATCCTTCTGTAGAGTCTAAAAGATAGCATTCAGAAGGTATAAGAGATGCAGAGAGAGGAAGATAGGGAGGTGTATCAGGAAAACAAAAGGAAGCAGGGAAAGCAGTAACACGTGTAAAGGCACAGACTGAGGAGAGAATAATCCAGGGGTTAATGAAAGGGGACAACATTTTTTAGGTATGTAAGTGAAAAGAGGAAGATCAGGGGATGGATTGTAAAGTTAAGAGGGGAGCGGAGGACTGTGCAGAAAAGTACAAGGAAAAGGCAGATATCCTGAGCAAATACTTTTGTTCAGTGTTCACAAAGGAAGGAGAAGGGGAAGGGCCATGAAAAAGTAACAGGTGCTTTGGTGGGAGGGAGGTGAACACTATTACTTTTCAGAGGAGAGAATCCTGAAGGGACTCACAAATCTGAAAGTGGACAAAGCAATGGGTCCAGACAGGGTGAATGCAATGGTATTGTGGGAGCTCAGGGAGGTACTGGCTGCATCTCTGACAGTTTTAACAACTCACTGAAAACAGGAGTGGTTTCAGAGGACTGGAGGAGGGCAGATGTAGTCTCACGTCGCAGAAGTGGTTGCAGGGAGGAAGCTGACAACTATAGGCCAGTCAGCCTGACATTGGTGGTGGGAAAGTTAATGAAATCACTGCTGAAGGAAAGGATTGAGGAATATCTTGAATCCAGTGGGTTACCAGACCCGAGGCAGCATGGATTCATGGGGTGGGGTGGGGTGGGGTGCATGTCAAATAAATCGACAGATTTCTTTAACTGGGTGACCAGGAGTTAGATCAGCATCGAGTGATACACATGACCTGCCTAAATTTCAGGAAGACATTTGGCACTGTTCCACATAGGAGGCACATAAGGAAGTTGGGCAGCATAGGGGTGGGTCAGAAGGTAGTAAACTGGGTACAAAATTTGTTAGGGGATAGGCAACAGAGGGTGGTGGTAAATGGAGTTCATGCTGGAGAAGGGAGGGTGACCAGGGGGTGCCTTATGGATCAGTACTGGGTCCAGTCTTCTTTAATGTCTTTATAAGTGACACTGCAGAAAAGCTGGAAGGGAAGGTCTGCCTCTTTGCGAATGACACCAAAATCTGCAATAGAGTGGGCAATCTCGGGGGATGGAAAGAAAGTGCAGAGACCTGGGAAAACTCAGGAGTGGTCATAGGTATGACAGGTGAGTTTCAATGTGAAACGTGCAATACCATGCACTTAGAGCACACAAACCTGGGGCGGAGTACAAAATAGGTGGAGCAGTAGTGACAACCACCAAACAAGAAAGAGACCTAGGGATAAGCATATCTGATAACCTAATGGTGGCCAGGTAGTGCGGCAAGGCAGTTGAGTGGGCTAGTAGGATGTTGGGGTGCATAGGGAGGAGTATCACCAGCAGAAAGAAGGTTTTGTTGCTCCTGTATAGATTGCTGGTGAGAACCCACCCAGAGTACTGTATCCAGTTCTGAAGATCACATCTCCAGAAGGACACAGAGTGGAGGCTGTTCAGAGGAGGGCATCTAATGTCATGCATGGTCTGCATCAGAAGCCCTATGAAGAGAGACTAAGGAACCTCAATATGTGCACCCTGGAAGAGAGGAGGCAGAAGGGAGATATGATAGAGAATGTCACATACCTCATGGGAGTAAGTAAGGCACAGGAGGGGAATATGTTTCGGAAAAAATAGTTGCTCAAGAAAAAGGGGACATACAAAGAAGTTGGAGGGTGGTAGATTCAGCAGAGATGTGAGGAAGTTCTTCAAAGAAAGAGTGGTGGATGCTTAGAAGATTCTTCCAGTGGAAGTAGTGGGGGCAAAAACAGTGGTGGGGTTCAAGAAGGCATGTGTGGGGTATAAGGGATTCTTAATGGAGAAGAAGGGGGAAGAGCCAAAGATTAAGAAGTGTCTGCCGTGACACTGTAGGCAGGGAAAAATGGCCAGACTGGGTGGGCCAAGCAGTCCTTCTCTGCCATCAAATTCTATGTGATTATGTTTCTATATTTGGGCTGAGACTGCAGATTCAATATAAAGGCAAGCAGGTTAGCAAAAAATGATTTTATTGGCTTAAAGGAGAACTGCACTGAACCAGCAAGTAATTTCCCCCTGCTAAAGCTGTTTTCTAAATTCTGGTTCCAACTCTGCTCCTGTTCCAAGTCTGCATGCTTTTTAGGTATCCTGATGGGTGTTTCTGAGTATTGTAGTGGGTGCTTCCGATTTACATACAGGTTGTAAGTGCCATTTAAGAATTGTATGATGTAGTTTACTGTATGTCCCTTGCTCAGCTCTTCCATTTTTGTCACAATGCCTCCATGTTCTACTATAAAACCCTGTGATTGAGAGGGACATAAACTACATAATACTGTTTGTTTGTCTATATCAAAAGTTCTACCTGGAAACACATACTGAGCTGATAACAGCTTATTTCCAGATGCGTCCTGGAGGGGAGGGGTAGTTAAAACATTAAGGGAATATCCTATAGAGTCCCTCAGTGCAGCAGCAGCTGCAGAAATGCCTGATTAGGGCTTTTAACATAAAAGAAACATTTTTTATTGCCTGGTGCCCCAGAATTTTAATGAAAAAGATCAGCCGCTTCATAATGGTGACCGAGTCCTGGCGACATCTCGCGCAGACCTTGGGTGACTTTGCTGCAAGTGTATGTTAATGAGGGCTACCAGTATCTGCCATTTGTTGGTAGCCCTCATTAGCATAACATTCATGGCTGAAGTCACCTGAGGTGCGCAAGATTTCCGCCCCGGGCTCTGTCACCATAATGGAGCGAACGGATCTTTTTCATTAAAATTCTAGGGCACCAGGTAATAAAAAAAATGTATTTTATGTTAAAAGTCCTAATTGGGTGTTCCTGCAGCGGCTGCTGCACTGAGGGACTCGATAGGAGTTTCCCTTTAAAGGGATATGCAAAAACTATAGTCCATGCAAGCAGTACAGTGTAAAAGTTCTAAAACAGCACTTAACCCTGAGTGTAAATCAGAAACGCCCACTGAGGTTACCAATAAGCCCATATAGATGAAACAATAACTGAACTGACACCAGTATCTAAAACAGCTTCTTCAAGGAAAAATGACTTTCAGGTTTAGAGTAGTTCTCCTTTAAAAAGACTAATTTGGAGATTGCTTTGTGGGGATGGGGGGTGGAGTATTTCAAGAATTATGTGATTTCCTTTAAGGCTAATTTCCCTCACCGTGATCTCTTCTAACTTGCTGTGCAGTTACCCACTTCTGGCAGCCAATTATTTACATGTAAATCTGCGTTATTTACCCAGTTTCTAACCGTATGGTTTTTTTTTCACTAGAAACCCAAAGTCGCACTAGCCTAAAATACATATCATAGTATATCATTTACTGTTGTTTCTACCCCTAATATTATCCACGCTGTGTCATTAAGGAAAATCATATGTGAAAATTGAATCTATTATAAGAATATCGTCCCATAATTTAATTAATATTGGGCATTCATGAAAAAGGTGACGCTGTGAGATAGGATAGCCCAGCTGAGAGGTAGAGGCTCTTGTATCTGCAGGTATTCCAGTATTTGTTTACCATGGAGATTCATCTTCCTCAGCCGGTAGCTCCTTGCAGGGATATACCCTGGTCAGGCTGAACCTGGTTGTCATTTACATGGCTACCAGGTTTTCCTCCCTCAGTTTTTTTTCACTCCCGCCTACCCTGGTGGGAATGAGTGCCTGTGTCGGCCACGCACAGCCACAGCATCCCCCATGTGGCAGAAGCAAACTCCTTTGCCCAGCCTCAGGGGTCGCTGTGGTGGAGGAGTCTGCCACCCACCCTCCCCGATCGAAACGTACTGCCATGCGCCAGCTGTCTCTGTCATGGCCTGCCTCCTGACGTGACTTCCCAGGCTCACTTCTGAACCCACACTGTCAGCATGACGGTGCGTTTTTTGCTGTCACCGGGCCACCGGGGTGACTGTATTCCAGTATATTTATGGGAACATGTAACAGCCTACTGAGTAATTGTTCCTATTGACTTGTATTGCTTATAAAGGACATCAAATAGCTCAGATTCCACAGGAAATACTGTAATCTAACTGAACATGATCAGAGGTATGGAGAACAAATGCTAGGAGGAGACACTGGAGGCCATTAACATGGCCACTCTGGAGAAAAGGGGGTGGGAGGGTGATCTTAGTCTTCCACATACTGAAAGGTATCAACAAGGTCAAACAGGTGGAGATGCCTTGAAGCACAAAGGTGGCAAAATTCAGGGGTAAAGTTATTAGGCATTTCTCCCAGAGGGTGGTGAATTCTATGGAACAGCCTACAAGTGGAGACGGTGGACATGAAAACAGTAAAGATCTTCACGACATGGGTGCAACCACTGGGAGGGATGAGGGGGACCAGTCTCCCTCAACTTTTTAGGCCCTGCAAAATGGCCAATGACACTGGCATCATTGTGAAAGGCTCGGTTGATCCATGCCACTGACCCCCCAATTTTTTAGCTGTGGTTGCACCCATGCATCATGGTAAACCTGCACAAAGTTCTGCTTACCAAGGGTATCAACAGGTACTGTGCCTAGTAGAGTAAGTAGGAGAAATCCCTATCAATTTGTTCATGTTTTCACAGCACATTTGTTCATTCCTGTTTATGAAGCAGAAGGTGGGGTTGGACATTATGGATCTAGAGTTTCTTCCAACCTTAAATTACTATGTTGCAATGTTTAACTCTGAAAATAAAGGAAAATCAATCAGGAGTTACAGGGAAAATTCAAACCGATCTGAAAGCATGTCTTGTATTAAGTGTGGGCCCTGCTTTTACCCAATTTTACAGATGGGCAGACTGAAGCAGCGGATGTCAAATGCCTATCTCAGGGTTATTCATTGAGCAGAGGTTGTGGTTGGATTTGAACCTTCAATCTCCAGGTTCACATTTCGAAGAACTGGCAAACACTGACTTCCCAGATTTAGGGATAACAAAGGGAGAGTGAGTGAGTGAGCGAGTGAGTGAGTGTATGTGTGAGTGTGAGTGTGTGTGTGTGTGTCGAGGGGGTTGGGGAGTCCACACTATTTCATATTATCAGTTCATATGGCATGCCCATTCCATTCTGATGAAGTGACGCTTGCACCAGTATAACATGGAATAAACCAGTAAAAGCCTAAGGCTGGTTCCCACTGTACCTTCGGCTGGCTGCCTTTCTTTGCATTTTCTAATCCAGTATAATCAAGTCTGTGTCACAGATCAACCTTCCTGGATGTTCGTCTCTTTATCCCATGTAAAAGTGTAACTTGTTAAGAAAACACATGTGGGATAAGATCTAAGCAGAGGGATTTTCTTAAATCCTGTTCCTTTATCTGGCTCCCGGGGAGTTGATTTCACTCGGGGCTCCATTGCTGGGAACAGCTGTTGAACAACAGGTTTTAGCAATACAGAGTCAATTCAACAGCTTCCCTGCACCAATTTGAAGCGGGTATAGTTGTTTTCAGATCCCTTTGTGTAACTCGAACCCAGGCCAGGTCTCGGGTTTCCATGCAAATCTCATTTCATTCTACTGGAGCCCCGTCCTGGTCTGCTAGTATTATTTTTTCCTTTTTGATTAATTGTATCTGTTCTGCTGGCACAGAAGACAGTGGTGTGAAACTAGGCCCACTGTGAGAACATTTTGCAGATAATATGTAAGTGACTGGCTTAAGTTACAGCTGTGTGCAAACTACATCCATGGAAGCAACGCTGCACTAGTTGGAACAGAGAAGAGTTGACTTTGTCCATTGAACTCCAACCGCTATCAGGAATAAACTTGAAATGAACTGTGTTGTCTTATTCACAAACCTCAGTTTGAACTGCAGCAAGTTGAGTTGATTTTGGGTATATTAGAACATTGATTATGGAATCTCTCCGACATTTGCCCCATCAGATTAGACACTTAAAGGGAAATGTTCATGTAAGTAGCTTAGATAATCAGAAAGCCCACGAAAAGCTCTTTTGAATGAGATATCAGGCTCAGATGTGAAGTACTCCAGAGGTAAGGATGACTGAGTCTGTTTAACTCATTTATGTAAAAACTGGTTACCAAAAGAGCAAACTGCAATACGGCAAGTCGTCGATCGTGTTTCATGCTGGAGGGCTGTACCTACTTGGGATTCTAACTCTGGGGAGACCTTGGGAGGGGGGATGACTTATGCTTGGCACCCTTAATAACGGAGACACAGCTGGCGCTCCGAGGGTGTGCGATGGTTTCCAGGTGTGACCTGGGGAGGGGGAAGGGGACAGTGCAACTGCAAAGACTGCAGCAAATCAGATGATGTGGTTACAATGACAGTGACAATCAAGTGCAATAGCAGAGTGCAGAACACACAAGAAAGCAAGATTGTTGCATATAACAGAGGACAAATAAATTAGCACGCTAATCAGTTGTGCAACTGGACACAATCATAAAGTGCTTAGTGCCTGAATGAGCAGAGACTAACCTAGTATTCAGGGGAGTAGTGAAACAGGCTGATTGAACTACATACAAAATAGCTAAAACCATGCAGTTAAGGGTAAGGTAAGGGGAGAGCCGAATCACAGCAAAAGGAAGGGTTCAGGTACATGGTTGGCAGGGGAGAGGGGAGAAGTTTTAGCTGGTGCCTGACAGAGGGAGGGGAGGTGGAGAGACAGATGGACGAAGGTAGCTGGCTCCAGAGGGAGGGGAAGGGAGGCAATGGGAGAATGCAGATTTCCCAGCTGAGGAGTGAGGGTTGGGAGGGAGAAGGTGCAAGGGCTCATAGAGAGTAAGGAATAGAAGGAGAAGGGAATAGAAGAAGGAGGAGGGGATGGGAGAGAGAAGTGAGGACAGGTATTAGGGGAGGGACCCAAACCAGTATTTAGAGATGATGGCAGTACAGTGGGACTAGCAACATGAGGGGAGAGGGAAGTGGATAAGGAGGAGTATAGGGAACAGTGGTGGGTACGGGATGATGTGTTGGTAGCAAAGTGGCAGAGGGTGTCCAGTCTGACATATATTTTTTCAGTGTTCACAGAAGAACTGGAAGGAAAGGAGCCACAAAAAAGTGGCAGAAGCATGAAGGAAGGGAGGTGGACACTTGTCCATGTACAAAAGAGAGAGTCCTGCAGGAACTTGCAGATCTGAAAATGGACAAGGAAATAGGGCCAGACAGTGTCCATCCAAGGATACTGAGGGAGCTCAGGGAGGTGCTAGCTGCACCTCTGACAATCCTGTTCAAACTCTCACTGAAGATGGGAGTGGTTCCCGGGGACTGAAGGAGGGCAGACATAGTCTCGCATCACAAAAGTGGAAGTAGGGGGCTGTCAACTACAGGCCAGTCAGCCTTACTTCAGTGGTAGGAAAATTATTGGAATCACTACTGAAGGAAAGGATAGTGGAATACCTTGAATCCAGTGGCTTACAGGAGCTGAGATAACATGGATTCACAGGGGGGAGGTCTTGTCAAATATCTAATAAATTTCTTTGACTGGGTGTCCAGGGAATTGGATCAGGGAGAAGTGGTGGATGTGGCCTACCTAGATTTCAGCAAGGCCTTCGACACCATTCCACCTAGGAGATTAGTAAGAAAGCTGGGTAGCCTAGGAGTGGGACCAGAGGTGGTAAACTGGATGAGTAACTGGCTAAGGAATAGGAGACACAGGGTGGAGGTAAGAGGAAGAGAGGGTGACCAGTGGGGTACCACAGGGATCTGTACTGGGACCGGTCCTCTTTAAAGTCTTTATTAGCGACATTGTAGAGGGACTGAATTGAAAGGTTTGCCTGTTCATGGATGACACTAAAATCTGCAACAGGGTAGACACTCAGGGTGGGGGGGGGAGAAAAAATGAGAGGGGATCTGAAAAGTTAGAGGCATGGTCAGGTATATGGCAACTGGGCTTCAATGCAAAAAAGTGCAAAATCATGCCCTTGGGGCACAGAAACCCAGGGGTGGAGTACAAATAGGGAGGAGAGGTATTGATGACCACTAAACAGGAAAGAGACCTGAGGATTATCATATCTGATGACCTAAAGGTGGCTAGGCAGTGTGGCAAGGCATTGGGAGAGCTAGCAGGATGCTGGGGTGCTAGGGAGTGGTATCACCAGCAGAAACAGGGAGGTGGTATTACCCCTGTATAGATCACTGGTAAGACCTCACCTGGAGTACTGTGTCTAGTTCTGAGACCTCATCTCCGGAAGGACATAGAAAGAGTGGAAGTGGTCCAGAGGAGGGCAACCAAAATGGTGCAGGGTCTGCATCAAAAGCCCTGTGAGGAAAGACTAAAGGACCTTAATATGTATACACTGGAGAAACAGAGGGAGAAGGGGGTATGATAAAAACTTTCAAATACCTCACAGGTACAAATAAGGTTCAAGAGGGAAGCATTTTTCAGAAAAAAAGATGCTCAAGGACAAGGGGACATGCTATGAATCTGGAGGGGGATAGACTCAGGGGAGATGTGAGGAAGTACTTCTTCACGGAGAGGGCGATGGATGTCTGGAACAGCCTCCCAGCAGAGGTGGTGGGGGCCAAAACTGTAACAGAACTGAAGAATGCATGGGATATGCAAAAGGGAACCTTAGGGATAAGACAAGGGGGAAGGGAGGAATACGCTGGAGATCAAACAGGGTCTGGGGTGATACAGTAGATAGGGAAAAACAGGCAGACTAGATGTGCCAAGCAGTCCTTATCTGCCATCAAATTCTATTTTTCAGTGTTTCTAAGGGAAGTGGAGGGGGCACTGCCACAGACCACATCCACATATTCAAAACTCCGGAGAACCAGTTTGGTAACCATCTCCTGAAGGACCTGAGGAGAAAGGCAATGCTTACTGTGGTACAAGGTGCCAAGTTTGGGGAGGAGTTTGGCATGGAAGTCAAGCCTGCTATCTAACCGCACACCGAAATACTTGAAAATTGGGAGTACTTCAAGTGGGGGTGCCATTCAGTGTGTGGAGAAAACAGAGAGGGGGAATCCTGGCCAGCTTCTGGCTGGTACGGTGATATCAGAGATTATTGACACTGTTTTTGTAGTCTTGACCCCGAAATTGGTTGAACTGGAACCAGCATGGAATATTGTGAAAGTCTTGCTGGAGCAAGACTTCCACAGATGCAGCTGAGGGACCGGAAGTGTGTCATGTGCATACATGTCAATATGCAAGGTGGCACAGGCAGAGGGGAGATCATTTAGGAAGATGGAAGTTTGAACCCAAAATGGAGCCTTGTGGAACCCCAGCCTGGATAATGAGGGGTGGGGGATAGGGCATCTCCTACCTGTACTGACTGTTGGTGGCCTGAGAGAGAGGAACAGAACCAGTCAACAGTGGGGGCTGAGATGCTGGCAGAGCTCAGCTTGTCCAGGAGGAGGAGGAGTGAATGAGACACTGAGTCAAAGACCTTGGCTAGATCAGTGAAAATGGCCACTGGGATGTGCCATCCCAGAGAGGACCGAGTCAGAGACCTGAAGCAGGGAAGAGATGGTGGAGTGGTACTTCCTAAAACCAGACTGGAATG
Source organism: Neoceratodus forsteri (assembly GCA_016271365.2). Lineage (NCBI taxonomy): Eukaryota > Metazoa > Chordata > Ceratodontiformes > Ceratodontidae > Neoceratodus > Neoceratodus forsteri. Next base: position 43,660,271 of record JADMNL010000034.1, on the reverse strand, counting down.
GGGATAGGAAGTTAGAGGAATGGAGGAAGTCTGTGAGCCATGAGTAGACCAGCTTCTTTTGCAGCTTTGCAAGGGGGGGGGGAGGGAGATAGGGTGAAAGTTGCCAGGGTGAGAGAGAGAGAGAGGTATCATCCCCTTTGTAGAGAGGAAGAACCCTGGCAATCTTCCAAGACTGAGGTACAGTGTGAAGGGTGAAGGAGAGGTTTAAGAGGTGTGTGTGTGTGTTGGGGTGCTAGTGGCAGGAGCTGACAGATGGAGAAGTGTGGGGTACAAACCATCCGGATGATCTGGATGGTTGAGTGAATAAAGGGCAAGCAGAGCTTCCTGGGGAGTGACAAGTGGAAAATCAAACACCAGGAGGAGTGAGAAAAGGAGGGGGAGGAGATGGGAGAGGGAGGAGCCAGGAGGTGGGGGGGGGGGAGGGAAGAGGAGGGCACAAGTGGTAAATAAATTCAGTGAAGGTCAGATACTGGTGAACCATTCCATGAGGACCAGTAAAGAGGACTGGGCTGATGGATCAGAATGGGAGTGACTCACCTTACAGAATTTGGCAGAGGAGTTAAGATTAGTATTGAGGTTAGCCTTAAAATAGATGGACTTGGAGGTACGAACAACCTTTGTGCAAGAGTTCCTAAGTTCCCTGTAAGAAAAGAGGTTCGACAGGGAGCATGATAGTTTATATCTGGCCCAGGCATGATCACGGGACATGCACATGTCCATGAGATCATAGGAGATCTAGGAGTGGTGAAAGGATTTAACCCTGGATTTCCTGATGGGGGGCATGCTTGTCCCAGACACAGGTAAAAGCAGAGTGGAAAAGGGAGAGGGCCATGTCAATGTCTGGGGCAGAGAGCATGGGAGGACCAGTCAGTCACAGCCAGGTCATTCAGTAGACCTTCTTTATTCAGCGATTGGAGAGACCTGGACCAGTTAGATGTACTTGGGGGAGGAGGGGGAGCCATACTTTCCTGACACAAAATGTTATGCAGTGGTCACTGAAGACGACTGGCAATATACTTGCTGGAACAGTGGGGGTGGGGGTGTGAGGCAGGAACCCAGTCCAGGAGGGTGTGGTTTGATGAATGAGGACTGAGATAGGTGCGTTTAATGACAAGTTGTGAGAGGTTAAAGGACTCAATCCTGTGGGAGGTCAGTCTGGACGTCAGGGAAATCCAATGAATGTTAAAGTCCCCCAGGAGGATGAGTTCACCATCAGAGGGGGTGTGAGGTTGATGTTCACTATTAATACACGTTGCAGCCATTTGTAAAACATTAGTAACTCAGTGCAGTTAGGCACGGCTTGTTGCTCAATGACATTACAATGTTCTAAAAATGGCTGTAATGTAGTATGAATGGTGAACTCAGACATCTATATCTCTGGAGTGCTTATGGCTATACATGGTGCCAATACCACATTTGAAAGAGCTTTTCTTGTGTTTTCAAACTATGATGGACACTGGGCATTTCTGTGTTACTTTAAAGATCTTCTGACATTTTGTCCATGACTGTTTCCTCCCCCACATCATCTTTTACGTCATCCTGGGCTGGCAGCAACATTACTTTGCCAACTTTGGTCCAGTGCTCTCCCTTGCAGACCCTCCAAGTCAGCCCCCTTCAAACGAGGGAGATCTACTGATTTGGACCATGAAAATCAAGAACATTTTCACAGGGCCCTAGTTCATGCACCTGAGTACAACCCCTGTCTCCACCTGCTGTTCTCAGCTGTGTTTCTGCTTTACTTTTCCCAACAATTAGTCTGGCCTCTTTCAGCTTTTTCAGATAATCCTCCCAGACGGTCTTGCTCTGTTCCCCTTGTATTTTCAGAATGCTACCCTTTTTGCCCAAACTGCCTCTCCCACCCCTCTTTTTTTTCCCCATTAAACTTTTTATTCGATTATAAAGAGCACATTAATAACAAATTACATCACAAATACAGAAGAAGAAAAGGAAACAAATACAATTAATTCCCTTTGAAATAGTATTAACACCTAAATCAAAATAACTAGTGACTGTAAGTACTGTATAGAACATCCCAAAGATTCCATACAGAATCTGATTTATATCATGAACACAAAGAATTCATTTCACATGTTGAGGTGCCCAGATTTTTCTGGAAGTGGTCTAACTTATCCAATAACTGATAAAACATTATCTCGTTGTTCACAGTTGCGCTTATGTAAGAGAACCACTCAGCGTTAGAAGGAACCGTATTAGATTGCCAATTTCTTAAAACAATCTTTAATTCCTAGGGAGGCTGCAAGCAGCCACAATTTTTTTTGCCAAAAGGGACATAGAAATGATCCTGGTAGATCCTCAATAGAAAAAAAGATAACTTAAGAATTACCATGTCACAGACTTTTTTTCTTAAATTTCAAAAAATGGTTCCACAAAACAGAGATACTAGCACAGTTCCAAAAGATACGGGCATAGTTAGTCAGCCAGGTTTCTCCCCGCATCTCCAACACTTGCCTCCTGGAAGGAGGCCCATTCCTTCCAATTTTTCAGGTGTGAGATAAAATCTATGCAATAACTTAAACTGAATTAGCTTGTCCTGTACTTCCTTACTGCATTTAGTTGCGTTAGTCCAAGCCTCACCCCACTGCTTGTCTGTGAAATTAGGTGATAAGTCCTTTACCCAGCTTTCTTTTACATTGCCTGTAGTGGAGGATTTGCTGCCAGTTATAAGTTGTTCTTATTTTGCAGCTTTCAGCAAGGACAGATCGGGCTGAAGGACATATAATCTAAGTTATTCTCTAGGTTGAAGATAAAAACAAAAATTGGAGCCTTGGAACTTTCTATTTGCATCTTGCAGCCTCAAAGGACAAGACCCACTGCTCTTGAAAAATGGATTGGCATTCTGCACTTTTGTTCTTTCCAGGCTGTTTCACTGATGATGCTGCCACCTTCATTACACCTTCCCTCTTTATGACATCCCATCCGGCTACTGTCCCTTTCACGCCCTCTATCCCTGCCAGCTTATCTTTCAGCATTTCCCCATCCTTGCCAGAGTCTACCCTTCTGAAGTTCAAAACCAAAATTTTTGAACTGAAGTGATGTGTTCCTGTGGTTAAGTTGAACCACACTCTGTTGTGGCCACTGGATCTCATTGGTTGCCTCACCTCTTCTCTAATTATCTCAGCATTAGACAGAACTATATTAAGGACGTCCTCCTCTCTAGTTATTTCTCCGATACATAGCATGAGAAAGCAGCCTTGTATCACATCCACCAGCATCTGATTTCTTGCACTGTTGGATAATGGGATTTCCCAGTTCATATCTGGCATATTTAAGTTACCCGCCAGCACCACCTCCCATTTGGATGATGCCTTCCTGACCTCCTCTCCTAATTTACTGCCCCCATCCTCCATCTGGTTTGGCTGTCTGTGCACCACTATGACCCCGATCTTTGTACCACCTTCTGTTGTGATTTGCACCTGAACTGCACCGCTTCTGTGCTGCCTACCCAGAGCAGTATGTTCTGTGGCCTCTGTACCTTCTCTAACATACAGTGCCACCCCCACTGCCTTTTTTCTGCCCCTCCTGTAGAGTGTGGGGTGGGTAGAATCAGGAGAGATGTCAGGAACTACTTCTTCACAGAAAGAGTGGTGGATTCCTGGAACAGCCTTCCAGCGGAGGTGGGGGGGTGCAAACAGTGGTGGGATTCAAGAATTCATGAGATAAGCACTAGGGAATCATAGTGGAAAGGAAGAGGGGATGGGAGAAAGAGCTGTAGACTGAGTACAGTGTGTGGTAATAGTGTAGGTAGGGAGAAATTGGCCGACTGGATGGGCCAAGCACTCCTTATCTGCTGCCAAATTCAGTTTTTTTTTTATGAGTGAGTATCCTGGTATCAGAAGGTCCCACTCATTGTTTCCTGTTGCCTATGTTTCCATTATGTCTAACAGGTCCATCTTAGCCTCTGCCACAACTGCCTGGAGCTCACTCATTTTGTTCCAGAGGCTTTTGGCATTTAAACACACCACCCTCCAGGACCCGTCTCCTACCCCCACCCCTTCTGCTGACCAGACATACCGTACTCATTACCTCCATTATTTCACCTTTGCTACCCCGCCCCTGATGTGGTCCCAACTATCTGATGTATGCCCCTTTAACCATCCCAATCTGTGTTACCCTTTCCACCCCTGATTGCACCCACTTGTTGGGGGAGTGCTAGCTAGGACTCCCTCAAATTAAGGAGATTTCAGAGGTCTGTCCTTGATACCTCCTCTTCCTCTTATATCTCCTGTTACCCCATCTGACTACACCTTATGAAATCAGTAGCTTTGCTGCTTTGTAACTCCTTGGCTCACTAAGGCTGCAGCCCAAGTTGGCTTCACTTTCGGACAACCTGTAGAACAGTCTCCCTGACAAAGTGTGCACTGCTCCCACTCAACCCTCCTCACATGCATGTCCTGCTCATGCAAAGTGTGCATCTCATGCATGCAAATAAACTTAGATGCAGCTATTTTTTTCATAGAGCTTTTTGGCCACTGTTGTCATTCGCCTGGTGGGGGTGCACCTCCATGGCAGGCCCTCCCAGATCCATCCTCCGCTATCCCCCACCGTCTCTCTGGAGGAGTGCCAGGGCATGAGGCACAAAGGAGCTGCTGGACTGTAGGGATTCCCCCTAGTTTTCTTCCCTCCCATCACCCTCCACCCGCATGATGGCGCTGTCTGCCATACTGGTGGCCTCAGACATCACAGCTAACCCTGGTGGGAACAAGTTCCCTGACCCACCACAGGGTCTGCTCTGGCACTGGTTGTTGTGCCATCCCTCCCCATCTAGGAAGCACTGCCAGTGGTAGCAGTGTACCCTGGCCCAGCTGCCAAACTCCACCCCTTCATCCACACCCAAACATGGGTCGCAGGCACGAAAGCACAACATGCGTCCTCTGGGCCAATGAGCGGCCCAATGCAGCTATTTTCAAATGCTTTGCTAGCACCAAATGGATACTTCCTTTCTTCCAAGACAGCTGAGTTTAGCCTTCACTGCAGCTCGTTTTGCAGTATGTTACTGCTAACCTATGGCACACTGGATACCAACAATGCCTCCAGATGACCTTGCAGCAGCTCCACAGTTGTTTCAACTCACTAGGCTCCCTCTTCCCCCACTAACCTGCCACCCTTCTACTCTCCTGTCCTCATCCTCCACTCATGCCTCTTCTGAAATCTGTGTGATATCCCTTATTTGGGTAGTCTTATCTTCTTCTTTAGCCTTAGGGTTATCTTCTTGGCTCCTACTTGACTACGCTTTTTGCAGTCCCCCTTATTGGGTTACCCTTATCAGGGTACTTCAGGTAGGATTTTATTGGGGCACCTGAAGACTGCTGATTGCAGCTAGTACTTTACCTACCAGTTAGATCCCCCCTGTCTAAATATAGCTAGTGTGGCCCAATCCAGTACCCCCCCCCCACAGACTATTATTGGGAAAGATGTTTAAAATGTCTTTACTGATGCATAATTTAGCATGTGACCCATGAGGTACACCTCTCCTTCTTTCTCTGGGGGGGGGGGGGTGACAATGGTTGAAAAACAACTGGAGTATTAATAATACTGATGGGGTGCCTCTACTTGGGGTAACTGGTGAGTGCAACAGGACACTCCTAACTCAGGAACAACTGAGCTGATGATTTGTGGGAGGGGTACCTTATGCTGACACTCCATACTTTACCAACCAGGGAATAATACACATCTCTCACCCACACAGTAATCCTACAATACAATGGAAAGAGTCAAATAGCAAAACCCAATACACCAGGAATATAATGCAAAAGAACAAGCAACTTTATTGAAAAGGGAGGTAGTAGCAATGGACAAGAGAACAAAAGGAAAAAAGGGGAGTCAAAGGGGTAATCTTTTTTTTTAAATTTACTGTGCTTCTTCTCCCTTACCCTACCACCCCCATCAATCCAGCCACTCTGCCCACTTTGTCACCTGCCATCCCCAGGACTTACTTCTTCCTCGGTGATCCCAGGTGGATTACCCCCCACAGGAAGGGCCATTAAGGGGGACTGACCATGTCCCCCCCCCCCGGACAGAGTTGAGCTTCTGCGGCGAGAAGAGGATCCCAGTCAGCAGTGTGGGGCCTGCAGCAAGTGGGGGATGGCCTCCTGCATTGATCGGGTTGTTTTTCATGTTTTCTGCTCCTGCCCCAGATGTCAGGAAGGCCTTGCTGATGCACTCGTGTCATGCTGCCAATGTCACCCTCTCGTGATGGTTCCTGCTGCACAGCCACCTGTGGTCTCCCAGGTAGTGGTATTGCAATGGAGACCATACTCCCTCCCCTCCCTGAGGAGGTGCGCGTCCATGGGACACTCAGGCATCCTTCCCTGGCTGACCCTCTGATGGGTTTTCAGTATCACATGTACTAGTGCTATTGCTGCGCCAGCGGGCCAGCATCAAATGGGTAATTTATACTGTAACTACATAAAATGCTCCTTCTGCCAGCCCACCTGCAAGTCCCTGTCCAAATAATGGGTGCATCTAGCTTATACCCATAAAGGTCTTAGCGAGAGTTCTAGATTTGTTGCTATGGGTACCCACGAGCTGCTGGTAGCTAACCACGCGGCAGTTGACAAAACATTGGCATGCTTGCCGAAATCAACAAAATGGGAACAAACAAATTAAAGGGGCTCCTATCTGTAATTCCTAATGGGGTGCTGGGCCTGGAGGTGATTGCTGGCCTTCTGCCTTGGTCTATCAAATTGCAAGGTGCAGTCTTGCCCAACACTTGCAAAGCCCCCCATCCCTAACTATCTAACTAAAGCTAACCTAGCAGTGTCAGTGGCTCAGCTGGTTGCACACTTGCCTCTGAGGTTGGAAGATTGTTGGTTCTATCACCACACCAGGAACTTGCGCTAAAATCTCAATAATGATGCTGCAGTGCAGCATGGCACGGGTGCTGCATTCCTGAGGTGCTGTCTTTTAGATGAGACGTTAAACCAAGGTCCTTCTGCCTGTTCTGGTGGTTGTTCAGGTGGATGCTAAAGATCCCAAGGCACTTCTCAAAAAGAGTAGGAGTGCCTATGTTGTGCTGGCCAAATCCCCCCCCCCCCCGTCACAGAAAATACCACCAACAGGTCAACCTGACTCAATACATCAGTTTACATTTATTTATGTATTTATTGAAATGTTTCACCAGGAGGGCACACTGAACAACAAGTTGCTCATCTCACGGTGTGATCCGGGGGGAAGGGGTTACATAGGGTTGTGAAGGATGATCAGTTACATCTGTGTCCCCCCCCCACCCCATCCCTGGGACAAGGCTGAAAATAGGCAAAACTGCCTAGCCCTCCTTTCTTTTGTCAACAAAACTGAAAAAAAAAATATAGTGGGCTTGGTGACCTGGTGGTTACTTATGGCTGCCTTCACTTGACTGTGGGTTGTTTCTGAATTTTCAAAACAGCACTCCTCTCTCACTGGATCAGCATGGTCTCTGCTCTGGTGATGGACACTGCGCAGTCATGCTTTGCTAGGCATTCACCCTTGAAGTGGCCTTTTCATGTACCCCCCCCCATGCCTTTCATTGCTTCACACTGCTGGTGCAAAGAAAGCTGCACCACAGAGGCGCTGAACCCACACCTGGATTAGCTATAGGCTGACATGAGCCCCCCGTGGCTCCTCTTCTCTTGCAGGGGTTCTCATTCTGACATTGCTCTGCTGCTACTCTCCACCTCCCCTGTTACAGTGATTTTGCACTGATATGTTGTCCTTTGAATCGCTGTGTTGGGCTCACTATTAGGGTTGCTCGGATTCCGAGTAACAGAATCTGATTTGTCAAATACCGACCCAGTTTTCAGAATCAGCATTTTCTGAACTGCAGTCTGAAAACCTAATTCCCTAAGACATGATTTTACCTACGGAATTAGAATTTAGGATTTCAAATCCGATTCCAATTTTGAAGTCCTTTTCAGAATTGGATAGGAATCAGAACTGGAAATGGCGTAATTCTGATAAAGTCCAATCAGATCAAAATCAGCCAGTTTCGAGAATCCCTACTCTCCATTACCCCGACAATTGAGATCACGTGGCTAGCTCCTATTCTCCATCGACTGAGATATAGGCAAGGCACACTGATGAGTCCTAACAAGGATGAAACACGTGTCTGTGCCTGCTGTTTTCACTCTTCACAGATAGGTTGTGCAAACTTTTTGACACCATTCAGTCTTGCCTAAAGCTGAGCTGGCCTTAGTTCTTTCATGGGAGTGCTATCAATGGAAGTGCTTCACACTGATGATTACTCCGAGAAAGATTGTTGCATGCCGCAACCGGTTGGGGCTGTCAGGCAGGTTGTGCTTCTGCTTAGTTAGGGAAACAGAAAATGGAACTCACGGGCAGGCTTCCTAGAAGATAATTTATTACAAGGCAGAGGGAAAAATACTGCCCCAGGACACAAAAACAAGGCCATAGGGTGCTGGCTTGATCTACTGAGAGTTTTTGTGTCCTAAGGCAGATTTTTTTACTATGAGCTGCAATAAATTATCTTCTAGGAAGCCTGTCTGCATGTGCCATTTTTTTTTGCTTCTCTAGCTGAGCTCTTGTATTAACGGCCATAGCCATACCACTGATCTGAGTTGTGTGTATTTTTTGTGTGGGCCACACCCCTGCTTATACTGCACGTGAAGTCTCTTTAAAATGGATTGAAGGATCTTCAAAAATGTAGTAAGTAAGCTTGGAAATCATGAAGTAATGTATATATGACTGTGGAGGGTAACTAACAGATTTAAATATTTGAGTACGGCTTTCAGTGGCTCCAGTCACCATGCAACGCAGTAATGCTGTAGTATATCCCAAATAGCTGCAGTATACTGCATGGAACAATGTCATTTTGTCATGCAGCATCTTGTGACATGTCATTTACTGCAAGTTACTGCACTGCATTGTGGCTGGTGCCGCTGTGCACGTCTTTGGGTGATGCTTTGTGTTTACACATGACCAAACCTCAGAGTGTTATGATTTCTGAAGTTTGTCACAGTGTAAAAGTTCCTTCTTTAATGGGTTCTTGATATTTCAAAGAATGCATAACACAGGCCTATACAGAGATGGAATCTCGGTCACAATCTGGCCACTGTACATTGCAATATAATCTGTAGAACTTTTATTTTTAAGATTTTTTTTTTCTGAGTGTGAATCTAGTACTTCAGAAAGGTGCTGGATAGACAGCACTGGAACCTGAAGTCCTCTGCATATCCACATGACAGGTACAGCACGGGCGATCACAGTGCAAGCGTCCCTTACACCAATGTGCCTCAACCCCGCCATGGAGGGGCCACCACATAGGTGAGAGAGTCATTCAGACTCCATGCCCATTCAATCCTTGGTCTGTCATCTGAGACTGTCAACAATGGTGCCAATTTGTGCCAACTGTGCTGGTGTTTTTTGTGATGTGGACACCTGCCTACTGGGAACTGGGCTGAGACCACCACAACTTGTTTCACACAGGCCACTGGACAACCCTCAGATGATAATGGCTTTCAGCCACTACCGACCGGCACTGGATTCAAACCAGTGACCTAGAGGTGAAAGACTTTTTAACCCACTACCAATTCACTGAGCCATACAGTTCCATAATCTGTAGAACTTCTAGCTGCAGTAGGTAAGGGGCAGTGCTGCAACAGGAATAATAAGAATGGTCACTGGAATTCGGCAACTCCATGACCATGGAATTTTCTGAAGAACTATCATCACATTGCCGCAGCATATATGTAGTGCCGTGGAACTCATTGTGCTCATTCAAACACATAGTTTTTCCATAACACCTGGCTCCCTTCCCCTTCTTGTTTATCCTAACATCCAATAACTAGATTTGCATTGTGACTAAATAAAAGGGTAGTGCAGACTGTCAGGATGCATCACAGAATACCGCAGAGTCCTGCAGGCGAGTTACTGCAGGAAACAATGCAGTTTCAATGGCAGTTATTCCCTTTTGTCATGCAGGAGTCTGTGACACTGTGTTGCACCCTGGCAGGCACCACTGTAGGTGATTGTGCAAATGTGTGGCAGCCCAAAAGTGCAACAGTTTGTGCCCCCCATTTTATGCCACTGACAAGGGTTGCTCACGTTCTGAGTCATGGAATCGGATTCATCGAATTCCAACCAATGTTTGGAGTTAGAATTTTCAGAACTGCAGTCCGAAAATCATATGTCCAAACTTTAAGGCTAAAATATGCTTTTATACAGGAATTTAGGATAATGACTGAACAGCTGGTCATTTCCTGGCGATTAACAACTGGCCGGGGGAAGGGTGTCTCACGGCGCAGCCAGGGGCCAACCCCGCAGCTGGTTGTTAATCTCCAGGAAATGACTAACTGTTCAATCATTATTCTGATTATAAATCTAATCTCAATAATTTAGCCTTTTATTAACAACAGCGCTGAAAACAGTTCTTATTTTGGTGCCACTGATGTCAGCATAGAGCGTGGAGGAGCTGAGTACTGCTGCCGTGCCAGGCATTTCTAAGAAATTTCAGACTGGGCATGGCAGCCAATCAGTGAACTAGTTTAGCTCATGAATAATTAATTAGACTTATAATTAAGAATTAGGATTCCTAAATCCAAATTGGATTCTGAATTTGAAGTACTTTTTGGAATTGGATAGGAATCAGATTTGGAATCGGAAATTCCTAAACAGTCCAATGGAATTAGAACTGACCAGTTCAGAGCATCCATACCTCCAGCCTCTGTGACTGCGAAACATACCTACATTTTCTCAGACCACTGGTGCTCTTGAAGGTCGTGCCACTGGTGCATGAGGATTAATGTGTTATTTTAGTTGTAAGCATCATTTTGTAATGATTTTATTTTCTTTGCTAATGTTTTTTTCTTAAAGCCTGCATTCCTTTCCATGATAATCTAAGTGGCAGATGGTGTTCTGTGCCCTTTATTTCAAATTCCAAGAGGAAATAACATAACAAGTGGTGTCAGACTCATTCCAAATGACATGCATTTTTTTTTTACTACAGTTTGAAACAATAACATGATTCATTTACCCAGATTGTTTGTCCTCTGTGACTGCATCTCTCTAGGCTCTCCCAACCACTGGCATTCTGTATACTCTAAATACAGCTTGCAGTCTAAGTTGAAACAAATGGGTTAGACTTTTTTCACGCAACTTTTGTTCCGGTGAAACCTTGCCAGTCTGCCTCTGCATGAAGATTTGCATACTGCTACCCATCATGCTTTGCACTGGGTTTTAAGCTTTAGAAGAAGAAGCAGCATTTATATAGAATTTCTCACACACATTGTATCCCAAAGCCCTTTACAAGCAATGAGAGACTGGTAGTGAAGTGACTGTAAACATGTACTGGCAGTCATTTCACACATCAACACCCACACACAGCCTTGGGCAATGGCATGAACCAGTTCTATGGGAAGGGGAATGTTGGCCAGGACACTGGGCAAAATCCTCTACTCTTGCGAAAAGGGCCACAGGTTTTTTTTACTTACATGTGGAAACCCACCAGAACGTCACCCAAGATGAGCAGAAGGGTCCTCAGTTTAACATCTGATCTGAAAGACAGAACACCCTGACAGTACAGCACCCCTTCCCCCAGTACTGCAGCCAAGCGGCAGTGTTGATGGTATGAGCCCAGTCCAAGTGTGGGACTAGAACCCACAACCTTCTGGCCCAATGGTAGATATGCTATTAACTGAGCCACACTGACACCTACTCTTTAGAGTGTATAATGCGTACAGTTAGGAGTGAGACACAGAAGCCAAACCATTTCGATATTTGTTCTTGCACTGTATTCTGTTAAGGTTCTACATGCTTCTCTTCTTTCAAAGTGCTGATCCTTTAATCTACTTCTGAGTTTTAAATGACATGGTTCTTTGACCCAATTTATTTAGCACTGGTCTCTCTGTCTCTGACCATGTGTGAAGCCAAAGCCAGCATTCCCCCTGCCCTCCCCCCACAGAAAATGTTGTGCTTCCCCACCTTTCCAACCCCTTTACATTCAGTCTTACTGGCAGTATTCATAAGCAATGGCCTCTGAGTCTTTCACCCCCTATCCTCAACACAGACTTGCACAGCAACTCTCAGCGCCTTTTTCCTGATGTCAGATGATGATGTTTAATGTCTCCATTTTAGGGACAGAGCTAGTTAGCAGACAACAGACACTCTTCTCTGATTTTGTAGGATGCTATGCAAGGTTGGGGGCCACTCCAGACAAACAAAATCGTGGCAGTGTAAAGTTGGAAGAAAAAATAAGCTAAAGTGGGAAACCTTATGAATGGATTCAAAATGAAAGTAAATGGCAGAAACCCATACATCCGCTGGGTGCTACTAATTAGGCATGTCATTATTGTTTTAATGTGTACTGCTACTTTCTTTATTTCCCCCCACAAAGTTTTTTATCCTTCCTTGCAGTGTCTGGCCCACTTCTGCCCCCAGTTGCCCAGTCCCATTACCTGCCATCCCAGGGACTTACTGTCAGGACTTGTATCCCCTGCAGATTTCTCCCCTTAGTGAGACCAGGGGAGGAGGGTTGTTCCCCCCAAAAAAATGTACATCCAGATGATCCTTCGGTGCCTCGTCAGTGGTTCAGGGTCTGGGGCGACCGGCACATAGAGTGGGCTACCCCTCTGATAAAAAAATATATATATATATATATATATATTCACTTACCCCAGGTTGGAGATCAGCTGCCTCCACTGGTGTGTCATCCCTGGTTCCCCTTCCCTGGTATTCCTGATGGGAGGAGGAGAACAGAAGTTGTGAGGCCCAGGTTTGGGCCATTCTGAGTGTCAGAAGTGGTTGCCTCCCAAGCATGCCTTGCTCAGGAGGATCACATTATTCTCCACCCCCAGTATTCCTGTTGAGGGGAGGAAAGGGCTCTTTGCAGGTTGCTGGTTCTGTTTAAAAAGAAAGCAATCTGTTGTTGCCTCCTAAGCACGCTTTGCTCAGCAGGATTGTGGTCCTTTTCCCTCCTCCACTTCCTGGCCACACATGCATGGAGGGTCTCCAGCACTGGCATGATCATAACTGGCCTAGGAGACATGCCTCATCTCATAGGCAATGGGGGACGCCAATCAGAGAGTGAGAGGAACATGAGCCAGCTCAGGCTGAGCCACAGCTCACACTGTAAGAACACAAGGGTGTTCATTCCCTTTTTAAAAAAAACAAATAAAACAGAGTTCTGTGGTGCAGTTGAGCCAGGCAGTGATGGCAGTGAGAGGAGTGTATGTAAAACATTCCGGTGTTGTCAATACCACCAGACCCACCAGTGATAGGGGGACAGACAGAGAAAAAGAGCCCCTCAGAGAGAGAGAGACTAAAGAGAGACAGAAACTGAAAGAAATAGAGGGAGTGACCCAAAGAAACAGAGAGACACAGCCCAGAGAGAGGATAACAATGCTAGAGAGTGCCTTACGAAAAAGAGGGAGACGACTGACATAAACTGTACTTTCTTCTCTCTTTATTTTAACTCTGAAGAGCAAGAGAAGCAGGGGGAAAGAAAATAAAGAGAGAGAGAGAGAGATTGACATTAACTATCAGCCACCAAAGAAAGACATTCAGGTGGCAGTTACCTGCACATTCTTCCTGCTGTGGTATCCCCAAGGAACGAAGATTCAGACGAACAGATGACAGAAGAGGTGGAGCTGAAAGGGACAGTCGAGAAAGCAAAGGACAGAGAAGGACCTGGCAGTGGGTACAGGTGGGATATCATGAAGACAAGTGAGTATAGTCAGACAAGAGCCCCATGGTCCTAGGCACCCTGTTACAAATTCTTTTAACCAGTCTAAGCCACTGGTGGTTAGTCTCATAGTGGTTGGACTCAGGGTGCGACCCAAGTGTGCCCAAGAGTCATAGCCGGGGACAGTCAGGGAAGCATGACAATCACCTCGGGTGCCCAAGAGGAAACTGTGCAAAATAGGGATCTGAACACAGAAGCCACAAGGGAAGCCTAGTGGTCAGTCAGAAGATCCAAGGTTGGGTGGGGGTCAGAGGATTCTTAGGGCGTATAGTTAGGGGCTGGAGCCTGCCAGCAGATTTTGCCTTCTATGGGAAGCAGTTCCACAGGTGTCCAGTGTCCACAGCTTCAGTGTTGTCCAGCTTCTATAGCTCCAAGGTGGTCAGACAGCAGCATCTGTGGTGTCCAGTCAGCAGTTCCAGTGCATCCAACTTCAGCAGCTCCAGAGGTGTCCAGCTACAACAGATCCATGGTGTGCCCATGAACTTCATTCCAGGCAGACTTCACAGAACCGTGGATTTCCCATAGATAAGTAACTTCTCTCTTGGTTTCAGTTATGGTCAGGATGTTCGGGGATGGGTGGCATCCCCTAAATTAAGCAAGTAAACAAGCCATTGTCTTTCCCACTAGAGTATTTCACCCTCTCTGTCTGTCTACGCTCATGGGTATTGCCCTCCGATTTAAGAAAGGGCCTCTTTTCTTAAAATAAGGGTGACAGTTTTCTCTTTACTGTACAGTGCCTCAGTTTTTCATATTGCTATGCACAGAACTTTGCTCAGAGTTATCAGAGTTTAAGGGCCTCGTTGTTTAAAGTCATAGTGACAGTTTCTCTTAACTGTTACAGCAATTCAGTTTACATGATAGTTAAGCTATAGCAATTTTGCTTGGAGTATAAGTATACTGTTAAAGTATTTTTACCCTTGATAAAGCATTCCTTTAGCCTTACTTACTTTTGTTCCCCCCTTCCTAAATAACACTTATTGCATTTTGGGTGTTAGCCTTATTTTTTGTGTACTGTTTTCCTGTACAGGTAGTGGGTGACTATGATCACAGTAAGGGTTAATAGGGTTCTGCTCCCCTATGCTAGCACTGCACCCTTTAGGTTATGCCCCTGTTACAAGCAGGGCCATACTGCTAGCACCAAGTTTCCCCTTTTTCTCCACTCACCTCCCCTGAGGCAACACGCATACCAAGCCCGAGCCCATCATGAGAAGGCATGTGCGATGCAGTGGAGCGCTGCCCTCATCCCACCTGGAGCTGGGAGAGATGCTACGTGGCAGTGCCGTCTCCCAGCCCCAGGTCGCTGAGCTGGCTTACCAAACTCATTCCTGATCTCAGGTCACCTGCACAGGAGTGTGGTGCACTACCTGTTCACCCATCAGGCAGCCCCCATGAGCTGCTACCATCACAGACTCAGACTCCTCCTCCTCCCTTTTTTGAATCACGAGGGCCTGCCTTCCTCATAATTGGCTGCTCTGTTTCCATTCCTGCCAATCCAGACAGTTCTGGCTGCTTTTTCGGATTTACACTTTTTTTTTCCACAATGGTTGCATAGGGTTGCCGTGCAACAGCCATTAAGGTATCTGTAAAAGGGGTAGAGTGGAACTCAAAAAAACAATTTAGCCTTTCGATTGGAACTCTGAGAACATACATCAGAAAAAAATTGTTTGCCTCAAATTTTTAGAAAAAGTGCAAGAAAGACTATTATTTTGTTGTTGTAGCACTCACCTCGACAGACCTCTGTCTCATACGGGTTTTTCCTTAAAACTTCTGCCATGACCAGTCTCACTCCCAAAAGACTCTTCTTATTGCTATTGTTATTTGCTTTATGAATGCTTTCTCAGTGATTGCAAACTTTTATTGGTATTTAATTTTTATCTTAAGTGAGGTCTAGCCTTTAGCAAAAACATCACAGCAGGGAACATCCCCCTCCCCCCCAACAAAATACTTTTTTAAGCCAGTCCATTCTTTGTTACTAAGGACATTTGCATTAAAACAAAATAGAAACATTGAAACACAGATACTGCAGGCAGAACTAGAGCAGTCATTTAGCCAGTGCGCCCACATAGTTTTCCCTACCTCTCTCCGTGGCATACTGTCCTGGCGGGGGTCCCACCCCATCTGCCCAGCATCTTTCCCCATACTAATTCCCTTTGGTGTAACTGTCAGCCCCTGTTCTCTGCCCAAGCTGTGTTTGAACCTAGTCCTTGCCCCTACCACCTCTGCTGGTAGACCATTCCATGGCTCAACCACCCTGTCTGTGAAATAAACCTTCTTCACATCCCCCCTGAAACCTCCTGTCAGCTTCCATTCATGATCCCTCGTTACTGGCTCTGTGTTCCTGTTGAATAGTTTTACTGACTAGATCCTCACTGTTTCCCTTGTTTATTCCGCTTGGGAACTAGAAGGTTGCAATGATGTTGCCCCGCTCTCCTCTGGCCGTCAGCGAGTGCATGTTCAGGACCTCTGGCCCCTCCTTATAGGATCTGCCCTGTTGGCTCTAAATCTTCCTGGTGACCCTTCATTTTTGTTTTTTTAAAGTATGTTTATTGAGTTTTTCTAGTTACAGAGATGCCGACATGTAGTACGGTATATGTTTGTTAGCCAGACGCACATTCCATGTTCCCTAATACAAAGTCATTCTTGGCCGAGATGTGGTCTTACTGCGCACTGATCATGAAAACTCAGTCACATACAAGACATAAACCCTCAGAACAAACCTTGTCCAATGAAAAAAACAAAAGCACATTGTTACTTTAATTTAACATTATTGCGTGAGGGCTGAATTTTTCTGATGAATTATGTTAACCAAGAGAGCAACCTCTCCACCAAAGTTGTGTTTACTGTGAGAGACTTACGCTGTTTTCAGTACAGTACATTGGGCCCTGGAGAAGAAGCAGATTGCATGCCACTGCCCCCCCCCCCACACCCCCCAATAAAGCAGGTACTATGAGTGACATGAACTAAAAATGAAGAGGCTGGCTAGTGGTCAAGCTAGGGCGAGGGTTAAGCTTGCAAAGACCTTTCGGTTCCTGGCAAAGTGCCAGGAGCCGAGATTAAAATATTTAACTCTCAGACACCTTTTCTGGGGCATTGGGAAAGGGGGAGGTCAGTGGAAAATGATTGGAAAGGGCCAGGAGATGAGTCCAGGCTATCAAGTGAGGGGAAAGGGCACTTTTAGTTATTTTATCCTCCCCCCACTGAACAAACAGCCAAAAAATGAGTATGACTACCCAAACAGGGGCCTCAAATATGAATTTTGGGCCAAATATTTGAAAGAAGGTATTCGTCCACAAGACTCTTGTGAGGCGATACATAGGGGTGTTAGCCAGCTGGTCGGTTTATGCATGTCTTGAGCATTGTGGCAATAAACTTTTAAAATAGCTCTAAGTCTGGCATGTGCTCAACCTTTTTGTTTTCTAATAATAACTGTCCCAGCCTTCAGTCTGGGGTGTTGCAGCTGAGAACACAGTGTTATCTGATTTGCCACGTCTACCCTCCTCCCCCAAACAACATGACTCCGTTCCCCACCAGTATGAGGGATACTGCTCTGTAAATTAAGCTCCCTTTCTTCCTAGTTGGGGAGAGCCAGTAGGTGCAATTAGTTGGAACCCTATGCCCACTGCAGGTGGGTGCATGGTTCCCTTTGTCTTATCCCCTTCCAGTTCAACGTGTCCCCCCCCCCGATGACCCACCATGTTGCACAGCAATAGATCCCTTTACAGGAAATGAATCACCTCTACAGAACCAAAATTACATACATTCTTTCCCACTCATTTTAAACTTCCCAGCTCCTCATGGCCTCCCTTCCAGAACAAACAGTCCACAAAAGTTCAGTAAGAACATGCATTGGTCAAGGGGAGCATCTGCCCTATCTCTAGTGACTCAGACATTACAAACTCTACCTGCTTTCTGACTGCCAGTGCTGTAGAGAGTATGCACCAAGGTTCTGTGCACCGCAGCAAATAGCTGGTATGTTCACTAGATGAAGAAGGCAAGGGTCTGGTCCATCACAGCTGGCACCACAATGTTTGCATGGGCATATGGTCTGTTCCCTGAAGCAAGTCCACCAATGGTGGACCTCGAATGTTGACCCTTTACAATCCTTGAAAAGCAAGAAAGAATACCTTAAAGAACAGAGTAGTCCTCCACTGGTCCACAAAGTACACAAGAGTCACTGAAATGTGCACATCTCGAGGACGTGTGGGGCGGAGTGGGAAGACAAATACAGGGATTGGGGGAACAATCTAAATTCCCCGGGGGAGGGGGAGAAACAAAACAGGTAATGTTATCCACATTCACAACTTTGAGGTTCCTGCAGAGAGAATCCGGGGTATGGGGGTCATTCCAAGTGTGTGCTATCATCAATTATGAACTGAGGATTGTAAATAGAGGAATCTGATTGGCTGAGAGCTCTTTGAAGCCGTGGTGATATCGGGCTACATCATCACGGCTTCCAAAAAGTTCCGGCGCCACCAGTCTCCTTGCTTTCTACTGTCTGAGAACTATTTTTTCAAAATGTACTCCTACACCACCCAAAAACTCATTCATAACACATTTTAAAACCTGTTTCTTTTATTTTTTTATTTAAAAAACTTGAAACTCAGTTCATAATAGCAATAAGACACTCCAGGGTGTGGTATGTCATGAGATATCGTCACTTCTCCGGTGGTTGGACGCACTCGGCCTGCGGCCTCATGCCCAACAACCCAAGGCGTGACGATATCCCATGATATACCACACCCTGTTGTGCCTTATTGCTTAATTGTAGAACAGACTATAACAAGCACATCCATAAGTATGGGTGGACCAGCATTCACTGCTTATCCAGTCTCTCGGATGAAGGGCTTTGCCTAAGTTGCCTCCCAAAATGTGTCGGGGGTCCCATCGAATTTGAAGCGCAGCACCGCCAGGAATGCAAAGGTAAATTCTATTTTCTTCAGGTGGAGGTCATCCATGACTGGGTCAAAGCTCTGCCACTTTTTTCGGCATCTTTTTGGAGTAGTCTTGATAAATATAAAGATGGCCATCTTCAAGCATCTGTTTTTGCTGTGTCCTGTAAGCCCTCAGAATTTTCTGCTCATCAACAAAATCATGCAGTTTCAGGATGATTTGTCTCAGTGGTTCTTCTGCTGTCAGCTTTGGGGCTAGGGCACGATGAACTCTATCAGGTTTAATGTGACCCCCTTTACAAACCAAGTTCAAAATTTTGGGAAATAACTTTTCACAGAAAGATAACATATCTGGTCCCTCTTTGCCCTCAGAGAGTCCCCAGATGTGGAGATTGCTTCTCTGATTAACATTTTCCTGTCTGTCCAGGGACTCATCAAGTTCTTTCACTCTCTTTTCTAACTGGTAACACTTTAAGTTTCCTTAACTACACCTTAGTTACAGTGTAACTACTCTGTAACGGCACTGCAGTTGCAATGCAGTTATATGCAACAAATGTGTAACTACAATGTAATTACCCCTGTTGCATGTAATTAATGATTACCTACCCTGCAGTTACATTGCAACTGACACTTAAAATGTGTCCATCTTTGCAATTTAGCAGGCAGCAGTTCTGTGCAGTCTTCAAGTTTTGATACCAGAGTTTGACCTTTTGGTTTTGATTGCATTCATTTACTCACAATCCATATTCCGTGGCTGAGGTCATAATCCCTTGCTTGTAACATCACACCCTGTCACTGAGGAAATTATGTTGGTGTCACAAACTGCAGGTTATGACCAAAGCTAGGCACTCATAATTATCATAACCTGGATCAGAGAAACTCTCAGGGACAGGGATCCTGTTTCCATGCAGATGTCGATAGCTGTGCTTTGTGGAATTGCAGATTTTTGCTCTGCTCTAATTACGAAGAATTTAATTCCTGCACCTTTTCCACTGCAAGAAATTGTGGAAAATGTGGAATTTTGCCATTTGATGTAAAATTATCCAAACAATAGCACCACTATGCTGTTCCAACAGTTTTTTCAGCAGAACGTTTCTGCAGCTTTACAAGCAAAAACATGGTTCACATTAAAAAGCTGCAGTTCACGTTTAAAAATCCAGTGCACCAGCCCAGTGGGATAGACAGCTGAGGCACTTTGTGCCTTACTTCTCACCATGCCAGTGACTCGTATTTGGGAATGAGCACGGGTTGCCAGGGGTCGGTGGGGGCAGAGAGGATTGAGCGTCCAATGGATTTTCTCCTTTCCCAGGGTGGAGAGATCTGTTGTCTCACTCCTGCCATCTGATGGAGGCCTAGTGGCAGTGCCACAGGTCAGCAGCATAATACAGAGGCCGCGGTTCTGTAGTGTGTGCGTGCCTCCACGTGCACGCACTTATGGCCACCATGGCAGGGGAACAAAATAAGGAGGAAAATGCTGGTTCTGGGCTTCATGAAACCCCACCTCCCCACCCTCAGCATGCTCTGTTGCTGGTCTACTGGACCCCCCAATCTGGATGCAGGAGCACTGGGTGGGGGAGGATGGCCCTTCCCATCCCAGCCTCACCACGGGGAAATCTGTGGGGGAATGGGGCTCAGAGAGACAGAAGATGAACACAGCCACCGCAGCACACGGGAGAATAAAAATCCCTGCAGAAAGAAAAAAAACAACGCAGTTCAGTTGGTAGAATTCAGTCATGGTTTTTGGAAGCAGAATTGCAGTTCCGACCATAGAACTCCACCTTCAACACAGCTGTACTATAGTAATAAAAATATAATGGCATTAAAAATCCCTTTTTGGGAGAATGTTTTGTAATGGGGTTCTGGGGGCCAGGCCCCTTCTTTAAGAACAAACACGTTGAGTTGGCAAAAGCATTACTTTGGGATTTTTTTTCTCCCTTTCTAGTGGGCAAGGTTTTCCTTGTGTGACCCCCAGGTCACCGTGTCTGGGTTCACACCCCTGCCTGGTGGCTGTACATGGCCCACCTGGTTGAGGGGGTTGAGTTTGTTCTTTCTCCTGCAGTAAGGGGGTTCATCCCAGAACAAATAAGAAAAAGTGCGGTGCCTCCACCCAGGGAGAATAAGTGGGCCAGATGTTATGCAGTATCTACCCACCTCCCTACAGTGACCTGGGCCACCTCCTGGAGACCAATAAGACAGTTTACTTTCATCTATATAAACACTTCAATCAGGTTATGCAAACTGGGCATACACAAAAGAAAAAGTCAGCAAATTAACAGTGCTTTTTTTAAGAACCCAGGCCTGGAAACTGGTAGAAAAGAGGGGGTTAGACAGTTGCAAGTCACCTTGAACACTCCTATCCTGTGGCATTGCCCCCCTCACAGCCACTGTACTGTGCCACTACCACCTTCTCAAATACCACACAGTCCACGGAGCACCTGCCCAATCAAGGGGCACAAAAAAATGAATTATACTACACAGGGTGTGGTAAACTCCTCAGCTAGTACCTGTAGTAAAACTACAATTTCAAGTATGACACAATTACCAGTGACTCTAGGTACCCAGGAATTACACCAGAGTCCTGATGCAGGCCTGGTAGCGACATTGCCCATGTTCGTTTGGTGGTGCACTTGAAAATTTGCAAGGTTGCAGTTTAACCCCCAGCAGGCCATAGTGTTCTGGCACAATTTAAAGAACTTGAAATCCAAACAGGAAAATGCTTGAAAACCAACTTGTAAACCAAACGCAGTAATTGTAATCAAAAACTGGAAAAGTACAAAAGACCCCAGTCAGCAATGCCAGCACTCATGTGACCCACTGATGTAGCAGTTCAGCCGAAGCAGGGGACAGCACACAGCCATCAGGAACAGGGCCTTGTGACCTGGGGATGAAGCACTTCACATTTCTTCAGATGTACTGCAGTAGCAAAGCCCTTCTGGCTCACACCTCTCAGGACACAGCCCTTCTGGCTCAGCTGTCAGTAACAAGAGCACTACGCAATGGCTTCCTGGTTCCAAGGAGCCTAGACCCTAGGAACAACTACCACGGTCTGACTCCCCTCTGGATTAACAGTATCCCTGTACTCAGGCACTCACCCCTTGGCTTCCTATTCCCTGATCCATCCCACTAGATAAGGCCTAACAGGCCCCTTACCTGGCTCTGAAGCAGCCTGTGTAGGATACAGGTCTCTGTCTCTGAACAGGTCAGCAGCTTTGGTATGCAGCAGCGCCCCACAGGCTCAAACTTTCAGTGATTTCTTCCAACAGGTGCTCTTCTGGCACAACTTCACAGGTGCCTATTTAGGTCCAGGATAAGGCTCACATTGAGTCTGTAGGATGAACCCTGGTGAGGTCTCGCAAGATTGTTGGCCTGGCTAGGCCTCTCACTTGGTCTCACCAACAGCTGGTCTGAACACCCTGGTTTCTCTCTCTCGCATGACACGAGCTCAAGAGCCCAGAAACATCTGTCCCCAGTTCAGTGTTTGATTTGCCAAGCAGGCTGTCTGTCAGTCCCTCTTCCTACTGATTGGCTTCCTAAGCCCACTAGTCCATTAAAGAGGATCTGATTGCATCATCCTCTCACGCTCCTTGGCTGTTTGTTGCCTGGGCTTTCTAGTCTTTTCATTGGTTGGTTGGCAGGGTAAAGGGTTATCAAAATGGCCACAGACGTATTTCTAGAGGAGTCTTGTGCTCCAAAGTCTTTGTTTAGTCATTTATTTGTGCCCCAGATGTGTGCTGGCCCCAGCATAGTTGCAGCCCCCTTCTGGGTTGCTATCCGGTTTGTCCTTTGGGGCTGTGGGTGTAGCGAGTCTAGCATTGGGGTTGGGAGGAGAGAAAGTGCTAGGGAGGAGTCCTGTGCAGCACACACTCTCTCTGTCTATCTCTGTTTCCTTTTCGTTGGCAGCAGTGAAGTGGTGCAGGAGGTGCCAAACAGAGAAGGCGTCCAGTGTATGTTTGCTCCCAGTCCCCTCTGCCAGAATCGGGGGACTGGGATGATGAAATGTGGCCACAGTCGCTAAGTAAAGGGCACAAGGGGTGCCAATGATTCATGCTGCTGCCTAGCTCTCTGTCTCTCTCTCTCCGCACCACACACAGACATGGTCAATCAAGAGAGAGAAGTGGCGGTCCAGGTAAGTCCCCTCCCGAGGAGGGGGTTACACTTGACAAGACTGGATAAGTCATCTTGTGCCACCTCATACATTCCTGTCTGTGTTCCATTGTTTGTTTTTAAAGTGAGGCGATCTCATAATGATATATGCATTGGCTGTGAAACCAGCGGAGGACTGGAATATAGCATCAGATGGGGCAAAGCCCTGAGCCTATCCAATCCTGCTATCTTACGGAGTCCATAGAATAAAAGAATCGCAGTAATGTCTCTGACAATAGAAGATTCCCCCTTGAAGGCGTCAAGGCAGCATGTATTCTTCCATGAGTGAGAATAATTTTATGAGCCAGGACATCAGAAGATTACTTTAGCATCTGCCATTCTAGCTTCTATACTTTTAGAGTGGAGTCTCATTTCCATGTTCTTGCTCCTGAATTGGTAAACGTTCCTCCATTGAACTTCTGTTGCTCCTCTCCAAGCTAGCTTCAGTAATAGGCTGCAGAATTTTGCTCTTTGACTTGGCCTAAGGTTTGTTTTTTTTGTTTATTCATAACAAGCATGTCTGTCATAAAGGCGGGACTGTTTACCTGCTAAGTTGGTTCATAGGTTGAGACAGAGAAGCAGGCCCTAGTGCGTTGGTGGTCCCAAGGGAGTGCAGTTATAGACAATAAGGGTTGAAACTTAACATTCTTGGCTGAGGATTGCAGACCCTTATGGAAACTTTAGAATATTCCCTCTAATAAAGACCAGCTGAGGGTTTTAACACAGCTCTTAATTTCCAGCCAAACCACAACACTCTAGTCAGCAAATAAAGCGGAGATGTTGTTTAGGTTGACTTTAAAAAAATATACTGTATTTATAAGCACAAATGGCAAACAAACAAATTTAATGCTTAATGAACTAGACCCTGTCTCATTTTGTTTCCGTATTCAAATTTATGTGGCTGAAACCTCAAGGAAGTCTGTTGATCTGCGAGATTTCTTATTGCAGCTTATATACGTTACCACCAGGGGGTCTGTTTTTTACAGTAAGGACCTATTTACTAAGCTCTGTATGTAGCTTCTTTATACGTTCCTTGCACACTTAGTATGAAGGGCACATCTGGCATAATTCTCTGCTACACCAATGCACTGCAGGATGTCCTCAAGGACACCAGGACATTATTTAACTGTTAGTCACCTACCTCCCAGTAACCCCGTGAATTTTGTTAATTTTTTTCCAGTTATTAATGTCCTTTTTTGCCACATCTCATCATATAGTACAGATATAATACACAGAGAATATGCAGTGGCCCCACTCAAAAAATACAATTTGTCTTCAAGTATGAGGGAGCAGGACTATGACTCACACATGGCAGGGTGGCTGTGCTCCACCACTCATTGCTAGGCAGCACTGAGGAAAGCATTCTACTGTAAATAAATAGCTTATTTTGTGTCAGCCTATGCAATATTCCCTGTTTGTACAATGTAAACGAGAATCACACCTTACACATGAATGATTTATTTTAGTCACTGAAGCATTCTAAATAAAGATAAATTATTTCTCTTCAGTTTGGGCTTTTGTCTCCACCTTAGGTCACAAAGGAACCCTTAACCAATTGGAGAGCAGCTTGAACAACACTAGACAACATCACAGTGGTCTCTGCTGCACTCAGAATAGAGCAGTGTAATCAAACAGAAACTGTTTAACAGTCCTGGAAAAGTAATTTAAAAGCTTTACAATTTACAATACAGTGTATAAATTGGACTCACAATGTCCTGACTCAAAATATGCCATTTATCTTCATTAATAAGGGGGCAGGGTTTTCATTACTCATGTAAATTCAAACAATAAAAAAAAATATAAAAAATAATCCATGATGATTCAGTTGGCTCAACCAGTATGAGTTGTTATTAAATTATTGAACCAGCAACTACTCAAGAAGCTTTCAGCATGCAGATAACACTGATTTTACCTGTATAGGTTGCAGCTGCACTGAACTCATTGTACCTGCACTGATTGTACCTATACTGATTGCAGTTGCACTGATTGTACCTGCACTGATCATAGCTGCACTGTTGTATCTGCAGTGATTGTACCTGCACTGTTGTACCTGCAGTGATTGCACCTGCACTGATTGTACCTGCAGTGATTGCACCTGCCCTGATCATAACTGCAGTGGTTGCACCTGCACTGATTGTTCCTGCGCTGATCATAGCTGAACTGCTTGTTGCTGCACTGATCATAGCTGTACTGACTGTAGCTACACTAATTGTACCTGCCCTGATCATAGCTGCACTGATTGTACCTGCCCTAATTGTACCTACCCTGTTCATAGCTGCAGTGATTGTACCTGCCCTGATCATAGCTGCACTGATTGTACCTGCCCTGATCATAGCTGCACTGATTGTACCTGCCCTGATCACAGCTGCACTGATTGTACCTGCCCTGATCATAGCTGCACTGATTGTACCTGCCCTGATCACAGCTGCACTGATTGTACCTGCCCTGATCATAGCAGCACTGATCATAGCTTCACTAATCATAGCTCAACTGATTGTTCCTGCACTGATCATAGCTGCACTGATTGCACCTGCCCTGATCATAGCTGCACTGATTGTACCTGCCCCGGTCATAGCAGCACTGATCATAGCTTCACTAGTCATAGCTCAACTGATTGTTCCTGCACTGATCATAGCTGCACTGATTGTACCTGCAGTGAGTGTACGTCCCCTGATCATAGCTGCAGTGATTGTTCCTGTACTGATCATAGCTGCACTGATTATACCTGCCCTGATCATAGCTGCAGTGATTGTTCCTGTACTGATCATAGCTACACTGATTGTATCTGCCCTGATCATAGCTGCAGTGATTGTACCTGCCCTGATCATAGCTGCAGTGATTGTTTCTGTACTGATCATAGCTGCACTGATTGTTCCTGTACTGATCATAGCTGCACTGATTGTACCTGCACTGATCATAGCTGCACTGATTGTACCTGCCCTGATCATAGCTGCAGTGATTGTTCCTGTACTGATCATAGCTGCACTGATTGTACCTGCACTGATCATAGCTGCACTGATTGTACCTGCCCTGATCATAGCTGCAGTGATTGTTCCTGTACTGATCATAGCTGCAGTGATTGTTCCTGTACTGATCATAGCTGCACTGATTGTACCTGCCCTGATCATAGCTGCACTGATTGTACCTACCCTGTTCATAGCTGCAGTGATTGTACCTGCACCGATCATAGCAGCACTGATCATAGCTTCACTAATCATAGCTCAACTGATTGTTCCTGCACTGATCATAGCTGCACTGATTGTACCTGCAGTGAGTGTACGTCCCCTGATCATAGCTGCAGTGATTGTTCCTGCACTGATCATAGCTGCACTGATTGTACCTGCAGTGAGTGTACGTCCCCTGATCATAGCTGCAGTGATTGTTCCTGTACTGATCATAGCTGCACTGATTGTACCTGCAGTGAGCGTACATCCCCTGATCATAGCTGCAGTGATTGTTCCTGCACTGATCATAGCTGCAATAATTATGCCTGCACTGATTGTACCTGCACTGATCATAGCTGCAATAATTATGCCTGCACTGATTGTACCTGCACTGATCATAGCTGCACTGTTTCTGCCTGCAGTGATTGTGCCTCCCCTGATCATAGCTGTATTGATTGTACCTGCCCTGATCATAGTTGCAGTGATTGTTCCTGCACTGATTGTACCTACAGTAATTGTACCTCCCCTGATCATAGCTGCAGTAACTGCACCTGCACTGATTATACAGAGGATAATGTATGGTCCTCTATCGTTAACCGGTCAGTTAACAGTCGAGAGGTTGCCAGGGCGACCATGTAAACCTCGAGAGCGAAGCTCGAGAGGTTTACGTCGCCATGGCAATCTCGAGACGGTTAAATTGACCGGTTGCTGATAGAGGGACCATACATTATTTTTATAGTGTATGGTCCTACTATCAAAATTAAATGGCTTACATTTTTAAAAGTCACCGCCATGCCCTTCAGTCCTTCCCCATCGGTTTCCTTCAGTCGGTTCCCCGCCGAAAAAGCGCCGCATACGCAAGAGACTACTGCTGTTGTTAACCTATCGATGTGACGTAGGCTCGATAGGTTAACAACATATCTACGTCACATTGATAGGTTAACAACCTTAGGAAATGATGATTTCCTAAGGTTAACAGCGTTCTAACATACATTATAGCTGCATAAATTGTACCTGCACTGGTTATACATGCATTGATTGCACCTGCACTGAATGTATCTACACTGCGTGTACCTGCAATGATTGTACCCGCACTGGTTCTAGCTTCACTGAACTGATTGTACCTAAACTGACTGTAACTTCACTGGTTATATCTGCACTGATTTAACTGATTGTACCTAAACTGACTGTAGCTTCACTGGTTGTACCTGCACTGATTTAACTGATTGTAACTTCACTGGTCGTACCTGCACTGATTTTACCTGTATTGCACCCGTACTGGCTGCACTTGAACTAATTGTAACTGCACTGATAGTACCTGAAATGACTGCACCTGCTCTTGTTGTACCTGCACTGGTTGTAGCTACACTTATTTTACCTGCACTGATTCTACCTGCACTGAATTGATTGCACCCTACACTGACTGCACATGCACTGATTGCACCTGTACTAGCTGTAGCTACACTGAACTGATTTTACATGCACTGATTGCACCTGTACTAGTTGTAGCTACACTGAACTGATTTTACATGCACTGATTGCACCTACAATAATTGCACCTGCATTTGTTGTACCTGCGGTGACTGAACCTGCACTGGTTGTAGTTACACTGATTGTACCTGTGCTGATTGTAGCTGCACTGATGTGTGTTGCATGTGCTAGCATGAAACATGCCTAGATTTCTCTATAACAGGATTTGTCTAGAAATTTACAGTAGTTAGTCTTAATAGTTAGTCAGTATGGTCCTTCCTGTTTTCAGCCTCATCCCCAGGGGAGGTGGGGTTGAGATGCAAACAGTCTCATACTGAATTAGGTTAATCTGTGGGTGGATAAGAGAATGTGGGAAATTTGGCCAGGACATTGGGGAAATTCCACAACTCTTTTTGAGGAGTGCCATGAGATCTTTAACATTCACTTGGACAACCACCAGAAACAGGCAGCTGGGACCTTGGTTTCACATCTCATCTGAAAGACAACACCTCTGACAGCACAGTGTCCCCCAAACACCATACTGGTGCATCAGTAGGTCTACTTTTTTTTAACCAGGATAAAGTGTCCCCTACAGAACTAGCACTACTTCTTGCAGCACCTGGTGTTCATTGGAGGTCTCCCATCCTACTACTGCCAGGACTGACCCTGCTTAGCTTCTAAGATCTGATGGGCTCAGACTGCAAGGTGGCAAGGCTGCAGGGATGTTTTTACTTACATTTCCAACACATAGCCTTCATAGCTCAATGCAACTATCTTCCTTCTTTATCAGCACCCTTCACCGTGATGCTTTCATCCTCCTGTAATGTCTTAATCATTTCTCTTTCTTCCTTGTTCTCCACCCAAGTCAAATACTCACTGTGTAACCTTAAGAGAGTCACTCAGCCTCTCAGTGCTCCAGCCCACCCAGATGCAGAAATGGGTAGAAGCAAGACCCCATTGGAAACAAGATTTTGCATCTCAGCTGGGCTAGCCTGACTAAATAAAGTGTAAAATAAAATTTTAAAAAAGTGTATACGTTTCTAAAGACATACGGGGCATCTCAAACTTGCATAGCAAAACTATTTACCAGGGAACTAGATCAGGGGAAGGCAGTGGACATGGCCTATCTGGATTTCAACAAGGCCTTTGACACTGTACCACACAGGAAGCTGATGAAGAAACCAAGCATCCAGGAGGTGTAATTGAAAGTAGTAGTAGTAGTAGTAGTAGAATATTTTATTCATACCAATCATATGAATATGGATAAACTCGACTGAGAATAAACTCATTTACAATGCAATCCACAAGAGTAAAGAACAGCAATTACAATATTCCAGGATTCATTCATATACATACAGATTGCACTCCTTTCGTACATGATATAACAATAAAATATAATAATAATAAATAAAAATAAATTTTATTTATAAAGCGCAGTTCTAGAAACCAAAGCACTGTACAATAATAAATTAGTAACAGCATTAAAACAACAAATTAATAACAATCCATAAAATGGTGACAATGCAGACAGAGTATGAGTGAGCTAAACAAAGTACTCACTAAATGCTTGTTTGAACAAATAAGTTTTTTAAGGCTGCATTAAAGCTCTCGATGGTCCTGCACTCTCAAATCTGATGAGGTAGAGAGTTCCACAGGGTAGGGGCAACATATATAAAAGCACGAGCCCCAGATGTTTTCAGCCGAACCCTGGGAACATCAATTGAAAGCTGCACCACATTTCCCAAAATAATGAAATCAACAAACCTACCCACTTATCCAAATAAAAATTCCCCATTATTCAGAACGGCACTGTCTTAATTCACCCACTGCTTCCCTTAACCATGCCCCATTTACCTTCCAAGATGGATTCCTTAATGACTCTCCTAACCTTGGATCTATTTTATTCCAGCTCTCTGGGCCTCTAAACAGAACAGACTGTCATCCTATATCCCGTTTAATTTTGGGAATATCTAATTCCAAGGTGTCTGCAGATCTCAAGGAACCCAACTTGAACCTGTAAACCAGCCTTTCTGAGACATACCCTGGAAGTCTGCCTAGCAGACCCCTACAAATAAAAATTATTAGCTGCTCTTTATTTCTTTCATTTAAGTTTGGCCAGCCCAGTGTATCATACTGTACGTAGTCAAAATTCTTATAACTATGCCATTCAATAAATCTTGAGTCCACTCTGTGACAATCTGTTCCTTACACAAAATATAAATTGGTGGTCAGATATGGAGTCAGGCATGACTCTGAATTATTTTGTATAGCATTTGTAAAAATTAAGTCAAAAATCTTTGAGGAAGCAGGCATAATCATATTGGTTCTTGTGGGCTCATACTGCACAGTGTATTAATTGAGTAAGTCAAAGATTTTTCTGGAGCTCACCCAATGGATGTATTTCCCTGATATTTTCCCAATTAGAATTAAAGTCCCCAGTCATTAGTATCGCATGGCTATCATTAAAGTCAAATAAGAAATCTTGAAGAAAATTAAACACGTGGATTAGTTTTGGGTGGGCAATAGACCCCTACCACTAATATTTTTTATTATATGGAAGTCCCAGTTCTAAAGCTAACACCTCTAGCACCCCCATATCTTTTGCTATATTAACCTGTGTAATGATCAGATTTGACTGAGCATATATTAACACCCCCCTCCCCTTTTATTTCAATCTCTGCACCACATATTATAGCCAGGGATGTTCACCAGGTGATCCTCCATTCTGTCATTTAACCAGGATTCAGTAATAATTACTAACTCAGGGTTGTTATCCTTGATCCACCCTTCCATCTTATCCATTGTATGTAATAGACTACAAGCATTAGCATGTATCAGGGTAAATCCCTGTTCCCTCCTGGGAGTTCCAACCTGGGTAACATCCAGTCCCCCAATCCCATTGTCAACACTTCCCAAAACAGGCTCCCTTGTTTGCTGCAGATTGTCATTCACTGGTCCGGGGCAAGGGCTGCCCCTTTCGCCCCCCCGGTTCCGGCACCTATGGTCCGGGGTTAGCATGAATGTCCCCACAGATCAGCAAGCAAACCAATACCATGCTCTTCAGAATTCTAATCAGCTTAGATTTTATAAAGGGACCTCCTGAAGATGTTTTTAATAACCAAAATGCTATCCTATGATTTATATGGAGACCAGAATTTGTGAACTTCAAAAGGAGGCAGACCCTATATCGTCCACCACAGATGCCATTAGTTATAAATCCCCCACACTTACAGGCACAGTACCCCAGCTCTCTGGGGCTCAGCCCACAAGTGTACAATGTTTAGCAAGGGCATGTTCCTGAAGTGCTTTCTGCACACCCTCCCTTCCTCCCCCATATACCTGAAAACAGCATAATAAGGACACAATCCCCAAAGAAAATAACCAAAGAATTATCTTCATGTTTCTACGCAGTGGGTATTCTAAGAAATTATCTAACAATACGAACATACGAAATTTGCCAGCAGATAAAGGCCTAGAGGTCTATCAAGTCTGCTCGAATGTGCAGCTAGCACCCCTTATTCTGCAGCTGCCCCTCCCTTTCACCCTTCCCCTTCATTAACCCTCCCCCTTGTCCTGTCCCATCCTCGTTTGAAGCAGTCCACTGTTCTACTGCATACCACTTCAGCAGGTAACGCATTCCACGCAGCCACCACCCTCTCTGTAAAAAAGTGTCTCCTCATCTCCCTCCTGAACCTTCCTCCCTCCAGTCTCATATCATGGCCACTGGCGGCCCTTCCCTCCCTTACTTTGAACAGCTCCTCTGTACCCGTCTTGTTTATTCCTTTCATGTATTTAAAGGTTTCAATCATGTCACCCTGTCCCTCCTCTCCTCCAGTGAGTACATGTTCAACTCCTTCAACCTCCTCTCGTATGATAAGTCCCCCAGCCCCTTGATCATCTTTGTCGCCCTGTGCTGCACCCCCTCCAGTAACTTAATGTCCCTCTTCAGATACGGGCGCCAGTACTGCACGCAGTACTCCAGGTGTTGTCTAACTAATGACCTATACAGTGGCAGAATCACCTCCTCCCTCCTCGAGGATATACCCCATGCAATACAACCCAGCATTTTGTTGGCCTTTGCAGATGCCTTCCTACATTGTGCCGAGTTGTTCATTGACCCTTTAATGAGCACACCCAGATCCTTCTCCTCCTCTGTCTGGGCTAGCTGCACTCCCCCCAGCTGGTAACTCCTCCTTGGGTTCTTCATCCCAAAATGCAGCACCTTGCACTTTTTGGCATTAAACCCCAGTTGCCAGGTGTCTGACCAGGTTTCAAGCTTTGCCAGATCATTCTGCAACCCCTGCCATCCCCCTAGGTCATCCACCACCGCGCCTGCCTTGGTATCATCAGCAAACAGGCTGATCTTGCTCTTGATGTCCCATGATATGTCTGCAATGAATATCCCAAACAACACTGGTCCCAACACCAAGCCCTGTGGAACACCGCTCGTCACTGCCCTTGGGTGTGAGAGCTCCCCACCCACCACCACCCTCTGTTGCCTTCCCTGAAGCCAGTTTCCTACCCATCTCACCAGCTTTGCACCCGCCCCATGCCTACTAACTTCCTTCCCAGCCTTCCATGCGGCACTGAGTCGAATGCCTTACTGAAGTCCAGATACAGGACATCCACTGCATGGCCCCTGTCCAGTTGCCTAGTTACTCATTCATAGAACTCCACCAGGTTGGTTTGGCAAGATCTGCCACGTATGAAGCCATGCTTTCTGCTGTCCTGTAGTCCTTTGGCCTCTAGGAGGGCCACCAGCCTCTTCTTCAGGATAATCTCCATTAGTTTACCCACGATGGATGTGAGGCTCACTGGTCTGTAGTTTCCCAGTTCATCCTTGGGGCCACTCTTGTGGAGGGGCACCACATGAGCCATCCTCCAGTCCTGAGGTACACACCCCGAATGTAGTGAGGCACTAAATAGGTCTGCCAAAGGTCCTGCAAGGACCTCTGCCAGCTCCTTCAGTACCCTGGGGTGGATGCCATCTGGGCCTGGCGCCTTGTCCACCCTCAGTGCCTTCAAACCCTCTCGAACTCTGCCCTCCATGATTTCCCCATCTGTCACCCCTTCCCCTGTTTCTGCCATTTCTTCCACCTTGGTGTCACCCCCCTTCTTTAGTAAATACTGAGCAGAAGTACTCATTTAGTGCTTTGCCTTATTGCACCCTGCTTCCACCCAATCCCCCTCCTTCCTAATCCTTACTATGTGGTTCTTACAGCTCCTTTTCTCCCTGATGTACTTAAAGAAGTCCTTCTCCTCCTTCTTAATGCCTTGTGCCAGCCTGAGTTCCGTAGATGCTTTGGCTCCCCTTACTGCCCTTGTCACCTCCTTCGATTCTGTCAAGTACTCCTCCCCCCTCCCTGTTTTCTTGTACTTCCTAAAGGCAGCTCTTTTCCTCCTTACCTTTTCCATTACCTCCTTGCTCAACCAGCTCAGTTTCTTAACCCTAGCCTTCTTGCTCTGGGCTTTGCAGCAGGTTTTGGTTGCCTCCACTATCCCCAGCTTTATGAGCTCCCACCTCTGGTTAGTGTCCAAACTAGATTGAATTCTGCCCAGGTACCCTTTTACCACTTCCCCCATCCTCCCAAAGTCGGCCCTCCTGAACTCCAGCACTCTTGTAAAAGCCCCATTGCTGTGGGGCTTTTAAATGAAATAAGTGCCCCACCCCCTTGATGACCCGCTCCATGTATGATCCACCACCAGACCCCCTCCTAACAAGTGGTACAGGACTCAACAGTTATAGTAGCAGTTATGCAGTTAAAAGTCACACAAAGCAGCATTCAGTTCATCAAAGTTCAGTTAAATAGGGTTGATTAAAGCAGCAGTAATAAAGTGTCTCATGCAAGGCAGCCCTCCTCCACCAAATGCAGCTCTCACCTGCAGCTGGAGTGATGTTTCCCGGGCAATATCTGCTATGGACCTGCGGCAGGGGCTTTTAAATTAAATAAGCTCCCCGGCCCCTTGATGACCTGCTCCGTGTATGGTCCACCGCCAGACCCCTCCTAACAAGCGGTACAGGACTCAACAGTTATAGCAGCAGTTATGCAGTTAAAAGTCACACAAAGCAGCATTCAGTTCATCAAAATTCAGTTAGACAGGGTTGATTAAAGCAGCAGTAATAAAGTGTCCTGTGCAAGGCAGCCCTCCTCCACCAAATGCAGCTCTCACCTGCGGCTGGACTCCCTGGAGTGATGTTTCCTGGACAAGATCTGCTATGCACCTGCAGCATGGGCTATTAAATGAAATAAGCTCCCCACCCCCTCAATGACCCACTCCATGTATGATCTGCTGCCAGACCCCCTCCTAACAAGCAGTACAGGACTCAGCAGTTATAGCAGCTGTTATGCAGTTAAAAGTCACACAAAGCGCATTCAGTTCATCAAAGTTCAGTTAGGCAGGGTTGATTAAAGGAGCAGTAATAAAGTGTCCCATGCAAGGCAGCCCTCTTCCGACGAATGCCACTCTTACCTGCGACTGGAGTGATGTTTCCTGGGCAAGATCAGAAAGTGGTGAATTGGGTTAGAAGCTG
Organism: Neoceratodus forsteri; assembly: GCA_016271365.2. Taxonomy (NCBI): domain Eukaryota; kingdom Metazoa; phylum Chordata; order Ceratodontiformes; family Ceratodontidae; genus Neoceratodus; species Neoceratodus forsteri. Next base: position 43,626,380 of record JADMNL010000034.1, on the reverse strand, counting down.
GCTAACAGATAGGAGACAGACGGTGGTGGTAAATGGCATTCACTTGAATGATGGATGAGTGACCAGCAGGGTGCCACAGGACACAGTGTTGGGACCGGTCCTTTTCAATCTCTTTATTAGTGATATTGTTGAGAAACTGGAAGGGAAGGTATGCCTTTTTGCAGATTATACCAAAGTCTGCAATAGGGTGGACAATCAGGAGGGGGTGGAGAGAATGAGCAGTGATCTGGGGAAACTTGAGAAGTGGTCTAAGGAATGGGGGTTCAGTGCCAAAAAGTGCAAGATCATACACCTATGGCATAGGAACCCAGGTGCTCAGTATATTATGGGGGGTACTGACAGTCACTAAACCGGAAAGGGACCTTGGGGTCATCACATCTAATGACATCAAGGTAGCAGAGCAGTGTGGCAAAGCAGTGAACAGGGATAGTGGGATGCTGGGGTACAGGGGGAGTACATAGGGAGGGGTATATCCGGCAGGAGAAGGGAGGTGGTGTTCCCACTGTATCTCTCACTGGTGAACCCCCACCAGGAGTGATATGACCAGTTTTGGAGACCACACCTCAGAAAGGACATTGACAGTGTGGAGGCAGTCCAGAGGAGGGCAGCTAAAAAGGTGCAGAGGTCGCATGTGAAGCCTCAGGAATCTCAATGTGTACACCCTGGGAAAGAGGAGAGTGAGAGGTGACGTGACAGAGAACTACAAGTACCTCATGGAGTGAACAGCGTGTGGAAGGTGAGTCTCTTTCAAATGAGAAGGAGCACCAGGACCGGGGGGGCAAGTGATGAAGCTGAAGGAGGGGAGAGAGTTTAAGAGGGATATGAGGAAGTACTACTTCACTGAAATGGCGGTAGATATCTGGAACAGACTGTCAGCAGAAGTGGCCGAGGCACAAACAGTGTGGGGCTTCAGGCATTTATGTGATAGACAAAGGGGTGTATTAGAAAACAGGCAGGGAGGAGTGAGGGTCGCCGGAGACCAGTTAGGGTCTGCGGAGACAGATTAGGCAGGGAACATCTGGGCAGATTGGGTGGGCCAAACGATCCTTTTCATTTTTTGAAATTTAGTTTCATTTTACTGTTTTTCACCTACAAACAGACAGTACATAACAATACAGGTAACAGTACAACACAATTATACACATCCCCAACTACATACAGGCATAGTTGATTGGGGTACAATGGATGCAACTACATTGGGTAGACATGGTACATACAATGTAATTTACTAGACTGTAACAGGACTATCAGTTACATACAGCATGAATCCTGACAATAGGGTGTATTGGTTGGGTTGCTGGGGAGAGAACAGAGAGTGCATAGTGTATCTATTATCAAGTGATTTCATATTATTGTTAAAGGGACACATTCATGCCCAGAGGCCATCACAATCTAAAAGCCAATGGAAAGCTCTTTCAAACAAGGTATTGGGCTCATCTGTAGCTGGAAGCACCCCAGAGATACACATGACTGAGTCTGTTCAGTATTGATACTACTTATAAAATGGTAAGAGAAAATCCTGAAATCTGATTGGCTGTTGTTCATGTAGCAATTATGTTCCATGCATGGAAAATAAAAAGTGCTGTCAAATGTGGACTGATCACCACTAGAATCATTACGCTAATAGAATGTTAAGAACTCAACAGGCAGCCATTGTTTGTTGCCCTGTAGCTGTAAGCATCACATTTGCTTGCACTGGGCCCTAAAAATAAAAGTACCTTAAATACAAAATAAAACAGATTAAGTAAATGTTGCTTCCATGATCATCACATTCTCCTTGCACACATAAACAAATTAGAAACATTTTACAGTTTTCATTACAACTGTTTCTTTGCTGACAATGAAAAATCTCCCTATCTTTACCTGCTCATCAGGGAAATCTCTTCTCCTTGCCCTCACAGTGAGATAATTGAGTCTCTGGCTGTAACAGAGGCCTTTTTTGTATGTGTGTGTGTGTGTAGTATGTTAGGAAAGTAACATTCTAGCAGTGGAACTGAGCAGAATTTTGAATCCATGTATTCCATGGTAAACATTCCATGACAAACATTCCATATCTTGAATGTGGGGAAAAACAGAAAAAAACAGGAAGAAGAAAGTAGGCAACAGTACAATGACATCATCAATGACATCATTTGTTGTGGGTGGAAGGACTATTTGATCATAAATGCACACAAGTAAATCTATTGTTTCTACATATAAACATGCTTTTCCCAACTGTAAAAAGTTTTTAAAAAAGGGGCCCATTTTATAAGCACAATAAGGCACTCCGGGATATCGTGGAACACATTTACAGCACGTTAGTACAAAGTCACTCGCCTTAGGCCTGTGCCTTATTACAACCCTGGCCATGCGGTAAAATGTGTACCATGCACACCCCATCATGCCTTATTGCTTACATTACAGCCATTTTTAGAACATTGTGATGTCACTGAGGAACAAGCTGTGCCTAACTGCACTGAGTTAAGCACAGCTTGTTCGTCACTGACATGGCAACCATTTTTTTCAATTCTAAGGTTGAACAACAGCTCTTGAAACCATTCATTGTAAGAAGTGCTCTCCCAATCAAGCCAGTAATGTGTCGCCAGCTTTTTGATGGTCAGAGAAATCATAGCAATCTGGTACCTTCTCTTCTCTTATAGATATTCTGGTGTAATCTCCTACAATACAGATTTCTGGTGTGAACAAGTCGTCTAAGTCCAGAAGAAGGTCTGCTTTGTCTTTGATACTTTTCTACAGGTCCTGTACTTTCATACATTGCTGGAATATGTGAATTAGAGCACCTTTTTTCCACTTCGCAATGTGTATATGTATTGGATTGCAGCCTGCCCATTTTTGCCAGTTTAGTCAGCATGTAATAAATATTTTCCAAAATCTGAAATTGTGTTAAGCATAGTTTGTCATTCGTTAAGTATGTATACAGATCGCTCCAGATATTCTCCCACTTAAATTGTGTCTCGGGGGCCAGCCCGGTGGCAATGAGGGTTGGGGCTGCTGGATGCCACGCCTCGTGCCACACTGGTGACCCGGGTTCGGGAATGAGCCTGGGTTGTCAAGAGTTGGTGGGGGGGGAGGGAGAGGACATTGAGTAGGCTGCCGGCAGGCAGCTCTCCTCCTCGGGAGGGTGTAAGAGGGCCTCTCGGTGCTTGGCTACTACACAGTGGAGACTGGGTGGCAATGCCACCTCCGAGAAGCTCGGTGCTAGACCACAGGGAGGGTAGATGGGGCTGGTCTGGAGCTGTGGCATCCATGTGCACCTCCACGCACATGCGACACTATTTCCGGGGCCCCGGGTAGAACAAAAGGGGGGAGAGAAAACACAGGTGGAAAATCAGGGGTCGCCACTCGATGAAGCCTCCGGGCCTACTTGGGGGTTCTACCAGGACACGCATAGCACGTGGAAGATCCCAAAAGACCCCAAGACAAGTAAGGGTGGCTGAGGACAGCAGCGATCCACCGCGGTGGATAAAAGAAAGTTGGGGAAAAAAAAATTGTGTCAGGGGTGGACTGCATTCCAGTAGTGATACGTTTCATCTTAGGGGGGTACACTTAGGAAAATAGATAGGAATATAGATGGGAGGTTGTGTGGATTTCCGAATATCTAAATGGTCCTTTTCTGCTGACAAATTCTATGTTTCCGTGTTACTTGTTAGCCTAAGGTAAGTATCACCTCTGCCAAACAAAAATCTAATTTGTTGCTTCTGTGTTAAAATGTAGGGCTTTATTAAACTTTTAACCCGCCTATTGTCATAGGGGTTACTAGCTTAACCTCCTTCCTAGCTGTGCTCAAGTTGTTGGCACTAAAGGGTTAATGTCCTAACCCAGTTTCGGAAAAAGTGAAGACTGTATTTCCCGTTGTATCTTTCCTGCTTAGTGACAAAATGTTCCCTTCTGCTATGCAGGGCCTCTGCCCATTGGTGCAGCCTTTTCCCAGGTACGTTTCCCACCCATGGATTATAATACGGACCCTGGTCCCACCAAATGCAGATTCTGGTGCTTTGAGAGCTGAAGTTCCAGTACTGCAGTCCTCAGGGCTCTGGGCCTCCATGGGTGCAATTTCTCCAGCTGCGAGTAGCCAGCGGGGGCTCGCGAGCCCAGAATGGTGGCAGTGCCCTGGGTCCAGAGCAGCACTGGCTCCCTTCAGTGCTGATTGCCCGAGGCTCAGATCCCACTCAGGGTTCAGGATCAGGGACAGCTGGGACCTGTTGGTGGCTCACCCACAAGGTGGGCTGCCTAATGGTGTCTGCACTACCATTCTGTTATTCCACCTAAAGAAGTGTGAATGTTCCTGGGGGGAAGAGCCAAAGCAAGAAAGAACAGATGAGAAATAAAAGTTCATAAAAAATCAGTGCAGGAGGTGGACACTAACATATCTGTACCTGAAGGGAGCAGAAAATGATATGGTAAGCCATGGTAAACCTCATACTGCAACCCCAGGGGCAAGGGGCTAGGTACAGCAAGTGATGTGATCTCCCTCAGTATTATAGTGTCTTGTCTGGACACTGTGCCTATTTTAGGAGAGTACAGCCCTCCTAAGTTAACCTCTGCCCAGGCGCCAAGTAAAAGCTGTGCCTTCATTTACTGGGTACAAATTGTGCCCCTCTCCTCACAACTACAAAGGGACATCTCTGTTCTAGGGTTTTTGTCACTGAGCTGCAACCTGTAAATCTGCTTAAATAGATGCTGCTGCATGTGTATCCATGCTGGCTAGCATGGGACTTGCTCAGATGCTGAATTTGACTGATTGATAACACTGATCATGACTAGGCCCTTGGTGGGGTATCAGTTGGGGCAGCAGATGGGTAAACCTCAGTTACCCCTGTGGTGTGTGCATACACCCTGTAAATAATGTTGGTGTTTTTGCAAACATAGTTAAAAGCCTCAAGTATCATGCCCTGTGTCCTGGTGTGTCATTAAAAAGGAACAGAATAAAACTGCTGTGAGTGACAGAATGCAAACCAAAGAATGACGTTTCAAGGTCAAGTTCGCGTTTATGTTTGTTGGGATATTAGCGACTGAGCCTTGGGTAATTTCCAATAGCATCCCAGTGAAGTACATGGTTTATTAAGGTATACAATAAATCAACCCCTCGCCCAAGTTGCCTTGCTGAGAATGCACTTTACATTGTGGTGCGATACTGAATTCTTTTTTCAACCAACCAAGGGTGGCTCTGTTTAGGCTCTGGAGTCAGGGGCAGGAAGAAGCATACCTCTCAACCTCCCAACTTGCCAATGTGTGACAGAGGGCTACAAAATGTGTGACAAATGGCAAAAATGTGGGACGCCTGATTTTTCACAGCGCGCAGAGTCACGCACTGTGGCATTTTCACGTAAAATAAATAAAACTGATTTTACCACAGTAAAACTATTGTGTGTATGCTTGGCAAGTGGTTTGTGTTGCAAATGAAAGAGAAAATGAAAATGTGCTGTGTCTGTGTGTCCTTAATCAAAATAGCTATAAAAACCTAAATATGTGTTAACATTTTATTGATTTAATCTATAAATATACCGAGTCAAGCAGTAGTCTGAGAGTTCTTATATATAAAAAAAGAATTAGCAGTTTGATACACATTATATCCCAAAGTGATTTACAAGCAATGAGAAATTGGTAGCTAAATGACAGCAGTTGCACATCAACACACACACAGAGTCACAGTAACACACAGAGAACTGCATGCACCACCAGCGACTGTGCTGGGCTGGCAAGGCAACTTAGGGCAAATCTGTAGGCAAGTCCAGCCTGAACTGCCTTGTGTGCACTGCAGACCCATCCCAGAACTAGACCCATCCTAAGGCACCAGCCAGGCAGCAGAGACTAGGTTGTCTCCTCCTCCAGAGCTCAAACTCCCAGTCCCAGGCTCATTCCCATCACTGCTGCTTGGCTGCACAGGCTCACTCTCACCACAGATTTCAAAAGATTTTTTTTAAATATTAGTAACCCCCAAAGAACTGAAAAGTTGGCCTCTCACTGTACACATGCACATTCTACTCTGCCAACAGAGAGTTAAAACGGTACAAAAGGACAGCATTGCACACTCTTCGGGATGTTGGATCAGTGAGCAGGAGTGAGCACTGGGCATCCAGCGGTCCCAGCTGGGTCCAACTCAGACACATAGTCTCTACTGGAGTGCTGGGATAATCCAGGTGGTCCGGCTCTGCTGCTGCTTCAGTGTCTTCTTCTCTGCCCTGGCCCCTCCCTTCCCAGCTCAGGCAGGCTGTTCTGCTGCACCACTGAACCAGTGACCCTGCCTCCGACTTGGGAGACAGGCAGACAGGCAGACAGTTCAAACTCCTCCGAGGCTCACTCCACCATGAGCCGAGGGTCCAGCGACCAAAACCTCCCCAAACGGGTGAGACACTAATTTCTGTCTCACCTTGTGTGATACTGGAGACTGGCGGCGATTTCTCAGGCTCTGGCTCCCTTCTAAGCTCCCATCTAAGCTCCTCCGCGGTGCGGCGGCTGACAGGCTGCTCCGCTCTTCCTTGATGCACTGCTAACGCCTCAGAGTGATGTGTTGCGGTGGTGCATTGTTCCTTCTCTCCGACTGTCCTTGGGAAATTCTCACCGAGCTATGGTTCCTCCTCCGCCACCTAACTGATTTATTGTATGGCAGCGGATCTGAGGGGGACCAGCCAGGCAGTCAAAGAGTTAATCTGGGGGCAGGGCAGAGGCTGATGGAGCGAGGGCGGCTTCAGGTAAGGGAGCGAGCACTCCATTGGTCAGTGCAACGAAAGGAAACCAGGAAGTTTTTAAGTGTTGAGGGAACAATGACCAGCGCATGGTTTTCAGCGTTCGGCGCGGAAATAAAATGTGTTATGCGGGATGGCGGAACAGGCTTATTGGGACAGGCTAAAAATGGTACATCACGGAAAATCCCGTGCAGTTGAGAGGTATGGGAAGAAGAGACCAGGATTGGCAGCCTGTCTCATGGGCATGTAGGTGGTTAATGTGTTGCTGTTGGCAGTGTATAAAGGACGGCAGAGACCATGGAAGAAGATGGATGTGAAGGTGACTAATGTGTTGCTATTGGCACTGTATAAAGGATTGATGAAACTGAAGATGAGGACAAAGAAGACAATGAATGTATTCCCCCAAAGGGGTACAGTGTAGTATGGCCAGAGCAGTTCTGCTGTGGTGACGCACAGACATACAGACAGCCCCCTGGTGGCCATGTTTGCTGGACATGAAGAAGAAGAAAACAAACAGGGGCTGGCTCCTACTAACAAGTGGAGACTCCTGATGGGAAATTCCATTGATACACCCCTAGACATGGGAATCTGCACATGGGATATTGTCCACCCCCTCCTCTTCCCTGGGAATGGTAATAGAGGTGGCCAGGGCATGGGTTGTTGCAAACTGGAAACATTTGAAGGGCTAAAGAGGGCCTGATAAGGGATTAAGATGTATGGTGACATTAGAGTTTGGGTAAGTCCCTATTCTGACAACTGGTGGAGATGGAAGGGGGAATGGGTTAATCAGTGATAAACAATACAAACTTGAGAGTTGGAAAGAGTCCAGTAAATTGGGGACTCCGGATAGCACAGCAACACAAGAATACCACACGTGGCGTCAGCAGAACGCCAAAGTTTCAAACAAAAGTAGAATTTCAAGCCATCTTGTTGGTCCATCAGCAGAGTGGTTTATTTATTTATTGAAAAGTTTCACCAGGAAAGGCACACTGAGCAAATAAAACTCGTCTCCCAGTGCATCCTGTGGGGAGAGGTACAGTAGGAGAACAATAAACCAGTACATCACAGAGCAATACAACATGAACAATAACAGAATTATACAGCAATAAATGTATGGAATACATGACAACATTTGGCAAAAAATACACGAATAATAAACAAGTAATAAGTGCTTGCAAAAGAACATGAAGTGCTATAACAGAAAGAAGGCTTAAACAGAATGGGGTGAAATAAGGGGGAGGGGTGAGTCCAGAACTAGAAGCAGAAGCAATTAGGAGAAAGGAAGTTATATAGTGCGGAAGAGAAGGAATGAGGGCTAGAGGAGTGTCTGATTTGTGGAGGAAGTAAGTTCCATATTTTAGGGAATCGTTACAATTCAAATACAAATTTAGGGAATCGAAAAATTCCATATTTTAGGGGAGTGATAGCGCTACCGCTCATGGTGCTGGTGACCTGGGTTCAGGAATGAGCTCTGGGTGCTAGAGGGCTAGTGGGGGAGAGGCTGGAGCATCCCAGTGGATGATCGCCTCCTCCAGTGTGGGAAGTGGTCTGTTCCCACAGGTATAGCAGTAACACAGGATGATAGGGGCTGGGAGAGTCAGCTGGCTTAGAACTGCTCACACCCACTGTATGCATGCGGAAGCAAGTTCACGCTGCCAGCTCTGGGGTGGGAGAAAACAGGATGAGAAAATGCTGCCCGTGGCAGGATGATTCCCTCGCTTCACAGGCCCCATGCCAGTGGCTGTGCTCCTGGTTTCTCTGCACTGGATTTGCTGTCTGGAAGGAGTTCACTGCCACTCCTAATAGCCCCACCTTGGGAGCAAGCCACGGGGGCTGCTGGAGGACCACAGTAAATCTCAGTAAAGGTGGGTGATGGGGGTGGAGGATGGGCAGTAAAAGGGGGCCTCAGCTTGAGTGGTAGACAGAAAAATTGATTAAAAAATGAATTTCGCCCAGCCCTGTGGCGCTGAGGGTTGAGGCACTGGACGCCACACCACACGCCACGCTGGTGACCCAGGTTCGGGAACAGACTCAGGTCGCTGGGGGTCGGCAGGGGGAAGGAGCATCGAGCATCCCCATGGATGCTCTCCTCCTTTGGGGAGGGATACCAGGGGTGTTTACTGCACCCGATGCCCAGGAGAGCCGGAGGAAGCACCAACTCTCGGGGCATTGGCGGCTTCCATTGGGGGGAGCCGGGGAAGGGAGGACACCATCTGGCACTTGGCAGGCATGCGTAAGCACATTCTGACCAAGCTGGCATCCTCAGCGGGATGAAGGGGAGGAACAGAAAAATGGAAAAAACCCCGCGGCATTCCAGGATGACGGCCACTCCAGCCACCCAGTCTGCAATCACGGGCAGACCCAGCTGTGCAAGGTGCTCCGTGGAGGGAAGAGGCAGGTAGGAGTCACCAGAGGCACTCTAGGGGCAGACTCAGTGAGGGACTGGAGGGCATTGAGCTAGCCCAAAAGAGAAGGACTGGTGAGGACGACCAGGAGGGGATAAAAAGAGATTTCAAAAAAAAAGAAAATGAATTTCAAGCCACACAGCACACAGCCAGCCTACCTACCCACAGCCCTTTGTGGATCTGCCTACTGGGTCCCAGGCCCCATATCTTATGATAATTGCCATGGGATCTTAAACTTCCAGCTGGTGAGCTACCAGAGATGAGCAGATTGGACCTCAGTGAATATCTCATCCGAAGGATGCCACATCAGAAGTGCAGCAGCAACCCCCCACTCTCCATTGCTGTACTACAGTGTCAGTATTGGACATTGTCAGCCCAAGTTCCTTGTGTGGAGTGAGAACCCATAACCTTCTGAACATTTTGGCCCCAGAAGCAAGCATGCATCCTCTTGAGCCACTCACACTGCTTATAAAATGCACCTCTCAAGGTGGCAAAGAGTGGGAAGGAATGCCACACAAGCAGCAATGATACAGTATATATGCACATTGTTTGCGTTTCATCGCTCTTCAGAGTCCTGGAACTGAACTGATCCATCTCTTGCTTAGAACTGTACACAGTAAACTTTTCTGAATTCCTAATTGCAAAATACAAGTTCAGGTAACCCAAGAGTAAGAAGCAGAAGACAACCACATCCAACCCCCAACTGTGTCAGACACGGTTTCCTAAACATAAATGATCCCAGATAAAAATAGGTGGCGGGCTTTCTTCCTGCTGTTTTATTCCATCCATTGTGTTCCGGGTTTGTCCCAGAGACAGGTTTTCATTTTCTGTCCTTGAAAGAAGCTCTACATACTTTGGGCAAAGAAAAACAAACACCATGAAAGCACTCAGATGAAACAGTGGTGAGAAGCCCTGAGGAAACCCGCATTTCTGTTGGAAAGGGTCTCCATCCCAAACTCCTGGAAATCGTACAAACTTGGTTATGTTTTGTTTGTTTTGCAGGACCTCACAAATACCATAATATCCCTGTGGGAGTTTTAGGAAGGGAAAGGAAATTAAATTTGATTTGCGTTTTTTTCTGCGCTGTCCATCTGTAGCCCAGCTGCACCTTAAATCTGACTCCATATCCAAAGCAGCAGTCTCCCTCTTTCTGGGGGCTGATTTTGGCCATCTATCATAATGTACATTAAGAAATGCACTAACTTCTTGCTGGCGACAAAAAACTGAGAAGTGTTTCATTGGATGGACATGGGCAGGATCGGACTGGAGTACAGATGGCATACCTAGACAGGGGCCCACCTGGAAAATTAATAGGGGAAGGGCCAGGGTGACACACCCATATCAGTATTCCACTTAAATCTGATACACTAGCTCTGTGTTAGCATCTTTCATTTACTTGCAATGCCCAAAATACCCAATCTAATTTGATGATAAGTGATAAATGCAAAAAGAGTTTAGAAAGTGGCTAAGTAGCTAACAGAGGGGGGCCCACCTGGAAATGTCCAGGTATCCTGGTGGGCCAGTCTGACTCTGCACAGGGGTCCTAGTTTGTCTACGCCACAGTCTCATACCTCTCAACCTCCTGCCTTGCAAATCAGTGACAAGGCTTGAAAAATAACAAGGGCAAATGATCACAATCAGAGTTGGGATACATCTGAATAAATGATAACATCAGCTCATGCAGCCTGCTGTATTGTGTGGTTCAGTGTGAAAAAAAATCACATTAAGTAAGGAATAAGACATAACGGGGGTTATGCTATGCTAATGCATCAAGTGGTGGGAAGGCAAGGACTTCAGTCAACACAAGGTGCATTAACATAGCATGATTCCCCTGATGGTATTGCCTTATTCCACTTTTAAAATGTTTAGTAAAGTTTTTAGCAGTGTAGTAGTGCTGTAATTTGATGCTGTATCTTTAAATGGATGCCCTTAGAGTATTAGCATAACCAGATATGCGGCAGGGGTTAGGGTGCAACTGGTACGCAGCACTAGTTGGGTGCAGTTGCACTGCAAGGCAGTGGGTTATTGTGCTGCTTTATATAGGTATTCCTGACTTTTAATGTCTTGTACTTCCCATGTGATCTGCTTCCTGCACATACTATGTGATCTGAGTCAGATCTGGTAGCCTAGGCTATTGCTTAGATGTCTTGTGACCTCATGCAGGTGCACTGCTTGACAGTTTAAATTAAAACAGACGGAGCTTGAGCTGGCGTTTGTTTCTAGATATGCAGATCTTTTATTAGCTTTTACATCAGTGTTTGCAGAAGTTTTTCTGACGGTTTTGTGATGTATGTATGCATGTTTCTGTTGTGTAGAATCATAGATTTGAAATATATTTTGTGTTTTTATTAGTGTGTAAAAATTTTTTTCTTGTGTGAGCACCACTGAGAATTTGGGGGGTTGGATTTGTAAGCTGGAAGAACTGTATGTTTTTTCAAAGTTGTTGGATGGACTTCCTTTACAGTTAGTGATTCTTGAGCAATGTTGCTGTGTGTGTGTAGAGTGTCATTTTTTTTTTATTAGCATAATTTGTTTTTGATGTTGCTGGGTTGTTTGGCTTGCATTGTGACCTTTTTGACCCTTAGGATATGTAATTAGCATACTGACCTTTTTGACCCTGCTTGGTTGTTCTGTTGATTAAATGAACCCCCTGTCACGTCTTCTGAGCATAAGTATATGGTAGGTTAACGCAGTGCCATGTGTTGGACTCCTGACCAATAAGGAGTCAGAATTGACAAGACACCATTTTATAAATGTGTTTAATGTTAACCCTGTTGTTTGCTCTGTTCTCTGTTTATTTAACCACCGTTCAAGTAAGAGTTAGGGCCGACCTGCCAGTGCAGCCTCGGGAGTGAACGTGGAGATTTGGCCAGAAAGAGGAGGATTAAGCATCTGTTGGACCACTCTCTTCCACTGGGAAGGGAGGGCCGTGGTGCTTGGCATCAGCCTGGCTGCGCAAGACAACTATGGACTGCATGTAAGAGAGTGAAGGAGTGGCAGTCGACGATATCCTATGTACAGGAGCTTGCGTGGGGTCATATGGATGGAATTATATGCCCACTTCTCCTTGGAATGAAAATGGGGGTGGGAAAATCAATTGGAGGCAGAGGAGGATGACAGACCAACATCTCGCAGGCTCCGCACCAGCTACAGGACCCTCTTCTGGAACTGGATCAACTGTCAGTGGCAGGGGGAGCCACCATCTTCACTACAGGGGTTAAGCCTTGGAGGAAAACTGGGACTGGAAGGTAAGCCCTGGGACACCAGGTGATGGAGCTGGGGAGGTGGAGTTGGAGGGTGGCCTGCACCGGTCATGGGAGAAAAAAGAAATTAACCAAAAAAAAGTTAGAAAGAAGGTGGCTAAATTTAAAACAAACATATAACCATCACAACATAATGTCTGGGTAACCATATACAACAAGGCTGATGTTTCCGTCTTGGTGTGCGATGACATCATAGAGACCTTGTGAGCTTTGCTCACAAGTTCTAGGATGTCATCTCACCCCTTGATGGAAACACAGCCTTTTTGGATAACATTCCCCATACATTGTATTTCAGTAAAATCCATGTTCTTTAAAAAGGGAAAAACAGGAATAAAAAAATAATAATTATAGCTTTATTTGTTAAGCGCCTTTCAAATTTATCAAGGCGCTTTACATAAAATAGATAAAACAGAACAGAATGAAACAGCAGTGTAAAACAAATACTGTACTCAGTAAAAGTCCAATATTCAATATAATTAACTAGGATAGGCTTGGTGCCATAAGTAAGGGGCGGGGGGGGATCGACTAAACCAATTCCTCCACTAGGCACATGGGCTAGCTGGGTCCTGTTAACTCACCCATCATGCCACCCATATCCCTATGCCATGTTGTCTGTAGGTTCATAACCACATTGTGTGTGTTTCTTATATTGTATCTGTTGCTTTAAATGTTTTAGCAAGAAAACTTTGCTGAGCAGTGAAGCAGCTTGTTTCCAGCGGGGTCATGGGGAAAATGGAGATGCAGTAAACAGCAGTTTAGTAAAGTAGTACAGCACAGTACATTATAAAATACAGAAAGATACTGTTCATATAAGTCAAATTAGACAGGTAAGATGAGAGGATGCAAAATCCAGGAGCAGGAACAAGTAAGAAAAGTTAAAGAAGAATTGGTCGCGGCACATATTCGCAGCTTGAACTAAAAACAGTGGAGGAGAAAAGAGCAAAAAAACTGTAGAAGGGGAGGTGCGAGGAGCGAGAGATTAAAAGCTTTTGTAGACTTGAGAGTTGTGGTTCCTTAGGAGAAATTTTAAGGCAGTGGGAGGGCAAGCGGAGCGGATAGAGAGGGGGAGACTAGTCTAAAGGTGTGGGAACTGTTAAGAGAAAGCAGACTGAAACATAGAAATGTGGAATTTGCCGGCAGAAAAAGGCAACTTGGCCCATCGTGTCTGCGCAGTCTTATGTATTTTTTTAAACTTATTTTTATTCAAAGATCGCTTTAACAAACATCTGAAATATTTCATTTGAATAGCCGTAACAGTGGCCAAAAAAGCAATTACCAAACAATGGTCGCAAACCCAGCCCTCTCTCCCCATGATATCCCAATGGAATCAGATAATGAAAAAGATTTACAAAATGGAAAAAATGACACATACTCTTAGACAATAAATAGATTTATTTAAAAACCGACGGATGTGGTGAGTTATGCATACGACGAATACATCTACAGATTTTGTTCCATGAAATAAGGATATCAGAAGCTCTGGAAGGCCCTGAAAGACAGAAAAGATAGAGGATTAGACACTGAAGTGGCCTACTGTTTTACAGTGATACAGTGTGGGCATTGATACATGCTGGGGGTAATAATAATACCATGACATGTGACCTAAGGTGTATCAGCAATTTGTATAATATGATTCTGTTCTTGTGCCTTTGCTGTATTGATGGTTGTGGAAATGTACACCTGTATAGCCCACAAAAAAAAACATTTCTAAAAAGACAATAAAAAAAAACTCATTTTTATTTGGTAAGAAAAGTTAAAAAAATGACTTGACATTTATATATGAAAGATGAACATATCTCTTATATATCTCTGTAGTGGGGGGTATGTCTGCATACAAGCGCATGCACATACATCCATGCACATGCATATACAAACATATACACACACACCACACACCATACACTGCAATCTCTCGTCCCTCATATGTGGAACACAGTGCTGGAAATGGAGATGAAAGAAGGGTCACACCATATAAGAGAGAGAAGCTCAGAACACTATAGATAGAACTATAAGTGGTTTTGTTCATTATGTTAGTTTGTCTAATTGAGCAAAAATAACTCATTTTAGTTTTTGCTTTAAAATGTCAGTGTACAGTGTCATCAAGCACCTACTCCATGTGCGGTGGATGGTGTCAGAAAGGTAAAATGAGAGGCATCCCTCCTAATGTAAAACTCTTGAGAGGCATGATATATGCACCTTTACACACACACACACACACACACACACACACACACACACACACACACACCATGCACTGGCCATGCAACCCCTAGACCACAGGGAAGAAAAGAAGAATTAAACCTGACATTAATGAAAATTTAAATAATGCAAATTTGTGAGGAGACACTGGAAGCTGACCTAGGGAGATTTTATTTTCAATTTATATTTTATGCCCCCTCACTCCAGCTCCCATCAGAACCATTCAGCACCTTCCCCCAGCCACCTGATATCTGTCTGCCCACACAGCCTCAGTTTACCCCTGGACAGGACACAGGGTGGGGGGCATATACCCCTGAGCATGCCAAACATCAAATGAGGCAGTAGTGACCAGCCCTGATATACCAGGGTACCTGGAACAGGGCACCAGGACTGCTTTTTCATTTTCTGTTCCCTCAGGTCCCTGGAAGACATTAACATGCAAGGGGAACCAGTTCCCAAGAAGACATCAAAGTGTAAGGGGGACTAGTTCCCAGGAAGACATCAACATGCAAGGGGAACCAGTTCCCAAGAAGACATCAAAGCGCAAGGAGGACTAGTTCCCAAGAAGACATCAACATGCAAGTGGGACCAGTTCCCAGGAAGACATCAAAGTGCAAGGGGGGGCCAGTTCACAGGAAGACATCAAAGTGCAAGGGGAACAGTTCCCAGGAAGACATCAACTTGCAGGGGGGACCAATTCCCAGGAAGACATTAACATGCAAGGGAGACCAGTTCCCTTCCCAGGAAGACATCAACATGCAAGGGGGACAGTTCCCAGGAAGATATCAACATGCAAGGGGGACAAGTTCCCAGGAAGACATCAACTTGCAGGGGGGACCAATTCCCAGACATTAACATGCAAGAGGGACCAGTTCCCTTCCCAGGAAGACATCAACATGCAAGGGGGACCAGTTCCCTTCCCAGGAAGACATCAACATGCAAGGGGGACCAGTTCCCAGGAAGACATCAATGTGCAACGGGGACAAGTTCCCAGGAAGACATCAACATGCAAGGGGGACCAGTTCCCATGCACATGCCTTGTGTGCAAAGCATGGGTCACCAGCTGACATCTTCTCCCTCCTACGCAGTGCCCTCAGCTGCACTGCCATCTGTGGTCACCCTAGTGACAGTATCATAGCGAGGATGGTGGTTCTCCCTTCCTGAAGGAAGAGAGTGTCCTCAGAAAAAACTAATTTTATGCTGGCCCAGTGGCGCTGAAGGTTGAGGTGCTGGACGCCACACCTCATGCTACACCGGCAACCCGGGTTCGGGAATGACCTCAGGTCATTGGGTTGCTGGCATGGGGCGGAGAGGATCGAGAATGCTGATGGGCAGCTCTCTCTCCGGGTGGTGAGGTGGGTTGGCACTCGTAGTTCCGCTTCTCACCGGTGGCAGTCCAGTGGGTAGCGAGGGAGAAGGGTGGCAAAAACAGTTGCAAGAGGTGGAAGGGGCTGAGCTGGCACCATGGGCTGCATAGATTGCCTTCACATGCTCGCATGGCCATGTGCTGGGGCCTCGGGGGGGGGTCAGGGAGAAAACCTGTAAAAATACCTATGTGCCCCCCCCCCCGCTAGTTGGCAGGAGGAGGCGACAGGGACCAAATAGCTGTATAAAAAAAAAACCAAGAAAAACCCAATCTTCTTCCCCCTGCCCTTCCCAGACAACCTAGACTCATTGCTGATTCCTTGGCTGATGTTGTTTGTATCACGGAGACCAGGCTGGGGGATGACACTGGCCCTGTGCTGCAGGCATCTATTCCACTGGATTATTCAGTGATGCATTGTCCAAGGTGGTACCGCAGAGGGGGCAGGGTGGCCATTTGCTTTAAATCCACTTTGGGACTTACTACATATTTCATGGGAACTTTCAGATCCTTCGAGTGTGTCACTGCCAGATGCACCCTAGGTGTTAGTGGCAAGATCATCCTCATATATCATCCACAAGGGTATGGGGTGACTTTTTGCAGGAGCTGTCAGATTTCATTGTCAATCAGGTGCTGAATGCTTCCAGACTGTTCATACTGGGGGACTTCTATGTCTGGGTCGATGATGAGACCTTGCCCCTTGGTCAACAGCTCCTCCACTTGATGAATTCACTGGGAATAGCACAGCTAGCATGCATAGTCAGGGTCACACCTTGGACCTGATCTTCTCATCGGGT
Organism: Neoceratodus forsteri; assembly: GCA_016271365.2. Classification (NCBI taxonomy): domain Eukaryota; kingdom Metazoa; phylum Chordata; order Ceratodontiformes; family Ceratodontidae; genus Neoceratodus; species Neoceratodus forsteri. The sequence continues at coordinate 43,609,667 of JADMNL010000034.1, read as the reverse complement.
CTTGACATAAGTGCAGTTAAGGTTGATCCAGTCTGTTGGTTGGATCATCATGCGGTGCCCTTTCTCTGCTGGGTCCCTTGTTTTGTTACTCCCCCTGTGAGGACGATCTGGTACTGTCTGAAACACAACATGGAGTCCCACAAACTCCTGGAGGGACTGGATGTCTCAGGTATGATATCTGCTTGTGCACAGGACTTTGCAATGCTGTGAAGTTCTATAATGGTGCTCTCATATCCATCCCTTGACCTCACAACACAGTTCTCCATGGTACTGTGATGAGCTGCGCTAGTTGAAGATGAAGGAATAGAGGTTCGAGCATTCTTGGCACAGGTCCTGGTCTGTGGATGAGGAATTGGCATTGAAGACTCACTATGGTGAGTATCAGTGAGCAGTTGCCCCGGAAAAGACAAAGTTCCTGTCACGGAGGATTGCTGTAGGGAAAAATTGTCTAGCTCAACTCTTTCGCACCATGAACAGGTTAATAAATGCATCCTGTTTGCAGTCTGCTTGATTTTTTTCCACTGAAAAATGCATTGAGTTTGATGATTTCTTCGCTGATAAGGTATCATCCATTAGATTGGGTTTCTGTTCAAGTGGTGTGTAATGGGCTGGTGATGGTCTGGGTTTGTGTGGCACTGTTGATTTGCCTACCTGAGGAAAGTTTCAGCCAGTTTTGTAGGAGGAGGTGCTCAGGGTGGTTGCACCTTTTGTCCCACCAGCTGTTAGCTGGATCCTGGGTACTACCTGGCTACTTTTAGATTGCCAGGAAGTTTTGGGTCCATTTTTTTCCCAGATCGTCAGGTGTTCCTTGAGAAAGGGTGTTTACCCGTCTGCCCGTAAACAAGCATGGTGAGACCCCTTCTGAGAAAACCTTCCTTGGACTCTAATATGATGGGAATTACATACCTGTCTCTAATCTCCCCTTTTTGGGGAAGATTATTGAGAAGGTGGTGTTTAAATAACTTGTTGAACACCTTGAGAAGGTTAACATTTGTGAGCCTCTCCAGACAGGTTTTTAGTCTCACCGCAGCACGGAGACTGCCCTTATCAGAGTGATGAATGATCTCATAGTGAGAGATCATGGAGTTTGTAACATCTTGGTTCTGCTTGCTCTCCCATTGGCATTTGACACGGCTGACCGTGGTGCCTGAGGAATTATGTGGGACTCACCGGTACTGTACAGAGCTGGTTTGAGTCCTACATAACCAGGAGAATGCAGTAGGTGGCTCTTGGAAGTTTCATCTCCAGGGACTCAGCACTATCCTATTGTGTTCCTCAAAAATTTGATCCTTGCTCCCATGTTGTTTTTAGTGTACATGTTGCTGTTGGTGAGATCATTAGATGGTACAGCATGGAGTTTGACTGCTATGCAGATGATACTCAGCTTCACCTGTCTGACACTTCTGGTGGGTGCAATGTGGTCTTTATGCTGGAGAGGAGTTTGGCTGAAATAAATGACTGGATGGCCTCAAGCTGGCTACATCCTAATCCAGATAAGAGGGAGTTTGTGACTATCGAGTCAGGCAGGCAAGGCCCAATGATGATGATGAGTGGGCTGACTTTACTTCCTTTGCTGGGCAGTGAGTCACTCAGAGCTGTAGATGCAGTTAAGAATTTTGGGATCATCTTGGATTGCAAGCTGATAAACAACAGGTGCCGGCTGCAATTCAGGCTGGCTTTTATCATCGCCAGGATCAAACCGCATCTAGCCCCTACTGACCTGCCTACAATAGTTCATGCCTTTGTCACCTCCAGGTTCGACTACTGCAATGCTCTGTATCTAGGGTTATCTGGAGGTTTGTTGCAACACCTGCAGCTAGTCCAGAATGCTGTAGCCTGGCTAACTGCAGGCTGTTATCGTAGGGACCATATCACTCCAGGAAATGATAGAAGACATCCTTAGGATGGCAGTGAAAGGGCAGATATTGCTGATGGGGGACCTGAATATGCCAGATATTAACTGGAGCACCTTTGCTGCAGCCTCATCCAAGAGCAGAGCCATTCTCGATGCCCTACAGGGGGCATGCCTCAGACAGCTAGTGTTGGAACCCACTCGGGAGGGAGCAATCTTAGACCTGGGACACTCAAATGGGGATGGAGAGAGGATCTCAAATCTAGAAGTGGATAGCCATCTGGGAACAAGTGACCACCAAACAGTGTGGTTCATGATAAACTCAGCTGCAGAGTCAAGCCATACAAAACTGAAGGTACTGGACTTCGAGGAGGCTGATTTTGTCAAAATGGGAGAGTGCCTCAGAAAAGCACTAGCAAGCAGGCAAGAAGGAGGAGTGGAGCAACAATGGAGAAACATCAAAACTGCCATCACAGAGGCAACAAGCCTTTGTGTGAAGCAAATAAACAAATCAAAATGAAAGAAAAAACACTATGGTTCTCAAAAGAGGTGGCGGGAAAGGTTAGGGAGCAAAAGATAGCATTCAAGAAGTACAAGGAAACACAAATGGAGCAGGACAGAGAACTGTACCAGTTAAAGTAGAAGGAAGCGGGGAAGGCAGTCAGATAGCGAAGGCCCAAACTGAGGAAAAGATAGCCAACTCGGTTAAGAAGGGGGATAAAATCTTTTATAGGTACATTAGGGAGCGAAGAAAGACAAAGGAAGGGATACTGAGGCTGAATAAAGAGGAGGGTGGGTGGGCAGAGAGGGACAGTGAAAAGCAGGGATACTGAATGAATACTACTACTCAGTATTCACAAAAGAGGAGGAGGGGGAGGTACCTAATTCAGTCAACAGACGCACTCTGGATAGGGGAGTCAATATCAGTCCTTTCACAGAAGAAAGGGTTCTGAAAGAACTCCTAAAACTGAAGGTGGACAAAGCAATGAGGCCTGATAGGATTCACCCAAGAATTCTAAAAGAACTAAGGGGAGAACTAGTAACACCACTGGCTACCCTTTTTAACAAATCATGGGAAGATGGTGTGGTACCTGAGGACTGGAGGAAGGTGGATGTGATTCCCCTTCACAAAAGTGGGAGCAAGACAGAGGCAGGAAACTATAGACCTGTCAGTTTGACCTCAGTGGTAGGGAAAATGATGGAATCACTTCTGAAGGAAAGAACTGCTGAGCACCTAGAGGCCAGTGGGGCACAGGACCCAAGGCAGCATGGATTCACAGTGGGAAGGTCTTGTCAGACAAATCTAATCAATTTCTTTGACTGGGTGACCAAAGTAGTAGACCAGGAAGGGGCTGTGGACATGGTCTACCTAGACTTTAGCATGGCATCTGACACAGTCCCACACAAAACATTAATAAATAAATTAGCCAGCCTGGGAGTGGGTCCCAGGGTGGTAGCCTGGGTAAAACAATGGCTGGACAACAGGACACAGAGGGTAGTAGTAAACCTAGTCCACTCTGAAGAAAGGGGGGTTACTAGTGGGGTACAGCAGGGTTCGGTACAGGGGCCGGTCCTTTTTAATGTCTTTATAAGTGACATTGCAGAGGGACTGAAAGGAAAAGCATGTCTCTTTGCAGACGACACAAAGATCTGCAACAGGGCTGATACACAAGGTGAGGTGGAAAGGATGAGAAGGGACTTGGCAAGGTTGGAGGATTGGTCAAATGTATGGCAGCTTAGATTAAATGTAAGTAAGTGCAAAGTAATGCACCTGGAAAACCAAAACCCAGGGGAAGAGTACAAAATGGGGGGTGAGATACTGACAACAACAAAAACGGAAAGGGACCTGGGGTAGTTATATCAGATGACCTAAAGGTGGGCAAACAATGTGAGAAAGCAGTAAGGAGGGCTGGGGGATACTGGGATGCCTAGGGAGAAGCATCACCAGTAGAAAACAGGAAGTTGTTATCCCTCTTTACAGACAATTGGTGAGAACCCATCTGGAGTACTGCGTGCAGTTCTGGAGACCCATCTCTGCAGACACAGACAGGGTGGAGGCTGTCCAGAGGAGGGCAACCAAAATGGTGTGGGGTCTGCACCAGAAGACATATGAAGAGAGACTAAAGGAGCTTAATATGTATACCCTCGAGGAAAGGAGGGAGAGGGGGGACATGATAGAAACTTTCAAGTACCTCAAGGGAATCAACAAAGTCCAAGAGGGTAGCATTTTTCAGAAAAGTAATGTGCAAGAACAAGGGACACAATTTGAAGGTAGAGGGGTCAGCTCAGAGTAATGTGAGGAAGTATTTTTCACAGAGAGGGTTGTGGTTGCATGGAACAGCCTTCCTGAGGAGGCTGTGGAGTCAAAAACAGTGGAGGAATTCAATAATGCATGGGACTGACATACGGCAATTCTAGTGGGGGGGTAGGAGGAAGTAGGCTGTTGGTTAACTAGGATCTGCAGCTTATCCATCAGGTAGGGAAATGAGCAAACTAGGTGGGCCAAGCGGTCCTTTTCAGACTTGCGTGCGCTACACTGGCTGCCTGTGCGGTGGCGCATAACCTTCAAGATATGCTTGACAACTTTCATGGCCTTTCACATCTAGGACCAGACTACTTTAAAAATCTCTTAGTTCCTTCTCATCCAGCTTGCTCCCTCCACTCTTCCAATGCAGGCTTGTTATCAGTCCCTTTATCCAGGCTGCAGCAGTCTGGGGACACAGCATTCTGTGTTGCTGCACCTGTTTTGGGGAATGCTTTACCACAACACATTAGATCTGTCCACACCATAGGGACCCTTACGACTTTGTTAAAAATGTATCTCTTCTATGTAGCATTTCCCAGAGTATTTTAAATTACTGCTGGAATTTATGTCTTAATTGTTTTATTGTTATTATCCAAGTAATTGTTTTTGAAATGTTATTAGTGTTCGTTGAGAAGCGCCCTGAGCCTTTGGCAGAGGGCACTCTATAAATAAAATTGCTTTGCCTTACCTTGGGTCACCGATGTTACAAACTGTAGCCCTGGGACTGTGCCAATGGATTTGTAAGTTTGGGGAGATTTGATGGTCCTGGATCAGGACTGGGACTAGTACAACTTAAAATCGACTCCCCTTTGCTGTAATTGGGACTGCATGGGGGTGGTTGAACTCTGCAGCCTGTGCTCCAATGAAACTGTGGGGGCACAGCTGAGCACAGGTTAACATGGAAAGGGCGGTCTGAGCGGGCTGGCCCACTGGCACAGTGGTAGCGCTACTCCTCATGATGCCAGCAACCTGGGTTCGGAAATGGACCCGGCAGGGGAGAGGAGAACTGAGTGTCCCACAGGACGCTCTCCTCCTCTGGGGAGGGGGGGGACACTCAGCCGTGCAACTGCCTCCAGGGTAGCCACGGGTGGCAGTGCAAGCTGAGAGTGCAACTCATTGGGGGGAAGGATGTGGATTGGCTGTATGGGCTTTGGCACACAGCATACACACGGTTGTCGCATCAAGCATTCCTAGGGAAGGAGAGGAAAAGCCAAAAAAAAACCAACCCTTGACCACTGTAGCATGACAGCCCTGGGCTCCTCGCAGACCCCACAACTGCCAACCTAGACAGTCTCTCCTGGCACCAACCTGCCATATTCTGAGGGACCTAGCCAAACCGGAAGGCCTCCATCGTGGGGACGGGATACCACGAGGCTAGCCAGGGGGATCAGGTAAGTTCTAGCAGATGATGGGATAACAAGTTTGGGGAAGCACAGGGTCCTGGGGGGCCTGAAGCTGGCCAAACAACTAGGCAGTGTAAAAAGAAAGTTAAAAAAGAAAAAGAATGCTTTGAACTGCCTAGCATTACATGAGCAGGACTGAAGCTAACACAGCTGGCTACCCACTACAATTCCAGCCCGTAGAGTATACTGGATGCCTGTGTGCTCTGAGTACTAGTAGTATTCTGAGATACTAGAGGACTTTGAATGTCTCAAAGTCTCAGAGTGAGGTAGTTTCAGGGATTAAACTGGGCAGGAGCCCACAGGAACTCAGTTCTACCACCTCTGCATTCTTTCTACACTGACTGGGTAGTTGAGGCTGCAATGATTTTAGAATGAAGCTTTGGAAGCTCTGCGTTTTCTGAATGCTGAAAGTATCCTGGGATACGGGAGGCATCTGCCTGTGGTAAGCTGCAATGGAGGAGCTGACAAGCCTTTGCATACAGTAGCTGGGGCTTGTGTTTATTTAAGAATAATTCTGCAGTAGTCCCCGACACAGCCTGCCAGGAGAACAGCTTGGCAACAGCCGGACCTCTTCGTATTTGTTTATTTAGCTGAGAGGAGGAAAAGCGCAGCAGCAAGTGCAGTGCTGACACTCTCCCACCCCCTCCACTCACCCAGAGGAAATGGTGCCTTGGTCAGAATTACACCCACCTAGGTATCAGGAGTTGTCTCAGCATGTTACTAGTAGAAAGTCTGACCTTTAAAAGATCAGTGTTGAATATTTATCTCCAAGAAGAGAGCCTGATATTTGGTTTCAGCCTCCAACTACAGGCTGAGGCTGCTATTGTAGAAAGGGGGTCACATTTGTAATGGTGATGATACAGAAGGCTTTAAAGGAGTATTGCTTTAAGAGAGGCAGTGACTTGATGGCATTTTGAACCTAAACTGAAGATCAGTCTGAATCTTTGGAACCACAGCCTCCTGAAATGCTGATTGGGCTGTGACCTGAATATATTGTAATCCCAGTGGAAAGGGAAACATGTTGCATGGCTGGACTACTTTATTTGGATTTGTACTGGATGTACAAAGAGGGGTATCTTAAATACCCACTAAAAGTAGAAAATCAAGTCAGATTTAGTGATTCTACCATTAGATATTCTTTAGTAAGATCTGCTGCATAAAGAAAAGTGTTGTGAGAGTTAAATAGTCAGCACTAAGAGCCCCACGTCTAAATCTGTGTGCAAAAGAAAAAGTTTCTTACTGTTTACTGCAGTATAGTATATCGTATCTGGCTGGTCCTGCCGACTCCCAAGCTGACACTTTCTGTAACCTGACATCCCACAGTCCCTCTGCGGCTGATGTCAAAGCAGGGATGCAGCTGTGGGAGCTTCAATAGCTTGCAGTGAGTGTTACAGGTTTTATATGCTCTGATCAGCTGTCTGCCAGTCCCGCTGCTCTCCTGGAGCTAACTACAGTCCTCTGTGACTGTACTTAGTTGCCAGAAGATGGTAGATCTAGTAAACAAAAGATCAGAGCTTACACAAACTGTAACGTGTACTGCTGGTTGTTGAAGCTTCCACGGCTGCAGCCCAGTGCTGACGTCAGCTGCAGTGCATTCTGGGATTCTTGGTTACAGCAAATATCAGGGTGGCAGTTGGCAGGATCAGCCAGATACAACCTAACATACTGCAGTAAACAGTAAGTAAAAAAAACTCTTTGCACACAAACTGCAACTAGACCCACATGTGGGTGTGGGGTTCTTAGTGCTGACAGTTCCCCTTTAATTCTTATTACCGAAGGAGTGGATTTGCCTTCTGCCATGGATTTGACAACATGGTGGTTTTGGTCTAAAACAATAAATAAGGAAAGAGAAGGTGGTCTCCAATGCTTACTACTCTCATAGAAATAACAAGAGTTGGCTGCAGCCAATGATGACTGCTTTGGCTTGGCATTAGCTTAATATCCGAGGTTGTGTTGCATTTGTGGTTTCCTCTAATACATTACAGCCTTACACACTAAGGAAAGGTAATGTAAAAGCAGCTGGTGCCATCTCTAGCAGGCTCTTGTAGGGTCAGCAGTCTTGCATGTTGTGAGCTTTCACCCACCTACACACACACACACACACACACACACACACAGCCTTTGGCTATCAGTTGAAAGAAAGGGACGGTGAGCGGCACAGGCCATCCTCTCACCACCGTAGCCAGTTGCCAACTGAATGGGAGGCAGCACACACTCATAGTAATCAGCTGATTACTATGACCATTCATTCCATTCATTCAGAGACTGACCAAAGTGGTGAAAGGAGGGTCTACTCTGTCCCAGTCATCGTCTCTTTCTTCTGACTAATATCATTTTTCTTGGGATGGCGTGGGGGTGGAGGGTGAACTGGTGCTGCATTGGGTGAGTGATTGGGTGGGGGTTGTCTATAATTTCATCATGCTGTAAGGAGAGAGGAGGATGAGATTGAATGTTGCAAGCAGATGTGGGGTAGGGAAGGGTTCTTTCTTACTGTGGTTTGGGGAGAAGGATAGTGGTGTGGGTGCTTCCTGCCACAGTGGGCAGGGCAAGGGGGGTTGTAATATACACACCAGGTAGGGGCTGAGTGGGGGAGGAGGGAAGCACCTCCCTGTTATTTTGACCATGTCACCTGAGCCTTTGTTCTCCTGTCTTCCCCTCTTAACCCCACATTCTGGCAGTGGCTTGTCCTTTTTCCTAGTAAATAAGGAACAAAAATTTGTGTTCAGTATCTCTGCTTTCCCTTTGTCCCCCTCCTCCCATCCTTCCTGACTCTACAATCTTACAATACTCCCCTTTACCTTACACTTTTCCTGGATGTACCTGAAGAGTGCCTTTTCCCCTTGCTTCATGCCCTTTGCCAGTCAGAGTTCCATCTCTTGGGAAAACAGAATGGACTAGAGGGGCCTACTGATTCTTTTCTGCCAACAAATTCTCTGTTTCTTTGTTTCTGTGTCTCGGGTCCTCCTTGAAAACGGGCATCTGATGCTCTCAGGGTTGCCCAGTCAACACATTTTAAATAAAGAAAAAAATGAAAGGTCTCTACCTTGGCTCCTTCACCTTCCTGCAGGCTACCTTTGTCACCTCCAGGTACTTCTTTCTATCCTCCTCCTGTTGGCCTCCCTTATTCTTTAAGAATGCCCTCCTTTTGGTTCTTACCACAGTCTTTATTTATTTAGTTTTTGTTAATTGGGTAGGTGCTCTAGCCATAGAAATTATTATTTTCAGGCATGACCCTGAACTTGACCGTGAGCCACACTGGACCCCCTCCGCCCTGTTTTCCTTTGATAATTTCACAACTGAGCTATCTACTGTCTCTATCATTGCTTTTTCCTTTTTAATTCTCATTTTCTTCTGCCTCCTGTACCTGCTATGTACCCATTGGGCTTTTTTCCAACTGCCCCCTTATCTTGCCAAAATCCGCTTTTTAAAAGTCCATTACTCTTACTGTGTTTACCCTATTGGTGGTCTCTGTCTAGACCTCCAGCGCCACTATTCTGTGGTCACTGGAACCAAGAAGTTTCAGGACTGCCATATTTTGGATCCTTTCACAGCTGGTGAGCACAAGTTCCAGCAGAGCCCCTTTCCTTGTCAGGCCCTGGACGAGCTGAGCGAGGAATGAGTCTTTGCATGCCACAATACACACCAATAACAGAACTGATCAGGGAGTCAGAAATCATATGATGGATACTTTAAAAAGGGGGCTGCATCACAGTTTCCCCTCAAAGGTGTTGCCTGGAGGGGGCCAGATATCAAGGATCTAAAAGGGATGCAAAATAGATGGAAAAAGTACTCATTAAAGCTATTGATAACACAGAAACACAAAATGCAGGCCACATTCTTGGGATCCTGATGAGGTTGGCTGAGAGGTTGCACTGGCCACAGAACAGGGTACCTACACATTCAAAATATACTGACATTAGTGGGGTTGGTGGGTTCTGGGACACCCATTTGTGGGGTTTGGTACTCTCTCAGTCCCTACTAGATTTTACTCCGTTTGTTTTCCTTTCAAAGTGATGAGATGTTGTGTCCTCAGGCATAACTCCACTGTAAATCCTCACTGGCTAAGCGCCACTGTAAATCCACATTGGCTAAGCGCCACTGTAAATCCACACTGGCTAAATAAATAGGTAGCTCTACCCAAGTTTAGCAATGGACAATGAAACTAGATGGCAACAGCTCAGATTATGAATGATGTTAAGTTGTTTATTAAAACCATTTAGCTGCCTGTTATCAGTACACTCCTAATGTTCTGTATGGATCAGAAATTCATGCTGTTTGTACAGTCTGGATGTCTTAATAAAATATAAATAAAAAAATGCAGGTCTTATGGTTTCATTTGGCCTGGAGTCTGATCCAGTATGGTCTAGGTTTTGTACAAGACCATCTTGAATGAACAGATAAGGAGTTCCTGAAACCAATGGCCTGCATTACTTGAGGCAACATGACTTTGTGTAGGGTAGATCCATCCACACAAACTTCACTGACTTCTCCAGTGTAGCAATGCAGGCAGTAGATTTGGGATGGGCTGTTGCCACCCTCTATCTGGACTTTGGCAAGGTACTGGATTCAGTGCTGCTCAATAAGATGGAGAAGACACTTGGGGACCTGGGGTTGGGGGAAGGTATAACCAGATGGATTGAGAACTGGCTGGGGTGAAGGAGGACCCAGAGAATGATGGTGAATGGGCAACACTCAGAGGACTGTCACCAGCATAGTGCCTTGGGGATCAGTCTTTGGGCCAGTCCTATTTAAAGAGCTAGTAGAAACAAAAGTAGCAGTCAGGAAAAATGTTGCAAATTTTAAGAAGCAATCTGTTGTAACTTTTTATTTCTGAAGTATTTTTCTTTTTCCTTTTGTACATTAGAAAGTTTTCTATGTGGCAGTATTATGCTGCATGTGAGGAATAGCATTCTGTCTGGCAGCTGACATATCTATGTATGTTCCTCCTGCTACATCATCAGTACTGTGACCTCACTGACTGTGACATCACAAGTGACTGACCTGGCAGTTGCTGAGTGGCTCTTCCTGAGCAGCTGTAATGTCAGTCAGTGAGGTCACAATGCCGATGATGTAATGGGAGGAACAGAGCTAGATATGTCAGCTGCCAGACAGAAAACTGTTGCACACATCACACCTACTAACATCAGGTAAAAATGTTCTAACTAATCAAAGGAAAAAGAAGTACTTTGGATATAAAAGGTAATAGTTGCTTTTAAAAACTAATATTAGTTTGGGGCAGTACACTAACTCTTTAACATGTTCAGCTGCAATACAAGTGAAGGGACACTGGGCAAGACCATCCTGTTCGTAGATGATACTATGATGTGGAGAAGGGTCATAGGGTGCTAGAGATATAACAAGATGCTTGAGTAGACTACAGCAGTGTTTGGGTATTTGGCAGCTCAGGTTCAATGCCCAAAATACCAAGTTATGCATATCATTAGAAAGCAGAAATAATACAAGATCTGAGTATTGGCCTGGGGATGTCAACATTCTGTATGCAAACCTTTTGTTTCTAAGTCCCTGTTGTGGTACTTCCTGCTTCAGTGGTGTGGACCCTGTCTACTAACTGAGTCACAAATCAACTGACATGTGTAGTTCGTTTGGATATGACTGCTTTCCCATGTACATGTGTGTATGTCTGTATGTATGTGTACAGTATTTGTGTATCTGTGTGTGTATACATGTGTATGTGTCTGTGCATGCATATGGATGTTTACATGTGTAGTGTGTGTGTCTGCGCACGCGCACACTGCTACCTAGGGCACCAAATGGAATGGGGGTGTATGCAGGGAGAAACAAGGGATTTAAAGGAAAACTGTGCAAAACAGTGCTGGCAATTACCAGGGCTGCAAAAACGCCTGATTAAATTAACCTATATAGTTTACCATGACTGCAGCTAACCTTTGACGAGTTAGTTCTTGTTATTATGTTGGTCCTGGATGCACCATTTAAATGCCGCGCAAAAGACAGAGTGTGACCCTGGTACCTCCTGGATCATCCTGTCCTGTGCGGAATATATGCTTTCGTTCATGATGACGAGGAGCACATTTTACATCAGAATAAAAATAAGCAGTGTCCATGTAGGGTCTGTTAACTGTACCTCTAGAAGCAATTCCTGGTGAAAACGGAGCAGTGTAAGGTACTTAAATTTGTTATTAAAGTTCCAGCTCCGAGTTCAGGCATGCGCAGTAGCGTCTAGCGCTCTGAGTTCGGGCATGCGCAGTAGTGCTAGGCACTACTGCGCATGTCCGAACTCGGAGCTGGAATTTTAATAACAAATTTAAGTACCTTACACTGCTCTGTTTTCACCAGGAATTGCTTCTAGAGGTACAGTTAACAGACCTCTACATGGGACAATGTTTATTTTTATTCCGTGTAAATGTGCCTCGCTCATCATGAACGAGCATTCCGGCACAGGGCAGGATGATCCGGGAGGTACCAGGGTCACACTCCGTCTTCCAGTACGGTGGCACTTTTGAAATGGCGCATCCAGGACCAACATAAAAACAAGAACTGACTCGTCAAAGGTTAGCTGCAGTCATGGTAAACTATATAGGTTATTTTAATCGGGCATTTTTGCAGCCCTGGTAATTGCCAGCACTGTTTTGCGCAGTTTTCCTTTAAAAAGATGGTCAAAGAAATATAAGCAATTCTCAGAGGCATTACTTGGCACGGGTCCTTACTATTACTGCAGGGTGGATCATATTCCTACGATTCAGGAAGCAGGGCGGCTGGTATTGTACTGATCTTCGGCCTCTGCAGCTGTTACATAAACCAGAGAATTCCATCACTTGCTCCCCTGATCTTTCCCTTAAGAGTTTCAAAGCTTAAAATAGGCCGAGCTCTTGGAGGGCCCTGTTGTCAGCCTCCTGTCACTAAATATTTGACATAGTTAAGGAGTGGAAATCAGAAAGCCATAATCAAAGAGGGCCTGCCTTTGGCTACTCTGACTTTGCAGGTGGGAGAGAGAGCGAGAGAAAAGGATACTCCCCTGGGCTTGGTCTTTTGTTTATTACACAGGCAGACAGGAAGTTCTGCAGGTTTCTTGGTGGGAAGGAGGGGGCACTCTATTCTTTAGGAGAATCTTCCTTTCAGCGTGGGATCCTCTCACAGCATTAGGAGAAAAGGGGACAGTTTCTAGCACAGGTAAGGTCTCGTGGAGAGCTTAATCTCTCCGTGAGTGCAGGTATAGGTTCACAGAGCAGGAGGAGATGACAACCATCACTTTGTTCAAACTCCATGTCAGCTGCTTCCAAGTCTTTCAGTCAACTGTTAAAAAAATATTTGTCAAATAATGTTGCACTGGCCATTTGCGCCTGGGCAGAGACTGAGATACCGCGAATAACAGAAAAGCAATGTATGAAAATATTTTCTTTTTCTGAACATGTGAATTTTATAAATGTTGAAGCAACAGTTCAAAAGAAGGAACCAATCAGCTATGTTGAGGCTGGAGTTCTAGCTTGTTATGTTTGATTGAGAATATGGTCACTCACCTTTGACCCCACCATGATGGCTTCCTCTCCAGCCCACTCCCACCACAGCTTTCAATGGGAGACGGCACAATGGGTAAACAACAATGTGGATGGGGTTAAAGGCTAGCAGCCATACTTCCCTTTGCATTAAATAAGGGTAACATTTTAAAGTACGCTAGAATTACCCGATTGTGCTAAAAATAGTGTAAATTACAACTGGGAAAAGAATGGGGTGCAGTCACAACAAACATATGCCCCCTCTTGAATTCAGTTTTCCAGATGTGGAGTCACTGGATTCCTTGGATGCTTTCCAGGAAATGCCAACTCAGAAACTTGCAGCCTTTTTCTAGGTTTAGTGTGATGCTGGTTTGTATTGTGTTTTTTTTACACAGATTTTTCTAACCTGGTTCCCTGCCATTGCTGGGGATGTACCCTGATCCCAGGGATTTACCCTGTGTTCAGGATATGACATCATACAGATGGCAGGGAAGTATTTTTCCGTCCGTTTTCTCTCCGAGTTCATCCTATGTCGCCTTTGGTGTGAGACGTGCCATTAATGGCCTCGGCAACACAGCGTGCCCCTGCAGAGGAGAAAGCTCCATGGCCTGCCCACAGGTGTCACTATGTGCTGGAACCTGCCCCCAACTCTCCCCAGCAGCTGCCTTAACCTGGCTTGGCCCCTGGAATGATATAATGCACTACCTCTGAGCCACTGGAGTAGCCCTTTGTGTTGTGTTTTTAAAGTCACACTTGCTCCTAAGGGTCCCTATCTTTTCTGAAAATGCCAGCTTGGAAACCTACGTCTTTGTTTTCTATGTTTAATGTGATACTGCATTGTGTTGGGTTTTTGCTCCTGGGGTCCCTGGATTACAGGAAGCCTTCTACACATATGGTACTGCCCTCTACACACTATACATAGCATTTATACAGGGCCCTTCACTAAGGTCCCTGCTTTACTTTACTAGGGTTCCTGTTTTCCCTCACTCGGGAACAGACCCTCCTCCCTCCACCTCTCCTTCTCTGGTTCCTTCAGGCACCAGTTGAAACACCCACCCTACCCACCCGCTCCTGTTACCCTTCCCCTGACACCTCTCCGGCCTTGCCTCAAACGTCCTTGGTTGGGCCTCTGGCTGTGTCTCCACTACCTGCTTACTGGCTGCACTTCTTAACAACCATTGCTCTTCTCTCTACCACAGGGTTAGGCATACGTTTACCTACACATCTCTCGCCTGTTGTCAGTTTAGTAACTGCACGCTGTGTATTGCCATTTTACTTTGCACTTGAACTGACATCTCATGTTGAGCTGTGGCTGCACTTTATTTTTCTGTAACAATTTATTTTTGTACCAGTTTATTTACCAAATGTTGCACTATTGACTTGCTTCATGTATTGTACAGCTGTTTCCCCTGTTTCTCTCCTCCAGGTCGATATGCCGACACCACAGTGACAACTTTACAGCGATCTCATTGACAGCGACAAGATCGACAGATCTCTGTAAAGTCCACCCAGGACCCCAGCACTGCTTCCCTGGTCTTGCACCCCCTCCCTGAGTCAGCTCCGACTCAGAGTTGATTATTATAAAATATGAGGGGTGCTGGGGTCGCAGCCCCCTACAAAAACACATTTGTTTTCTGATGGAAGAATGCTAATCGCAATTGCGGTTGACATAGTGCCATCGCTGTAATGTCGTGTCAACATATTTTTTTCGATGCGGCATTGTAGATTCCCTCAGGTCGCACTTGGAAACAAGCCTCAGCTCAGTGTGCCTCTCCTGGTTACCAATTTAAAAATAAATAAACTGGGATCCTTCCACATAGATTCTTTCACCTGGTAACTGCATACATGCAGTTCTACAGATCTTTTACCTGCTGCACCCAGAGCAAAGCATTTTGCTATTCTCTTACAGCAACCATCCCTCTGGTGCACTTGGGGTCTGTTGCTACTCCTTCCACAGGGAGGCCTGATGTTAAATGTAGGAAGAAAAAGGTATTACAACCTCTCGATAGATCATTGGTGGGACCCCATCTGGAATACTGTGCCCAGCTCTGCAGTCCCCACCTAAGGAAAGAGAGACAGGCTTGAGATGGAGTAATGTAGGATGACCAAAATGATTCAAGGGCAGCAGGGCAGGTCCAACAGGGATCGGTTTAGGGCACTGAACACATTCTCACCGGAAGCCAAAAGAGAGAGGGGCGACATGACAGAGGCCTACAAATTACAGAAAGGAAAGAACTAAGGTAAATTACAAGGAACTATACAGCAGGAATGGTGAGTCAAAAACAATGGGACATGAGTGGAAGCTGGTGGGGATGGGAAGAGTCTCTGTAAGAAAGCTTTTCTTTACAGAGAGAGTGATTGGGTGCAGAAACCATGAATTGTTTCAAGCACAGCTGGGACAGAGTTATGGGCTTAACATTTTTTTTGAGGGGGCAGCAGTAAGGCAGGGATCAAGGGGTGAGAGGTGAGGTAAAAATCCTGTCTAGACAACAGGTCTTGGGATAGGACAGGACAGGACAGGATAGGATAGGATAGGATAGGACAGGACAGGACAGGACAGGATAGGATAGGATAGGACAGGACAGGATAGGATAGGATAGGACAGGACAGGATAGGATAGGATAGGGTAAAACAGGGAGACTGGATGGACAGATGGTCTTTTTCTGCTGATATTCTTTATGTTTCTATGTAAAATGGGGTGCACAGAGCTGACCCATTGTGATCCACCCCCAAACTACTATTTACAAAAAGTTGTCTTATGACCCAGAGAGTAGTTCCCCTAGCACATAAGTTGGAATGTAAATTAGGTGTTGCAGAAGTTACTCGAGTAACATCACAATTAATGAACTCAAGCATGCCTGTGCCTTGTGCAGCACCATGCACAAACATGCATGAGTACATCTGCTGTTCACACTTGCCCCTGGACCTGGACCTGTGGTCATAGATACAACTGTTGATTAGGTCCCTGGACATCCTCCCTGGTAGTCCAGTAACCCCTCTCCCAAACCCCAGCCTTTTTGCAGTCCCTAGTAGTCCACTGGCCCCTCTCCCAAACCATAGCCTTCTTGCTCTCCCTGGGAGTCCAGTGGCCCTCTTCCCAAGCCTTTGCCTTGTTGCAGTCCCTGGTAGTCCAGTGACACCTCCTCCCAAACCCTAGCCTTGTTGCAGTTCCAGGTGATCCAGTGGACCCCCCCTCTCAAAACACCGCCTTTTTATAGTCTCTGGTAGTCCAGTGGCCCTCCCTCAAACCTCAGCCTTGTTGCAGTCTCTTGTAGTCCAGTGGCCGCTCCTCCCAAAATCCAGCCTTGCTGCAGTCCCTGGTAGTCTAGAGGCCCTCCCTCAAACCCCAACCTTTTAATAGTCTCTGGTAGTCCAGTGGCTCTCCCCCAAACCCCAGCCTTGCTGCAGTCTCTGGTAGTCCAGTGGCTGCTCCTCCCAAATTCCAGCCTTGTTGCAGTCCCTAGTAGTCCAGTGTCCCCCCTCCCAAACCACAGCCTTCTTGCAGTCCCTGGTAGGCAAGTGGCCCTGCTCCCAAGTCCTTGTCTTGTTGCAGTTACTGGTAGTCCAGTGGTGCCTCCTCCCAGACTCCCAGCCTTGTTGCAGTCCCTAGTAGTACAATGGTTCCCCCCTCTCAAAACCCTGTCGTTTTATAGTTTCTGGTAGTCCAGTGGCCCTCCCCCAAACCCCAGCCTTGTTGAAGTCTCTTATAGTCCAGTGGTCACTCCTCCCAAACTCCAGCCTTGCTGCAGTCCCTGGTAGTCCAGTGACCCTCCCCCAAACCCCAGCCTTGCTGCAATCTCTGGTAGTCCAGTGGCCCTCCCCCAAACCCCAGCCTTGTTGAAGTCTCTGATAGTCCAGTGGCTTCCTCCCAAACTCCAGCCTTGTTGTGATGCAGGCTGAGAGGCTCTGAGATTGGCACACCTGGGGCCCGGTGCTGTGGGGAGAACTGGAGAGGCTGAAATCCAGTGTACTGGTGCAGTATGTCTGCTTTTTTCTCTCCACTCTCCCATGCACTCATGCACTCTGACTGGCCTGGAGGAGGTGCCTGATGGCTCACGGTCACCCCTTCATCAAAGGCACCTCCACCACTCCACCATCACTAGTCGCTACAGAGCAGTGTAACAAGCCCTTCCCCCAAGAGAAGAGCATCCGGTGCGCACTATTGAGCCCTCCCCACTGGACTCTGCTCCTGACATCCTGGCTTCAAGCGTAAACTTGGGTTGCCAGGTTGCCAGTGTGCCAGGGTGATTCTTCAGGCTGGTGCATTTTAACAATGGTTTTAATGCCTACCTGTAAATGTTCTTCAGGTGGGGGGGGCTGCATACGTTCAAGGGTGCAAATGTTCGACTGACCATGCTTTTGAACATGGCACACTGACTGTCATTAACATAACGACCCCATCCTTTTCCATACCCCAGCACAATTTGATATAGGCTGGCATGAAAGGTATGACCCTTCTGGGCATAGCCCAAGATCACAGGTAAGAGACTGGTGCAAAATGGGTGGCGCAGTGATTTTACGCTAGCCCCATGTAACTAATAATCAGGCCCTTAATTGTTTTTGGTTTTGTTTGTCTGTTTTATCAGTCATGTTTCTCCTCTTTTTGTTTCCACTAGCACCCCATTCCTTCCTCATCTCCCTTTTCACACCAGATTCAAGTGATCCTACCAGAGCTTCAGTCTTCTGCATCCCAGGGACTGGCTCATCCCTGCCGGGGGCCTCCTTTAGCTAGGAGGAGCACTTCTGCTGCTGGCGTCCTTCTTGTGTTTTGTCCACACATCCCTGCCAATGGCCTCCCATCGCCCAGAGGAGGAACTGACATTGCAATAATGCTGGCTGCAGGAGCCCTTCTGCCGTGTGCCGTGGAGGGTCCATTGGCTTGGCAAGAATGCAAGGACATCATCTGGTGTACCAGTGCGGTATTTCCACCTTTTTCTTCCCGCCCACCCATCAACTTACACCTGCTGCAGCTGGCCTAGGTGGGCCTGACAGCACATGGTTGCCCACACCATTAGTGGCACCTCTACGCCGCTGCCACTAGGAGCCACCAGCAGAGCAGTTAAGCATCCCTTCCTCAGGGAAAAGATCATCCAAGGGATGCCCTAAATCCTCCCTGTCAGCCTCCGCTCCCGATGTCCACAGCTCGAAGTGTCAACTTGGGTAGCCAGCATGCCAGAGTATTCCTACATTGCTAAGCACTATAGAGCCGGCGTTTTTTTCTCAATGAACACATGGGGTGGGATATTCAGACTACACCAGGCTGTGGCGCAAGCCTGGGCGCAGCGCAGCTGGGATGTGCCAGGGCACTGACAGGGTGATATTGAACAGTGCTGTGCCATGGCTCAGCACTATTGAATATCGCGCTGTGGCCACCCGCAATGTGCATGGCGCAGTGGCACTGCACCAGCGCAAGTGGCCAGAGAGGGGCAGGGGGATGCGCTAGCGCAAGTGCCATTGCCCTAGGTACATCACCCACGATATTCAAAAGTGCACATGCAAATGGCACCATAATGCATGCAAGGTGCTAATGGGGCCATTTGCATGTCATTATGGCCCCATTTGCATGCAGGTGCACTCATCCCCGGCGACTTTTGCGTGGCGCCCTGCCAGGCTGCAGCCATCGGGGACCGACGCCCCCTACACAGGCGGCAAAGTGCCCCACTGCCCTTTCACTGGCATAAGTATGAAAATAAAATCCTCCAATATCCCTGGTGGTCCAGTGAACTGCTCGCAGCCCGATCGCAGGCAGAAGTATACTGAAAAAAACTCCTATATCCCTGGTGCTCCAGTGGACCGCGTCCAGCCCGATCATGGGCGTCTGTTATAAATTATTAAAACCAATCCATCCCTGGTGGTCCAGCAGTACCCCTTCCCACCCGCCCACTGAGGCCCCCGGTTAGCAGCATGTGGCAGCTCCCCACCCGCATGCCACCCGCCGACTGACTGTGTACAGTAGGGCTGTATGCCCATTGGTCCACAGCGTGTGAATGGATCACATTTCTGGACCGTGTAGTACACAGGCCCTGTGATGGAAGAAAGCAACTTGCACAACACGCACTATTTGTAATCCAGAGCCGGAGGGCTCAGTTTGTGACAGAAAAGACAACAAAGCAATCAGATGACAACACTTTAGATTTAGCTGTTGTTGCAGGGAGCTACCCTGATGTTTACTCATGTTACCCAATATACAGAACACAGGCAGGATGAAATCAAGACAGCAGGTTGTTGAACTGGAGTGCCAGGAGAAGCAGGGCCCACACGAATCACCAAGGCGTCATTCCTGTTCAAAGTGTGAGCAGGGGGATAATTACCACGCATGTCTCTCGTCGATGGCTTTCTCTGTGCAGTGGGTAGTCTGGCTGGGCAAGTGTGGCAAAGCCCAGGCCCAATAGAGCTGAATATGGATTCAATCTGTTGGAGCTGGCTGTAGCCTCCAGCAAGCAGAACACAGTTCAGCACACAGTGGGGAACCAAATCACGACCCACTAACAGCACACAGCACATTTACATGTAGGAAATTCTACTGTACCAGGCAGAAAGGCAGCCCTTTCACAGATCTCCCATGTGAATCTATGCAGTATTACTGCTCGACTATCTTGAGCTGTTACTCCTTTCACTTCCCAACTCAAACTGACTGAAACTGCAAGCAGTCTGGGACTTTCCCCAGGATCCAAAAGGTTTGGTTGGCTGATTCCTCTGTCAGTCACAACAAGAACTCCCCCTCCAGGTTCATTTAGGCGCCAAAAGCCCAGAACTACAATTCCTACAGAATTTTGCTCCCACAAAGCCCCAAAGGTACTGATTGGCCCATTTTAGCAGTCCAGGACCAAGATGGTGGAGATAAACAGAAATGTCTATGCTGCAAAGAAGGCAGGTTAGACAAACTTATTCTAATAAATGATCAGCAAACAAGTACATCTAACAGATCTCCCTCCCAGATTAATTATGACTGCAATCCAGGCAGTTCTTAAAGAGACAGTACACAGAAGCAATATAGGCACTCTCTGGCAATACATTTAAACTGCTAAAACGCAGGACACCAGCCTGGCAGTGAGCATTTAGGCAAGCTCAGGAAAGATTTTTTGGGAACCCCCATTTGTAGGGGGGGGTTACACCTGCTTTCAATGCAAGCTGTGGAAGATAATATAAATAGTATGAGGTGTACAAGTTAGGAAATTCAGGAGCAAGACCAAAAATTCTGGAACCACATGCCTCAACCTGTGATCTTCCAAATGCGGGACACCGTGTGGGAAAAAGACACTAAACATATAGTAACATTCATTGTACTATACCAGAGGAATTTAAGGTCGGAATGGGCTCAGTATCTGTTCAGTCCATGTCTCCCCCATTGCTTCGTAAGCAGAGATGAGTAAACATGCTGTACAAAACATATACTAATCTATAGGGCTTCCCCACTCACTTTACTACTCAGGGTACCTGGTGATTCCTTTGGTAAGCAGAAATTTGTGCAGGTTTACACCAAAATGCCTTTATTGTCTTCATGTCCACTGTGATTTCATTTTGGTACAAACAGTGGATTTCATTTCATGTGTAAAACGCGCAACACATTATCATATCATGAAGATGGAAGCTCAGACATAGTGGAAGAAACTGCTTACTGGTTCGTAATGCATACTGGGGTCATAACAGCATGGGTTAAATGCAGAATAATGTACCATATGGGTAACACAGTGAATGAGTTTTTTTATGCTCCCATGGTGAGGATGTTACATGTTTCTTTCTTCTATCCTTTGCCTCCTGATGACTAGTTGGCCACCATCTAAGGGAGCCTTCCAGCCCCATTACCTGCAATCTCCAGGTATTGCTCCAACTTCCTTTTTTTTCCCTCCATGGCTTGCCTGCCATTGCAGGGTTCAATTGGGTGTGCAACTTCCCCAACTGGGTCAGGATCCGTTCCTGGAGGCGGGTGCCTGGTCGGCTAAGCAGGGCTTGCAGCAAGTCAGTCATCATTTTGCCATCTGGTGGGTTTTTTAACTCCATTTTCTCCATGGGGCTTACGGTTGTGCAATGGCATGACTTGTGTATGTGCAGTAGTGTGCAAGCATGTATCGGTGTCAGCAGCAGTCCCTCCCTCGAGTCAGTCTCTGCTTGAGCTATCATCCAGCCTCTGCTGGGTGGCAATCAACAGCAAAAGACCGAATCCCCCCCCCCCCACTGGAAGAAGGAGAGCTGCCTAGTGGGACACTCATCACTCCTTCCCTGCCCAGCTCCCTAAAGCCCAAGCCCATTCCCAAACCTGGGTCTCCAGAGCAGTGAGCAGAAGCCCTACAGCTATGCAACCTGGACAGCATGATGTCACATGTTTATACAGGCTTCACTCATCAAGGGGGTACTGTATAAAAAAATAAGTTTAACACTGCTAGCATACATTTTTTTTTTTTTTTAATAATGACTGATGTTTGCTCTGCTGTTCTTCTTCTCTGCCCAGTGGCTTAGCAGCTCACAACAGGGATTTGTTGGTTGACTATTTTGTTTCTGAGTAGCTACAGCAGACTTGATCCCAGCAGTTAGTGGATCAGCAGCATTCAAGATGTTTACAGCAAGAAAAATGTTTAGTTTTTTTCAGAATTGTGCCTAATGGAGCCAGTGGTTAGGGAGACGTCATGCCTAGGCAAAAGGCATACTGGGCCCTGTGCAGAAAAAGGCATAAGCGCAAGAGAGTGACCTTCATTATACACAAGAATGATGGCATGCTTGTACTGTATATAACAGAGAAATCAACTCCGTGGTCTTAGGTTGCTATGAAGCTTAGCTAGTAATTATTCTGCACTAGTCAGGGGAGTAGCAAAAGGGGAGGAGGTGGTAGTAGTAGGTGACCTGAACCTACCAGCCATCAGCTGGGAGGTTCCAGTTCCCAGAAGCATCAGAAGTCAGGCCTTGCTGGATACAGTCCAGGACTGTCTGCTGGTGTAGCTAGTTAGAAAACCCACCAAGCAGTGATGCAGGTAGGGGATCCGCTAGGGAACAGCGACTATAACTCAGTCTGGTTTGAGCTAGCCATGGGGATTGGTGAACCCCAGTCAAAAGCTGAGGTCATCAATTTTAGAAGGGCAGTCTTCAACAGATTGAAGGAGCTGGTTTGGGACAAGTTAGTCAGGGTAGACCACATAGAAGAAGTGAGGGAGTGATGGGAGGCAATAAAGGGGGCCATTCTCGAGGCAACAAAGATTTGCCTGAAGGCAATAACAAAGAGAAACAGGCACAGGTTCGCCTAAAGGGTCAGAGTAGCAGTGAGGGCCAAAAAAAGGGCCTTCATAAAGTACAAAGAAAATCAAGGGGAGAAAGAATGGGGAGAATGCCAACTGAGAAGTGGGGAACCCAGGAGGGCAGTTAGGGAGGCTAAGTCAGACACTGAGCTGTGTGTTGCTCAAGGGGTTAAGAGTGGATAGAAACAATGTATTAGGTATATTAGGGCAAAAAGAAAGATGGAGTGGAAATGTTAGGCTATTGGAGTGAGGTAGAGTAACAGAGGAGGATGAGCAAAAAGCTACAGTTCTAAATGATTACATATGCTCTGTCTTCACCAGGAAGGACAGCAGAGTGGCATCAAAGCAGTCACTAAAGAGGTCCTGGAGATGAGACAGTCAGTGTTCACTAGTGAAAGGGTCCAGAAATGACTAGCAGCCCTAAAGACAGATAAGGCCCAGGGACCGAATGGGATGCATCCAAGGGTGCTCAGAGAGCTGGCAGTGGAACTGATGGAACTCCTGGATGGGCTAATCAATAGCTTGCTACAGTCAGGGGTAATTTCAAAGGACTGGAGGGTAGTGGACATAGTTACATTTCACTAATGAGGGGACAAGGAAGAGGCAGGAAACTACAGACCAGTCAGTCCTCCCTCAGGTGTAGGTAAACCGATGGAGTGGAGAGCAATGGCCTTCAGGCTAGTAAGCAGCATGGGTTTGTGGCAGGGAGGTTTTATCAGACAAACCTAATAGTTTTCTTCGACTGGGTGACAAAGACATTGAATGGGGGCCACACCATAGATCTACACTGTTTTGATTTCAGCAAAGCCTTCGACTCCATGCCTCACAGGCGACTGCTGAAGAAAGTGGAGGATTTGGGGGCAGCAAGGGATATAGTAAGACGGATAGGTAATTGGCTGAGGGAAAGGCAGCAAAGGGTCATGGTAAATGGGGTCAAATCAGAAGAGAGGGAGGTCTCTATTGGAGTGCCACTGAGCTCGATCCTGAGCCCTGTCCTCTTCAATATGTTCATCAGTGGTATAGGAGAAGGAATCCATGGTAGGCTGTGTCTCTTCACAGATGACACAAAGCTTTGTGGGAGGGTGGACAGTAAGAGGGAATTATGGAGCTGCAGACTGACCTGCATAGACCGGAGAGGTGGTCTAAGGTCAGGTAGTTGAAATTCAGTGCCAAACAGCATAAACTGATGCACCTAGTGAGCAAGAACCCCAGGACGGAGTACTGGATGGAAGGGGTTAAGCTGAGCACTACAACTAAGGAAAGGGACCTGGGAGTCATCACTAGTGACATGCCCCAACACGTCAATGCAATAAGGCCATTAGTAAGGCAAATAGGATGTTAGGATGCATGGGCGGTATAGACCGTAGAAGGAAACAGGTAATATTACCTTTTTATAGGTCAGTGGTAAAGCCACACCTGTACTGCACCCAATTCTGGAGTCTTTATCTCCAGAAGGATAAGGACCGACTAGAGGTAGTGCAACAAAGGGAGACCAGGATGATACAGGGCCAGCATGGAAGATCTTATGAAAAGCGGCTAAAGGCACTAAACATTTATTCCCTTGAGACCAGAGGGGAGAAGGATGACATGACAGAGACCTTCAAATGTCTGAAAGGAATAAATAAGGTAAACTGTGAGGAGTTATTTTGCATAAGCACACATTCAAGGTCACAGAGGTATTAGTGGAAACTGAAAGGGGAGGTTTAAGAGGGATTTGAGGAAGTATTACTTTACTGAGAGGGCGGTAGAACCTTGGCACAGTCTGCCAGCCAAGGTGGTATGAGCCAAAACCATAAATGGCTTCAAGCACATTTGGGACAGCGTGAAGGCTATTGTGGCTACTCAGGATGATAGTAGCAGGGCGGAAATTAGGGAGAGAAGAAAGGGAGGGCTAGTGCCCTGCATGACAGTTAGGTCCCAAGGTTAGATAGGGAACCACAGGCAGACTGGATGGACCAGTGGTCTTTTTCTGCTGACATTGTCACTGTTTCCATGTTACAGACTAATAGGTACCCAAGAAGGGGTTAGACTTATACGTGAGACTAAGCTATCTGTGGGCATTTACAATGATTAATGATTTTTGCAACTGCGTAACCTGATTTTTGTCTAGTTCTGGTGACAAAAATTGATTTTGTGCTTATTTTGGTCACAAATCGGATTTGAGCATCCCATTTGGGCAGCAAAATTCTGTGTGTAATTTTGCTAGAACTGACCAAGTAAATGAGGGGAAACATATGTGAGGTTCAACATACAGGCGAGTAAAGACAGTATTAAAAATTTCTACTTTAAAATCTCAATGTAGAACATGGGGTAGCACTCTTTCGATATGGGGCATTAGATTTCTGAGTAGTAAAATGAGGGATGTCCCTTGTAAAATGGGACTGTTGAAAGGTATGTCCAACACCCTCCCGCCCAACTGCTGTTTTGTGGACTCCCTTACTAGAAATACAAGCCAGGCTGTTAGTGTCACCCTGCTACTCTGAGACAGAATCTAGACCTCGTCATCTCAGTGAAACCTCAACAAGGAGCAGCAAAAGGAATACTGCGGCGTCTTGAGGTTTTGGATACTGAACAATAATTCCTTTGGGATGCTAAGAAGAAGCTGAGGTAGACGCTGAGTCAGCTAACTTTCACAAGTCTCTTGAGGAGGAGTTATGAAGCCCTGCTTACTCAGAATTTGAAAAGAAAAAATATGGTAAACATGACTCATACCAAACCAGCCATAAGTATAGTTGTGCTGCTGAGGAGGGCATTGGTCTGCAGTGTACTAGGCCTTGAAAGCTGGTTTTGCTCATGTGTGGCTCCAACCGCTAGTGGGTTATGATGGCTTCCATACCAACTAGTTAGAGTGACTTACTGTACATAGACTGCATCACACATCTAGTCCACTCATTCAGGGTTGCCAGTACCCAACGAAAAGATATGTAACATTTTGGCTGGAAATGACCGATTGTATTTCATATGAATATTCATAAATGGCTTATGCATATTTAAATGTGGGCCTTATTTATTGCCAGAGATCATTTTCAAATTCGACCTGGGAAGGGGATACAGCGTGAGTGAAACAACAATAAGAAGGATTACAGAAGAAGAAAAAAATGCAAAAAGTGCACAAAGACAGAACCAGCAGTAGGGAGATGGGGTGATAGTTGCCATAGACATCAGCTGCACTACCTTCATGAAGAGCCACCACCGTAGCATGCTGAGCACTTGAAAATGTGGGCAAGTTGTTGGGTGACGGCAGGGGTGCCCAATGCAAAGAATGTAGGAGATATATCATCAGAACTGCAGCTGGAGAGCATATTGAGGAAAGCCAGTTCTTTGAGGACATCTGTCTCAGCGATTGAGGAGAATACATTAGTATCCAGGGAAAGTGATGGGATCTGGGGGGGGTGGGGTCCAACTCCACAGGTCAAAAACAGACCAGAGGGTAAGTTGGTGCTGGTTCACGACATAGGCTCCCCCAGCCACGACTTGGGATCTGCAAGCCATAGTGGGAGGCTACATGGAGGTGACCCAGAACCAGTGGGAGGGGGGGCATCCTATGCCATACAAGTGATACTTCTTTATTTTTATTTATGACTTTGCTGACTGTGTAGGGTGCACTGATCCAATGGACCATTTTCAGACATGACCCGGACCAAAAGGCACGAGCAGAATAAATAAGTACAAAGAGTACATGATGCACTTAATAACAACAATACACATTCCATATGCCAATAGGCAACCTCAATAGTGTATACAAGTGCAGTCAAACAATTTCCTGGCCAGGATGGCAGTAGCAAAACTAACAAATGGCAGTGAGATAACATGTGATAGGTATGTATAAAAATGTCAGACAAAGTAGCAGGGAGGCAAAATAGCAAGGGAGATGGCAGTAAATTACAAGCAGTGCAGTGGGTATCCAGGCAGCGGTAACAGAGAACCAGACTGAGAATAAGTGAGAGACACATGTGCAAGTTTAGGCAGCAATAAGTCGAAGGAGACAGCAACGCTACCACAATATGGATTTAGCTACGTGTCCATGAAGGCTGTTGAAGGGTCTGGTCTTAATCCTCAAGAATTTGAAACTCATTTAGTCAGGCTTGGGGTGGCAAAAAAATGCAAGGGTGTTAGGTCTTGCAGACGCCCAAATTCAAGCACCAGGGCGCTAAGTGTCACAGACCTCTGAGCAGTGTGTGTGTGGCCTCATCTATTCTAATGTCTCTTTTTGTATCTCCTGTGAGCAGGTAACCGGCAGGGAGAGAAGTGGGTATGGATCTGTGGGCATTTCTTTAGGCACCAGTTGGCCGAGCAGGTCAGGTATCGAGCAGTTGAGAGGAACCTGTGCTGTCAGCCAGAGGTGGCTCAGGTGACATGGCTGGGTCTGTAGAGCAAGCAAGTGAGCAAGCAATCTTTATTTTTATAGTGCCTTTCAAAATCAAGGCGCTGTACATAATATAAAATTACAATACAATTTACAATATAAAAACAGACAATATAATACAAATTTTAAATCAATCTATTAATTAATCAGGGAAGGCCAAAGAAAATAAATACATTTTCAGCATAGATTTAAAACTGCTGATGGTCAGGCATTCCCTTTACCGATGAGGTGGAGAATTCCACAGGGTTGGTGCTGCAAATGAAAAAGCATGAGCTCCAGATGTTTTGAGACGAACCCGGGGAATCTCTAGCAATCCCTCATCAGCAGATCAGAGAGGGCGATTTGGGGAGTAGGGAGTCAGGAGATCTTTGAGGTAGTCAGGTCCCTGTTCATGTAGGGCCTTTAAGGTAAGCAAACCTACCTTATAGGTGATCCACCACTGAACTGGCAGCCAGTGCAGTTCGCACAGCACAGGCGTAATGTGACTGGTCCTAGAGGTACCAGTCAACAGCCTGGCCACAGCATTCTGCACTAGCTTTAGGCGGCAGATATCAACCCCAGACAGCCCTAGGTAAAGGGCATTGCAGTAGTCAAGATGGGTAGTAATGAAGGTGTGGACCAATGTTGAAGGTTTGCCCGGCGGAATAAGGTGTTTCACCCGGGCAATATTCCTCAGATGGTAAAATGAGGATTTGACCATAGCTGACACCTGAGACTTCAGCGTCAAGCCATCATCAAATATAAAGCCCATGTTACGCACCCGATCTGAGGTAATGAGCTGGACAGCATCAAGCCATTGGCCCGACCCATGCCCAGCACCAAAACCCGCCTCCGGGTGGCCCGGATCCACAACCAACACCTCAGTCTTATCCGTGTAACCCTCCTGTCACCCGGGGTTACTAGAATCTCACTTAGATCTAGTGGCAGGCAGGGAAGGCAGCTTGTGAGACACCAGTTAAATGGATTTCACACTGTCTCACTCTGTCCTCAGTCTCAGTTGAGCTGTAGGGATGACATCATATAGAATTCTCTCAGCAGCATAAGCCGCAGTGGAATGTTGCAGCAGGGAGTTAGGTTAGAATGTTGGGGTTTTCAAAGTCAGTCTGTAGTAGTCTAGTGGGAGACTCAGTGGAGGGAGGAGGTGTGCTGCAGTGGGCAGACCTTCATAGCCGCAGCTCTGTATCAGAGCTACCACAAGAAGAGGGTGTGTGTGTTCTTACCCTAGAGAAGGACACAGAAGAAGCACAAACAGAAGTGGTTGAGAATGTTCCCCAGTTTATTCCAGTGCCCCATCCCTGAGAGGGATGGGGGAAACAAGACCAGCTTTTCAGGGGCAACCCCCTGGCCCTGCTGGAAGAAGAAAAGCTGCCTGATGAGAAGATTTGTCCTGAGGTACCAGAAGTGTGTTTTTTCCTGTGAGAGAAGCCCTGGGGCACCTGCGAACCATGGTGAGTCTGCTCTGCCAGAGAGCCTATGTTTTCACCGAGACAGTTGTGTAAAGTATCTGTTACTGTGTGTCAGGAAAGGACAGCCAAGTACAATACTTCAAGTTATGTGTATGACTTGAAATGCATCTAACCAGTGGGGGTCCACAGGGATGGACATAGCCACTTAGAGAACTCTGCAAATCAGGACACCAGTTACCAAAGACAGTAGATTGTTAAATGTGATATACATTTTGAGATAGCATTCTACAAACAGAGAGTCTCAAAGGAAAGGTGTTGACTCCAAACAAATGGCCGAGTATGGATTTGGGGACAAAAGGTGGGAGACCCTCCATCTGGAGTAACCAGATTTACCTCCACGGATTCACTTTGGGCACCTATAGCTTTCTCCCAGGCACTTGGCCAGTATCTGCAGAAAGTACCCAGATGTGGGATTAAGGATGTGTGTTTTTCCCTTTAGAGCTAGGGTGGTTGGTTGAGTGGTTGGTCATGGGTGGTTGAGAGAGCCACCAACAGAAATGTCCATGCCATATGGAGAGTGTACCAGTGCTGGCCGAGGGTCATGCCAGGGAATCCGATAGAGTGACAGTACCAGTTTGGGCTGAGAGCCCAGTTGTTCAAAACCTGAGGGTTGTTGTGATGATGAAGAAGATGTGTTCTGACCTCTATAAATCCACATGAGTGTAGCCTGTGGGGGTCCATCTTGCTTTGTATTCCTGTGTGTAAGTGAATAAAAGCCCCACTTTAGAATCCCACTCCTGGTTTGGACATTCTCAGTTCTTGCTTCCCGTATCCAGAATTACTTGGGTGCCCCTGTCCAGAAGTGCAAACCTAGCCCTGATGTCGAGCAAATGTTTTCTCCCTGAATCTAGGCTAACCAGGTAATGGGTTACAAAAATGAAGGCACCAGGCGCTAAATAACAACAACCCCAACACACACCCTGGTTACATCTGGATTTAGTCTCAGCCAACTCGAGCTCATCCAGTCTTTGATCCCAGAGAGGCAGCTATTTAGCATAGAGATCACATCAACCTGTCCAGGCACAAAGGACATACAGTATACAGCTGAGTAGCATCTGCATAGCAGTGAAAACTCAAGCCATATCACCTGATGATGTTTCCTAAAGGCAGCATATACACTGCGAACAACATGGGTGCCAATATGGAGCTCTGCGGCACCCCGCAGGACAGGGGAAGGGCGTCAGAGGAATAAATTCCAGTGACCACCCTCTAAAGCATACCATGAAGGGGCTCACTTCCTTTCCTTTCCTTAATGCTGAGGTGTAAAAAAGGAGTCGCTGCCCAACATCTTGGTGGTGCACTTAGGGGCAACAATCTGGGCTAGGGAGTTTCAGTCGAGCTACTGCAGGACATGAAGGATAACCTAGGTGCCATCCAGTGTTGCTGGCCAGAGAGGGTATTAATCTGGATGCACATAATCCAAAGACTTCACTGGTGGTACATTCTAGATCGTCACACCGTGGACAAAGCTCACAGGAAGATTAACATGGAAATGAGCTCTATTAGGAAGCCAATTGGAGGGACTGTAGTAAAAACAGTAACAGAACAGAACTAGAAAATGGTTGTCCATCCCTGTTTCTAAAAGGGTATTTTGATCTGTTTAATGCACCTGGTGGTTAGTTCTGGTAATTAAAACTTAAATCAACCAGTAAATAATGGTGCCATCCTTTCCAGATATTTGAGGTAGGGATGTGAGGACCGGCCCTATGTCAGACCAGACAATGTAAGTGATTTTACAGCTTTGTTCCTATTAGCAATGAGAAATGGGTTGAAAAAAACCCATAAAATTACTGTTTTAAATATTAAATGGCATAAAGAATGGTATTATGAAGAGAAGGAGTAGTAGTAATGTTTTTTTTATTTATATCAAAGAATATGAACAGGGATAAGGCTCAATTGAACTGAAGGTTCATTTTCAGTGAGGTACCATAGCATTTCAAATTACATAGACATACTTATGACACATAGTACAGATTATCAAAACATAATAATTACATAAAGGTGTATACAATATAATAAATACAATACAGTATATACATTATACATGCAACAATTTCTAAACCCCATAATTTTATTGTAGGTTAAACCAAAAGGAAGAACTGATTTAAATAGGGGAAACCCAGTCGGGGAATGGTCAGAATACATAAAAGCATAAAGATAAATACATGTAGGCCTATATAGCGTGAAGTGTGTGAAGCGGTAACCTGATTCTGTCATTTGACTCCATCCAGATCTACAGTCAACACAGTTCTGGACCAGTCTGGAAATTTACATGTTTTGGAAAATCAGAGTAAATCAAACTACATCAGGACATTTTGGAAAATGGTTAGAGTCAGAATCCACAACCGACCCTTCCACCCTTAAAATGAAGACTGTGATCATGTCATCTCTGGTTCTTTTTTTTTTTTCCAAGGAAAACAGCCTAAGTTCTGTCAGCTGGTCTTCCCAGTCCCCACTGTTCAAACCTTCAACTGCCTTATTTCTATTTCAAAAGCACAGCTCACTAAGTATTTCTGTGTTTCCTGCTTTGCACAAAGAAATAGCTACAGAAGCAAAACTTGGCTAGTATTTCTGTAGCACAGATGCAGATAACTGCAAGACAAATGGATTGCTTTGATAATATTGGGCAAGTCTACCCACTAAGGAGCCCAGAGTGTAGTGGGCAGTCTGTCGAGATCCAGACCAAATGTTCAAGAAAATGGACAACTAATTTTAAGGAGCTAACGTGAGGCAAGAAGTTCAGACATCATTAGAAAGTCTCATAGGGGTGTTTGGCCATCACTGAAAGCCTGGGAGACTGGTTGGAGCTGTTTATGTCTCCATGTCAGGTATTTTCTGGGTGCCCTGAAGAAGGCAATGGTGAAACCCCTTCTCAAGAAACCATCTTTGGACCTGGACCCTCCGGCAAATTACAGGATGATCTCAAACCTTCTCTTTCTAAGGGAGAGTACTGAGAAGGTTGCGGTGGTGCAGCTCAAAGCTCACTTTGAGAAATTGGACATCTACGAACAATTCCAAACTTATGTTAGGCCTTGACACAGTATGCAGCCCGCATTCATCAAGGTGTTTAATGAGTGCTCTATCGTCCTCCTCAGCCTCTCACCACCATCATCATTTGATAGTGTGGATCATGCAGTTTTGACTGGACACCTGGAGGAATACTTTTTTCCACCTTCCTTCTGTTTATCTACCCATACCTCCCTACACCATCGCTTCCCAGGTTGACCCATGCCCCATCATCTCCAATAACAGGACTTACCCCAGCCTCTTATGACCACAAAGGGTCAATGCTATGAGCAGTGATGTGGAACCTGTTGGGTCCACATCTTCATGCTGCTGGTCAAGGATCTTTTCCTTCAAATATCTAACCATGCAATTCAAACTGTAATAGATTGCCGGAATAATGCACATCATATGATTACGTTTGATACTCTTATCAGCCCATATACTCCTATCTGTAATAATTATTTTTTCCCTCCATCAGTTACTGATAGTACATTTAGAATTTGGCAAAATAAGGGTATATATGAAGTGGATCATTTGTTCGAAAATTACATTTTTAAGTCATTTGAACAATACAAAGATCAATATAAATTACCACAGTCACATTATTTTCATTATCTTCAGCTAAGGAATTTTATAATTAAAACTAATGGTACATTAACATTGCCTCCCTGTTCAACTATGCTAGATACTAGTAATACAATTATTAAATTAATAAAAAAGTAAATACAAAGGCTATTTCAGCAATATAGGAATGCATAGTTAATTTAACATGTAAAGACTTAACAAATCTAAAGAATAAATGGGCAGACGACTTAGGAATGAACTTATCTGATGAGCTACGATATGAGATACTTAATACCCCCAACGACTAGGATCAAAACAACTAAACTCCAGCAGATACAATACAACATAATACACAGAACATATTATACACCCTCTAAATTGCACAAAATGAACAACAAAATAACACCAGTCCGTCCAAGGTGTACCCACACGGCTGGGACATTGATTCATTTGATACATGATGGTCTATCTCTGACCAATTTTTGGTCAACAATTATTACAAACTTATCAAAGGCCCTGGGGGCTACAATTACACCTTCACCATTTTTGACCTTATTAGCCATATCTAAAGAATGGCAATTATTTGATTTAAGTCAGAGAACATTTATTACAATAGCAACAACTGTAGCTAAAAAAATGTATACTTCTAAAATGGAAAGATGCAACCCTGCCAGTTTGTGAAACATGGTTTAACTATATGCTTGATATTATGAAGCTAGAGAGATTACACTATGTTAAGAATGATAAGAAAGTTATGTTTGAAAAAATCTGGGCCCCTATCCTTGAGATGATAGCGTAAGGGCTAGAATGATAAAAATAGAAGTAAAGGAAATCATTAAGTAACTGAAGTTCACTAAGTATAATTATAGAGATTTTTTTTTTACTAGGGTATTATACTGTAGTATAGTTTTTAATAGATAGGACTCTTACAGCAGTAGATAAGATCAGGGTAGGTACTAGGGTTCCTAGACCCTTGGGTAGGCAGGTTGGGTTGTGATAATCAGGGATGCAGCTAAGAATTTTGGGGCCCAGGACAAGTCACTTAAAATGGGCTCCTGTCTCCCATACCAGCTAATGCCAGGGGTAATGTCAGCTCCTCAGGTGGGCCCCCCTTGAGCTTGGGGCCCAGGACAAATCCCCACTTGTCCCCCCATTCCTGTGGCCCTGGTGATAATGAAGCTGCTATTCTTACTAATTAGTCTAATCAGAGGATGAATCAGCCTAGACGCTCATCTGAACAAAAAAAAAAAAAAGGATCTTTCCCTTCCAGTTGTCACCCCTTCCCCAAAGTTGGGGCATGAGTTATGATGAAAATATATAGTGTGAAGACACCATACACACTTAGGGCTCAACTCTCAAAAGTTGGTGCAAGCTATGCAAAAGGCAGCTTGCGTCTATTGCTGGTATGCCAGGGACCCTGCGCCTAATTCTCTATTGGGTAGGATTCCGGCGGCAAAGTCCCATGGCTTGTGGCAAATGTAGCAGTGCGTCAAACAGAGGGTGCACCTGGACAGGTTGCCGCAAGCCATGGCAGCTATGTGGCAATGTCCCCAAGCATTCCCTAGTGGTCTAGCAGACTGCCCAAGCCCGATCCCCCATTATTAAAAACTGAAACTTCCCTGGTGGTCTAGCGGACCCCCCAAGCCCTGATCCCCTGTTATTATTACTAAGGATCCCTGGTGATCTAACACCCCCAAGCCCCCATCCCCTGTTATTATTACTAAGGATCCCTGGCAATCTAGTGGCCCCCCCAAGCTCTGATCCCCTGTTGTTATTACTAAGGATCCCTCGTAATCTAGTGCCCCCCAGCCCCGATCCCATGAAATAAGAACACATCAT
The DNA here is from genome assembly GCA_016271365.2 of Neoceratodus forsteri. Taxonomy (NCBI): domain Eukaryota; kingdom Metazoa; phylum Chordata; order Ceratodontiformes; family Ceratodontidae; genus Neoceratodus; species Neoceratodus forsteri. Next base: position 43,576,167 of record JADMNL010000034.1, on the reverse strand, counting down.
TGATGGTCTAGTGGACCCTGGCCCCAGCAGGCAGTGTTCTACCACCCCACTCCCTCCCATCCCTAAACCAAACCGGTGACTGGCACAGCCCACCACTCACCACCACGGCCAGCTACCAACTGAGCTCTCAATGAGCACTGTACTGTATTCAGTACACATTCTTTGATTGACAGCGAGGATGCCGGACATCCAGTCAGATACCCAGGTTGGCATTGTAGTGGATCCCTCTCTCTGCACACAGAGGAGAATCATGGGATATAGTAGTCTGTTTCAGTTCTCCGTGGATTGCAATATCCCCATTGGGACAGCAACAGTTTACACCAGTTTGACCAGCTGGGGCCTGTAGACCACACAGCCCTGCTAGCCTAAACAGGGAGATAGGGGCTGGTGGTTTGAGAGTCAGTTGGGCCTCAGGGAGAGTCCTGGCTGGACAGAGTGGGGTTTGTAGATGCTTGAGCAGCACCTCAGGCTACATAGATTTGCTCCCTCCATAGGCTCTACATAGCATCACTAGTACTCTGGTGTCAGGCACAGGCATGCCCCCACCCCTTCGCTCGCCTCCAAGCCAGCCAGGTGTGTAGTAGTGTACACAGCCAGGGATCAGGTGTGGAGGGGGCACACAACCAGGGCTGGGGATGTGCCATCTCCACATGTGCAGAGCAGGACATCTGCAAACCCCTGGCATGCACAGGCACTCCTTTGCTGGCATGGATCCCTTTGCAGATCAAGCCCTAACTAATGCTGCTGCATTAAAGTGATTTTCCAGTTTCCGGGAAAAAAAAATCATAGCATTATCAGACGTCAGTTACCCAATAATTTCCCCTAAATCTGCATTTCAGGCCACTTTCTATTGTATGGAACTTGACTCTGCCACAAACAGCTCCTCAAAATTTTGGAAAACAATCAAGGACTTGTCTGGTCATATGCCTGGGAACTCCCTTCCAACTAAGATTATTTCTGGTAGTGCCACCATCTGTGATAGAACAGAGATCTTGGACTCCTTCAACAATCATTTTGCCACTCCAGGTCTAGCATTCAACAACTCCCCTGCTTGCTTGGTACGCTGTCAGCTTGAACTACAAAATCTCGATTACCCTGCTCTTGACTCAGTCTTCTCCCTCCAGCCTGTATCCTCGAAAGAGGTTGAAGACCTTCGACACAGCTGGATACCAAGAAAAGTACTGGAGCTGACTCCCTAGACCCCTATTTCCTAAATATTGCTTATCACATTCTAGTGGTGCCAATTACTCATCTATTCAACTTATTATTGTCTCAGGGAATCCTCCCACCCTCATGAAAAACAGCCCATGTTATTCCTCTGTTTAAATCAGGGGAACCCTGTAATCTTAACAGCTATAGGCCGATTTCTCTTCTCCCTACACTGTCTAAATTACTGGAGAAAATTGTGAGCACCCAGCTCAGGACTTACCTAGAAACTATGAATCTATTAAATCCTGTGCAATCTGGTTTTAGAACCAAACACGGTACCATATTGGCCCTTGTGAAAGTGACCAATGATTGGCAGCGTGACCTGGATAATAGAAACTTTGTCTGTGCGGTTTTCTTGGATCTAAGTAAGGCCTTTGACACTGTCGACCACAGCCTTCTTCTCTCCTCTTTGCGGAGCATAGGTCTGGACCCATTATCATTGCGATGGTTTGCTGATTACCTCACAGGCCGACTTCAGCAGGTTAAGGCAGACGGTGAATTTTCACCTCTCAAACCTCTACAAAGAGGCATGCCTCAGGGTTCCATTTTAGGTCCCCTGCTGTTTGCAATTTACATCAATAATATTGATGACAGCATAAATAAGGCAAATATTCACCTGTTCAAAGATGATACAGTGCTTTACCTAAGCTGCCTGACTCCGGAAGCTGCACGTGGAAGCCCTCCAAGCTGAATTTAATCTGTTACAGCGCCAGCTTCTAAACAAAAAGCTGCTACTCAATGGCAAAAAAAATGAAAGCAATGCTTTTCTCTCCCTTTATTCTTGCTGTGAACCCAGCCAGTGCTGGTTCAATCCCACAGATCACCACTATTCTAGGCGAAAACCTGGAATTCGTCACAAAATTCAAGTACGTGGGAGTATGGCTTGACCACAGACTTTCCTTCAGGGATCATATCGAGGATCTGTTAAAAAAAAACTTAAGCAGAGGCTTGGTCTTTTCTTCAGGATTAACCAGCTTCTTACTAAAGATGCCAAGCTGCGACTGGTCCAAACGACATTTCTTTCCCTGGTAGATTATGCGGACTTCCTATATAGTCAGTGCCCCGGCTCTACTCTTGCAAAGTTGGACACGCTTTATCATAGAGCCCTGAGATTTATAACTGGTCTTCCCCTTTCCATGCACCATTGTTCCCTGTATGCAGCTGTGGGGTGGACTTCCCTCCAGTACAGGCGGCATAGAAATGCTGAACTCTGGACATTCAGAGCTATCACCAAAAAACTGCCACAATATATTACCGACCGTCTCCCGCTAAGTGTACTTGGAAACTATGCATTGAGAAGCTACTCATATATTGCACTGAAAGTACCCAAGGTTAAATCTTGGTTTGGTAGAGTGGCCATAAGCTTTGTACTGCCTACTGTGTGGAATAAACTACAAAAAACGCTGAAACTGAGCATCCCTGTCAATTTGGCTGCCTTCAAGACATTATATGCTAGGTCCGTTAAGGAACCATGTAACTGCTTCCCCCATCCCTAGTCAGCCCCGGCGTTGCTGAGGTTCATCGACCCTGTCTGGCCCCTCATGTCATGGTCACTTGATTCCCACCCCTTCCTTCTTTTCTCTCTTCTATTTCCTGTTCTGCTCTCCTTTCTTACCCTCCTTACCTGTCCCCTGTCAGTGTCATCCCACAGTGCATCTTTTATTATTTAAGTGCATTTCCACTTTCTTGTTATATGGTAGGAGTCCTTTGTATCTGTGGGTTGAGACTAGTCCCCCTTGCCCCAAGGTCAGTGTTATTCCCCTTGTCATCTGTCACCCTCACCCCCTAAATCTTTCATTCCCCTTCCCTTTACATGTCTTCTCCCTCCCTCCACCTGCTCTATGGTCCCTCCGGTATCCACTTTTCTGTCCTTAATACCCCTGTTTTCCTGGCTTTCACCAGGCGTGGTATGTATTTATATTGTCTACTATCCACTGAAATCAATTAACCGTGCACCCATGTTATTTCCAAACTGTTTTTGTTGTATACATGCTGCCATCGTAACAAATGCTACAACATGCTGTAAATTTATCTGTGTCACTGTTCCTAAATACCTTGAAACCTGTAATTATTGAAAAACTTTTGACAATTGTATTTAAATGTATTGTACTCTGACCTTGTTCTAACCAGGTCCGTCTTGAAAATGAGCTTTGCTCAATGATGTTCGCCTGGATAAATAAAGATTTTGATTGATTGATTGATTGATTGATTCTTTAATACTAAAGATATTTTCATTAAAACATAATCTTTTTCTATTATACTTAATCTGTTAACATTACTTATTCCTGCTGTGAAGCCATCATCTTCTGTTTAGACCTTGCAATCTGTTGCCTCGGATGGGATACTGATGCCACAGCTTCAAAGCGGGACTACACATGCTAGGTTGCCATCAGCCTTTTGTTGTTTAATGTTGCTTTCGTTTGATGCTGTAGGCAAATTTATTTCAGAAAACATAAGTTCATATCAAAAGGACAAAGATTATGTACAGGTTTATTATCACGAATATTTCTCTCCGTTGAGGATCACGATTTTTGGAGATATTAATACTGAAGTTTTGTTACATGCATTCCCTACTTTTAAAGATTTGAGAGGTGTCTAGGACTGAAGGTTTGTTTTTTTAATTTGTATTGTATTTCTTGACTGTAGACCTGCCCCCATCTGCATGGGTACCCCTAGCTCCATTACCTGGCTTCCCTGGAACTTAGCCTTGCTCTGTCATCCTCTGCCACAGGACCTTGTGGAGGTACCCAGTCACCTGTGCGGGACCTTTAGGGGACGGGGCTGCCATCCAGCCACAGTCGATATTTTTCCACATTTTGCTCCCTGAGCCCACAGCGTGGTCAATGATCTTTGTGCAAGCTCCGCCTCCACGGAGACAGACCCAGTGTCATGCAGGTGGGGTCTCTTCCCATATAGTCCCACCACAGTGCCACCCAGATTCCTCTAAGTGGCAGCAGAGCTGTCCTAAGGTGATGTGTAATCCTCACTCCCCCAGCCATCCCCGAGTGACCCACATCCATTCCCAAACCCAAGTCCCCAGTGAAGCAGGCAGTATCTCAACCACTGTGCTACTGAGCCAGATAGAACTAAAGGTTAAGGACTGAAGATTAATTCCCCATAGTAATATTTATTATAAGTCTAATTAATTATTCATGAGCCTAGTGAGGCTCTGGATCGGATACTGGATAACTCATTAACGTCTTGTGGCTCATGCCACACAGCAAAAACCTAAATAAAATCAGCAAAAATGAAAATTGTTATTGCGATTAGACACATAATCATAAGAACAACCTCAAAGATGGTCATTTCCTTGGATTAACAACTTGCCCATCCCCCCAAACAGTCGTTAATTCCTCAGAAATGACCAGCATCTCAGTCTTTATTACTTAATTAATTTTACTAATCTGATTATAGGAAATACAAGTCCTTATTTCTGGCTACATTGCCTTTTCTTCTGACGGTGCTTTTTAATTTTAAGTTTTTTTACAATCTGTTTATGATTAGACTAGTGACCATAAATTTCCTCCAATGATTTTGTGCCTGCAAGGTGTTGTTACTATTATTGTAATTTATATTACTCCCCCTTTGAATCTCTCTCTTATGTGGACCTTAAAACTAGGAGCAATTTTGTTTTTCAGTTCAGCGAAAACCTCATCTAGACAGTAGGTCATGCGGAGGGTTGGATAAAACTGGGCAGACTTATAGTCTTTTCCTGCCAACATTGTCTACGTTTCTATATTTCTTATTTTCCCATTGTTTTACTGTTAAATGGCTTTCAAAATGTGATTCAAACTCAATGAATGAGCCAGGGTGGAGCTGCTGTGTCCTTAATTACCAAATGATCATGAGAGCTGTAGCCATCTCCTATTTTGCATGCACCCCACTGGCCACCTGTGAGACCCCTGTGGGCCAGCGCTCCGCTGTAAAAAGGGACACCACAGAGTGTTCTATATGCAAGACAGAGAGAAAGAAGTGGCACGGGACTCATATTTGCACGTTAAGGTTAAAGAGTAGGTACCTGACCTATGAGGGGTCATTTTTTTCTCAGTGGACAGGCTTAATCACAACTCAACTGATTTATGAAACAAAGAACCTCTTTTGAAATCATGAAATGAATATAAAAGTGAGTAAGAAAACAGAAAAACTTAGATGTTATTTGCTGGCTTTTGTGAATGGTATTTGGGGTTGAAGATGCAGTGGATTCGTTCTGATATTACCCAAACATTCGAAGCAGTGCCATCACCTCAGTCCGCCTCAAGGCCGGACCTGCTCAGATCCACACTAGGGGTACAGTTTCTCTCTCCCATGAAAGTGAAAAAAAAGGGGAAAATGTTGCTTTGGCCTATTTAAAAAAAAATCACTTTGCTGAGCTCTGGAGCCCCGCAGTCTGCCCTTTGACATCTCTGTGATGCAAAGAAGGTGTTTGCTATGAAACTTGAGTCTTGTGTAGGGTAGCAAAACGAATGAGCCAGAGCGGCTGAAAAAAAAAACTTTATCCAAAACATATGTTTTTGTCACTATTCCAGTTATCTGGGATATTTCCTGCATGCTTGTCGCCATGGCAACAGGCCCAGCATGAAAGACCTGTTTACTAGGCCTTTAGAGAAGAAAAGGGCATGTGTTGTCAATTTTCAAAGTTCTGTTAATCCATTTGTGCGTATGTATATGCAGTTACTCTTGTGTTGAAGTCTCACTCCTTGGTGGAGCTCAACAACCCCCCACTCCCGTAAAGAAACATTTTTCTACCTCCCTGCCTTGTAATTCCAAAGTGATTTTGTTTTTCCTTGGGAGAGCACTTACTTGGCTGCTGTAGAGGTAGGACTGGGCAAGGAGCCATAGTGGAGGAGCTCATAACCTTGAAGGAGAGTGAGAGAAGTGTCTGATGCCTGACAGAAACTGTAGAGTGGGTGAGCACTGCAGAAAGGACTTGAGGAGTTGTATGAGGGAAAGGTAAGAGAGAGAGTGTTTCTAATCCTTCAGGGGTAGATCTGGATGGATAGCTGGCTGGCACTGGGTTTCTGGGGCAACCGCCCTACATGGACTTTAGCAGAACTTTAGAAAAGGTGATGGCTGATAGAACTGTTGTTCTGCAGAACTCAGTAGTTCAGTTGTTAAGGTGCACTGGTGTTCTTTTGAACCCAGTTCTGATAACCTAAATCAGCCTCATAAAAGCTCTTCCCTGAACTCTGAACCTTGCTTGGAGTGAGGCACGTGGGTGTTACAAAAGTGATGAAATCATAAGGTCCGTGATGGGGTTTGGATAACTATAAGAGGTTAACACAGGACAATGTAGGGGGATAACGCACAATCCAGGAACTGAGTGCACACTCCTGGAATTAAGAATAATGTTGAGTGACTATGAGCGCTGAAGTGTACATTCCATTTCTAGGAGTGCATTTTACTCTCCTGTGTGCAGCCTGTAAAAGTGTTAACTCCATTGTAATTTTCTTTTTTTTTTTTGTAATAAAAATAAAGTGTTTCATGTGGAATGATGGAACACTTTGTATAGGGAACACTTGTTCAGGGGATGAGTTGCTGGTAGGTGGCATTTCAAGGGCGGACTGAATTGTTTCAGTCAGGCACTGCAGCATTTTCCAGGTCTGCTTTTGATCAGGAATTACATCACTTGCAGTGTTTTCCAGCCCTGTCATTCAAAGCAGGAGTTGCAGTGTTTGCAGGGTTTTACAGTTCTAAGGGCAGAATGTGCACTTCCTGTTTTTTCTGCTCTGGTATAGTAGGGGTGGATTCTAGGTCTGAGCCAGGTGCTGTTGATCTGAAGTTCCCAGCTGTAGTAGTTTTGTCAATTTCTGACTTTGCTGTAGCTTTATTTTTGTTTTAAGTTGGGATCGACTACAGTTTTTGGGTCTGGCAACATGGTGGACAGGAAGCGGGTGGCTTCGCCACCTGCACCCTCTTCTATATACAGGTATATAACAAACTCCAGTTGTGGCATATAATCAACTGCAGTCAGTCTGTTTTTATTGTCAAACTTCTCTTCGCTATCTTCCCATACCCAAAAACTGTAAGTGAGCCATTAATTGTAATGATGGTTATTGTAGTTGAGGCATTATCTGTTTCTGGGCTTCATTTCATGGCCAGGATGTCTGAATTGAATCTGTAATTTAAGTATTGTTTGATTGTGATTTAAATACAGTATTTTAAATCATGTCATGACCTTGCTTTAAATATTTTCAAGCACAATTTCACTGGTGATTGTGAATCCCAGCTGTACATTAAATATTTTAAAGCACAGTTACTGGTAGTTTATTAGGGGTTAAACAGTGGTCCTGGTGCTTGATTGGACCAATGACATGGCCGGATTTTAGCAATTCTTTCTGAACCAGTTGACACTTGTTCTTTTATGATAGGCATTGGTAAAGAATGGACAAAAAGCCTGGCAAATATCTTCACCTTCATGAGCACTGGCAACATCAACTGCTTTTGGGTTTGAGTATGAGTGAAAACCCAACCACAGGCATTGGACCAGACCAGACTGGTAAAAGCCAGATTGGCCGGTCCAGCCAGACCGGGCACGAGTTACATGAACTTTGCTGGTCTGGTTCTGGTGGTCTGGCTGTCATGATATCTCAGCCATGGGTGAAAACCAGACCACTATAACTGGACCAGACCTGCTGGTAGAAGCTGGACATGCAACTTTTGACCAGTTCGGCTGTTCGGCTGATACCAGCTTGTCCGACTTTTACCAGTTTGGTCCAGTCTGGTTTCTGTGTTCCGGTTTTCACCGAGTCTGATCACCCAACATTCCAAAACAGAACTGAATTAAGAATGATCTGTTTTGCCAATCAGTATCGATAGACATCAGTAAACATTGTTAAACCAGTGCCCCTCAACATCAGTGCTCCCTCCCGGAAGACTTAGTGTAGCAGGGGAAACATTATGTTAGGCTGAAGGGGGTTCCTACTGGTAGCCAGAATGTAATAGATGAGGACACCTGCCAGATACCCATGCCCTAGTGGCCTGTCCGTGACCACGGGCATCACCCACATGGTGGGTCCTTAAGGGAGGGAGAGCGCCTGCCCCATTGGGTGGGAAAACCATGGAGCATGTCAGAAGGAGAATGTTTGCTGGTTCCAGTGACATCACAGGCTAACAAAGGAAGCTTGACCATCCCTTCCTTGTTCTGCACTGCTCTACATGAAAAACAACTTTTGAAAACTACTGAGCCTGCAAAATGGGCAAATCATCTATTATTTCTCCCTCCCTGACTGTGATTTCACAAAGTGCGCAATTAGACAAACCCCCACATTCAGTGGTTCCATTAGTACTCTCGTGTGGAAAAATAGGGTTCTCAGGCAGAGCATTCAACTAGTGCCCAACAACATGTCAGTTGAGAGCTAGTTGAGTGGCAGTTGAAATTCTGACATGCCAATTAGTTAACATTCAACAGACTGGAATATTCAACTGTTCTGAATTGTATCATTTAACTCTCAACTAGAGTTAACAGCAAAATATCCCTATCAAAAATGCTTTAAAATAAAAATTCATATCTTTATTAGACCAGAAACATTTAAGTTCTATTGGCCTTAGTTTCACAGTTTAGGAATCAGTATGTACTTAAGTTCATTTATTTATCAATTACACTTATTTGTGATAAGGCCATTTGTGTTGGTGTTTTCAAAAAGTCATTCTTCATATAGAATTGTAAGAAGCAACTTTTTGGAAATGTGATGAGCGAAAAAGGATGTAAAGAACAGATTTCCATGGAGACAAGGGAAATGCCTGAACAGAAAAGTGTGTTTTTTTCCCCCCAGCAGCGTTCTGCTTTCCTCCACTGAAAACAATAACGAACATTTCACAATTTTTTCCCCCTGGTGGTCCAGTGAATCAATTTGTTTTTAAAATGTTGATTGGTGTCCCCCCAAAAAAATATATACATATTTTTTGCAGCCATTTATGTTATACTTTGAAATTAAAAAAGTCCCTTTCACAGCTGCTTGTAAACCACCTTAGTTGCTGCTGCCATAACCCTTTTAGAAAATTTGAAATGATTTTCATAATAACTTAGCAAAATTGCCCAGTGATCAGCACAGAATCCCCATAATTGCTATGTTTCCATCCAACCGATTCAGCATTGCCACTGCTTACATTGGCAATGCTTTGTTAGCTGGAAACATTGAGAGTGTGAGGATTCAGTGCTTAGTACTGGACCATTTTGCCAGGTAATTATTAAAAAAAAAATCAGTTCAACTGAAAGGGTTAAGATAGCAGTTTTGGTGGGTTAAGAACAGATGGGAGTATGACTTTCTTTTTTTAAATTTCAAATTGTAACATAAATGGCTACAAACATTTTGGGTGGAGATGATCTCCGGGCTATCTGTCTGCATAACAACCTGACCTTATGTTACATAATCAAACCCACTAAAAAGTGTAAAGAGCAAGCAGGTTGTAGCACCTCAGTGCTATTGTGCTATTGCAGGACCCCTACAACTTGCTATTTCTTTATTTAGTTTTTGGTTACCAGGTGGGTGTGCTAGCCATAGTACTGACTATTTTCAGACACGACCCAGGAGGTTACAGACAGGGCAGTACAGCAAAAATACAAGGTACGATCACACACAGCAGGATACAGCTTCTGACAGAGAAACACGTTACAAATATTGGATAAGGTAGACAACTATAAAACAACAACAATGAAGAAATAGCACAAGTTCAAAGTAAGTGTCACAGGTAACAACAATAGGTCCTATAGGTGCTAACACCAGACAACTAAGTCAACTTCCTTGTACTCCCAGGTCGCACCTGTAAACAAGCTTCAGCTTAGTGCATCTTTCCTGGTTAAAAAAAAAAGTCAACGAAACAATATTGTCAGGACTAGGTAGTGGTTAACAGAGGGTAAATAGAGTTAGGTCCAAAAGAGAGCAGTAGAGTGCCAATGGGGTTACATGATGAAGGAATAATGCCTGACAGGGTGGGTGTTATGCTGGGATAACATCCCATCTTGGGTGGGTGGTCCCGAGGCCACCGGCCAAGGGCATCCAACACCTGAGAAGTAGTGTTATCCCAGCATAACACCCACCCTGGAGGGCATTATTCCTATTATACAATGGCTTGCTATTTTATACAGAATAAAAAAATAATTTTAAAGAATGTTTTTGTTAGTCTGGAAAAATATTTTTGTTTCTTAGAGAAGATGCAAATAATGATAGAGCAACACATCATCCCTAATCATCAGCAGGGATATTATGCCAGGATAACATCCCTGCTGTGATGGCCAACTGACCAATTAGAAGACAGAAATCGTTCTTGTCATTGTATAATATCATAGTAACCCCTCTAGTGTCACAACCAGCCTGTTTTTAACACTTTGGTATTAATTATTCTACAAGTACTTGCTCTTTAGACTTACCCTGTGTGTTGATGCTTTGATTCTGTTTTCCACATTGTTCAAGAAGGTATTGAAGTCCCTCAATGGAGGATCACTTTTAATTCATGGTGAACCTGACTGTGATACTTGATTTGTGTTAAACTGTTACTTTTCTTGCCTAGACATATGCTGTAATTTCAAAATCAACATGCACCCCTAAAAATTACCTTTATTGCAAATATTAAGAACACTAAAAGCAGATCATTTTGCTCCGCTAGAATATGCAAATGAGTTTTATGAGCCGAACTGATGTCCTGTTTATTATGCTCAATTTAGAAAAGGACCTCCAGATTTGAAGTGCTTGCTGTCAACCTGTGCTCAGCCTGATGAAAACATTCAATTATTGTACAACTTTCAAAATATTTAAATTAGTTGATTGCTTAGTTTTCTGCAAGCTTAACTGGCAATGCTCAAGTAAATCTGCTATTTCACTTGTGTGCTAATTATTTGCTCATTCGCTGTTAGCTCATTATCTGCTCTTCTTTTTCATCTGCTCCGTTGAGTCACACTACACATCTGGTTGGCTCAGTATCGGCTAACCATTTTATTTTATTTTATTTTATTTATTTATTTTAGTCTTTGGTAACCGGGTAAGGCCCTCTAGGCAAAAGTTCCTGTTTTCAGCGGTGATCTGGGAGCACTAGAGAGGTTAAGTGACTTGCTCAGAGTCACACAGTATGCAAGTGGAGGTTGTGGGAATCAAACCCAGGTCTGCTGGATGTACCAAGCTCATTCACAGCTCATTAATCTAACCTCTAGGATATACTGCCAGCCCCGGGGGTGGTTTTGTGTGTGTGTGTGTGTGTGAGTGTGTGTAAGTGTGTGTGATTCATTCCACCACAATTATTTTATTACAACAATAATTCATTCTGGGGTCAGCTGCAGCACTAATTAAAAACACAATTTCCTCTCCTCGTCCTCGGGAGCCTGGGCTTGCAGAAGCCTGCTGTCAGATGCTTCTGACTAAGGCAGATTTAGAGAGCGAACTTCCTGCACAGCACTTACTACCAGCAGTGACCCCTGAATCTCACACTGCTCCAGAGAGAGGGGAATGGACTTGTAAAGTTTATTTTCTTTGCATGTGCTGTCCTTCCGATGTTTTTTTTTTAGTTGTAATAACAGGATGGTTTACGTAAGCGTTAAACTGCTAATGTTGTCAAGGTTTTCGCTCAGTGATGTTGGAGAGGGTGACATCGCAAGAGACTGAATGCCCCAAGACACACACATACACACACACACATGTTAGTCAGTTGTGGCTAAGAGAGCAACAGTTTCCAGTCAGACCAGACAGGTGAGGGGGAGGGACAACAACACTAACAAAAGGGACTTCACCAAAGGGGCCCATGGAAACCAGACATCTATAAGCATAAAAACTTTGACATGGAATGAAAGTAATTTGATTTTATATAGTCTCTTTATACACTGCATCCCAGAGTGCTTTACAAGCAATGAACAGTTGCAGAAGCCATTTTGCATGCACAGGGAGGTTAAATGAGATCAAGGGAGGTTAATGGAAACTTGATGAGAAAAAGAAAGAGAGAAGAAACAGAAAAACAGAAGCTGCTGACAGAAAAAGATCCAGGATCCATCTAGTTTTCCCAGATTATCCTTCCTATGCCCTTGACCTATTGTCTTAGAGTGCTATTTAATCCTAATGAGTACCCCAGTCACCCCACCATCAACTCCTACCTCCCTTACCCTTTATTTATTTTTTTTCGTAATACCAGCCCCCCTGCAGAGGTTGAGTACAGGAAGATTGAATGATTGGTTCATGATCACCCAGTGAAGATTCAAGCCTAGATCTCCAAATCACAACTCTGTGCTTTAAACCACTAGGCCATGCTGCCTCTTGTAGTCTCAAAAGAATCTGTCTGTAGCATTCACGTGACATAGTTCCACCCTGATTTCAGACCCCTACTGTGCTAGGAATCACAAATCGCAGCCAAGGAAAAGATACAGGTTAGTTGATGGGGCCAAGTCTGAGGACTGTCCGTATTATAAATCATAAATTATATTATAAATCATGGTGGGGACATCTGGAAGCATTATGACTGTAATCTAACTGATGTTTAAAACCACTGACATGTCACCAGTGCTAATGGCCAGCCTCAGTGGTCACCTGCTGTCACATTGGGACTAGCTACATGCAAAGTTAGAAAAAAAACTGTAATTCAGAGTTCACTGTCAAGTGCATCAAAATTGTACAACTTTTACTACTTGAATTGACGCACTTTGCATCTTGCAGCAGATTGTACTATGCAAATTGATGCGTTTAACATTAGAAATTCACTGCAAAGTGCGAATTGCATTAATATGCGTCGTACAATTTGCACAATTTTGATGAACTGTGAAGCATGCACTATGCGAAAACTCCACGTAGTGTGCAAATTTGTTGCAATTGAATGCTGGCCTCCAGTGAGGTATCAGGGAGCTACTGTATTGTCAGGATGTGCTGTCCTTCAGATGAGACAGGACATCGAGATCCATTCTGCCCATCACTGATACTGTCTTTGTAGTTGTCCAGGTGGCAATCAGAGAACTGATAGGCACTTTATTTATTTATTTATTTAACAAGGAGAGACACACTAAGCTGAAAGTCTGTTTACAGGTGTGACTTGGGAGCACAGGGAAGTTAAGTGACTTGCTCAGGGTCACACAGTATGCAACTGGGGGCTGTGGGATTCAAACCCAGGTCTCCAGGTTTGCAGCTCAGAGCCTTAAACCACTGCGCTATACTGCCTCCTTTTTACCAGTGTATGGGCCTAAATGCCCTTCCCAATAAAACTGGTTCAAGTAATTGACCACAACTGCGTGTGGCTGTTGGCGAGTGGCATGGTTATCACTGCAGTATTCTCCTCACTGCCTCTGAAGTTGCATAGTATAGAAATGCTAATTATTTTTTCTAAATGGCTGGGCCAGTCAGAACAATGCAATTCCATTAGCATCTTTTGGTGGAATGTATCACAAAATGATTCACAAATTTAATAAAAAAGTGAAACATAACAGGTGATGCCACGGATGGTACGTTGATGAAAGGTTGAAAAAACAGTAGCCATCAAGACAGCATGACTCAGCTAGACATTGTAGATGGGAAAACAGATAACTTATACAAAAAGATTGGAAAAGGGGAAAAGATTCAGTGAAGCGGAGAGTGAAATCAGTTAAGATTTATCATGTATACTGTATAGAATATATACCATTATAAACAGCCTCAGAAATGCTGCAATCTGATTGGCTGTCAGAAGTGTCAGAGCCATACATGAATCTGTTACACTGTCATGTACAGCCTGATCACCATGGCACAAGAATTCTTCATGTCAGCGTTCCATTCTCTAAACTGCTCAGTGACTGGACTGATGCATTCTTCATGTCAGCGTTCCATTCTCTAAACTGCTCAGTGACTGGACTGATGCATTCTGATTCTGAACCAGCATTCTTAAACAGTTGGTGGATGTACCATTTTATTAAAAATCTTCAAATCTTTCGCTCAGTGAGGAAAACATTTAAAAGATACATGTCTAACACTTTCTTTTGGAACAAGTTTTTTTGTAATAGCAATAAGGCATTCCCAGGAGTCTGATCAACAGTCAGATTATCACCCCCCCCCGAGGGGCATTATGTCACTTGGCTGCACCTTGTGCCACATTACACCCCTGGGGTGATTAACAGCCTGTTAATTTAACCCCTGGTCATGCCTTATTGCTTAAGAAAAGTGTTGTGCACTAGGAAATAATACTATTGAGTGGGGCTAACGAGTTTATGAGCTCTCTCCCCCCAAGATGGCATTATTTGGCTGGCAGTATAGCCTGTTAGAGGAATGAGGTGTGAACGAGCTTGATACACCCAACAGACCAGACCTGAGTTTGATTCTCACAAGCTCCACTTGCATACTGTGTGACTCTGAGCAAGTCACTTAATCGCCTAGTGCCCCCCAGGTCACCCCTGAAAACAGGCACTTGTGCCTAGTGGGCCTTACCCGGTTATCAAAGACTAAAATAAAAAAATAAAAATGAATGTCATGAGTGTACAGCATTTTTTTCTAGCATTTGTTTTGTAGAATTCATTTGGTTTGTTGAAAAAATCTTTATTTTAACTGCAGCTTTCCAAACCACATGCATACTCTGCAGACTCAATCCCAGAGCAAGGCATCACGGGTGTGCAGATCCTTGTGCAATGCAGGCAGAGAGCTTCTCCTGACCAGACACTGCATTTTAAACAGGCTTGTACAGTGGACCCGAGCAGGATGCAATGCAGTGTCTCAACTTATTGCATGGCAAAATGAGATTAACTCCCACTGAACTGCCTTGGTTACTACAGTTACTCCATTGCAGTTTGCTGCAGTATTGCATTGCTTCCTCTTATTCACTTCTAATATCTCCCTTCCCTTCCATTCCCCTTCCTTCCTAAATAACCTACGCTCTTCAGTCTTACTCACTGCTACTATCTCCCTTCTCCTTCCCCCCACCGCACCTAAAGCACCCCCCTACACACCTAGTGTTTATTGGTGCATCTCGCTTCAGCTCAAGTTCTGTTACTGGCACTTATGTAATCATGTATTGCCCTCGATAAGTACCCCGATATGTATACCACTGTCCTTGATGATCATGTTTTGTACTGTTCTCCTTATGTAACAAGTTCAAATGTAATCCCACCCTACTATGTTCATTATCTGTAGTGCTCTACTCCTAATTTCAACTGTAGTATGTATACCTTCCTCCACTGTAACCCCTCCTCCCAGGTCGCACCGTGAGACGAGCATCTTTTTGCTCAGTGTGCCTTTCCTGGTGAAACATTTTCAATAAATAAATAAATCCTGGCCAGCTCCAATGTGTATCTGCTCCAGTACAGGCTGAGAATGACAAATTACTGGCCTATTATTTTATTTTAACTTATTGTTACAGATGTAAAAAACTTTCCAGCAGTGCAGGAGTTAACCTTGAACCCATGAGCTTGTGAACATCAGAGTGATCACTTTATTATTTGCACCTCAGTGGTAAGGTGTCAGCCTCAGTTAGTCATTTACCTTTTGCATTTTTATTTATTTAACCTGGAAGAGGACTGGATGAAAGACACATTTTCAGTCAACCTAGGGATGTCACAGATCATGTGATCATGAGCCAGAAGAATATGGCTACCATCAGCTTCTGCGGTGTGTGAGTGAATATTCCACTTCTTAGCAATATGCTTTTCTCTCTCTCTCTCTTTCTCTCTCACTGTTTGAAAAATGTTTGGAAACCCCATGAGTTGTAAGCTACGTTCATGCTGCTTGATTTCGATACTGAAATAATGTTCTGAAAACTGTGCTGAAAACTTGCATTTAAGTGTTTCATTTTATTTTTGAATGTTGCTTGTAAAATGTGCTTGTGCTACATGAACCCAGACTGTCTGCACAACTATTTTTATGACTGTTTTTTGCATGTAAAATATGCTTGTTGTTAAGGCAATACAAACTGTTTTCAAAGCTGTTTTTAAAAATGACTGTTGCTTGTAAAATGTGCCTTTCGTGAAGTGAATCCAAATAGATTTCAAAGTAATTTTTAGGAAAGTAACATGCTTGTAAAATGTGCTTGTCATTAATTTTTTAGGGTGGTCTGTTACTTATAAAATGTGCTTTTTGTTAAAAGGAAAACTGTTGTTTTCCTAAACTCCCCCCTCCCCCCAAGCCACACCCTATTAGAGTTTTTGCAACTACAAACAACATTTTTTAATTAGTGCAACTTTCTCTAATTTAACTTTGTAAAGATCATGATGAGGTAACATGGCATGTGCTGCGGAGTGCCATCTCAGGTTACACTGTGGCTGCACACCGCTATCACTTGTATTGAAAAGCATACAAGCAAGTGGCGGTGGTGCAGAAACACTTTATTATTCCTGTGATAACTTGCTTGTCATGTTACCTGATCGCAGTCTTTAAAACTAAATTAAAGTAAGCTGCACTGATTAAAAAATGTTTGTAGTTGCACAAAAACCAATTGGGGTATGGTTGGGAATTTTAGGAAATTACAGTTTTCTAAGTGAACTCTCAATGCTTGCAAAATCATTTTAGGAAAGTATGTTGCTTGTAAATGTACTTGTTTCTGAGTGAATTCAAACTGTTTGCATAGCCAATTTTATGAGATGCTTTAAAAATTTTCTTGTTTGGGGGGGCACTAAAGCTCTTTTTTTTATTAAAGTTTGTTGGCATTAAAATGTGCTTGTTGGGGGGGGGACTTAAACTGTTGAGAACCCCTTATGAAAGTGTTGAGGTTTAGGTAATAAATTAAAAAAAAAAACACTTGGTGATGTCATAATTATTTAATAGGTGTATTGATGATGTCATACTTGATTAACTGATATGTGATATGGACTTAGTACGCATTAGGGGGAAATGGAAAAAAGGCCTAATCATGTATTATAAACTACAGTGTGTGTGTGTGTGTGTGTGTGTGTGTGTGTGTGTGTGCACGTGGGGTGGAGGTGTTATGAACAATTGATGGATGGTAACATCCTGTCAGTGGGGGAGAGAGAAAGGAAAAGTCTGTCTTTCTTGCATGCATGCACGCAGGCACAGCACATGGAGCTGAATCCTCACACAAAGCCAAATGGCAGTATTTGTGAATTGTTGTTGTGGGTACGTTTAACACCATAGTAGGGTTTTAAAAATTTCAGCAGTGTTTTAGGGAGGTTAATACTCTTTTGATCTTCAGTCATCTCAGTCTGTTTATTGCTTTTTGTGGGAAGAACCCCCACAAATAGCTGTAAAGGGGCTAGGAACACTGTGATTTGCACATACTAAAATTGCATACATGCAGGCAAATGTAAGCAAGTGTAAAGTTCCCACAGATGCTGTCTCACCAACTTGATGTTGCAGGATCTCTTTGAGGGGGATCTCACCCTGAAGTGTAAGGGTCAAAGATCCAGGTAAATCATGTAATGGAGATGGAGGGGGGAAAGAAATGCAATAAAATATACAAAAATTTACAAGATACAAAATATACAAAATACAGAACATATACAAAATACTTCATGCAAAATATAGAAAATTACAGAATATCCGATCTATAGAAATACATAAAACTACTAAATATACAAACTATAAAAATATTTCAAAAAACTACAACATATACAAACTAAAACATAAAAGAAAACTTCAAAAAATACAAACTATAGAAAATGTGCAAAACAAACAAAATATACAAACAGTAGACAATATACAAAGCATAAAACTTTACAAAATTAGAAATAGAAAATATGCAAAAAAATACAGAAATGATAGAATATACACATTATTGAAAATGTACAAAGCAAAACTGAATATAGATGATGGAAATACAGAAAATATAAACCAAATGTCTAAATATTATGCTTTTTAACTTTTTCTTTGTTTAGTCAGATGTTGCTTAATCCCTCTGTACTAAATCTAAAAAGATAAATGGCAACCCGAAATGTATTTTTGTTTGTTTTCACTTTTAATTTTGAACTTGTATAATCATGTAGATTTCTTATTGGCATGCCTCATTAGACAAAGTCATTATGTACATTGATTTGAATTCAAATAATTTTACATTTCTTACATGCCCATTTCAGAAGAAAAAAACTTACCCTGCCCATTTCAGCAGTTTCTGTACTTATTCTTTTTTCTGTACCCATGTGTCTCCTGCTCTATATATATCTCCTCAAAATACTAATGGTATTTCTTTAAGGAACACGATAGATCACCCTGAGGATGGCTGATACTAGCCACAGTGTCCATTTTTTGTCAGGTGTATCCTTCTATAGTCTCATGGTAAGCGTCAACAGCTTCATCTGATAAAGCTAATTTTCTGTGCCCTTCTTTTGACTGTCGTGGTTAGAGAGAATTTTTTTAACCCCTTTCTGGTGACACATTTCTTTGCTGCCATGGCCTGACTAGAAAAAGAGATATATCTGTACTTTAGACAGTCAAACCTGTGGAGAGACTCCTAGCAAAAGGCTTTCTGTTTGATTGCATATTTACAAAATACATAATTTAAAAAGTTGCAATATGCTGTTGTATAGTGCTTTGGTCACGTCTGCATCTTCCCTAAGTTTTCAATACCACATCATTCCATGTGAAGCCAAATGGAGTTATCTTAGTTATGGCACAGTTGTCAGAAACAGGCATGCTGTAACCTTCCATAGGAAGAAAATTGTTTCTGTGATTACTATGGGATACCCTTCTAGTTTTCCTTTAAAATGTTTGTTGGAGAAAAAAAAAATGAACACTACCACTTTTCAGGTTTACTCACAAACACAACAACACATGTACCATTTAACAATGGTTATTAGTACATAAACCATCTTTCAGAAAAATAGAATGTATTTCGTTGTTTAAAAAAGGCTGGTGGTAGAAATAATAAAATGACGTACTGTGGGAAGTTTGAACTCTTAAAGATGAAAATGAGCATTTTATTACTGAAACATATTACCAGATGATGTAAGACAAATGGTTGTTGCTGTTTGTATCAGCTGCGTGCCTTCAGGGTTTGATGCAGTTCTGATGCAGTGTACTAGCACAGCAGGGCACAATTAAACTAGTAATGTTAATTGGGACAGAGCGTCAGAACATCTGTATATAAAATTCAGCTGCCTCGGCAAATACCCATTTCTCAGCAGGAAACTGCCTGCCTTAAATGTGTACTGATTTGTAGAGACCAGAACTGATAATAGTTACATGTTCTGGTGACATCCCCAGAAATTTATGTGCAGTCAGTTTTCACACCCTAAAAAGTGTTTAAGAATTTGCTGAAGTCATTGAGTTGCATGGACAGATGTTTTCAAAATATGTCTTGCTTGTATTTATCGTAGTCTCTTACGAGTGTATTCATTACTATGTTCTGTTTTTAGAAGAAAAATCTATTGACCTTTTAATGGAACAAAATGTGTCCTGCAAGTGCCACAAGGACTTTTTATCTAATAAAACCCCACACCACTTTCTTTTTTTACAATTTATTCACTTAGGATAGCTCTGCTGAGATGCAACATCTTGTTTTCAGAATGGTCTTGCTTCAACTCATTTTTTACAGCTAGGGAGATGGGAGCACTGAGAGGTTAAGTGACTTGCTTAGGGTCACACAATGTTTAGGAGTTCTGGTAGGATCTGAACCTGGGTCTCTTGTTTCCCAAGCCACGATTTTGCTGCTTTTCAGTTGTTTTTGTTTAATCAAGCTTTTACTTCTCCATTGTTGCCCACTTAGTCCTCAAGCCCGGGGGACATACCCTCTGTGGTGGTGCACCAGCCCGGTCCCCTGCTAACCTCACCACTCCAGCCGGTGAGGAGCCATGAGGTGTGGAGCCCAAGGATGCCTCCGGCTGTCATCCCAGTAACAACATGGCTTTTAACCTCTGCTTTTCATCCCTCCTGCCGTCAGGGATAAGCCTCTGTTAACCTTGCTAAATGCAGAGTGAAGTGCACATGCGCAACCTCTCATGAGGAAACAAGCTCCCTAACCAATTATAAGGGGTCAAGGCATCCACGGTTCCTGATACACACTGCCCTCTGCAGCACTTGCCAGCATTGGCCTCATTCAATCACAGCTCCTGAAGTCCGTGCCTGGATTCAGGTCACTGGCACAGAAGCATGCCCCCCCCCACACACAAAACCAGGCCATCAGATGGCCCAGCTGTTTCTTAATTCTAGTTCTTCTTTTTTTTTTTTTTTTTGTAATTTGTTTTTACCTAAAAAAATAATTTTAGCAATACAGAGAGTGCAGCATTATGACAAAATACAGTATCAAAGATGGAAAAAGCATTTGACCTTACACATAGTACCATTTTATGAATGAAGCCCATTGTACCTTCTGGAAATAAAGTTTACCAATGTCTACTGGCTTCTGGTGTCCATCTGCTTCCTTTAAATACTAACAATAATGCTTATTTTGGGGGGAACAAAACAGTTGGAAGTATGGGCAAGAGTTAAAGAACTCAGCATATAGATGAGGGATACTAGTCACCTTGTGTGGTGGACATTATTACGGCATCCAGAGGTCCTGTGAGGTGGTGGGTGGTAAGTAAAAACAAGGTTCCGGAAATCAAAGCTAGGTAGTAGAACCTCCTCCTCATGGTGTCCCTGGTAGCCATCTTCTGCTGTAGTTGAAACATATTGTATGGATAGGAGTGAGAAGGTTATATAGAGCAGAAATAGGGGGGAAAAGTAGAGATCGGGGAGGAGGAGGGACCAAACTCATGGCACAGAGTCTGGATCTTTGTCTAGTTGGTGTAGTACCTACCTATGGCTGCCACCTTGTGCCAAAAAGAGTAGTTTTATCAAGGAAGGTGTAGGTTAGTCTTTCTAGTGAGTAAATCTCTTAACAGAATTTTATGCCACCCCTCTAATGTAAGGATCTGTGGGGTATGCCACAGTCTGGCAAAAATGTTTCCATTGCTAGGATTAGGATTAACAGAAGTTTTAAATTTGGATCTCAGAGCTCCCCACCACTGGAATGGCCAGTAGAATTAGAAAAGGGGTGATCTCTCCAGGACAGTTAAAAATTTCTTCTAGTTCTCACATAACCACCCATGACAAGGGGAGAAGTTGAGGACAGTCCCAGAAGATATCGTCTGAGTAGCCAGTGTCTACCTGCAGCCTCTCCAGCATACCTCCTTAAGTGGTCCAGCATATTTTGCTCCTATTTCTGGGGAACGAAAGAAGTGATATCTACACTTCCATGAGAATTCATGCTGGTATGTGGCAGAGGTCAGCCTATAGGCAGGCGTTGCATATTTATGACAGACAGTGAGTGTGTGATTCATCCCCAACTCTTTATTCCAGTTCTAATTATTCCAATAATTCCAGCAAAAGCACTTAACCATATTTCTTTCTCTCATCTGTTTGCCTGGGTTCAATTCTATTTAACAAAATAACTTTTCTGTTCCAAACAGATTTTGTTTTTCACACAAAATTTTTTTGCATTCAACGAAACTGTAGCAAACATAAAAACAAAACACATGCCCACCTCCAAAATCAATACATTTCCCAATTGTTTATAAACTGCGACTCTGGTTTATGCTGTGACATGGGGGCTCACCCCAGCGTGAAACGTTGCTACAAACTGTGACATACCATTACTGTTATTGCTTTACCTGGGCTCAAAACACTATGGTGCATCTTTAAAGTGGTTTTATTTATTTGTTTGTAATTTTTGGCCAGGAAATGCACACTGAGGTGAACTAACGTGTTTCCAGGTGTATCCGGGGGATGGGTGACATGGACTTGTTTTTATTGATGAGGAATGTAGGCCATGACACGGGAGAACGCTCTACTCTTCATCAGCTGTCAACGTAGCCCTCTTTTATATGATTTTAGTTTAGATCTGATATTAAGATGGATAGAGGGTACCCAAGTGAAGACATTCTGCCACTAGTACTACAAGATAGGACTCCTATAGCAAAAAATATTTTACTCTGCAGATGATATGGCTTTACTAACAGAAGATGCAGTTTCAGGAGCAAAACCTATAACCAAAGGGGTTAAGATAAACAAAAATAAAAGCAAGGGTCTGGCTTTGGGAACTACTGTAACCTCAGAGGTTGCTGGTACAATATCAATATATCAGAACAGTTGACTTACTCGGTACTGTATTACATTTGGCTATGGTGATATGTCCCAAATAAATTGAAAATGTAAAACTGAACTGGCAGAATGTACAATAAATAAATGGGAATATTGATCGATGACCAAGAAAATAATGATATACTTGGCTAAAACTTTTATTATCCCACTGTTTTTGCATATAGCTTATGTCACCCACCCACCCACCCCACCAGTTTGCAAGCTCAGTCTGGGGCAGAAGACTTAACCTGGTGAAAAGGTGTTATACTTATAGGCTTATTAAAGAAGAAAGTCTTTTTGTATTTTTTTTGTTTGTTTCTAACTTGCAACCAGTCTTTCAGCAGAAAAGTATGCTGTGGATTGAATTAGCGCATAGGTAGATTTTTCCTTTAATTCCTGCATGTGAAAGAGGCAATATTACATTTTTAAAATGTGATAAAAAAGTGTTGCCTGTATATATTATGGAATGTGTTTTTTATGACTCCCACAATGGAATGTTACAATAGCCAAAATCTGAATCACAAATTAGGAAACAGCTGTATAATAACGTACTGGATACTCACTTTACAGACACTCCAGTTTTTCAGGGCAGTACTAGAGTACTGGTTAAAACCATTATATCTTATTTTATTTATTTAATTTATTTATCAAGTCTAGGATTACAAATACCTTTGAGCCATGGCTCTTTTACAAAGGTTCCACGTCAGAGAAATACAAATTATGGGGAACATCAAGACAGATATTACAACAATGTGGACATTGCAAACAGAGTACAGAGTAATACAGTTCAAGGGTAGCATTGTAACAAGGCAGCCAGTGGCATTTGTCAGAGAAAATAGACAACAGATAAGAAGTGCCAGAGTCATGGGGGGGAGAGAGGAATGTAGGAAGGGTGGCGAGAGGGTGAAAAGTGCAGCATTGGGTATACCAAGATGTGAGGGTAGAATCCAGTGAGGAGAGGAGGGGAAGGGAGGGGAGGGGGGGATATCTTGGATCAATAAGCCAAGAATTCCTGCAAAATTTGGGGATACCGTCTGGCTTTGTGATCATGAAAACTTAAGTGTACGGGGCAATCAAAAACACAAGGCAGTGACCAGGGCCAGCTTCAGGGTTTTGGGAGACCCAGCAGGATTAGTGAAAAGTAATTGGGCCTCCCTACTTGACCAAATTTCACCTTGTGCTTGACTGTAATCCTAAAGTGCAACATTTTTATTTTAGTTTCATTACAAGCCGTGGTAAATGTATATTTATTAGGGGGAGACGGCAGCGTCGGTGCTTGGGGCTGCTCTTCCCGTCCCGTCCACTGCTGCCCATCTGCCTCTTATTGGCTGGATCATAGCTTGGTGAGGCATTTCATGACATCATGATGCCACATCAGATAGATCAGTGCAGCCTTTTATTGCTGTTTTAAAAAGATAAAAAAAAAAACAATAAAAAAATGTAAAAACTAAAACTGCTCTGGTTGGGGGCCCCTCATCGGCAGGGGGCCCTCAGCAACCACAGGGTTCACTGGTGCCTAGAATCAGTTGTTATAAGGACTGAAATATTATGTTTGAGACAATATTGTATTTCTAAACTGGAAACAATGCAACACCTTTTTTCTGGACTGTTTCTTTATAAAGGATGTCTGGCCAGCTGTGACAAACAGATGGAATTAACCAATATTTGCAACTGTAACATAATCTTTTATTATTTTTAGTTGTTTAACCAGGAGTAACACACTAAGCTGAAAGTTTTTTTACAGGTGCGACCTGGGAGCACAGGGAAGTTAAGTGACTTGCTCAGGGTCACACAGTATGCAAGTGGAAGCTTGTGGAATTCAAACCCTGGTCTGGTCTGTTGGATGTCACCAGATTTGCAGCTCAGAGCCTTAAACCATTGCACTATACTGCCTCCATACTAACTTTTTTTTAATTATTTTAGTTGTCTTTGCACAGTTCAGTAAGGGTTGGGGTAAATGGCGTGTAGGCACACATTATTCAATCATGGCTATTTTCAAATGGACCATTTGGCAAGTTAGTTTGCCCATGGTTATTGTAGCAGCAAGAAATGTCAGCTTCAGAACTCTTTTTTTTAAAGCCCACAAAGAACTGCTTACTGTATATCAACATGAATTCACATGTGTACATCCTGCACGATTTGCTGCTTTTTGGACAGGGGTGCACTGCTTGGGGTAATTTAAAGTTCAGAGAAAAACAGGAAAGGGCAGGCCGGCTGAGTATTTTTCTTTTGGATTTCTTCCTTTTGTTCAAATTATTGTTTTTTTCTTTGCTGTACTATTTGTAGTTTTCATGTAAGTCTTGGCCGTGGATATTGGATATATGCTGTAACTGATTTGTTGTTTTTGTATCTTTCTGCTTATGTGTTTTTTTAAAATAAAACATTCCTCTACTCTTCATTGAATCACGAAGCGGATCACGGAAGTCTCTACAGGAAGGCCTCTCATGACAGATGCAGACAACTGAGAGGCTTCTCACCATTCCTTAAGTGTTTATACTCCCCAAGCTAACGGCACCAAAATATCCCTGTTCTCTGATATCAGGTCCTATTTTAGCACAAATAAAATAGTTATTTTGGCAGGTGCTCTCAATTGTGGTTTACCATTATAGGCAAATCCTCGGAGTAATGCAAAATTATATTGTGATACTTAGTATCTGTTCGATGTGACAAAATCTGCTTATCTACAAGATGTCTGTAGATCTCTACACCCCCAGGGAGGAGCCACATACATTAGAAACACCCTAGCCATCTGTAATTTTTTGTTTTATTTCAGAAAATAGGAACACAACAGAAACATAGACAGTGATGGCAGAAGAAGACCAGTGGGCTATCCTGTCTGCATCAGTTCCCTATTTAGCTCTGGGACCTACTGTCCCTCAAGGGTCTTAGCTTTTCTCATCCTTCTCCCCATTCCTCCTCCCAGCTTCTGCCACCCCCAAGCAATCACTATATCCTTCATTCTGTACCAACCGTAACGGAACTCACCAACATTTGTAGCACCCACCACTTCAGCAAGTGGACTATTCCACAGCTCTGACACCCTTTCTGAAAAATAATACTTCCTCAAGGTCCATTCTGAGCCTTCTTCCTGCCAGTTTGCACTTATGTCCATGTGTCTGTGAACTAGTATCCAAGCTAAATATTTCCCTTCAGTTCACCTTATTAATTCCTATTAGGAACTTGAAGGTCTCTGTCATATCTCCCCTCTTCTTTCTGGTCTCCACTGAGTACATGCTCAGTGCCTTGAAATGCTTCTCATATGGCCTGCCTTGTTGGCCCTGAATAATTTTTGTTACCCTGCACTGCACCATCTCCAGACTATCTCTGTCCTTCCTGAGGCGAGGACTCCAGAACTGGGCACAGTACTCCAGGTGTGGTCTCATTAAGGATCTATATAGAGGAAGTATTACCTCTTCCCTTCAACTGTCAGTACCTCTCCCGATACATCCTAGGACCCTATTTGCTTTGCTGTGTGCCTTATTGCACAGATTTGATTGTTTGGGGGAGCCACTGATGATAACATCCAAGGTCCCATTCCTTAGACATAGTGTTAAATCTCACTCCACCCATCCAGTACCCTGTCCTGGGGTTCTTGTTCCCTAGTTGCATTACCTTGCACTTTCTGGCACTGAACTTCAACTGCCAAACTATAGACCACCCCTCTAGCTTTCGTACATCACTCTGCATTTCCCTGATTCCCTCATCCCTATCCACCCTCCCACAGAGCTTAATGTCATCTGCGAAAAGGCACAGCCTGCTTCGGATACCCTCACCAATATTGCTAATGAACATATTAAATAGGACCAGTTGCAGAGCATATCTCTGTGGTACCCCGCTTGTGACCTCCCTTTCTGGTGACTTGAAAATGTGCAATTCATAGTTCTTCAGCTAGAGCAGTGGAAACTTCTGACCACCTTGCAGCTATTTGCTGTAGCACCATTAAGAGCCCCCAAACCAGAGAATATGGAAACTTTATAACATGGTGTTATTGGACACTTTTGTTATTTGAAAATTCTCAGAACTAT